>CM062289.1:279532224-280189333 GCA_031216915.1 Pictodentalium vernedei
GGGGTCCAGGATGTCAAAAAATTCCGGGACTCTTTCAAAACCCTAACTTGGCAAAAAAACAAAAGCTGCAAAGCCGCAGCCAAACCTCTTAAAAGGGAAGACGGTTCCTTCACGCGCACCGACAAAGACAAGGCCGACACTTTTGCCGACTTCCTAAGCATTGCCCGCATCAAGGTGCCGGTAACGATGTCGCCGTCATAAACGATGACTTCATCAACGAACACCCTGATATCTACCGTGACCCCAAATTCGATGACCTCGTCACCCCCATCACCAATGACGAAATCATCAACGTCATAAAAAAGTGCAAAAATTCCTCGTCACCCGGCAAAGACAAAGTGAGCTAAAAAATTCTAAAACAAAGCCCAAATTCCTTAATCGACAAAACTAAACAAACTGTACAACGCATGCCTCACCCATGGCTACTTTCCAAAATGTTGGAAAAACAGCCATCGGTGTCATGATACCAAAACCTGACAAGGACCCTTCCGATCCAGCCAGCTACCGCCCAATCAGCCTCCTCAGCTGCATTGGTAAGTCATTCAACCGAATCCTTACCAATCGGGTTCAGGGGGCACTTTGAAGACACTTTGAAGACAACGATTTCTTTAATAAGTGGCAGAGAGCCTATAGAAACCGTAAGAAGGCATCGAGCATGTCTACCGACTAGTCACTCAAATAAAAACTGCAATCAACAATCAGCAAATAGGCGCGGCAGTCCTGTTAGACGTCGAAAAAAGCATTTGACTCTGGCACAATGGAATGCGCTATAAATTATCCAAAATGAAACTCCCCATGAAATTGCTCAGATTACTATCCTCTTTCCTAAATGATCGCGAAATTAAAGTCAGAGTGAACAATGAAATATCTGACAGTGCCCCCCTTGAAGCAGGCATCCCCCAAGGATCCGTCCTCAGCCCCCTCCTTTACTTCCACTATGTAAATGATCTCAAATTCTCCGAGGATCGTGCCCAAGTCTCCCAATTCGCGGATGATAAGGGCCTCAGGGATTCTAACAATACGGTCAATCTACTCCAAAACCCCTGCAACGCGCTCTCGATGACCTAAAACAATGGTGTGCCAAATAGAGAATTAAGCTGAACGCCAATAAAACCCAACGAATCACCTTTACTCGCAAGACAAACAAACGTGATTTTGACCTAAAACTAATGGATAACACCCTCCCAGAATGCAAAGAGGCGAAATTCCTGGGCATCACCATTGAAAAAACTGCCCTTTAACAAACACACCGACGACATGGCGAAAAAAGCAACCAAACGCATTAACTTACTGAAAATGCTAAAGAGAACTTCATGGGGGCCAACCAGTCCACCCTACTCAAGCTATACAAAGCCTTTGTGCGCACAGTACTCGAATACGGGGCAATCATCCTAACTGACCTCAACCAAACTAATATGGGAAAACTCCAGAAGGTCCAAAATCATGCGCTTAGAGTCGCCCTCCGCGCCCCATGGGACACACCCATCAAAACACTCCACGACAGGGCCGATATCCCAACCATTAAAGACCGCCTAGCCACCCTGGCCGCGAAAAATCATGACCGGCTAGCCGACAGTGAACTAATTTCCGAACTTGAAGCCATTTGCGAAAGCCGACAAAAGCCCAAAAATTCCAATCAAAACTAAGACCGCTCGAAAAAATTATGGAACGAGAAGGTGAACTAACAGGCAGATTAACAGCTTTACTGTGGCCTTCTACCAGAAAGGGCTGCCTTCACCAACTCAGCTAAAATTACATCACGTTTAAATACTGTATAAAACTAAAAATGGTCGAGAAGAAATGGGGAACGAGAAGGTGAGTTAACAGGCAGATTAACAGCTTGACTGTGGCCTTCTACCAGAAAGGGCTGCCTTCACCGACTCAACTAGAATTAGATCACGTTTAAACACTGTATAAAACTAAAACTGCTCGAGTAAAACTAGGGAACGAGAAGGTGAGCTAACAGGCAGATTAACAGCTTAACTGTGGCCTTCTACCAGAAAGGACTGCCTTCACCGACTCAACTAAAATTACATCACGTTTAAATTTCGTACAAAACTAAACATGCTCGAGAATAAATAGGGAACGAGAAGGTGAACTAACAGGCAGATTAACAGCTTAACTGTGGCCTTCTACCAGAAAGGGCTGCCTTCACCGACTCAGCTAAAGATGAGATCATAAGCCTATTCAATGACTGCACTAAACCAATGTGCTATCTATTTTTATTTTTATTTTACTTCATTTTACATATTCTAATGAAAACTAATTCTGCCTTCTTTTAAGCAGGTACACAGAAGATGCTTTTTGATCAGCACCCCAATAACCGCTATGGAAACTATAATCGTTATGGAAATTGCAACCCCATGGTTCCAGAATATCATCCACTCCCATCCCTAGAAGTGGTCGACCACTTCAAGGGAGGCGATCGTTGGTCCTGCGTCCCGCCTCTGCCCCTTTTTGTACAGCGACCACACTGCGCATTTTCTGTCCCACTCAAATAGGATTATAATGCAGGCCTGCCCCCGAACCAGGAAAGTTTGGGTCTTCTTCTGGTGGCCCCCAAAAGGGGTCGTTGTTGTTTTCTTCCTAGACGTCCCACCACACAATCAGAGACAGCCTAAGGCAGATTATACTTGCCAGTGATGGCCATCATTCGAAATCATCTCCTAAGTGGCAGACTATACTTGCCTGAAAATCTAAAACTACTGCACCCTCGGGGAGAGGTAATACCTTTGTGAGAGGACCCAACATCCCACACTGGTCCTCACCAGGAGGGTTCAACCTACATCAATCAACAAAGCCATCCACCCGCCACGCCGCAACCGTAGACACCTGTCGAGTACCTGAATCCTTCCCTCCTTCAACACGCATCGACATGAGAAAACGAATCATATACAGTCACTGAGGGTCTAAAGGGGCTTGTTCGCCAACCCGTCCCTGCGCGCCTTCGGCGCGTGAAGCCATTCCGTCCCTAAATTTAGCATCGACTTCATTCTCGTTCATTCATTCTTCAGCCATCCTCGTCGCCGTCAGTAGTAGAAATTAAGTTTTAATTGAGACAATCCACTGCACTGAAAAAGTGATTCTTATCATATTTCAGTGAAAAGAGTAAACCTTAACACACCTGTCAATTTTAAAACTTATTCTGCTCACTCAATTACGGAAAGAAATTAAGAGGGAAAATCATGTCTCACATATACAGGAATCCAACAGCACCAACAACATCTGCAGCTTTCAAAGAGAAAAAAGAGAGAGTAAAGGAAAGAAGAAAGGAAAGAAAGGAAGGAGAAGGAGAGAGCAGCGAGAAGGTCATCATCTGTCTGTTCAAGAAATAAGGTTAGTGAACCTAATGATAAAGCTATCGAAAACTCTGAACTCTTGGCCATGGTATCCAGCCTTAGAAAAACTATTGACAAATAGGATCTCTAACCTTGAGACCTCCATTAAGTAGAAGGATGAGCACATTGCTCGGATTACTCTGGCAGCTGTGACCTCAGCCAACCCAAGTAATCCTAGCAATCCTGGCACAGTAGCTTCAGGGGTTATTCCTCTTACCCCTGGCTCCCCTCCCAAGGAGATCCAGGTGGTGGCAGATATACATCCACAGCCAGTCAATTTAGAGGTTAGGGTAGGGGATGTTGCTGCTGCTCTGTCTCCAGCCTCAGCATCAACTTCAGTCACTACCACCCCCCCCCCCCCCTCCCCATCTAATTCTAGTTCTTCCCAAGGGGGAGCTCAAGTTATTGCTGCAACGCCTTGTGAACTGGACAACACCATCAAAGGGTTTGGGAATCCGGGGGCCCCAGGCATCGGTTGAGGGCAAAAGCCCAAGAACCTATGCCCAGGTCGCTAGGTCTCAGAAAATAACCCAGAGGATTCAACTAGGTAGTTCGACCCCAAAGACCCACTAAACACGGATAGTTATATACCTGATCTGACTCTAAGCCAGATAACAGACACGCCAGCTATTAATGATGATCTTACTCAAAACAAAAATCCTGGGGCTGTGCCCTTCCGTCGGGGAGGTAACTAGTAACTCCCTCGGCGGAGGGGAAACACTTCACAAAAGAAAAATTAACTATGAGGACTCTGCCTCTGAGCTGCAGGAGACAACAAACGCGGAGGGTTTCTCTCTTATGACCTCTAGGAGGGCAAAAAACAGAGAAATCACGAGCCCAATGTGTCCTCCTATAGTCAGATCCCAGTTGCAATTGACAGACCCACAAGCAGCCGAAATATGATTAATCAAACTACCGTCAACAAGGAACAGCGCGCCCCTAGTACACCTAGTCCCACACCTCTCATGGAAATGGACTTCTCCGCGGCGGTCAAAAGGAATGCCGGCGGCCTAGTAAAAACAAGGGACGTTGGTAAGAAAGTTGACAACCCGGTTCCTCCTACACAAATCAAAAGCGCTGCCCTCCATTGTTGTTATTACAAGGGTTCACCCCAACACTCCCGCAGAAGCCATCACAAAGGGTGTCCAAAACTGCAAGTGGGAACGATTCACGTCTAGAGCCACAAGCAACATCACATGGAAGGTAAAAGTAACTTGCTCAGATTCCGAGATCAAAAGAATAATACTCACAAATGGGGCCACCATCAACGGAAGAAAGCATGTGGCGGAGGAGTACCGACCCATTCCCCACCTGTGCAATGCCACAAGTGTCAAAAATTTGGGCACGTTGCCAACTGATGCAGGGGGGGGGGGGGGGTCCTGGCCTGCGTGAAATGTGGAGAAAACCACCTCACCAAGGCATGCAGGTCAAAGTCCCCCGTCTTGCCCTAATTGCAAGGGTCCCCACACAAGCAACTACAGGGGGTGTCCCCACTTCAAAAAAGTTAAAACAAACATAGAACTGAAAAACCTCAACTTAAAAAAACCCGACAACGCTTCTTCGCCCCCACAATATGCTCTCTAGTCGCGGGAGCACTCTACTCTTGTCCTAAATAAACATGTCAACATCAATCTGTCTGACATCTGTCAGGATGTCAGCCGTTCAGCGTCTAGGTTATTTAAAACCCAAATCTCAGAAACTCTAATTAAAGCCGCCATTAACATCAATTAAAAGCCACCATCCATGAAATAATCAAAAGGCCGCAAGAACTTAGATTGTAGGATAAAATACCCTCGGACAAAATACCCTTAGGACATAATACCCTAAAAAAATGCCCTCAATGGGTAGGACAAAATACCCTCGGACAAAATACCCTCAGACCAAATGTATATAAAGTTGGATTTTTTTGGGGGGGGGAGGGGGGGAGGATCAAGCTGGCTCTTGTAATTTTTTCCATTACTTTCTACATTCTTCTATCAGTGTTTCGGTTCTTCCAGAAAGCGGACCTAAAAAAAACAACATACAACTGCCTTCATGGCGAGGTCAAGGAAGCCCTCCAAGCCGAAAAACAAGCCAACTGGGAGAAGGCAACAGCCAATCTAAACGGGGTCCAGGATGCTAAACAATTCTGGGACTCTTTCAAAACCCGAACTGGGCAAAAAAACAAAGGCCGCAAAGCTGCAGCCAAACCTCTTAAAAGGGAAGACGGTTCCTTCACGCGCACCGACAAAGATAAGGCCGACACTTTTGCCAACCTTCTAAGAAAAACGCATCGCCCGTATCAAGGTCCGGGCAACGATGACACCATCATAAATGCCATTGATGACTTCATCAATGAACATCCGGATATCTACCGTGACCCCAAATTCGATAACAAGCCAGAAGACGGGGATGACGATGACCTCGTCACCCCCATCACCAATGACAAAATCATCAACGTCATAAAAAAGTGCAGAAATTCCTCCTCACCCGGCGAGGACGAAGTTAGTTACAAGATTATAAAACAAGGCCCAAATTCCCTAATCGAAAAACTGAACAAACTGTACAACGCATGCCTCACCCATGGCTACTTTTCTAAATGTTGGAAAAGAGCCATCGGTGTCATGATAACAAAACCTGACAAGTACCCTTCCGATTCAGCCAGCTACCGCCCAATCAGCCTCCTCAGCTGCATTGGCAAGACTTTCGAACGAATCCTTACCAATCGGCTCAGGGGGCACCTTGAAGACAACGACTTTTTAAATAAGTGGCAAAGAGCCTATAGAAACCGTAAAGAAGGCATCGAGCATGTCTACCGCCTAGTCACTCAAATGAAATCCGCGATTAACAATCAGAAAATAGGCGCGGCAGTCCTGTTAGACGTCGAAAAAGCATTTGACTCTGTTTGGCACAATGGAATGCGCTACAAATTATCCAAAATGAAACTCCCCATGAAATTGCTTAGATTACTGTCCTCCTTCCTAAATGATCGCGAAATTAAAGTCAGAGTAAACAATGAAATGTCCGACAGTGTCCCCCTTGAAGCATGTACCCCCAAGGATCCATCCTCAGCCCCATCCTTTACATATTCAATGTAAACGATCTCCAATTCTTCGAGGATCGTGTTCAAGTCCGTCAATTCTCGGGTGATAAGGGCCTCTGGGATTCTAACAATACGGCCAATCTACCCCAAAAACCTCTGCCACGCGCTCTCGAAGACCTAGAACAATGTGTGCCAAATGGAGAATAAAACTTAACGGCAATAAAACCCAACGAATCACCTTCACTCGCAAAACAGGCAAACGCGACTTTGACCTGAACCTAATGGATAAAGTCCTCCCAGAATGCAAAGAGGCGAAATTTCTCGGCATCACCATTGACCAAAATCTGTCCTTTAATAAACACACCAACGATATGGCGAGTAAAGCAACCAAACGCATTAACTTATTGAAAATGTTAAAGAGAACTTCCTGGGGAGACAACCAGTCTACCCTACTTAAACTATACAAAGCCTTTGTGCGCCCAGTACTCGAATATGGGGCAATCATCCTAACTGAGCTCAATCAAACTAATATGGGAAAACTCCAGAAGGTCCAAAATCACGTGCTTAGGGTGTCCATGACAGAGCCGATATCCCTACCATAAAAAACCACCTTGCCTCTCTAGCCGCGAAGAACATTGATCAGCTAGCCGATAGCCAACCAATATCCGAACTACAGGTAATTTGTGAAAGCAGACAAAAACCTCAAAACCTCAAAACTTAAGGAAATACTAACTAGGACTTATATCCGAGGGCAAGACAGGAAAGTAACACCTCTGGGTGTGACTCTGGGTGTAAGCCTGTTCTTTGCTATCTCAACTATCTAAAATAGGCCGATCATTAAAATAGGACTTTAATCGAGGACAAGACAGGAAAGTAACACCCCCGGGTGTGGCTCTGTGTGTAAGACTGTTCTTGGCCTCAAAACAAAATAGGGAACGAGAAGGTGAACTAACAGGCAGATTAACAGCTCAGCTGTGGCCTTCTACCAGAAAGGGCTGCCATCACCAACTCAACTAAAGTAACTAAAAAATCAGAAGCCTCGAGAACATGTACGTGTACCGCCATAGGGGTTCAGTGTTAAATCGTGTACAGAGTGTAAAAAATGTCGTTTTTGCATGGTGGTCCAGAATCGGCAATTGTTTTTGAGGCTCTCGGATCGCACTTTTGACCGTTCAAACATCCGTTGGTGAACGAGTACTCAGAAGTGAAAAAATGTATGAAATTTGAAGAAAATGTAAATTTTAAAGTTTTTTGCGAAGTTCCCATCGTGGATCAGACCTTCAATCTATAGTTGGTGAACGCAAGCAAAACACGCTTTGCCGATTCTAGACCAGCATCAAAAAAGCTGTTTGCCGATGCTGGACCACCGACATTCGCCAATGGCTGTTTGAACGGTCGAGTGTGCGATCCAATCGGTGAAACCTATTTTGTCGATTCTAGACCAAGAAAAATCGATCTCAAAACGTTTTCTCGACGTTCGCCAATGGCAAGAAGTGGGTGGAAAGCGCAATTACTCGTCGAGGATTTTTTTGTTGTCAAAACCGATTTCGGCTTCTGATACATAAAAAAAATGTAGTTTGCCGGTTCTGGACCACCAGGTTCGCATTCGCGTTCGCGTTCCGGATGGTCGAGGGTGAGATCCGATCAGCAAAAACGATTTGCCGATTCTAGATTGGGAAAATCTCAAAACGTTTTCTCTACGTTCGCCAATGGCGCGAAGTGGGTGTAAAGTGAAGTTACTCGTCGAGGATTTTTTTTCAAACCAAAACTGAAAAACTCGAGTTTGGAAAATTAGAACCGATGGAAATCGTGCGTCCACGTTTTGTCATAGCGAGTTTTAAGGTAAATCGTAATAGATCAGTTTTGTGGAGTTTTCAATATTGCACTCAGTGTAAATAAATAATTTTTTCATTTAATAAAAATCAACTATAAAATTGTGTTTCACTCAGATAGTTAAGTGGCAAAATTTGCATTTAATTGACACTATGAAATCTTCGCAAATAGTTTCATTTTTTGTTCCGGTGTAAATGAAAGGTTTTTTCATTCAATGAATGAAATGGAAAAACTTGAGTTTCGAAAGTTAGAACCGATGGAAATCGTCCGTCCACGTTTTGTCATAGCGAGTTTTAAGGTAAATCATAATAGATCAGTTTTGTGGAGTTTTCAATATTGCACTCAATGTAAATAAATAGTTTTTCATTCAAATAAAATCGACTATAAAATTGCGTTTCACTTAGATGAGTTTTAAGAGGTAAATTGAAATTTTAATTGACTCATGTCTCGATTCAAGAGACATCAATAAAAACACCTTTTGACGAGACACACTTCTGAATTATTCCTATTCACAAAAGTGCATCTGTTTACTTTAAACAGTATTTTGTTCTTTTGATGATAAATTGTTTTTGTTTACTTCAAACAGTATTTTGTTCTTTGATGATATGGAGGTGAGAATAATCGCTATGACATCTTCGCAAATCGTTTCATTTTTTGTTCCAGTGTAAATAAAAGTTTTTCATTTAATAAATCGACTATAAAATCGCGTTCCACTCAGTTAGGTTTTTAAGAAATTGAGTTTTAATTGACGCTATGAAATCTTTGCAAATCCTTGCATTTTTTGTTCCGGTGTAAATGAAAGGTTTTTCGTTCTAACTCAGTTAGGTTTTTAAGAGGTAAATTGAGTTTTAATTGACTCATGATAATGTTTCAGAGATATGAATGAACCCTTTTGACGAATACAATTCTTCTCAAATGCGTTAAATCATAAAGAATTACTTAATGATCATTTTTTTGAAAACCATTTTTTCATTTTTCGTTCGTAAAGTGGTTTTAAAACAGAATTTTTCACTTCATCTAAAATGCTGTTTGAGGATTACGATAAAACGTTTCCGTTCTTATGCGCTAAACTTTCACACTTTTCAAAGTCATTCTGTTCGTCACGGTGTGAATAATCAGTGATGTGATCTTTAACACGTTCGAGGGCAAAACGCATTTTTCGAGGTTTCATTTTGTAAAATGTTTTTCCCTCAACTGGTTTTAGTTATTACATATTAAAGACAGAAGATTTTATTTACATAAAACATAAAAATAATTTTTCATTTAATTTTTGAGAATAATAAAATAACTCACTTTACCATACTCTAAAGGAAATATTAATAATTTTAAAAAATGAAAAAATCTTTTTACACATCACTGATTCCAAGCAGAGAGATCAACTTCTCAACGAATATGAACAACTCAAGAAAAGCATTCAATCCTCTGACAGAAGCAGGCGACTGGGAGGGATGGAATTAAGACACGAAACCACAAAATTATTTAAACCCATGACGAAGGTTCAGAAACGAAGTAAGAAGGAGATCGTTGACGAATTGAAGCTTATAAAAGAAAGTTCTTTGAGAACGGGTTCGTTGCCCGGCAGTTTTACGAGGGGGGGTTTCCTTTCAAAGATCACCGCCGGATTACGTTCCCATGAGAATCGAAACCGACATGAGCGAAAGCGATGATGCCGCTTTGACTATCACCACTGATAGCGTCGTCCGAGGATGGTGGTAAGAGAGATCTGTTGTATGGAATTATAAGGATTCTGGCGGTAGAACATTCGTAGGTGACACCGAAGTGCAAGAGGATGATGATAATTTAATCGCCGGTTCGAATAGGTATGAATTAACTCCTGGACTGTGCAAATTCCTCCTTTTCGACATGTCTGGAGATTATGCGGATCAGGATTTCGACAATTACGGTGACATTCTGGTTCAGACCCATGCCATGAAGAGAAATAACGATGCCAGAGAAACGAGACCCAAAGTCAATAGAGGATACAAGTGAACGAAGGTGGTGAAACCCATATGGGATATGAATAAGAAATTTGTCGAATCGGTGACTGGGGAAAGGAGTGAGAATCACTTTTCTTCCGAGCGATTCTGACGCTTTGTCTCAGAGAGTGAGATTGCTGATGGCAAGTTGACGCGCTGGTAATACAGGATTAGATAATGAGATAGTGAGCATATGCGACGAATTGTTGAGGCAGAATGTTTTGAATAAACACGATTATAAAAGACTGATGAACGAATTGAAGGATTGATATATATTTAATAAGTAGAGAGAACAAACAAACAAAAAAAATAGATAAAATAAAAACAGTAAATTTTACACTAGAAAATAATAAAAAGTATTTAAACAACAAACGATTTACCTGTGAAAAAAACAAAATATATATTATAAAATAAAAATATGTTGGTGATAAAGAACAGGGGATACATCAGAACTTACGTTCAAGGCGGTTCTGGCATCGTTGATTCTATAATGCGAGCGTTAACGAGCGATGCAGGTAGAAAACTCACATTGACCGCGTTTGAGGTCGGTAAGAAGATGGCTTTGGATGCTGGTAAGAAAGCCGCTTCCAAAGCTATTGGTAGGATCGCTTCTGTGGCTGGCAAGAGGGCAGCTGACACGTTGATTGACAAGTTGATCAGTCCACCAGCGAAGCGAGCTACGTTAGAGCGATCGCCGAAAAGTTGGAAAGATTTTAAGGATGTTGTGGTACCCATACAAGATTTAGCCAAAATGACGAATGGATCTGGATTGAAGAGAACTCGCGACGGTGTAATATAAATAAATAATAATATTTATAAAAACTGAGTTTGAAAAAACATAAGAAAATTGTGTTTGAAAATCTAAAAATAACAAAAAATAAAAAAAGATGAACATTAAAGATATGTCTTGGAATGACGCCGCGACCAAGAGGTCGAATAACGAGTTCTTTCCCAAAAGCATAAGAGGCTTGATAGTGGGAAAATCGAATTGTGGAAAGACCAATCTGTTGATAAATCTGTTGTCGCAACCCGACTGGTTGGATTATGACAGATTATTCGTGTTTGGCAAGAGTTTGTTTGAACCCGGATACAGATTGCTTCGAGAGTGCATGGATCGTAGATTGCCCAAGGACGTCATAGCCAGAATCTTTGACAGTAGGGAGGAATTCGACAAAAGTGAAGCTTCTCTTTCGACCATTTTGGACGGTACGGTGATGGAACTGATGAAGAGAAATGTGTCTTCGAACGTCGAGTGTCGATTTTATGAGAACGCTAGCGATATTCCGAATCCTAGAGAATTGAAATCGGAAGATAAGAATCTCATGATTTTCGACGATCTGCTTTTGGAGAGACAGAACCGATGCGAATCGTATTGCATTAGTGGTCTTCACAGCAACGTGGACTGTTTCTACCTGTCGCAGAATTATTTTCGATTGCCCAGACAGACGATAAGGGAGAATGCTAATTTACTGTGTCTCTTTCACCAGGATCTCAAGAATCTCAATCACATCTGCGGTGATCATGAGTGTGGCGGAATTCAGGAGATTCTGCAAGAGGGTTTGGGATGGAGGACTTTACAATTTTGTTGTGATCAATTTGACTAGTGAATTTAATCGCGGAAAATATTGGAGCGGATTCGACAAGTTTTATGTTTCTGATGATAATCAGATAGAGAGCGAAAACAAAAATTAGAAAATAATAAATCATCAGTAATTTAGTTTTGAAAAAATAAAATAAAAATTAAAAATATAATGTTCGAACAAGGAGAATTGTTAGAACGGATAGCCAAGAATACGGCTGCAAAACAATCCATTCAAATCATGATGAGTGGTGATTCGACTCGATTCGCGACGAAATTCGAACCTTCCATCGAATTGAATACAGAGAAAAAGATATGAGATGGCATTGGTGAATCTGGAGACTTATTATTCCTTTCCCAACATCACCGAAAAGAATAAATCATTCAAGTATTCCGATGGAGTGGATTGGTTGGAGATTCGAATTCCCAAAGGAAGTTATGACATAGACGATTTGAACAATTACATTCAGACGTGAACGAAGATGGATGGAAAGGGAAGCAACAAGATCAGACTCGCTCCCAACCCTAATACCTTACAGACGATGTTGGATTTGGAAGATAATTTTCGAGTGGATTTCAACATGAACGATTCTATATGTAAGATGCTGGGATTCGATCGAAAGATGTATCGAGGCCACGCGGCATCTGAAAATACGGTCGACATTCTCGCAGTCAATAGCATTCTGGTGAACGTGGATTGCTGGAAGCTACGTGAATGGTAGCGCTCAACCGACGATCTATTCCTTCTTTCCAAACGTGTCGCTGGGTTATAAAATCGTGGAACGACCTCGAAATTTAGTTTATCTACCAGTGATTTTAGACACGTTGTATAGTCTCAAAACCACGTTGACGGATCAAAATGGTGAACTGTTAGATCTTCATGGAGAGATGGTAACGATACAATTTCACATAAGAGAAATATAAAAAAGCAGAAAAAAAAAAAAATATTGCGTATATATATAAATAAGGAAATAAAATAAACGCAATATTAATTTTACAAAAATTATTTAATATATATAATTATCATTAAAGCAAAAAAACAACTGAACAAAATATATTTTAAAAAAAGAAATATGACTGAATACGTGGTTAAAAACGTGAACATATCCAAAGGACAGAGGAAGAAACTTGAGAGAGCATTAACTCGAGGCGAGCCAGTGAGATTCAAATTCACTCACGAAGATCTGATGAGTGGCGGTGACAATCGAATCACCTGGACCAGAACTCAAATCAAAAGGATGGAGAAAGCGATCGGTGATGGAAGAGGGTTGAAGGTGAGATTGAGTCCCGCTCAATCGAAATACAATTTGAAAAGGAAAGGCAGTTTCCTACTGCTATTGGCAGGAATCGCCACAAAAGCATTGCCCTTTGCTGCAAAAGCATTGCCCTTTCTCAGAAAGACTCTTGGTGTGGGAGCTCTCTCGGGACTCGCGAGTTCGGCAGTTGAGAAATTAATGGGTGGCAGCGGACTGTTTTTGAAGAAGGGGGAGCCGTGTGTCGCGTCCACATAGACGACAACGGTGAAGGATTGTATCTAGAACCCGTTAGAGGCGGCAACTCTTTCAGTGGAAGCGGTCTCTATCTGAAGAGTGGACAGAGCATTGAGCGACTCGGTAAGGGTTTGCTGTTTGGTGAGAATTCGCCGTTTAAGAATATACTGATTTTGAGTATGTTATTATAATGTAAAAAAAGATGTGGAATTACCATATTTCTCAGCTAAAAAAAAGCTGTGATCAACGTGAGAAATAAAGATGATCAGTGTTTTAAATGGGCAGTCACCTCCGCTTTATACCCTGTCAAAATGCACTCCGATAGAGTTTCTCATTACGAGGAGACTTCTAAAAATCTCGATTGGACTGGAGTGACTTTTCCAACACAGTTAAAACACATCAAACGTTTTGAGGTTCAAAATCCCACCGTAGCGGTGAACGTCTTGGGATACGACGAGGAAAAATGAACGATCTATCCTCTCAGACAGACTTCGTATCATGAAAGAGAAAAGACAATTATTTTATTATTGATTTTGAATGGTGACAATCGTCATTATTGTTGGGTTAAAGATTCGAGCCGTTTACTGTCGAGACAAAATAATAAACATGAACATAAGACATGTTTATGTTGCAACTGCATGAACGCATGTCACAGCGAAAAATCGTTAGCGAAACATCAGGAATATTGCAACAAAAATCAAGGTGTCGCTGTCGAAATGCCTAAACCCAAAACCATTGTGAACTTTCAAAATCACAATAGAAGGTTAAAAGTACCATTCGTCGTGTACGCCAATTTCGAATGCTTCACCGTGAAAATGAGTTCCTGCCAACCAAACGCTCTTCAAAGTTATGTCGAAAAACACACGCCTTCAGGCTATTGCATTTATGTGAAATGCGCTTTCGACTCGCAACACACCATGGGTCCCTTCACCTACACGAAACGGTGTGAAGACGACGACATGGCTCAAAGGTTCATGGAAGAGTTAGAATCGAAAATTCAAATTTTATACAACAAATTCAAAACTCCGGCAAAAATGATCATCAAGCGAGAGCAGAAGGACGAAAATAACAGAGCCACCGAATGTCACATATGCAGACAATCGTTCGATGAGAATTCGGAGGAAAATAAGAAGGTCAGAGACCATGATCATTACACGGGTCTGTATCACGGTCCGGCTCACAGCAAGTGTAATTTAAAATATCGAGACACCGCTTTCTATCCGGTGATATTTCACAATCTCTCGGGTTACGACAGTCATCTGTTCGTGAAAAATCTCGGCACCACCGACAAAGAATTAAACTGCATCACGAACAATGAAGAAAGATACATTTGCTTCACGAAATGGAAGCTTGTGGAGAAGAAAAGAGTAATCGAAGGAGAAAAAACGAAATCCATTCATAGAGCCATACGTTTCATCGACAGTTTTAAATTCATGTCAACCGCTCTGGAAAAATTAGTCGATAACATGAGCAAGGATAAATTTAAAATCACGAGCGAACACTTCGGAGAACGAGTAGACGTCATGTTGAGGAAAGGAGTCTATCCTTACGATTACATGAACGATCTAAAGAGATTCAACGACACCGCACTACCCCTCAAAAGAAGATTTTTATTTGAAATTATACGAATCTGACATTTCCAACGAGAATTACGAACACGCCAAAAATGTGTGGAAATCATTCGATATGAAAACCATGAGAGATTATCACAATCTCTATCTGAAGACCGACGTTCTGCTCCTGGCAGACGTGTTCGAAAATTTTCGAGACGTCTGTCGTCGAAATTACAATCTGGGTCCGGCTTGGTATTTCGCCGCACCCGGTCTGGCATGGGATGCTCTGTTCAAGACCACCGAAATCCAATTGGAGTTATTATCCGACGTGGACATGTTGCTGATGTTCGAAAAGGCTGCAAGAGGTGGCATCTCGATGATCTGTAACAGATATTCTGAAGCCAACAATCCCTACATGAAAGACAGTTTCGATTCGAAACGATCGAATAAATACATACAGTATTGGGATGCTAATAATCTGTATGGTTGGGCCATGAGTCGTCCTTTACCGATTGGAAATTTCGAATGGGTGATGGAACCAGGAGAGATGCAAAAAATGGGGAGACTATCCTTGCATTTTAGAAGTCGATTTGAACTATCCGGAAGAATTACACGATCTACACAACAATTATCCGCTAGCTCCCGAACGAATGGAACCGATCGAAGAAGACAAGGAAACACTCATTCCCAATTTATTTAACAAACGTACAGCGAGTATTTGAAACAATACGTTGATTACGAGATGAAATTAGTCGACATACATCGCGTTATTCGATTCGACGAAGAGCCTTGGATGAAAAAATACATCGATCTCAACACGAATCTCAGAATTCGAGCTGAGAACGATTTCGAAAAAGATTTCTTCAAACTCATGAACAACTGCGTGTACGGTAAATCGATGGAAAACATCAGGAAGAGAACCGACATTTGACTCATCACGTCTGAGAAAAAAGCAAAAAAATTAGTGGCGAAACCCAATTACAGACACCGAACCATATTCGACAAAAATCTTGTGGCCATTCACATGCAAAAGACGCACCTGAAGATCAACAAACCCTATTATCTCGGACCGATCATCTCAGATATCGGCAAGCGATTGATGTACGAGTTTCACTATGATTACGTCAAACGGATATTTGGTGAGAAAGCCAAACTACTGTTCACCGACACGGACAGTTTAGTTTATGAGATAGAGACAAAAGACGTCTACCAAGATATATCTCCAGACGTGGCCACGTGGTTCGACATGAGCAATTATCCCATTGATCACCCGTCCAACATTCAATTGAACGACAACAAAAAGGTGTTGGGTAAATTTAAGGATGAGAGCAATGGTAAACAAATCGTCGAATTCGTGGGTTTGAGGCCCAAACTGTATGCTTATCGTCTAGAAGGTGAAGAGATCAAGAAGTGCAAAGGGGTTAAAGCGTGCGTGGTGAAGAAAAACATATCTTTGCGAGAGTATAAAGATTGTCTGTTCGGAAGTGGTCCAGTGTATAAGACTATGAAATCGATTCAAAGCGACAATCACGACGTGTATACCGATATAGTAAAGAAGATTTCGCTGACGGCTGACGATGATAAGAGATTCGTGTTAGACGATAAAATAAGCACTTTGGCATTCGGACTTTGGACTTTGGATATGATTATGAACAATAGGATTCCAGATAGGATTCCAGATATGATTAAGGACGATAGGATTCTAGAAAATCAAGAGGAATTAGATGGATTCAAGATTATGGAAGTCGATAGAGACATCGAGAGAGTTAGTTTAAAAAAGAAAAAGAAAAAAAATATAGAAAAATAACGTCATTTTAGTGAATTATAATAAAATAAATAAATAAAAAAAAAATATACACATTTATGAATAAGAAAATAGAGATATCTGTAGAAGGTGTCATCTTACCTAAGGATCTGAAAATCAAAGATTTTCTAGGCATGTTTTCCAGAGATGCCTTGCCAAAGAGAAGACCTCGACAATCCGAATGCGGAATTTTAAATCTAGACGATTTATTGGGTGAAGGCACTCACTGGGTGGCGTGGTTCAAGAACGGGAAGAAGAAGAATTATTATTTCGACAGCTACGGAATCTCACCGCCAAAAGAAATAAAGAAATAAAGAACTATTTTGACGAATCGATGGTTCGTTACAACACAGAACGAGTGCAATCGCCAGATCAAGTGTTTTGTGGTCACCTGTGTTCTCAAGAGATGGTCGGAAGGAGATTGGTTTCAAGACATTTTCAATGATTTACATTAGAGAGAGATTTTTCTTTTATAGTATGTATAAAGGTAAAAAATTATTAAAAAAAAATTTAATCGAATAAAAATAAAAAATAAGTGAAATAATTCATTTTTAAATATATTTTTTAAAACAAAAAAACCTCAAAACAACATGCCAGTCAATAAATTTGGTAGAAGTGATGATGAAAATCAACCCAAAAAGAAGAGGAAGACGCTCAAAGTTGGCGATGGTTACGACGTTGCCAACTTGGACGAACATTACGTTTGGAGATACGAACCTCGAGAGGAACCTTTGAACATGAACAGTAAGAAGCTCTACAATCTTCCCGAGCTGATAGTTCTCGCAGATGCGGGGACTAAAAAATACATCAACAGGGGGAACGTAGATTTCGAATGAATCATGCTAGATAATTACGTGGATAAAGCCATGACCGACGATCTTGATCTGAAATCCCAACATTTGGTGAACGTTGCGAATCCCATAGATTCCACCGATGCCACGACCAAGAAATACATGGACGACTCTCATGCACGATTCAGCAAACATCTGAGAAGTAGATATGTTCAGAAAACGATGCAATCGGAATTGAATGCCAATTCTAACAAGATAATGAATGTGGCCACTCCCACGAATCCCAAGGACGTGGCGACCAAACACTACTAAGATCTGGAACAGAGAAAGTCTGACAGACGAGAAATGAAATCGGATCTGAATGCAGGATTCAACAAGATATTGAATCTGTCGAAGATTGACGACGCAGATGCGGACTCCACCACTGTCAACAAGGGCTATGTGGATTCCGACGTGATACGATCTCAAGAATATGTAGAATCGCAAGTGGATGATCTCTACCGGAACAAACAATCTGGCAGAACCTTGGAGGGTGGCATCAACATGAACGGTCAGAATTTATTCAGTTTCGATCACGATCCTGAATTTGATTCCATCGCGGTCAGCAGGAAGTACGTGGATGACCACTCGGTCTGGAGAAAGGGCGACATCATGGAAGGTAAACTAGACATGGGCGGACACACGCTCAAGAATCTACCGGATCCTGTGCACATGTCGGACGCCTGCACCCTGATTTCGGTGGTGGAGTAAGTCAAATACGCTAGACTATTGATCACTGTGTGGGCCGAGGAGGCAGCACATTATAGGAGGGAAAGCCGAGTGGTCTTTCGGAAACGGAGGTAGCAGATCGCAACATGGTCAGGTGGGAGGCGAATGAGTCTGGCTTCCACGGATTTGAATAACAGAGCAGTCGTCAATCTCACAGTGAACGGAGTTGAGAGCAATAAGAGATACAGCATCGAAAAGACCGAGAATCACCACTCGAATGTTAGCACGTTCAGAATGCCTCTCAAAGTGAACGCCGGAGACAGGATTAATTTCGTTACGAAAACCAATAATCCCAAAGCCGCCACTTCCGTGGTGAGCATACTAATCAAACTAGATCCTCTGAACAAACAATGAACGCGTGGAAATATAATTAATTAAAAATAATGAGTGATTATTAAAAACAAAAAAAGCAAAAAAAAAAGTAATGAGATTTTCTCTAGATCTCATTACTTTTTATTTTTTGTTTTGTTTTGTTTTAATACGTTATTTCTCATAATGTTTCATCTCGTGAAGTTGGATCACCTATCTCGAAACACGCGTCGACGTCTATTTTAGCATTTCGAAGAGCTTTTATAAATTCTCGAAAAGCAGTCGGTCCTCTATACGTCAACGTGTCTAAAAGTTTTCTGGTCCTATCTTCTATCAAGATTTTACTTTCGATTTCGCATCTCATGTAATCGGTCAATATCAAAGGTTCTGTTTCGACTAAAGTGTCTAGAATTTTTGCTAGAGAATCTTTTGAAATATTTTTAATCAAAACACGTCTGTTTCTTCTCAAATATTCTCTTTCTTTATCATTCATTTTTATAATTATTTTTATAATTTTTATTTATATACTTTTTTCTTTTTTTTCACACACACACGTCTCTCATCAAATGATCGACATCTTATTTCCATCCGATTCGAATTGTAATTCTCTATCAGACAGGACCAGGGTGAAGGCTTCGGTTTTTCTCATCATGTTCCTATCGAATTGCATCTTGATCTGAATGTCTAAGACGCTACTCTTGAGTCGTTCGCTCTGTTTACTGATATCGAATATGAACATGGGATACATCGACTTGTATTCGCCGGGAGATATATTATTGGGTTGCTCGTCAATTCATCTAGACCGCGATACTTCTTTCTAAAATCCGCGGCGTCGCCGTACAGTCTGCAGAAATCATTCTTGTCGAACGACGCATTGTAATCGATTGCTGGATATCTTGTCGCGTTCAGAAACACTTACATGTTTCTCAAATTGCAGTGATTGAATAGAGACACATTCTTTCCCTGAGACCCGTCCCTATCGGTCTGAAACGCGACCACGATGAAACGCGGTCTCTCGGAAGCAGATTTCACGGTCAATCTCCAATTGAAGTGATTCGTGGAGAGTGGAATGCTAGCCGTGTCGCACTGTCTCATTCTAAATCCCACGGGTAATTTACTCTTGGATTCTTTGATTTTGTAGAGATGTGTTTTTTCCACGATCGAAGGCTGCACGTGCGGAACGAACCATGATATCTTGTGTAGAGTTAACTTACCCACATCAGTCGCAGGGAGTCTCACTATCGCATTGTTGTTTCCCTTTTGAATCAATGTCAGATTGTGTTTGAATCCGTACATGATCTTGTTATAATCGTCCGCAAAATCCGAATTTGTGTTTCAAAGGTATCCTGAACGAAAACATTTGAACGTAGTCGAATATCGCTGCGGCACCAGCGCTAGCAGGGCTGACGGTGTCTTTCACCCACAACTGATTAAGTCCTCTGGATTTCGAAAAATCGTCCGGATACATCAAGAGTCCAAACATCGTGGTGGCCTGATGAAACACAGATTCTATCTCTGGTCCGGATAGCAAGTATTTTATATTACTGAATAGATGCATGATGCCATTATTGGCTAGAGTAACCATGTTGTTGTCGGCGTATTCGGTCCCATCCTCCTTGGTGAGACATTCCTGCACCACTATGTAACTCTCGCTAGGATGAATGAATAGATCTTGGGTTTCGACATTGATTCTTATCTCTCCCGCAATGTTCAAACTCGTTCCGGTTATCGGTTTGTATTCGTGAACCTCGTATTCTTGAATACTTTCATCTTTCACTATGCCTTGTGCGACATCTAGTATATTTACCACTTTTGAAGGTTTTTTTTGTTTTTTGTTTATTAATTAGCTTGCCTTTTTTTTTATCTAAAAATAGTTTTAATTATTTTTCATTATTATTATTTTTTCTCTCCTTTATATATATATGTGTAAACAAGAAAATGTTAAAGAGAGTAAATAAAAAAAATTGTTTTCTTTATTAAAACTTCGTCTTCTGCAATTGTTGTTCGTAAAACTTTCCGATGATCTCTTCGTCATCCAAAGCTTCGATGTTGTAAGTCACCAGATCGGTGTGAAATATTCTGATTATCACAAAGATTTACAAGGTCCATCGAGGAGTGTAATCCTTTTCGAAGTGCTTCTTATAAGCGTAGATTCTCACTTGATCGCCGACCACAAATTTTGGCGGTCTAGACTTCTTCCTGATCTTAGATCTCTCGGGATATAGATTCTCGTAGACCCGTTTTTCGTTTCGAGGATCGCTAGCTTCTGCAGGAGTCATCTTGATCGATCTGCGTCACATGTTGTTGTAATCTTCAACCAAACCGTTCAGAGCGTATATGTATTTCTTGGTCGAATTCGCCGTGAAGTATCTGTGCATCTTTTCCTTCATCGTTCGATCCAACGTTCCATGACGCTGACTTTCTCTTCATTTTCGATCGAGTAGAGGTCAACCAATTGAGGAACGTCCTTGTTGTAGAATTCCTTCCCCTTATCCACCCACAATTTATTTGGTTTTCGAGAAGACAAGTCGAACACGCTGAAGAGCCTCGGCGACGCAAGGTCCCGATTTATTCTTCAAAGCTCTGATCCAACCGTATTTGGAAAACACGTCGATGACCGTCAATAGATATTTGCCACCCTTGTTCCACCTCGAAAGCGATCTCATGTCGACCAAGTCGGCAGACCAAATGTCATCCAAACCCTTCACGAACACCCTTCTCTTTCAAAATTTACACGATGGGTTTGTGTAACTCCTCAGCCAATTCGCTCGTCAATAATCGTTTCTTCTTCTTTTCCGAAGCACTTTTTTTTTTTGAATGCCCCATCCGAATCGACATTTCACACCGATCAGATTGCCGACCAGCAAACGTTCTATCTTCTCTCTCCTGGTCGGACTCGATATACCTCTAAATTTCGCCAATATGTTTTTATCGCAGACGTCGTTGTGAGTCTTGGTGTCGGGATGTCCGGCGTAGCACAGATTGTGATCATACGCGGCCACATCCACTCTATTCACGGGTTTGCTCCAAGATTTAGGAGTCAGATCGGCGTTAAGTCTCTTGTTCAATTTCGTTCCGGGTCCCGTGAAACCGTGACCTGGCAGATGCATTTCGAAAGGCAGATTATTGATCATTTTATTCACAACGCCTTTGCCTTTGCTCGTTTTTTTTTTTTTTTTGAATGAATCGAGTCTTGATTGAGCCACACACATTGCAAATTCCGCGAAGCATCTGTCTGTCATTTTTAGTTCATACTTCTTGAGAATTACCCGTCTCGGTAACTCTCTTACAATACATTTTTTTGAGAGTTATTTAAATTAATTTTGTATTTATTTTTTATTTTATATATAAATTTAATATTTTCTTTTTTTAAAAAAATTCTGTTCTTATTATATATATATATATATATATATATATATATATATATATATATATATATATATATATATATATATATACATACACTTCATCAAATATTTTATATAACTTCGTCAAATTGCCGTCATGCTCGGAAGTTTACTTCCTTCTAAGCGGCTTTCATTTTTGACTAATTCTAATTCCGTTACGTTAAGTGCCGTACCAATGTGTATCGCGTCATGGGAACGTCAAATTTAGCGTCACACAGATCCCAATTGTTGAATGGGAATTATAAAATTGATCGAGATACGCGTACGTATTACAGAACGATTTATTATTTTGCAAGTGGCCGCCTTGCTCCTAATCACGAACCCGTCTATAAGATCGCCGATACATATCTTCCTTGGGTGGCAACAAGTAAAGATATGTTCCGCATTACACGTTGTTCACTGTTTTTAATTGTAAATTATGGACAAACAATACCGTATCAGATCTTCCTTAGGTGGTAACAAGTGGAGATATATTCCGCGTTTTTATGCGCAAATTTTGTTTTCAGCCTTAGAACTAGGAGCATTCAATCATTTATCTCAACCTCGCCCTGGTAACAGAGGCAGAAGCGAGTTCGCATGCAGTATTCACACATTCAACCATTCCTTGACCCGAATTGATTGTTCAAACGCGTTGTTCTCCATATTCAAGTGTATTGCTTGTAAAATCCCCGTATCATATCTCCCTTGGGTGGCAAAGGTATATTCCCCGTTTTATGTTGTTCCCCGTATCCGAGTCTATTACGCGCAAAATAACCGTATCATATCTTCCTTGGGTGGCAACAAATAAAGATATGTTCCGCGCTTCACTTTGCTTTTTGTATTCAAGTGTAAATTATGCAAAAAATACCGTATAATATCTTCCTTGAGTGGCAACAAGTAAAGATATGTTCCGCGTTATTACGCAAAAAGCGAATATGAATTAAACGCTATTTCTAAAACCTCGCCCTGGTAACAGAGGCAGAGGCAAGTAAGTTCGTATACTGTATTCACACATCCAACCACTCCTCCTTGGCCCGAATCATTCAATCATTTAAAAGCGCGCCTCCATATCTCCTCCCCAGTACCCAACCCGCGTCAATCAGACATCAATACCGCTGATGAAAAATAGAATCTTTTTATACCGTCCTTGCGTAGTAATAACCCCCCTACCCTCCCCCCCCCCCTTCGCCCGATCTTTCCAGATTGTGTAAATGTTTTGTCCCCGCCCACTATTGCAACATATATGTGCCCCCCCCCCACCACTGATCTAAGTGCAGCCCCTCCTATAATGTCTACACTGACAATCGTAGGCTAGGATTCCATACACCCCCCCTCCCCCCCCCCCCCCCCCATGTACACATGATGTACGCATTGACATATACCCGATGATCATAATCTCACAACATATACACGCTATGATCAACACGAATGCGTTTTTAGGTGTAATTGCTCTATACCTAATTTACATTATCCCCCCCCCCCCCCCCCCCCCCGGTTCAGCAAGTTTATAAATGAGAATATTTGGAATTATTCTTGTCTATTGAGCCCATTGGGTTCTAGTGTTTGAAGTTTGTTGATCCAAAATGCTTCACGACCCCTCCTGTAAGCAGTATTTTGTTGATTAATTTGTTCAATCCCAATGAATTTTAAGATCATTGGGATTGAACAAATTAATCAACAAAATACTGCTTACAGGAGGGGTCGTGAAGTATTTTGGATCAACAAACTTCAAACACTAGAACCCAATGGGCTCAATAGACAAGAATAATTCCAAATATTCTCATTTATAAACTTGCTGAACCGGGGGGGGTAATATAAATTAGGTATAGAGCAATTACACCTAAAAACGCATTCGTGTTGATCATAGCGTGTATATGTTGTGAGATTATGATCATCGGGTATATGTCAATGCGTACATCATGTGTACATGGGGGGGGGGGAGGGGTGGGGTGTATGGAATCCTAGCCTACGATTGTCAGTGTAGACATTATAGGAGGGGCTGCACTTAGATCAGTGGTGGGGGGGGGGGGCACATATATGTTGCAATAGTGGGCGGGACAAAACATTTACACAATCTGGAAAGATCGGGCGAAGGAGGGGGGGGGGGTAGGGGGGTTATTACTACGCAAGGACGGTATAAAAAGATTCTATTTTTCATCAGCGGTATTGATGTCTGATTGACGCGGGTTGGGTACTGGGGAGGAGATATGGAGGCGCGCTTTTAAATGATTGAATGATTCGGGCCAAGGAGGAGTGGTTGGATGTGTGAATACAGTATACGAACTTACTTGCCTCTGCCTCTGTTACCAGGGCGAGGTTTTAGAAATAGTGTTTAATTCATATTCGCTTTTTGCGTAATAACGCGGAACATATCTTTACTTGTTGCCACCCAAGGAAGATATTATACGGTATTTTTTGCATAATTTACACTTGAATACAAAAAGCAAAGTGAAGCGCGGAACATATCTTTATTTGTTGCCACCCAAGGAAGATATGATACGGTTATTTTGCGCGTAATAGACTCGGATACGGGGAACAACATAAAACGGGGAATATACCTTTGCCACCCAAGGGAGCTATGATACGGGGATTTTACAAGCAATACACTTGAATATGGAGAACAACGCGTTTGAACAATCAATTCGGGTCAAGGAATGGTTGAATGTGTGAATACTGCATGCGAACTCGCTTCTGCCTCTGTTACCAGGACGAGGTTGAGATAAATGATTAAATGCTCCTAGTTCTAAGGCTGAAAACAAAATTTGCGCATAAAAACGCGGAATATATCTCCACTTGTTACCACCTAAGGAAGATCTGATACGGTATTGTTTGTCCATAATTTACAATTAAAAACAGTGAACAACGTGTAATGCGGAACATATCTTTACTTGTTGCCACCCAAGGAAGATATGTATCGGCGATCTTATAGACGGGCTCGTGATTAGGAGCAAGGCGGCCACTTGCAAAATAATAAATCGTTCTGTAATACGTACGCGTATCTCGATCAATTTTATAATTCCCATTCAACAATTGGGATCTGTGTGACGCTAAATTTGACGTTCCCATGACGCGATACACATTGGTACGGCACTTAACGTAACGGAATTAGAATTAGTCAAAAATGAAAGCCGCTTAGAAGGAAGTAAACTTCCGAGCATGACGGCAATTTGACGAAGTTCTATATATATATATATATATATATCAGAAGTTTATAAACAAATCCTTGTGCTGGTAGTTATAAGAAAAAAATATTAAAGTTCAAAACAAATACACCGACATCACTGACTATATTCCTGCTAGCGCTTTCACCGCTCTGTATGCGGATCTTCAGGCATTTTTATTTTTATAAAATACGTTATACAAATATTTACAAAATAACGTTATGACGTAAACCACTGGGTGTGGTGTATCGATTTTGGAGACGTTGTTCCAGAAACTGCATATGCAATAATTATTTCATACATTTGAACAGAGGCGTGTTGATCCTTTATCGAAAGAAATTATAACGAAATTAACATAACAAATAAAATAATGATGTTTCTTTTATCCTAGAAATTAAGTTATAAATGTTGTGGGCTCCGAAAAAACCCGGTATATTTATTTCCCACAGATGCTTCCCACTCCAACTCTCTATATATTACTATGTTGGTAATACCCATATTTCTGCATAATGTAAGGGAATGAACTCCTTACTCCCGACTCTAGCTCGAACCCCCGAGAGTGTTTGTCATTCTCGGGGAGTCGAGCCGGACTCGGGGCAAGCGCCACTGTACATGTAACTCTCTGGCTAAGGGAGAAGAAAAGGTTGGGTAAGTAGGGGGCTATACACAAAGACTCACTGTGCCAATCGTGTTATTTCTATGAAACATAACATATAATACTATGATATGGCCTTTATACTAGAAGTAAAGTTTATGAACTCAGAATATATGTGTTTTTCCACGAATTTTCCTATGTTAACCATCTATTTATATTTATTTTCACGATACCAATATTTCCGCATAATTTAAATTAATGGCTGTGAGCGCCTTACTCAGACTCCAGCTCGACACCTCCTGGAGTCGAGCTGGATCCGATGCAAGCGTTCTTGAACAGAGAACTAATCCGACGTAAACGGAGTCAAGCATGATATTCCGATAAATAAAGTCAAGTTATCCGTAGAGAGACTATACTTTTGTAACTCCGTGGTTTAATCCCCCCCCCCCCCCCCGGGAATCCGTAGCCATTATGTGTCCCGTTGACGCCACTCCTGTAATAAGGAAAAATTGTACGATTAGATAAAGAATTAAAATAGGAATTATAAGGATGAACAAATAAATAATTCTTAATGAGCTGGTCATCCAACCCACCCACCCCCCTCCCGTCACCCCCTACACCAAACTAATGCTTACAGTGATGCCCATTATATTACATTACTTAAACTCATCCTCAGTCTCAACAAAGGAAGTCCCCCCCCCCCCCCCCCCCCCCCAAGTGAACATGGACAAAAGCCTTATAAAAACAAGCAGGTGTAGGTAATTACTATTATAAAAAGAGCCATCCCAAACGATTTAAAATGGATTAATTATCTATACCCCCCCCCCCCCCCTTTTTCTCCAAAGTTAAGACTATAAAAATAATAATATAGCGCATAATTTGAAAACCTTGGGTGCCCACCCTACTACCACCACCACCCATCTAAAGCTTTAAACTACAGGCATTACATTACGTTTGGGTTGTAATAGCGCCACCCAGTAGCATTAAATTGACCGTTGCATGAATGAGCCCAAACCGTAAATTAACGGGAGATACGAACAAAGTATAGTCTCTCTACGGATAACTTGACTTTATTTATCGGAATATCATGCTTGACTCCGTTTACGTCGGATTAGTTCTCTGTTCAAGAACGCTTGCATCGGATCCAGCTCGACTCCAGGAGGTGTCGAGCTGGAGTCTGAGTAAGGCGCTCACAGCCATTAATTTAAATTATGCGGAAATATTGGTATCGTGAAAATAAATATAAATAGATGGTTAACATAGGAAAATTCGTGGAAAAACACATATATTCTGAGTTCATAAACTTTACTTCTAGTATAAAGGCCATATCATAGTATTATATGTTATGTTTCATAGAAATGACACGATTGGCACAGTGAGTCTTTGTGTATAGCCCCCTACTTACCCAACCTCTTCTTCTCCCTTAGCCAGAGAGTTACATGTACAGTGGCGCTTGCCCCGAGTCCGGCTCGACTCCCCGAGAATGACAAACACTCTCGGGGGTTCGAGCTAGAGTCGGGAGTAAGGAGTTCATTCCCTTACATTATGCAGAAATATGGGTATTACCAACATAGTAATATATAGAGAGTTGGAGTGGGAAGCATCTGTGGGAAATAAATATACCGGGTTTTTTCGGAGCCCACAACATTTATAACTTAATTTCTAGGATAAAAGAAACATCATTATTTTATTTGTTATGTTAATTTCGTTATAATTTCTTTCGATAAAGGATCAACACGCCTCTGTTCAAATGTATGAAATAATTATTGCATATGCAGTTTCTGGAACAACGTCTCCAAAATCGATACACCACACCCAGTGGTTTACGTCATAACGTTATTTTGTAAATATTTGTATAACGTATTTTATAAAAATAAAAATGCCTGAAGATCCGCATACAGAGCGGTGAAAGCGCTAGCAGGAATATAGTCAGTGATGTCGGTGTATTTGTTTTGAACTTTAATATTTTTATATATATATATATATATATATATATATATATATATATATATATATATATATATATATATATATATATATATATATTTCAATCGCTGCTCTTGAGTTCTATCAACTTACAGAATTCCTCCCTGGCCTCTTTCCTCCCCCTTTCCACGAGAGAATCCTTCATCTCTTCCTTGATGAACTGATGAGTCTTGAGTCTCACGGCTTCTTTCATAGCATCGTATTTCGTTTTCTCAATATCATGAAGTATTCTCCGTCCGATATCCTACCATCTTTCAACGCCATTGAGATCATTTTGGATATCATGTCGATCTTGGAGTTGGCCAAAATGCGAATCTTTTCGTGTTTCCTAGCCTTCAGATATAATTTCCTACTCATAATGTTTCCGAGCATGCTAAACAATCCGGCGGTGAGAGCCACTCCTTCTATGGTCAACACGATCGGAAGGCTGGCCGTGGTCGACAACAATCCGATGCCGGCCACTTGTAAACCCGTGGAAATCATGATGAGTGTTGTGTCGACCGCGTTGACGAATTTCACGAGACTCGAATACTTCTTCTAGAGAGAACGACGACAATCTCTCTCGAGTCAGATACAATTGGATTCTACTGATTTGATCGATGCGATACCTCTCTCCTCATTCTTTTTCTTCTGGTGACGGTGCCGTTGGCAAAATGCCGTTCGGCTTCTCATCCTCGTCGTCATCTAACGTCGGATACAATTTATTTCTGGTTCTCATTTTTTTTATGTTTTTTTTCTTTCTAATATTAGATAAAAATTTATGTGTGTATTTATTTTTTTATTTTCTATTCTCCTTATTTATATCAACGAGAAAACTTGGACGTATGCTTCCTCCAGCAATAATTTCAAGACGCATCCCTTGTCTTCTAAAGTCAGACTTCTATGTGCCAGTTTCATTTCTTCTGAATTGGTGGGCTTGTCTCGCACCTTACAGAAGACTAATCTCCTCAAAAACTTGATCACGTCGTCGATTTGAACACATTCGAACGCCAGTTCGAAATACTTGTGGACCATATCTTCCCTTTCCATCGTCAGACATGAATGATCCTCGTGATCGAAGTCTAGATGATCCCGACACCTGCCGCATCGTTCTAACAAGAGACGACCTAGTTGATCATTCACGCAGAATGTGTAGGCTCTCATCAGCATTTTTAAAAAAAACCTTGCTCTCATAATCTGGGAATCGTTCATGATTTACGTATATTTTATTATCTATTTCAATTCGATATTTATTTTTTTTAAATAACTATTTATTTATATATTTTTTTTCTCTCCTATATATATGTCAATCACTTTTTTATTTCCTCTCGACAAAACCGATTCTATTACGATTCACCTCATAAAACTTGCGAGGTGAATCGGCAAATCGTTTTTGCCGATCAGATCGCACCCTCGGCCATTCGGAATGCGATCGCAAACGTGGATCGCACCCTCGACCGTTCAAACAGCCGTTGGTGAAAGTCGGTGGTCCAGAATCGGCAAACTGCTTTTTTGATGCTGGTCTAGAATCGGCAAAGCGTTTTTTACTTGCGTTTACCAACGATAGATTGAAGGTCTGATCCACGATGGGAACGTCGAGAAAAATTTTTAAATTTACATTTTCTTCAAATTTCATACATTTTTTCACTTCTGAGCGATGCGTCGAATGTACTCGTTCGCCAACGGATGTTTGAACGGTCAAAAGTGCAATCCGAGAGCATCAAAAACAAATGCCGATTCTGGACCACCATGTAAAAACGGCATTTTTTACACTCTGTACACGATTTAACACTGAACCCCTATGGCGATACACGTACATGTACGTGTACGTGTACAGTTTTTTGGAAAAGCTGTCTAGAATCGGCGCTTTACACCTACTTATGCTATATTTATTTTTTATATTTTACATATTCTAATGAAAACTAATTCTGCCTTCTTCTTTTAGCAGGTACACAGAAGATGCTTTTTTGATCAGCGCACCAATAACCACTATTGAAACTATAACCGTTACGGAAACTGTAACCCCCATGGTTCCAGAACATCCTCCACTCCATCCCTAGAAGTGGTCGACCACTTCAAGGGAAGCGAGCGTTCGTCCTGCGTCCCGCCTCTGCCCCTTTTTTGTAAGCGTCCACATTGCGCATCTTTTGTCCCAACCAAATAGGATTATAATGCAGGCCTGCCCCCGAACCAGGAAAGTTCTGGTCTTCTTTCTGGTGGTCCTCGAAAGGGGTCGTTGTTGTTTTCTTCCTAAGATGTCCTACCCCACAAACAGAGACAGCCTGAGGCAGATTATACTTGCCAGTGATGGCCATCATTTGAAATCATCTCCGAAGTGGCAGACTATACTTGCCTGAAAACCTAAGACTACTGCACCCTCGGGGAGAGGTAGTACCTTTGTGAGAGGACCCCAACCTCCCACACTGGTCCTCACCCGAGGATTCAACATACATCAGTCAACGAAGCCACCCACCCATCAAGCCTCAACCGAAGACACCTGCTGAGTACCAGAACCTTTTCTTCCTTCAACACGCCTTGACATGAGACAAATTGATCATATGCAGTCACTGAGGATCGAAAGGGGTTTGCTCCAAACCGTCCCTGCGGCGCGTGAAACCATTCCGTCCTCCTTTAGCATCAATAACTGGGGTATTAATTGGCCAGTCTCATATGGGTACTGTACACCTTGGATTCCGAGGTGTCAACAGCTAGACAATGGAGCTCCAAATTGTAATACACGAGACACTGGTCAGAGTGAAGGCTACCCTTGCTACCACCTGGAGCATCCAGGTGCTCAAGGGTAAAATTCACCTAATAGTGGATTTTGAGAAGGAAACCGAACCGCCGTCCTGGGATAGGTGTAGCACCTTTCGCGAGGGTATTTCCCCCCGCACTGGTCACCCTCCAAGTGACACAGATTTGCAGGATGATGCCAAGAAGACGGAAGCAGCCGAAGGAAAGAAGAAAAGGAGAAGAAAGAAGGGACCTTCCGCCAGACGACGCGATGCCCGCCGACTGACGGTGTTCATGGAGAAAAAAAAGGACGGAAAATGAAGAGAGGGAGGCTAACCATGGCGTTGAAAGCTCAATGCCTGCTACCCCTGGCCGTTCCACGTCCACGCCAGTTCCCCCCACTCCTGTGGAGGATCCGGAGGACGCTGGTTCGCCATGGAACACTGCAATCTCCAGCCCATCACACTCTTCCTAGGAAGAGGAGATGGAGGAGGGAGGTTTGTTTATGGTGCAGTAAGTTGAGCCAGACAGCGCACATGTAGCTACACCCTCTCTTGCTTTTCCATCCTTTTCCGACCAGGACACCATCCAGGAAGCTCACACCACGGAGTCCGTGGAAAGCATCCTTGGGGAAAAGGTCAGGGATGACGAACATCTAGAAATTCTCCAACAAACGCTGAATACCTTGGATAACCGCGGCCTGTTGGAAAGCACGATTAGAGGAGCATTACAGAGTGTCAGTGACCACTATCTGCGCACTACTCCAGAGAGCTCTCCATCACCGGCAGCTTGAAGGGCTTGACCATACCAACCTAGTCAGCCCTCCAGCACCCCTCCTTCAACACCACCAAAGGATGTATCACCATCACAGCCTCCTCCTCCAAAAAAGAACAGGAGGAAACATAGACGGCGCTGAGTACCTTTTCAACTTTCCTCCTTTGCCACACCCAGACAACCCAAATCATCTACAGTTAAAGAGGGTCGAAAGAGGCTTGCCCCAAATCGTCCCTGCGCGCCTTCGGAACGCGAAACCATTTCACCGATCATTACGGGTACTGTACACGTAATGAGGGTCAACCGCGAGGTGTCAGACGAGGTAAAACTCGAAGCGGGCACTCCACAGGGTTCGGTCCTTAGCCCGCTTCTATTTATAATATATGTGAATGACATTGACAAAGTAGGAAAAAAACATGTTCAACTGTCTCAATTCTCAGACGACAAAAGAATGTGGACGGATAGTAAGTCTCGAAACATAACACAAAACCGCCTGCAGGATACCATCCGCGACCTTCAAGACTGGTGCGCTATGTGGCGCATCAAGCTAAGTGCCGCGAAAACACAAAGGATCTCATTCTATAAAAAGCAAAGGAAAAACCTGTCCCTAATATTGAGCTTAAGCATTACGACCATAAACTTGAAGCTAGTAATGAGGCAAAGTTTCTGGGATTCAGCCTGGATAGCAGTCTCAATCTAAACAATCACATAAACTCAGTCACTGTCAGCCACTAAACGCATCAATTTCCTGAAAATGATTAGAGGTAAAAATTGGGGAGCCAATAAAGAAGTTCTCCTCAAACTTTACAAATCATATATACGCCCAGTACTAGAGTATGGGGCCATAACAACAAGTGACCTGAATAAAACCAACATTGAAAAACTACAACGGGTCCAAAATCATGCCTTGCACGTGGCTCTGCGCAAGCCCGCGTGGACGTCGATAAAACAACTTCACGAGATAGCAAAAATAGACACTATAGCAATGCGCTTAAAAGATCTTCAAAGTAAAACTCTAAATAGACTTCAAGACAGCGAATTAATAATAGAACTCAATGCCGGTTGTACTAAATACAGCAAGTCCCTAATAAGTCCCGAAGTCCCTAAGTCCCCTCGGATACAAAATACAGCAAGTCCCTCAAACACACCGCTAATAGCGTCAAAAATTAAAAATTAGAGACTTTATCATAGAACTGCATGATGACTATTTATTTTTGTTTTTATTTGTTTGTTTTTTTCAAATTTAAAAGTAGTAAATGCTTGACAATCTTTTGTTGTTTTGAACAGCAGTTCCGGCGATCTCCGAGTCGCGTGTGTGTAAAATAAAAGTACAACTTTTAAAAGAGATGTTTTATTTTATTTTTTGTTTGTTTGTTTGTTTGTTTGTTTGTTTGTTTGTTTGTTTATTTTATCATGTTTAAAGAAGGTCCGCCGGCTTGAGCACTCTATTTTACCTGTTCAAAACAAGCTAGTGCTTAAGTTCTGTCCGGCTTTCGTCCACAATTAAATCTCTTTGTTCTGACCCTGGCTGCTAAAAGTGCAAATAAATAAATAAATAAATAAATAAATAAATAAATAAATAAATAGTTTAACCAAAACTAGTCGACGCAAGTCGTAACAGGTCAAACAAACGCAAACACCAAATTGCAAGCTTGCTTTAATTTCATCATGTTTTGTGAATTAAATCTAGAAAATAATTTACGAAAATCGTCATTGAGAAACGTGCTTTGAAAATTACAATTTCAGTAAATATTGTAATAAAAAATAATTATAAACAACGAAACTGCCAACCCGAATTTCTGAAGTGTTTGATTATAAAGTCAAAAAAGTTCCGAATTTATCGATGAAAATGATCGATATATACTTAATAATTGCACATAATAAACAAATTTGGCAGTCATTTGCAAATTCATGACTTAGCGACTTATTAGGGACTTGCTGTATTTAGTACTACCCCTCAACGCGCATCGCGTCCTCAATAGGAAAACTAAATAATATTATCTGGGGAGTGTCTGTCGAAAGGGTTAAAGATTACATCATTGCGATAGGGTGAGCCAGGCATTCTGTGACATAAATTTAGAACTGGCTGCGGGTGACACGATACGCACGCCGCGAAAGCTTGCCCCTGTTAAGAGTGAGAGTTGCAAACAGCGAGGAAAATCTCCACCTGCTGCCGGTTCTCCCCTCCCCGAGATATAAATCTCGGTGAAAAAATGCTGGCTTCCCCATTCACAGGTCACTGGTCGTCACGGACAGAACAGTTGTAAATTAAAAACCGCCGAATTACTCTAATTTCCAGCTCTCTATCAGAAAAGTTAACAAGACCAAGGCAAGGATTGAAACAATCTTGCCAGCAAACAGCTCTTTTAAGGACCTTTTTGGTGGGGCCCGGGGGGTATGTGGGGTGGGGGTGGGGTGGGGGAGGTCATTTGGAATTCCCGAAGGATAACCAGATACCTCATAATCACATACGGCATCCTATCTCCCAGAAGGTTTGATGGATGACTCCCGGTTTTTCAAACTAAACTTTTGGAGCTTTCTCCACTCCATTTTTGTAACCTCTATGGTCATAGGCCTACCGGGGCCTCTACCAAACCGGCGTTGCTGTTTGGTTTTCTTTATTCGTCTTCCCTTAAATTTGCCATCGCACAACATTATATTCTGGCTCGTCATCATGGTGGGACTCAAACGGTGGGACTACTTACCGAGGACAACCGAGAACAACCGAGAACAAATTAAAATAATAAATAAAGGCAAAAATAAATATTAATTGTTAGCATATAGGTGCCCTATGTTGTATATAAAGTAAGAAAAAGCAAATTTAAAGCTTTTAGACCGACTCAGTCTGTGGTGATGCGGATTATTTATCAATTTCGGATTCGCCGCCAAACCGAGAAGAGACTATACTTGACAAGAACAAAACCAATTAATATATCAAGATCGAAATAAAAGTTTATTGTTAGCGTATAAAGCATGTAAGTACTCTATATTAGGCCTATGTGCAAATTAGTAACCAAACAATTTTAAACCAGCCAGGTCAATGGTGAATGGGATTATTTATTAATTCCCACATTCGGAGCTGAACCGAGAAGACGCTACTTGCCGAGGGGTTATGGACTATTCGACGAAAGACAAATTCGACGATTTTTTTTTAGGACGATTCGACGAGATTTTGGACGATTCGACGAAACTTCTGAACAAATTCGACGAAACTTTAGACGATTCGACAAAACATTGGACGATTCGACGAAACTTTGGACAGTTCGACGATAAAAAAGTACAAGTTCGACGCAAACTTTATATTTCCCCCAGCGGATTAAAGGAAGTTATTTTTACAACATACCCCCCCCCCCCCCCCCAATATAACGTTGAGCAGGGTATGTTGTAAGACAGTGTCTTTTATCTCGGAAATTATTGGGTGGGGGCAAGAGTGTGTGTGCATGAATAGCTGAGAATTTTTCTCGTAAATTACACTTAATTAAGGTGTCATATAGCCAATATTTATGAGACGCTCACATTTAAGGCGCCAATTATAGGATTATCGGGGTGTCAAAAATAAAACCAATTAATGGATGAATGGATCATCCCAAGGAAGTTGACTGAAAAATAAAATAACAGACAAAGAATTGGTACGATTGAATCGATACATGTATCCCCCCCCCCCCGCCCCCCCCTCCCCCCCACACACACACACGCAAACACAATGCTGTTGGGAGAAGTTTATCGATGACATGGATGCCATAAATTCCTTCGCTGTTATCTCAGAGTGTTTGAGCTTTTCAAATAATGTTTGTATGCTGTTTTCGCCTTTACGCGAACTTAATTTTTGATGTCTTTGAAGCAACTCTTCAGAAACCAGCTGTGCTTGTGTCGGGATTAACCCACCCTCCTCCCAAAGTAAATTTACCAGAAGATAACAGTTCATGCCAGGCCTGGAAATCTTTGTACTGAGGAGATGATTCCAGCCTTATGTGTCATTATTAGATCTCACATGCTGGTCAAAGACAGACCAAAATGACATAGGAAACATAGGATTATCGATTCACGTGTTTTGAGTATATTCCAGCAGTTTGGCTAGTTGATGTGTTATTACAAAGCTCTTTCATTGAATTAAAGTAACTAATAACGTGCGTTGATGGTAGAAATGCAAGACATAACAATAAATAGATTCATCTTGTCTGCACGTTCGAAATGCAAAATATTTCCCAAAATTGGCTACACTGTGTGGAATACACAAGGTCTTGTGAGTAAACTCTCAGACCCATGTTTCCTTAATTTGTTGAACAGGTACGATTTTATAACAATTCTAGAATCTTGGCATGGTAGCGACGACGATATAGATATACCGGGATATACCTGCTTGGATCTGTGTCGCAATAACGCCAAATATAAAAAAGGTGGTATTGCGTTCTATTATCTTGACAGATATAAACCGTTCTTCCAGAGATCATTTTCTATCGACGGTCTGTCCCTGTGGGCACAATTTGATGGTCAAATGTTCAACTTGAAAGATCCAGTACTTTTCGTGTCCATGTATGTACCTCCCCAAAACTCTACATACTGGAGAACAGAGGCAAGTGATACACCCATCTTTTGTAGCATGAAAAATAAATTGAACGAATATGATGAGAAGGTGTTGGTGATAATGGGTGGAGACACAAATGCCCGTACTGGCGTGTCTCCGGATTATATTACAGATGATACCGACAGGCACATTCCGCTCCCCGATTTTTACACAATCGACAACTGTCGAGCTCGTACGAGTCTGGATAAAACACTGAATACCTATGGAAGGCAGCTGATTTCCTTCTGTCAGGCAGCCAAACTCAGAATTCTGAACGGCAGGGTTCCTGGGGACTACATGGGAAATTTTACAAGTTTTCAATATAATGGAGCCAGTGTTGTTGATTATGTAATCATTTCAGAAATGTACTTATCAGATGTAGATTACTTTTGCGTAAAAGCCCCCAATGAGCATTCAGATCACTCCCAACTAACAATGTTATTGAAATACAGGAACACCTCTAATACATCCGACGTAAATCTAAAATATAAATATACCATGACCAAATTCACACTAAGGTGGACACCTGATAGCCAGATGAGAGCTATAAGAGCAATTTATGGCCACGATGTTGAATATAAAAAACAGCAGTTTCTGATGAAACCCTACACTCAGGATAGAAAAGGCACTACTGACGCCGTGGCCGAATTCAGTGAGTTATTGGGTATTATTAACACAGCTGCAACAAAAAGAATAACTCTCAGGAAATCGAAAATGAGACCTAAGAAGAGATGGTTTGATAGCGAATGCAAACAACTAAAAAGTGCTCTGGATGACGCTATAAAACGCTTGCAACGCACACCCCACGACAGGTCATTGATTCAGAAATTTTATTCTGCCAAAAAAGCATATAAGAAAACACTAAAAAGAAAATCAAAGTTATACTTCAAAAGCATATGCGCTAAACTAGAACACCTGTCAACATCTGACCCCAGAGAATACTGGAAAACAATTAATTCATTGAGAAAAAACAAAGCGGCAGATCAACATCTGGATGCCGACAGAACTGTAGATTTCTTTGGTGATCTTCTCTGTAGACCTAGACCACCGAACAAATCTAACAGTCCTGACACGTTTAGCAGAAATCAAGATTATCAGTTTGCACTTAATAATGGTTCATTTACTGCCGATGAAATTATGTACTCAGTTAAACGACTCAAAAACAAAAAAGCATCTGGTTGCGACAATGTATCAAACGAACTGCTTAAAACGGTTACCCCACATCTAATCGATCACTTAATTAAACTTTTCAACCAGGTGTTTGAATCACACCATTATCCACTGACTTGGAGCAATACTGTACTAACAACTATCTACAAGAAAGGAGATAGATATGATCCAAATAATTACAGAGCAATAGCCGTAAGCAACGCGCTTGGCAAGCTATTTAATAAAGTTCTGAACGAAAGGATTAACACATTTCTTGAAGACAATTCCTTAATCACCGATAATCAATTTGGCTTCAAACAAGGTCGAGGTACAACCGACAGCGCTTATATTCTTAAAACATCGATAAATAAATATAAAAAGATGAAAAAACCACTATACGCGGTTTTTGTTGATTTTAAGAAAGCCTTCGACACTGTTGACAGAAATATTCTCTTTCAAAAACTTAACAAAGTGGGTATATGTGGTAATATTCTCGCAGTGTTAAGTTCTTTATATCAGTCAAGCTTTTATCAAATAAAAACCAAACTTGGCGTGAGCCCCGCACAATTATCGACAATCGGTGTTAGGCAGGGCTGTGTTATTTCGCCGACATTATTTAAAATTTTTATTGATGACATTGGACACATTTTTGATGAAAAATATGCACCTGTAAAATTAAATAATACTACATTAAATCATCTGCTTTTCGCAGATGATCTGGTGCTGATATCAGACAACCTCTACGGATTGCAACGATGTTTAGACCAATTGGACGATTACTCTGTTAGAAACGGGCTCCATGTAAATGTAGATAAAACAAAGGCGATGACATTCCACTCCCGTAAAGTTAGAATGCCTAACTTCCACATTGGTTCAAATTCAGTTACACAGGTATCCGATTACACTTATCTTGGCCTATGTTTCGCAAAAAATGGAAAGTTAACAAAAGCACAACAAGAATTAAGCAAAAAGGGCATGAAAGTACTGTACAGTCTACTAAATACTTTCAAAAAGGAATGGCCACCTCCGATAATTCTTCTCACTAAACTTTTCGATTCACTTATTAAGCCTATTCTTTTATATGGAAGTGAAATATGGGCGTCTGAAATAAACAACACACACGGTGATAAGGTTCCGTGTGAACATGTTCATCTACAGTTCTGTAAAAGCCTACTCGGTGTTAACAGGAAATCATCCAACCACGCAGCGAGAGCGGAATTAGGTCGATATCCTGTGCACATAGAGGCTACGATGCAAATGATTAAATATGCAACCAAATTGTACCAGAAGTCTTCTTCAACACTGTTGACTGAGGCTAGAATTGAGTCTGAAAATTATACATTACCAGATTCAATCATTTCAAGATGTCACCGTCTTGTGGAAGATAGTGGTCAAGCAAATGCCCCCGGTAAACAACCAGCAAACCTTAGCAATTGGAAAATTGACGTAATTCGTGAAGACTTGAAGACTCGCCACCTTAATACTTTTCTAAATGATATATACAATGATGATAAGAAGGCCGGAAAAAACAAACTTAGAACCTATAGAGAGTTTAAAGACATTTATAACATAGAAATTTATTTACTGAACACAACTTCGGAACATGCAAAAAATCTGTTCACCCGATTACGTATTAGTAATCACAACTTAATGATTGAAAAGGGTAGACATATGCAGCCCCCATTACCTGTACATAAAAGGTTATGTAAGGTCTGTAACAATGGTAATATAGAAAATGAATTCCACTTTGTTATGGATTGTAAGAGATATGACTCTATACGTGCTGACTCCTATCGCAAAATCGAGAGAGAATATCCAGATTTTGTTGGTATGAGTAGCTCTGAGAGATTCGTATTTCTTATGAAAAATGAAATCCCCGCACTGTGTGGTATCATCTGCAATATGATCCGACAAATGTTTGAATACAGAGAATGCTTGCTTGCGGCATAATACCAATTAGAATGAAATCATTAGCTATAACATGCACCAACTGAACATTAGTGTTTATGGTTTCAAACATATTTTGCTATTTCTTGGTATTATTGTTACTAATTTCAATGACATGCAATCTGCCTTGTTTTTGGTGTTCTTGCAATAAATATTATCTTATCTTATCTTATCTTATCTTAACAAACGTCAAATAAACTTGTATGTGTTCGTGCGTTTTCTATGTGTCTCTGAAAGACCACATTGTTGCACTTTTCGCCAGACTGCCTGCGTCCAATGAAAGACGCAACCCTGTATAATGACATTGGGAAACTGTTCTTCAAAGAGCGATTTAACAAACGGCAAAAAACAAATTCCTCGGCCAATTGTGTCTTTAATATCATTTTTAAAAATATATTCTTCGAATTTACCCTTTTAAAAAAAATTTCGTCGAAGTTGTCTTCCGTCGAATTGTCTTCTCATCGAATAGTCCATTTCGTCGAGTTTGTCTTTCGTCGAATAGTCCAGATCCCTTGTCGAGAACAAAACAAAAATTTAAAAATGAAAATAGAAGTCTTTTGTTTGCGTATAAGGCATGTATCTACTCTAGAGACTACTTGCCGAGAACAAAACAAAATAATATTTCAAAATGAAAATAAAAGTTTATTGTTAGCGTTTAAGGCATGTATCTACTATATATCGTGTACAAATTAGTAACAAAACAGTCTTAAACCAGCCAGGTCTACGGTGAATGGGATTATTTATTAATTTCCACATTCGGAGCTGAACCGAGAAGAGGCTACTTGCCGAGAACAAAACAAAATTTGAAAATGAAAATAAAAGTATCTACTCTATATTATGTACAAATTAGTAACAAAACAATTTTAAACCAGCCAAGCGTATGAGATCAAAAGTACTGTATCCAAGGAATGTCCCGACGACAAAATTGGCATCAAACGAATAAAAACATGGCGTATAAGGAAAGAAGACAACAACGATCGAAATGCTCTGCATGATTCTGGAGATTTTGTTTTGGCCCAGCATGTCGAAAAACTTCGGGTAAAAGATACTGTATGGGTTAATCTGGAACCCGAGAGACGAGACAGAAGACTGATTGATGATTCCCAAAACTGCAGTCGTGGCAAAAAACCCAGATTGGCATCAAACAAATAAAAACATGGCGTATAAGGAAAGAAGACAACAACGATCGAAATGCTCTGCATGATTCTGGAGATTTTGTTTTGGCCCAACATGTCGAAAAACTTCGGGTAAAACATGCTGTATGGGTTAATCTGGAACCGGAGAGACGAGACAGAAGACTGATTGATTATTCCCAAACTGCAGTCGTGTCAAAAAAAAACAGGCCAGCGAACGCGAGTGAAGAACTCAAAGACGAGTAGGGGCGTTAGCAGTAAACGCCAACGTCTGGTGTAAGTGGGGTCCCAAGTCGCGGGACGTTGGTGACGCAGGTCTGTTTCCGATGACGGGTAAGATTAATATGGAACAAACCAAGACAGGGACAGCTGGCACCATAAAGTCAACACCATATAGTGTCCACTTTCAAAAATAAGTGAGTATATTAGGTGACGCAGGTCTGTTTCCGATGACGGGAAAGATTCCAAATATGGAACAACCTAAGACAGGGACAGCTGGCACCACTGATGGGTGAATATTAGGAAACTTGCCAATTTGGGGGTGTGGATTTCAAGAGATTGGACTTAAGGATAGTTTAGTCCTTCTTAGGTTTTATATTGCACAACACTGCAGAAAAAGTCCCTTGTGTTCATGCACGCAATTTCGGACTATAATCTGAGAAAAAAATTATTTTTTAGTCATGGGTAGTGTAAAAATGTCATTTCGGTGACGATTGAGGTACAGATTTGGTTTCTGATATGTGATCGAAAAGCAAGTGGTTTGCCATAGAAATATTAGTCCCAGTCCATGTCCCACCAGTTTTTTTCCGCAACCGGTATACGGCCCGGAATAATTACGGCCCGTAGTCGTTACGGCCCTGATCGAGTTGTTACGACCGAGTTGATACGGCCAGGTAGTTGCGTTGCGAGCGTGTAAATTCGGTGACGCCATGTCTTTTCGGTGACATTTTGTACGTCACCGAAATGACTGTCACCGCATTTACGTTTATGTAAAAAAAGGCCGACAAAAAAAATATTAATGAGCACGTTGCTCGAACAAGTATTTGTTGTCATGGTTATAAAAATGAGAAACAAAAGTGTGAAAAACTATACATCTATCGTGTTCCAAATCCAGTAAATCCGTGTCACCGAAATGATGACGAATAAACATACGGTCCATTTGTTTCATATATACTTACATTTTTTCTGGCAATTAGTCTTTTTGCGATTGGCGCTTGTTTTTCGTCATCAACTTCATGGCGTAAAATTTACATGACGTAGGTAGAAACTTGCACCAAAATGACACGACATATTTCACGAAAAATTAGCATCGTCACCGAATTGACAAAATATCGTGGGACAGAGAAAACTTGAAAATAAAACTTTATTTAAAATGGGAACAATTCTTTAGAATGTCAATGCAATCGGCTAATTTTTCAGATTGAAGGCAGTGACTCCGCAACTGGGACATGCGGTTTTGCACCTGTACTCCAATTGACGGCAGTATTTTTCTAGCGTAGCTTAAGGCGGGGGGGGGGGGGGGGGGTTAGTATTTCTTTGGCTCATTTTCAGCGTCGATAATACCTCTCTCATATAAATACGTTGTGCAGGGAAAAAATGCTAATAAGCGTGAAATTTTGGGGACTGAATCTCTGGTACACGGTTTTGGCAAGTTTCGTAATATTCACCCTGATCACTACACAGAAATGCGCACCGGTCGGTATGCATGACAGAAGAACAACAATTTTAAACCAGCTAAGTCTACATGTATGACTTACAGGTCCAAAGCCCTGGTAAATGGTGATGGGAATTGTATGTACCAGCATAGGCGACAAAATAACAGACAAATTTAAATTTGTATTTACACCGAGAACAAATGAAACTAAACTAGACGCAGTCAGTGTTAATTAACAGTCACAATCTTGTTCTCGGCGACACACTAAAAAGTGTAGTCCGTGTCCGTGTCGGAGAAAAACAGTCGGGAATTAAATTATCATTTTCTCCTTTATTTGTCGGTTGTTTTCTATGAAATTTGGAAAGTATACCCAGGGGACGATACGAAATATATCCGCCAAAAGAGAAGTTTGTACGATGTTATTTTACGATGTTAGAAGACATTTTCTCTTTCAAACACACTAAAAAGTGTAGCTGACTCGGCGCCGTGTTAGCTAATTAATTGGTTTAGGCTGTGTTGACACAGCAAGGCAGGCTGATTATCCTGGTTCTTTTTATGATTATGAGGAGATTTGTGGGGTGTAGCTGAAAGAAACAACGATTAATTTAATTTTCAGTATTTTATTGGTTAAATACGGGACATAATGAATATAGCATATCACAAAGATATTGAGATACAGCACAAACATGTACAAATAACAAACATATATACGAAAAGCAAATGTAAATGTAAATTTAGTTGGTATGTCGTTCCGGGTGTTTTGTGGTTGGATTCCCTGCGACAGTGGATAAAGGTGTCGATCGTGTTTTAAAACAGAAACAAGAACAAGATTTTTTTTTAAACCTAATTATTTATAATTCCAACATTTGACATCATTTCTTGGGAAGGTTTCAAGCATGGAGACCTACCTTACAAATGATGTCAAGTGTCACGATTATCAACAAATTTCAGGAAAATGCAGGAGAAGCCCATGATCAACTAGCAAAGTTTCAGGTCTTGTAACCGCTATGGTCAATATACCGGGGCCGCTACCAATAGTGGCGTTGCTGTTTGGTTTTCTTTTCTTCTCTGTCAGTCCCAGTTTCATTCATTCATTCATCGCAACCGATTTGTGAAACTGAGAGTGAGACTGGGAGGGCGCACGAGAGAGAGAGAGAGAGAGAGAGAGAGAGAGAGAGAGAGAGAGAGAGAGAGAGAGGGGGGGGGGGGGTCAATTAACAGTCACAATCTTGTTCTCGGCAAGTAGCCTCTTCTCGGTTTGGCGGCGAATCCGAAATTGATAAATAATCCCCATCTCCGCAGACTGAGTCTGTCTAAAAGCTTTAAATTTGCTTTTTCTTATTTTATATACAACATAGGGCACCTCTTTGCTAACAATTAATATTTATTTTTGCCTTTATTTATTATTTTAATTTGTTCTCGGTTGTTCTTGGTAAGTAGACCTACCCGGACTCAAACCTCTACCACCGCCAAGCTGGAACCGAATTGAGCCCACTCTCTTGTAGTCTTAATGGAGTTGAGGGGTTGATTTTTGACAGTCTATCACTTCAACGAAAACTGCCGGGAATTCTAACCGCGTGCATACCCCCCTCAGACCCCATTTGAGGCAATAGGAAAGCTAGGCCTGTGTGATCCAAGTGAAATAAAATAAGGCTAACCGGGTCGCAAGGGATTTGTAAATCCCACATCGTCCATGAAAAACCTTTCATTCATTCGCTAACATAAACATCTAAATTGTTATTATCAACTTATTTAAGAAAGAAACACATTTATTTGTACTATACAAATGAAACAGTTAATATTAACAAGTAATGTATTAATGTAAACTTATCGTGTAAAATAAAAATGTCCGGGGCGAGTTGGACCGTTGATGGCTCGCGAATTGGTCCATTTGTCAGAGCCCGTCCCCTCAGCAGAAGCCAAGGGATCGGGTCGTTTCGTCCACGGGACGATTCGTCCCCGGGACGATTCGTCCCCGAGACGTTTCGTCCCCGGGACGATTCGTCCCCTATTGATGGGACGTTTCGTCCCCGGGACGATTCGTCCCCAATGCAAATTCCTGTAAAGGATGAGTGTTATAAATAACTTAGGGTGGTGTATTTCATTGATATAACTTTATTTGATTTCCAAAAGTTAATTGTTTATATATAATATTTTTAATCAATTATTTTTTACTCACCTTTCTGTTTCTGATGTAGGTTCATATATGTAGGTGGCTTTGCAAAACCAAGAATCATGACAATTCTTGCAATTAAAATAATCTCTTCTTCAACCTTGAATTCAAGGTTCAGATGAACGCTCTTGCCTATCTCCTGGATAGTCCAGGTGATAGGGCAAGAGACGCCCAGAGCTGATATCGTTCTCTTCAATCGCGCTGGTAGTTCCAGTGTTTCCATAATTAAAATTATAATTAGGATGCTCGCACTCTGAGTTCAGAGGTGCGAATGTGATGTGATGAATGCAATGAATGGCAGTCCTTACAGACTCTATGGGCCCCCCAACTGCACTATCCTCGAGTGTTAATGAAAACATACTAATAATTATTAACAATTAAATATAATTACATATTAACAAACATTCATTGATATACCGGCATCAGTTCCAGTGTTTCCATAATTAAGATTATAATTAGGATGCTTGCACTCTGAGTTCAGAGGTGCGAATGTGATTAAATGTAATTACCAACAAACATTCATCGATATACCGGCATCAGTGAGAGGCATTCTTCTTGAACGCTTATGAAAACAATGTATGATTGAACGATTAAAAAAAAACATTTCTTGAGGTACCGACTTATCAGTGAGATCTATTATCATTGAATGGTTATAAAAACTTCAAAATCATTGTTTGTATTATAGTCTGCTAATATGATATCTAATTATGCATAACATCCAACCTCGATGCCATATGAGTGACCATCATTGGTTACGAGCAGATGCTTCCCTCATTTTTGAAAAGAAAAATCCAGTCCCATATCTTCTCAATAACTTGGTATTGAAGTGGGACGTTCCGTCCCCAACTGGGGACGAAACGTCCCACCCTGTCACGGGGACGAAACGTCCCACCAAGTAGGGGACGAAACGTCTCGGGGACGAAACGACCTGGACCCGAAGCCAACCAAGTTTTTCACTTCTTGTTTCGCGGAGACAAATACAACAATTTGCTTCAAATGAGGACTTTGGCAGTACATTCTCATACGAAAAGTATTTTCAATTGCATATTTCGTTCTAAACACAACACACGTAAAACGGCCTTCTGTGCTTGGCTGAGTGTATTTAGTTTGTTGACTCTTTCAGTTTCACAGACAGGCTTCGTCACGCATTTCAGGCGCATTCGGTAGGTCCTCCTAAATACCAGAACCACACATAACCCCCAGAACCACACAGACCCACCCCCCCTAAATTACATTTGTGCAGTGTTTTACGATGAAATATGTTTATTTAATGTAATAATCCTTAAAGGAAAGAACAATAGAAGTAAATTCAATCATATAGTTGCTTTTGGCTAGACGGTTTTGGTAATACAGTATGTGCGACAGTAACGGGTCACAGGCAGTAACGGGTCAGGCGATGTTGAGCCTTAAAAAAATCGAATTTGAAGAGCATTTCAAACTGAAATTTTATTCCAGTTTTGTGAAATAATTTGTTGCCTGTCGTCTTTGAAAGTTTTGCAAGTTTGTTGTTGTTTTTTGTTGACGAAAGTGATTTTTTTAAAAAGACTGAATGTGCGCCGGAAGAAAATTTGGACACGCGAAACCGCAAAAAAAGTTTTCGTCTCATTTACGGGAAGAGAAATATAAAGAGTGTGAATGTAAGTATTATTATTTGAACAGGTTTGTCAGCGCTTCAAATTCAAGATAAAATAATTGGGATAAATATCTGGCATCATGATATATTTATTCCGTTTCAACAGCGAGTCGAGTTGTCAATACCGGTGTTATGGCCCCCATATTATATTGAGATTGATATATCCTTAGTAGATAATTATATGAGAAAGATATTTTTTTTTATTGCTGCATTTTCTGACTGGTCTAACTCTTTTGCACTCAGTGACCTTGTTTACATCTTTGTTACACTGATATATTGTACATATTGCTGTTGATTGTTTAATTGTTTAAATAGGTCAATGACCTTGTTTACTTGAACTTTAACAGAATCCCCCAGAAACTAATAGAACATTCCAGAAACTTCCTCTTCTGGGACATTCTATCTGGTTACTATATAAAGGTTTGTCAACAGAATTCAAAAACTCATTTTAGAAAGCCATTTCAGAAGAACTTATTTTCACAGCAGTTGTTTCCATTGGAGATTATTATTGTTTCAGAACAGTGCATTTATTATAGAAGCAGTGCTTCTTTGTGAATTTGGAGATTGATTCCAAAAGAGAATTTGGAGGAGAATCTATTCGTCTTGGAAAAGAGAATTTATACTTTCTGTGAAACAGAATAATATTATTTTGTGAAAAGCCAGGATTCTACTGGATTGTTTGGAAATTACCTGTGGCGCCAATACTTCTTGAATTTTTACTCCATTCGAATTTTGTGGAGAATTTTATTATATTTTATTGGAGACTGCTGAAATTTCTAAGTGAAAATTTTATTATAAATCTACGGGATACTGTTTCTGAAGAGACATTCTTGGATTTAATACTACATCTACCAGCTGGTAACTTTCTTCAGAAGATACTTCACCACTGGATTACTGGATTCTGTCAAACTGTACTTTGGACTAATTCAATAATTGATAAGTACCACTGTTTTTATTTTCTGTAAACCAATTAGTGTAAAAGATCTTTGTATCATATTTTTTTTATATATTAATTCTTTTTAATTAAATTTCAGAATAGTTAAATTCATAGTTTTGTTGCTGATTCTCAGATTTCTTCCTGTTACCAATATCATTAATAATTCCACACCGTAACAGAAATTGGGGGCTCGTTGCCGAGATTGAATATAAGATAACGAGAAAACTTTATTTGCATATTGCAATTATTATTTGGCTCACTTTTAAAACATTTAAATTTTCTTAGAAAATTTCAGTATTATTATTTATATTCTGAGAACCAGCAAACCTTTTCATCATGGTATTTATTGTGACAGAATTTATTTCTGAATTTGAAGGCTCTCCTAGTTTGGCCCTTTTAGAATCTCTTAAGAAGGAGGATTTATTCCAACTTGCTCATTATCTAAAATTACCTGCCACCCCTGGTCTGAACAAACATAGACTTAAACAGCTCATTGTTAATCATTATATGGAAGAAGGTCTTTTGCCTCAGTCTGAAACTCCCCCCTCTGAACCACAACATACTGATGCCCTTGAACTCAAAAAGTTAGAATTAGAATTAAAAAAGTTAGAAATGCAACAAAAAATGAGGGAAATTGAAATTCAGGCTCAAAAAGAAAGGGAACAAATTCAGGCTCAAAAAGAAAGGGAACAAATTCAGGCTCAAAAACAAAAAGAAGAAAGAGAAAATGAAATTAAATTAAAAGAATTAGAAGCTCAAAAAGAAAGGGAACAAATTCAGGCTCAAAAAGAAAGGGAACAAATTCAGGCTCAAAAAGAGGAAAGGGAATTAAAATTAAGGGAAATAGAAGCTCAAAAAGAAATGCACTTAAAAGAATTAGAAATTCAGGCCCAAAAGGAAATAAAAATAAAAGAATTAGAATCTCAACATCAAGGCTCAAATGTAATTTCTCCAAGTAGATTTGATGCAACTAAACATGTTAGGCTAGTTCCCCCCTTTCAAGAAAAAGAAGTTGATAAATATTTTTCACATTTTGAAAAAGTGGCAATAAGTTTAGAATGGCCAAGGGATGTCTGGACTTTGCTACTGCAAAGTGTTTTGAAAGGGAAGGCCCAAGAAATCTATTCCGCTCTATCTTCTGAGCAAAGCAACAATTATGACGCTGTTAAAGAGGCAATACTTAAGGCATATGAACTTGTTCCAGAGGCCTATAGGCAGAAATTCAGAAATTATTATAAAAATGAAAATCAAACTCATGTGGAATTTGCCAGAGAAAAACAAAATTTATTTGACAGGTGGTGCCACTCAAAAGAAATAGGGAAAGATTTTACAAAATTAAAGGAAATGATGCTGATTGAGGAGTTTAAAGGAAAGATACATTCAGATATAAAGGCCCACCTGGATGAACAAAAAGTTGACACGTTAAATAGAGCAGCGGTACTGGCAGATGACTATGCCTTAACTCATAAAATGAGTCGTAACGCCACAAATTTTTGGCCCCACAAGAATTCTTTCCAAGGTGGACCTAGACCAGCTTCAGATAAAACTCATCCTTCCAATCATCCTTCCCATCCTACAAACTTTTCACCACCTAAATTTAATCGGAAGCCTAATGAGAATAAGTCATCCAATGCCAGCCCTACGCCATTACGACCCAACAGTTCAACTAAAACTTGTAATTATTGCAAGAAAGCAGGTCATTTATTATCTGATTGCTGGCTGTTAAAAAGGAAAAATGAGTCCTCTACTTCACAGAATGCACTAGCATGTGCTCCATGCCCTGAAAATTATGTTATAAAGCAAGACGCTTTAGAAAATTATAAGCCATTTATTTCTGAAGGCTTTGTTTCCCTTGATGGGGATAAGCACTGTTCCTTACCAATAAAAATACTGAGAGACACAGGGGCTACTCAGTCTTTAATGTTAGAAGGCATTTTGCCATTTTCTGAAGAAAGTGCTACAGGGGCACAAGTTCTAATATCAGGTATTGAGTCAAACTCTTTAAAGGTCCCACTTCATAAAATAAATTTAAGAAGTAGCTTAGTAAATGGGACTGTGACAGTAGGAATCAGACCTACTCTACCTGTAAAAGGTATTTCTTTATTATTGGGAAATGACTTAGCTGGTGACAAAGTCACTGTAGAACCTCAAGTGGTGGATAAGCCGAGCACAGATGAAAGTATTATTAATTTGAAGGAATGTTTTCCTTTTGCTTTTCCAGCATGTGCTGTGACTCGGTCCATGGCAAAGAAAGCTGAGGTTGATAACAACCTCAATTGTGTTGATTTAAACAGCAAAGCTGAGGATAAGAACAGTCACAGAATTACGGACTCTGAAGACATTGATTTGTCTCAGACATTTCTGAGTCAGTGTGTTGACTCCTCCAGAAATTGTAAAGAGGCCACTACACCTGAGAGTGATAGGGGGACCTCCTTGAATGTCATTTCCCGGACTTCTTTAATTCAGGAACAGGAAAATGATCCTGACCTTGCAGAGCCACGTGAAAGGCTCTAACACAGGCTGAAGCCCAAAACTCCCCTGTCTGTTATTTCAGAAAATCTGGTGTACTTATGAGGAAATGGCGACCACCAGAAGTACCCTCCAATAGTGATTGGGAGGTTATTTATCAAATAGTTGTCCCCACTAAATACCGGAATGAAATAATAAGCCTGGCTCATGAAAATCCAATGGCTGGACATTTGGGAATTAGGAAGACCTACTCTCGTATTCAGCAATGTTTTTACTGGCCCAAGCTTCGACAGGATGTTGTCGAATTTTGTAAAACCTGCCACATCTGTCACATTGTAGGAAAACCCAACCAGAAGATTCCTCCTGCTCCCCTTCAACCAATCCCTGCTTTTGAGGAGCCATTTAGTAGAATTATTATTGATTGTGTTGGCCCATTGCCTAGAACAAGATCTGGAAATGAATATCTTCTTACCATCATGTGTGCTTCTACACGATTTCCTGAAGCTATACCTCTAAGAAATATTAAAACTAAGACAATAGTTAAGGCCTTGATAAAATTTTTTACAACTTTCGGTCTACCCAGGTCAGTGCAATCGGACCAAGGCTCAAATTTTATGTCAAACCTTTTTCAGCAGGTGATGTATGAGCTCAAAATTAAGCAGTACACATCAAGTGCCTACCATCCCGAAAGTCAAGGAGCTCTAGAACGCTTTCATCAAACACTGAAGACCATGATAAAGGCCTATGGGGAGGATAATGAGAAGGATTGGGATGAAGGAGTACATCTCCTCTTATTTGCAGTCAGTGAGACTGTACAGGAATCTCTGGGGTTCAGCCCTTTTGAATTAGTGTTTGGACATATAGTGAGGGGTCCACTCACTGCTTTGAAGGAGAAATGGCTTGAAGAAGAGCCACCTGAAATTTCTCTTCTGGACTATGTGTCCACTTTTAAGGAAAAATTGCACCAGGCCAGACAAATGGCAAATAAACATTTACAGAAAGCCCAGAGTCATATGAAGACCTGGTATGATAAAAAGGCGAAATTTCGCTCCTTTAAACCTGGGGACAAGGTGCTAGTATTATTCCCTGTAAAGGGCAATGCTTTACAAGCAAGATATTCAGGCCCTTATATTGTTAAGCACAAGATCAGTGATACTGATTATGTTGTTGAGACTCCCGATAGACTCAAAAATACTCAGCTGTGCCATATAAATATGTTGAAAACTTATTATGAGAGAGAACCAAACTCTCTACCAGTCTCAACAGTCACCCACATGGATGAGCTGGAAAATCCTGTAGAGGATATTTATGAAGGCGGCGAAAATGTACCTCTGAAGTTACAGAACTCAGATGTCCTGAGAGATCTACAAAATAAAACAGATTATTTACTGCCTGACCAAAGAAAAGATTTAGCTGATTTAATTTTCAAATATCAACACTTATTTCCCGATGTGCCTAGTAGGACATCTGTTATTTTTCATGATGTTGATGTAGGAGAGGCAAATCCCATCAAACAGCATCCATATAGATTGAACCCTTTCAAAGCTGAGATCATGCGAAAGGAAATACAGTATATGCTGGACAATGATATCATAGAATCTAGCCATAGCAACTGGAGTTCGCCCTGTATACTCGTCCCAAAACCTGATGGCAGTTACAGATTTTGTACGGATTACCAAAAGGTGAACAGCCTCACCAAAACAGACAATTATCCAATTCCAAGAATTGATGACTGCATTGACAAACTTGGCCATGCTAAATTTGTGACAAAATTTGACTTGTTAAAGGGTTATTGGCAAGTCCCTTTAACAGAAAAAGCAAAAGAAATATCTGCTTTTGTTACCCCATTTGGGTTGTATCAATATAAAGTAACCCCTTTTGGCATGAAAAACTCTCCGGCAATGTTCCAGCGCATGGTTAACCACTTAATTGCAGACCTAGATCACAGTGAAGCTTATATTGATGATGTTATTATACACACAGATACAAATTGGGCTGATCATCTAAAGCATATTCAAGAATTTTTTGACAAAGTGACCCAAGCCAACCTAACTATTAACTTGGTAAAATCAGAATTTGGCAAAGCAACTGTAAATTATTTAGGTCATGTTGTGGGGCAGGGGCAGGTGAGGCCGATTGCGGCTAAAGTTGATGCCATTGTAAATTTTCCAGTACCAAACTCTAAAAAAGAGCTCATGAGATTCTTAGGCATGGCTGGATATTATAGAAAATTTTGTTTAAATTTTTCAGATGTTGTCTCCCCTTTGACCAGTTTATTGAGCAAAAGGGTTAAGTTTGTTTGGACTGAGGAATGTCAGAAATCCTTTAACAGAATAAAAACTTTATCAAATAATTTCCCTGTCCTGGCCAGTCCCAATTATGAAAAGCCCTTCAAATTATTCATAGATGCAAGTGACAATGGAGCAGGTGGATATATTGCCCAGGAAGATTCCCAAGGTATTGATCACCCTGTATGTTATTTTTCCAGAAAATTTCTCAAACATCAAAAGAATTACTCTACAGTAGAAAAAGAAACTTTGGCTCTAATTTTGGCATTAACCCATTTTGATGTGTATCTAGGAACCGCCCAATGTCCAATTACAGTTTACACCGATCATAACCCCTTAACATTTATCAATAAAATGAAAAACAAGAATCAAAGATTATTGCGGTGGAGTTTAGCCCTTCAAGAATATAATTTAGAGATTAGGCATATTTCGGGAAGAGATAATGTTGTAGCTGATGCTCTTTCCAGAATATCCTAATTTAAAATGATATGATCGGTCCCTATTCACTTCAAGTGTATATATGTTTATTAAAAAAAAAAAAAATTGTGAAGATTATGGTGTGTGTGTATTGTAAACCAGTCAGAGTCTGCTAAAATTATGTAAAAAGTTTTCAGTACCTTCAAACTTTTTCTTTTAAGGCGGGGTGTGTTATGGCCCCCATATTATATTGAGATTGATATATCCTTAGTAGATAATTATATGAGAAAGATATTTTTTTTTATTGCTGCATTTTCTGACTGGTCTAACTCTTTTGCACTCAGTGACCTTGTTTACATCTTTGTTACACTGATATATTGTACATATAGCTGTTGATTGTTTAATTGTTTAAATAGGTCAATGACCTTGTTTACTTGAACTTTAACAGAATCCCCCAGAAACTAATAGAACATTGTAGAAACTTCCTCTTCTGGGACATTCTATCTGGTTACTATATAAAGGTTTGTCAACAGAATTCAAAAACTCATTTTAGAAAGCCATTTCAGAAGAACTTATTTTCACAGCAGTTGTTTCCATTGGAGATTATTATTGTTTCAGAACAGTGCATTTATTATAGAAGCAGTGCTTCTTTGTGAATTTGGAGATTGATTCCAAAAGAGAATTTGGAGGAGAATCTATTCGTCTTGGAAAAGAGAATTTATACTTTCTGTGAAACAGAATAATATTATTTTGTGAAAAGCCAGGATTCTACTGGATTGTTTGGAAATTACCTATGACGCCAATACTTCTTGGATTTTTACTCCATTCGAATTTTGTGGAGAATTTTATTATATTTTATTGGAGACTGCTGAAATTTCTAAGTGAAAATTTTATTATAAATCTACGGGATACTGTTTCTGAAGAGACATTCTTGGATTTAATACTACATCTACCAGCTGGTAACTTTCTTCAGAAGATACTTCACCACTGGATTACTGGATTCTGTCAAACTGTACTTTGGACTAATTCAATAATTGATAAGTACCACTGTTTTTATTTTCTGTAAACCAATTAGTGTAAAAGATCTTTGTATCATATTTTTTTTATATATTAATTCTTTTTAATTAAATTTCAGAATAGTTAAATTCATAGTTTTGTTGCTGATTCTCAGATTTCTTCCTGTTACCAATATCATTAATAATTCCACACCGTAACAACCGGGTCACTGTCAGACATGCGCAGTAAAACCCATTGAAACACTGCTCCAGTTGAACTATTTTTAGAAAATTAACGCAAAACTACTGCATTTGATCTACTTCGTTTTCACTTCTTTCCACTGTAACAGTTGTGACTGGTGTGGTGAAATTAATTCAGAGAAGACACAAAAGACTTTTTGTGTCCAATAAATACATATAAAGTAGGAAAATAGATCGCCAGTGGGTGCCAAAGAGGGCGATTCTTTATAGACACAAGCGACCCGTTACTGACCAAATTGCGACAGGCAAACGATCTAATTTTATAAAACAAACAGAAGCTTTATCTGAAGATTTCCACTGCAATAGTGAGTGTCAGATACCTGTCTGTCAATAACGAAAAACAAAATTTGGATAACTCACTTTATTTGAGAGAAATAAACGAAAATATGAAAGGTGACCCGTTACTGTCGCACATACTGTATTTACTAGTATTTTTCTCCTACATCATAGAACTTAGTCTCCTGCACAGCCCACTAGGTATTCATCTAGAGGTCTGCTATCAGCTTCAGCCATTTTAAAATGGCGGATCAAATAGAGTAGAAGAATGATGTTTCTCTGTAGGGAGTAGAAATTTTTCTGTTGTGTATATTAAAATGCCCAGAGCTTTCCCATTTCTTTCCCAATCTTTTTTTTGAGAGATTGTGTGATCGACTTGAACAAAAATAAGCGCATGTCACTGCCAAACAACAGCTTTTGACACGTTTTAATGTGCGAGAGTCACGTCAACATGTTTTGATCTCAAATGTTTATTTCTAAGCATGGCATAGCATCTCTTTCTCTCTCTCTATATATATATAAAATAATGCCTGAAGATCCGCATACAGAGCGGTGAAAGCGCTAGCAGGAATATAGTCAGTGATGTCGTATTTGTTTTGAACTTTTAAAAAAATTTTTTTTTCTTATATATATATATATATATATATATATATATAGTGTATCGTAAAGTATGCCCGATACCCGTCATTTTGACACCAACCACACTACTGTACTGCAATTAGTTCAAAAGTTACAGCTGATTTTATCTTTCCCCCCCCCCCCCCCCCCCATTCCAGGTGTGGTGTCACGTCCTCACATGATGGATCTGAAAATAAGGTCTATGGCTATTATAGTGATTCCAACTGCACCTGTTGGTTATACTTGTTTTAAATGCTGCAGGTAATTTTTCCCTGCTCCCATCCAACCCATTGCCCACACACCCGTAGAGTAGAAGTTTATAAAACGTGCTGCCATTTATTCTTCCAAGTTGAAAGAAAATATACAAAAGAAAGAACCAGGAATTCAAATGTTCAGTAATATAATATTTTTTCAACTTAACCCTTTACCCAACGAATCGCCCGCGTCTGCCCGCGTAATATGCAAATTTAGCAGCTGAAAAAATATTATTTCCGAAAAATTTCAACAAAACCATATCATGTGACCCCTCTTTGGAACGAGGTCGTCGTGCTCATTCCAAAGAGGGGTTACATGATATGGTTTTGTTGAAATGTTTTGAAAAAATTTAAAAACTGATATTTAAAAGAATAAATTTTGGTATCGTCTGCGTTGGGTAAAGGGTTAATACCTGTATTGTATATACCTGCATGTATATCTGAATAAGTTAAAAAAAACACATTATATTATTGAAAATTTGAATTTCTGGTTCTTTCTTTCGTATATTTTCTTTCAACTTGGTACAATAAATGGCCCAACGTTTTGTAAACTTCCTCTCGACAGTGGAGTTTTTGGTGGGGGGGGGGGGGGGGGGGGAGGGGGGTGGGGTGGTACCTGCAGCATTTAAAAGAAGTGTGACCAAGGGTATTACGGTATTACCATAACAGCCATGGATCTTATTTTCAGATCCATCATGTGAAGATGTGATACCACACCTGGAATTTCGAAATAAACATTTGATAATCCTGTTACCTGTACCTGGGAATTAAACCGTGATTTTCAATCATCCGTGTCGACATTTATAACTTTTTTATTTTAAAGTGAGAAATTGTGTTATTTTGCCATACCATATCACGCTGTACAAGAAGTTTCATACGTACACCGTCTGTGGGTGAGGCATACCCCAGGGTGTGGGGGTCGGAAAGATAAAATCAGTTGTAATTTTTGTGACACAGAGGTGTAAGTGCTGTCAAAATGATGGGGGTCGGAAGTCGTTTATGGCACACTATGTTGGGATGCTATGCCGCACTCAGAAATAAACCTTTGAGATCGAAACATGAATAATCGACATGACTCTCGGACATTAAAACACGTCAAATGCTGTTATTTGGCTGTGACATGCACTCATTTTTGTTCAAGTCGATCACACGATTTATCGGAAAAAGATTGGAACAGAAATGGGCAAGATCTGGGCATTTAAATTTGCACAGGAGCACAATTTCTACTGCCTACCGAGAAACGTTTTTATACTATTCTATGGCCATGGGCACTGCATTCTGTGTTGAATGTCCATTCTGCAAGTGTTTTAGTGACAATCCACTCTCCAGATGCATTTATGTTCAGTTAAATGCATTTATTAACTTTGCTGATATTTCATAATTGCTATTTAGCTTTAGCTGTCATGTTGACATTTTAATACCTGTTCTTTACATGTATATCTGAATAAGTTGAAAAAATATATTACTGAACATTTGAATTCCCAGTTCTTTCTTTAGCATATTTTCTTTCAACTGGGAAGAATAAATGACAGCACGTTTTGTAAACTTCTACTGTATGGGTGTGTGGGCAATGGGTTGAGTGAGGGTGGGGAATTAACTGCAGTATCTAAAACAAGCATAACGAAGGGGTGCAGTTAGTATAAGTATAACAGCCATGGATCTTATTTTCAGATGCATCATGTGAGGACGTGACACCACACCTGGAATTTGGAAATAAACAACTGAAAATCCTGTTACCTGTACTTGGGAATTGGACCAGGATTTTCATTCAATATTGTCGATACTTATAATAATTTTTTTGTATTAAAGTGAGAAATTGTGTCCTTTCGCCACACCATATCACATACGCGAAGTCTCATACGTTCATCGCCCATGGGTGAGGCCTACCAGGGGTGGGTCGAAAAAATAAAATCAGCTGTAACTTTTGAACTAATTGCAGCATAGTAGTGTAGTTGGTGTCAAAATGATGGGTATCGGGCGAGATACTATGCCGCGGTTAGAAATAAACATTTGAGATCAAAACATGAATAATGGACGCAACTCTTGTGCATTAAAACGCGTTGAATGCAGTTTGCCGGTGACATGCCCTCATTTTTGTTCAAGTCGATCTCAAAATCTCTCGAAAAAAGATTGGGACAGAAATGGGAAAGATCTGGGCATTTTAACGTACACAACAGCACAATTTCTACTTTCTACCGAGAAACGTCTTTCTTCTACTCTATTTGCGCCGCCATTTTAAAATGGCTGAAGCTGATAGCAGACCTCTAGGTGAATACCTAGTGGGCTGCACAGGAGACTAACCAGAACCGCACAGAATTCCCTAGAACCACCCTATAAATGACATTTGCACGCTGCTCTCAGGGAAAATATTCTCTTTCAAATTTCTTTTAGTATTCAAAATGAAACTGAAATTGAATTTATTCAAATTCAGCTGTGTCGGCATTTGCTTGGCGGCCACAATGCCCCTCCCACACTCCCGGGCCTTGCTGGGGGCCCGTGGAAGTGAGGGGGGCAACAGAGCTGTCTCACAGAGACTACCTTTTTAGCTGCACCAAATAAAATGTTACAAAGGGCACTTGGCAGAATTCTTTAATATTAAAACTTCATTTTGCCACTTTTAGCTTTTGTAAGCTTGAGGAGAGCTAATCGCTCGCCTAGACCATGCAAGAAGAGCAATATTTAGCACTTCTGCATTTTTAGCTCAACTTTGGCGAAGCCAAATTTGAGGCATTGGCATGACCCGTCGTCCGTCTGTCTGTCCGCCACGCTGTCAACACGGCTCGGGCTACAGGCCGTATTTATGAACCTATCTTTACGAAACTTTTTGGGTGCCTTTGTTATCACTGTGGGGCGAGAACGAGTGTTTTTGGGTCCGGTCCGAAATTCAAGATGGCCACTGGCAGCCATTTTGTACAAAATTAGGTGCAGTCAGATTTTTGCACAGAACTTGCATATGAAAGCTCTGATTTGAATAATTTTTTGTATGAATGTTTAGTACCATGGGATACATCACATATAATACTGGTTTTTTTCTCGTGCGTAAATTATGCAAATTAGGCTAACTTTGATTTATTTAGTGTTACTTTCAGCTCTGTAAGTGCAAATGCCAATACGGCTCGGGCTAGAGGACGTATTTATGAACCAATCTTTACAAAACTTCTTGGGTACCTTTGTTATCACCGTGGGACGAGAACGAGTGTTTTTGGGTCTGGTCTGAAATTCAAGATGGCCGCTTGCAGCCATTTTGTACAATATTAGGTGCAATCAGATTTTTTGCGCAGAACTTTTATATGAAAGCGCTGATTTGAATAATTTTTTGTGTGAATATTTAGTACCATGGGATACATCACATATAATATGGGTTTTTTTCTCGTCCATAAATTATGCCAGTTAGACTAACTTTGATCTATTTTGTGTTACTTTCAGCACTGCAACTGCAAATGCCAATACAGCTCGGGCTAGAGGCCGTATTTATGAACCGATCTTTACGAAACTTCTTGAGTACCTTTGTTATCACCGTGGAACGAGAACGAGTGGTTTTGGGTGTGGTCCGAAATTCAAGATAGCCACCAGCAGCCATTTTGTACCAAAATTAGTGCAATCAGTTTTTTGTGCTGTAATTTTGTATGAAAGTTCTGATTTGAATAAATATTTGTAGGAATGTTTAGAAACATGGAATAAATCACATATAATACAGGTTTTTTACTCGTGCAGAAATTATGCAAATTAGATGAACTTTGATTTGTTCAGTGCTACTTATACACAGTAAGTGCACATGTCAATACGGCTCGGTCTAGAGTCTGTATTTATGAACCGATCTTCATGAAACTTCTTGGGGTACCTTTGTTATCACCTTGTGACAGGAACAAGTGTTTTTGGGTGCCTTTGTTATCACTGTGCTATGAGAACAAATATTTTTGGGTTCAGTCAGACCCACTCTGGGACTCAAAGATTTCTTTTCTAGTTTAGCATCTAACTGTCACCCACCTTTACAATACTTCACCTACACATTTGTTACAGGCTAGAGACAGCATTTATGTTCAGACCGTTACAATACTTTACATGTACCTTTGTTATCAGGTCATTACCTAGATGTTTGTTATTGCAGTGTCACATACTATACATGTACATGTCTTAAACGAGTTGAGCTACAGTGTCATTGACACTTTGATTATGAATGCCAGGACTGAGACTAAGAGATCCGGACCAACCAGGCTGGTTGGTAAATGTCCTTTATACCTCGACCGCTACAATACTCTCCCCTTCTTTTGAGATTCACCACATGTGAATCTCACCCAGGTTTCTCCCCCAAAGTGATCAAAACACCCGCAGTGCCACCTACTGCTGAGGATCGAACAAGCCCCCAAATGTAACAGGAGGAGAGATAAGTGCGGGAGCCGGGGTTCAGATCGTCGACCTCTAACACACAAAACAACCGATTTATCACGAGACTTAGAGATCTGGACCAACCAGGCTGGTTGGTAAATAACCTTTATACCTCGACCGCTACACAACAAAACAGAAATTTACATGCATAACATACATATAAATGTGCAATGGCTAAAACAGTAATAATACCATATATAATTTAAAAATGGCAGTTACAGCAGTACACACATATGGGTGCTGGTCAAAACGTCTCCAAACCAAAACGTCTCCACCAAAATGTCCCCAACGTTTAGTCAAAATGTCTAAAATGTTTGGTCAAAACATTAGTCAAAACATCCCCACGCCTTTATCACAAAATAATCAACTATTTCAGCTGCATGAAAAGAATTCTAATGTTATTTAATTTTCTTATTGAATTTATTGCGAGTAAAACCTTGTCCCTCACTTGGCCACACCCAAAGAAAAGTGGGACAACTTTTCATCAAAATGTCCCCAATGATCAGTCAAAACGTCCCCAATAATTTTTTCCCAAATCTCCATCCATTTGAACTGTACATATGTCCATCACCGGGCTTTTAAAGATTTTAATTTTGCTTAACCCGAAAAAAGGTTTTGCAAAAATAATTTGCTTAACCATTCACAGATTGGCTTTACCCATTTTCAGAAAATAATGCTTTGAAATGTTTCTGTTTTGAATTTTGCATGAACGAAAAATTGGTTATGCAAGGCATTATTTGCTTAACCTTTGCATGAACTAAACTAAAGTTCATGCAATTTTTAAAAGTCTGCATCACTGAATAGCAACAAAGATAACCTTTCCACACACTGTCTCACAAAATTACCAACTATTTATCTGTGCACCCTTGTCCGTCACTGAACAGTAACAGAGATAACCTTTCCACTCACTGTGCCACAATCAGAGATAGGTAAAATATGTACTTGGAGTAGAAGAGCAACAGGAGAGAGGAGGAATTAAGTGCCAGTAATGCTAGTAATCACAGCACATGTGGTTGTTTGATTTTTTTGACCAGGGGTAAAATTGTATTTTTAGCTCAACTTTGAAGTAAGTCAAATTTGAGCTTATGCCATGGCCAGTCGTCCGTCTGTCCATCAACAATTCAATACGGCTCGGGCTAGAGGCCGTATTTATGAACCAATCTTTACGAAACTTCTTGAGTACCTTTGTTATCACCGTGGAACGAGAACGAGTGGTTTTGGGTGTGGTCTGAAATTCAAGATGGCCACCAGCAGCCATTTTGTACCAAAATTAGTGCAATCAGTTTTTTGTACAGAACTTCTGTATGAAAGTTCTGATTTGAATAAATTTTTGTAGGAATGTTTAGTAACATGGAATACATCACATATAATACAGGTTTTTTTCTCGTGCAGAAATTATGCAAATTAGATGAACTTTGATTTGTTCAGTGCTACTTATACACAGTGCACATGTCAATACGGCTTGGGCTAGAGTCTGTATTTATGAACCGATCTTCATGAAACTTCTTGGGGTACCTTTGTTATCACCTTGTGACCGGAACAAGTGTTTTTGGGTGCCTTTCTTATCACTGTGCTATGAGAACAAATATTTTTGGGTTCAGTCAGACCCACTCTGTGACTCAAAGATTTCTTTTCTAGTTTAGCATCTAACTGTCGCCCACCTTTACAATACTTTACTTACACATTTGTTACAGGCTACGGTCAGCATTTATGTTCAGACCGTTACAATACTTTACATGTGCCTTTGTTATCAGGTCATCACCTAGATGTTTGTCATTGCTGTGTCACACTATACATGTACATGTCTTAAACAAGTTGATGTACAGTGTCATTGACACTTTAATTATGAATGCCAGGACTGAGACTAAGAGATCCGTACCAACCAGGCTGGTTGGTAGATGTCCTTTATACCTCGACCGCTACAATACTCTCCCCTTCTTTTGAGATTCATCACATGTGAATCTCACCCAGGTTTCTCCCCCAGAGTGATCAAAACACCCACAGTGCCACCTACTGCTGAGGATCGAACAAGCCCCCAAATGTAACAGGAGGAGAGATAAGTGCGGGAGCCGGTGTTACGGTGTGGAAATATTATTGATATTGGTAACAGAAAGAAATCTGAGAATCAGCAACAATAACTATGAATTTAACTATTCTGAAATTTAATTAAAAAAAAATTAATATAAAAAAATGATACAAAGATCTTTAACACGAATTGGTTTACAGAAAATGAAAACAGTGGTACTTGTCAATTATAGAATTAGTCCAAAATACAGTTTGACAGAATCCAGTAATCCAGTGGTGAAGAATCTTGTGAAGAAAGTTACCAGCTGGTAGTATTAAATCCAAGAATGTCTCTTCAGAAACAGTATCCCATAGATTTGTAATAAAATTTTCTCTTAGAAATTTTAGCAGTCTCCAATAAAATATAATAAAATGCTCCGCAAAATTCAAATGGAGTAAAAATCCAAGAAGTATTGGCGCCACAGGTAATTTCCAAATAATTATATAAATAATAATCATACTGAAATTTTCTAAGAAAATTTAAATGTTTGAAAGTGAGCCAAAATAATACTTGCAATATGCAAATAAAGCTTTCTCGTTATCTAATATTCAATCTCGGCAACGAGCCCCCAATTTCTGTTGCTGTGTGAAAATATTATTGATATTGGTAACAGAAAGAAATCTGAGAATCAGAAACAATAACTATGAATTTAACTATTCTGAAATTTAATTAAAAAAAAATTAATATAAAAAAATGATACAAAGATCTTTTACACGAATTGGTTTACAGAAAATGAAAACAGTGGTACTTATCAATTATAGAATTAGTCCAAAATACAGTTTGACAGAATCCTGTAATCCAGTGGTGAAGAATCTTGTGAAGAAAGTTACCAGCTGGTAGATGTAGTATTAAATCCAAGAATGTCTCTTCAGAAACAGTATCCCATAGATTTGTAATAAAATGTTCTCTTAGAAATTTCATCAGTCTCCTATAAAATATAATAAAATGCTCCGCAAAATTCAAATGGAGTAAAAATCCAAGAAGTATTGGCGCCACAGGTAATTTCCAAATAATCCAGTAGAATCCTGGCTTTTCACAAAATATTCTGTTTCACAGAAAGTATAAATTTCTTTTCCAAGACAAATGATTCTCTTCAAAATTCTCTTTTGGAATCAATCTTCCAAATTCACAAAGAAGCACTGCTTCTATAATAAATGCACTGTTCTGAAACAATAATAATCTCCAATGGAAACAACTGAAGTGCGTCTTTCTGAAATGCTTTCTAAAATGAGTGTTTGAATTCTGTTGACAAACCTTTATATAGTAACCAGATAGAATGTTCCAGAAGATGAAAATTCTTCAAAGTTCTAACAGTTTCTAGGGGATTCTGTATAGTTCAAGTAAACAAGGTCCTTGACCTACTTAAACAATCAACAACTATATGAACAATATTAGTGTAACAAAGATGTAAACAAAGGTCACTGAGTGCAAATGATTGAGACCAGTCAGAAAATGCAGAAAATATATCAGTCTCATAGTATTATCAATTAAGGATATATATATCAATCTCAATATAATATAGGGGCTATATAACACACCCCGCCTTAAAAGAAAAAGTTTGAAGGTACTGAAAATGTTTTATATAACTTTAGCAGACTCTGACTGGTTTACAATATGCACACGATAATCTTCACAAATTTTTTATTAAACATATATATACACTTAAAGTGAAGGGGGACCGATCAGATCATTTTAAATTAGGATATTCTGGAAAGAGCTTCAGCTACAACATTATCTCTTCCCAAAATATGCCTAATCTCTAAATTATATTCTTGAAGGCCTAAACTCCACCGCAATAATCTTTGATTCTTATTTTTCATTTTATTGATAAAAGTTAAGGAGTTATGATCGGTGTAAACTGTAATTGGGCATTGGGTGGTTCCTAGATACACATCAAAATGGGTTAATGCCAAAATTAGAGCCAAAGTTTCTTTTTCTACTGTAGAGTAATTCTTTTGATGTTTGAGAAATTTTCTGGAGAAATAACAAACAGGGTGATCAATACCTTGGGAATCTTCCTGGGCAATATACCCACCTGCTCCATTGTCACTTGCATCTATAAATATTTTGAAGGGCTTTTCATAATTGGGACTGGCCAAGACGGGAATTATCTAATAATGTTTTTATTCTGTTAAATGATTTCTGGCACTCCTCAGTCTAAACAAACTTAACCCTTTTGCTCAATAAACTGGTCAAAGGGGAGACAACATCTGAGAAATTTAAACAAAATTTTCTATAATATCCAGCCATGCCTAAGAATCTCATGAGCTCTTTTTTAGAGCTTGGTACTGGAAAATTTACAATGGCATCAACTTTTGCTGCAGTCGGTCTCACCTGCCCCTGACCCACAACATGACCTAAATAATTTACAGTCGCTTTGCCAAATTCTGATTTTACCAAGTTAATAGTTAGGTTAGCTTGGGTCACTTTGTCAAAAAATTCTTGAATATGCTTCAGATGATCAGCCCAATTTGTATCTGTGTGTATAATAACATCATCAATATAAGCTTCACTGTGATCTAGGTCTGCAATTAAGTGGTTAACCATGTGCTGGAACGTTGCTGGAGAATTTTTCATGCCAAAAGGGGTTACTTTATATTGATACAACCCAAATGGGGTAACAAAAGCAGATATTTCTTCTGCTTTTTCTGTTAAAGGGACTTGCCAATAACCCTTTAACAAGTCAAATTTTGTCACAAATTTAGCATGGCCAAGTTTGTCAATGCAGTCATCAATTCTTGGAATTGGATAATTGTCTGTTTTGTTGAGGCTGTTTACTTTCGGTAAAATCGTACAAAATCGGTAACTCCCATCAGGTTTTGGGACGAGAATACAGGGCAAACTCCAGTTGCTATGGCTAGGTTCTATGATATCATTGTCCAGCATATACTGTATTTCCTTTCTCATGATCTCAGCTTTGAAAGGGTTCAATCTATATGGATGCTGTTTAATGGAATTTGCCTCTTCTGTATCAACATCATGAAAAATAACAGATGTCCTACTGGGCATATCGGGAAATAAGTGTTGATATTTAAAAATTAAATCAACTAAATCATTTCTTTGGTCAGGCAGTAAATAATCTATTTTATTTTGAAGATCTGTCAGGACATCTGAGTTCTGTAACTTCAGAGGTACATTTTTGCCACCTTCATGAATATCCTCCACAGGAATTTCCACCTCATCAATGTGGGTGACTGTTGAGACTGGTAGAGAGCTTGGTTCTCTCTCATAATATGTTTTCAACATATTTATATGGCACAGCTGAGTATTTTTGAGTCTATCGGGAGTCTCAACAACATAATCAGTATCACTGATCTTGTGCTTAACAATATAAGGGCCTGAATATCTTGCTTGTAAAGCATTGCCCTTTAAAGGGAATAATACTAGCACCTTGTCCCCAGGTTTAAAGGTGCGAAATTTCGCCTTTTTATCAAACCAGGTCTTCATATGTCTCTGGGCTTTCTGTAAATGTTTATTTGCCATTTGTCTGGCCTGGTGCAATTTGTCCTTAAAAGTGGACACATAGTCCAGAAGAGAAATTTCAGGTGGCTCTTCCTCGAGCCATTTCTCCTTCAAAGCACTCATTGAGTGTCCAAACACAAATTCAAAAGGGCTGAACCCTAGAGATTCCTGTACAGTCTCACAGACTGCAAAAAGGAGGAGATGCACTCCTTCATCCCAATCCTTCTCATTATCCTCCCCATAGGCCTTTATCATGGTCTTTAGTGTTTGATGGAAGCGTTCAAGAGCACCTTGACTTTTGGAATGGTAGGCACTTGATGTGTACTGCTTAATTTTGAGTTCATACATCACCTGCTGAAAAATGTTTGACATAAAATTTGAGCCTTGGTCCGATTGCACTGACCTGGGTAGACCGAACGTCGTGAAAAATTTTATCAAGGCCTTAACTGTAGTCTTAGTTTTAATATTTCTTAGCGGAATAGCTTCAGGAAATCGTGTAGAAGCACACATGATGGTAAGAAGATATTCATTTCCAGATCTTGTTCTAGGCAATGGGCCAACACAATCAATAATAATTCTACTAAATGGCTCCTCAAAAGCAGGAATTGGTTGAAGGGGAGCAGGAGGAATCTTCTAGTTGGGTTTTCCTACAATTTGACAGGTGTGGCAGGTTTAACAAAATTTGACAACATCCTGTCGAAGCTTGGGCCAGTAAAAACACTGTTGAATACGAGAGCAGGTTTTCCTAACTCCCAAATGTCCAGCCATTGGATTTTCATGAGCCAGGCTTATTATTTAATTCCGGTATTTAGTGGGGACAACTATTTGATAAATAACCTCCCAATCACTATGGAGGGTACTTCTGGTGGTCGCCATTTCCTCATGAGTACATCAGATTTTTTTAAATAACAGACAGGGTAGTTCTAGGCTTCTGCCTCTGTTAGAGCCTATTCACGTGGCTCGGCAAGGTCAGGATCACTTTCCTGTTCCTGAATTAAAGAAGCCCGGGAAATGACATTCAAGGAGGTCTCAGATGTAGTGGCCTCTTTACAATTTCTGGAGGAGTCATCACACTGACTCAAAAATGTCTGAGACAAATCATTGTCTTCAGAATCCGTAATTCTGTTACTGTTCTTATCCTCAGCTTTGCTGTTCAAATCAACACAATAGCAGTTGTTATCAACCTCAGCTTTCTTTGCCATGGACTGAGTCACAGCACATGCTGGAAAGGCAAAAGGAAAACATTCTTTCAAATTAATAATACTTTCATCTGTGCTTGGCTTATCCACCACTTGAGGTTCTACAGTGACTTTGTCACCAGCTAAGTAATTTCCCAATAATAAAGAAATACCTTTTACAGGTAGAGTAGGTCTGATTCCTACTGTCACAGTCCCATTTACTAAACTACTTCTTAAATTTATTTTATGAAGTGGGACATTTAAAGAGTTTGACTCAATACCTGATACTAGAACTTGTGCCCCTGCAGCACTTTCTTCAGAAAATGGCAAAATGCCTTCTAACATTAATGACTGAGTAGCCCCTGTGTCTCTCAGTATTTTTATTGGTAAGGAACAGTGCTTATCCCCCTCAAGGGAAACAAAGCCTTCAGAAATAAATGGCTTATAATTTTCTAAAGCGTCTTGCTTTATAACATAATTTCCAGGGCATGGAGCACATGCTAGTGCATTCTGTGAAGTTGGGGGGGGGGGGGGGGGGGGGGGGGGCAGGTAATTTTAGATAATGAGCAAGTTGGAATAAATCCTCCTTCTTAAGAGATTCTAAAAGTGCCAAACTAGGAGAGCTTTCAAATTCAGAAATAAATTCTGTCACAATAAATACCATGATGAAAAGGTTTGGTGGTTCTCAGATTATAATAATACTGAAATTTTCTAAGAAAATTTAAATGTTTGAAAGTGAGCCAAAATAATAATTGCAATATGCAAATAAAGCTTTCTTGTTATCTAATATTCAATCTTGGCAACGAGCCCCCAATTTCTGTTACGGAGTGGAAATATTATTGATGTTGGTAACAGAAAGAAATCGGAGAATCAGCAACAATAACTATGAATTTAACTATTCTGAAATTTAATTAAAAAAAAATAAATATAAAAAAATGAAACAAAGATCTTTTACACTAATTGGTTTACAGAAAATGAAAACAGTGGTACTTACCAATTATAGAATTAGTCCAAAATACAGTTTGACAGAATCCAGTGGTGAAGAATCTTGTGAAGAAAGGTACCAGCTGGTAGTATTAAATCCAAGAATGTCTCTTCAGAAACAGTATCCCATAGATTTGTAATAAAATGTTCTCTTAGAAATTTCATCAGTCTCCAATAAAATATAATAAAATGCTCCGCAAAATTCAAATGGAGTAAAACCCAAGAAGTATTAGCGCCACAGGTAATTTCCAAATAATCCAGTAGAATCCTGGCGTTTCACAAAATATTATATTTCACAGAAAGTATAAATTCTCTTTTCCAAGATGAATGATTCTCTTCAAAATTCTCTTTTGCTTCTATAATAAATGCACTGTTCTGAAACAATAATAATCTCCAATGGAAACAACTGAAGTGAGTCTTTCTGAAATGCTTTCTAAAATGAGTTTTTGAATTCTGTTGACAAACCTTTATATAGTAACCAGATAGAATGTTCCAGAAGATGAAAATTCTTCATCCAACAGTTTCTATGGGAGTCTGTTATAGTTCAAGTAAACAAGGTCCTTGACCTACTTAAACAATCAACAGCTTTTTGTGCAATATTAGTGTAACAAAGATGTAAACAAAGGTCACTCAGTGCAAATGAGTGAGACCAGTCAGAAAATGCAGAAAAAATATCAATCTCATAGTATTATCAATTAAGGATATATATATCAATCTGAATATAATATGGGGGCTATATAACAGCCGGGGTTCAGATCATCGACCTCTAACACACAAAGCGACCGATTTACCATGAGACTAAGAGATCCGAACCAACCAGGCTGATTGGTAAATAACCTTTATACCTCGACCGCTACACAACAAAACAGAAATTTACATGCAAAACGTACATATAAATGTGCAATGGCTAAAACAGTAATAATATCATATATAATTTAAAAATGGCAGTTACAGCAGTACACACATATGGGTGCTGGTCAAAACGTCTCCAAACCAAAACGTCTCCACCAAAATGTCTCCAACGTTTAGTCAAAATGTCTCCAATGTTTGGTCAAAACATCTGCAAACATTAGTCAAAACGTCCCCAAGCCTTTCTCACAAAATAATGAACTATTTCAGCTGCATGAAAAAAATTCTAATGTTATTTAATTTTCTTATTCAATTTATTTCGAGTAAAACCTTGTCCCTCACTTGGCCACACCCAGAGAAAAGTGGGACAACTTTTCATCAAAACGTCCCCAATGATCGGTCAAAACGTCCCCAATAATTTTTTCCAAAATCTCCATCCATTTGAACTGTACATATGTCCATGATCACTGAATAGCAACAAAGATAACCTTTCCACACACTGTCTCACAAAATTACCAACTATTTATCTGTGCACCCTTGTCCGTCACTGAACAGTAACAGAGATAACCTTTCCACTCACTGTGCCACAATCAGAGATAGGTAAAATATGTACTTGGAGTAGAAGAGCAACAGGAGAGAGGAGGAATTAAGTGCCAGTAATGCTAGTAATCACAGCACATGTGGTTGTTTGATTTTTTTGACCAGGGGTGAAGACTATTACAATTGTATTTTTATCTCAACTTTGCCGTAAGTCAAATTTGAGCTAATGCCATGGCCAGTCGTCCGCCTGTCCATCAGCAGTTCAATATGGCGCGGGCTAGAGGCTGTATTTATGAACCTATCTTTATGAAACTTCTTGGGTACCTTTGTTATCACCTTGGGACGAGTGTTTCTGGGTGCTGTTCAAAATTCAAGATGGCTGACAGTGGCCATTTTGTACAGAAATTAGGTCCAATCATTTTTTTGTCACAACTTCTATATGGTCGTATTTATGAACTGATCTTCACGAAACTTCTTGGGTACCTTTGTTTTCACCTTGGGACAGGAACGAGTGTGTTTTGGGGTGCCTTTGTTATCACTGTGCTATGAGAACAAATATTTTGGGGTTCAGTCAGACCCACTCTGGGACTCAAAGATTTCTTTTCTAGTTTATCATCTGACTCTCACCGACCTTTACAATACTTTACCTATACATATGTTACAGGCTACGGTCAATATTTATGTACAGACCGTTACAATACTTTATATGTACCTTCAGGTCATTACCTAGATGTTTGTCATTGCTGTGTCACATATTATGCATGTACATGTCTTAACAAGTTGAGCTACAGTGTCGTTGACACTTTCATCTAGAATTGTATTTCCCAGTTATGACTTTAAATGGGTTAAAATGAGCCATCAGCTTTTTTAAGGATATGGCAATTTGCCAACTGGCAAATTGCCATATCTTTTAAAATGCTAATGATTCATTTTAGTCGGTTATATTAATAGGTAGAAAATACAATTCTCAGAAATACAAATGTAAAAGTTTTATAGTATTGGCTCCATGGTGAACAGTTATTTGAAGAGAACAAGCTTTTCTGAATATAATATTCTGATTAAGTAATAAAAACTGTCATCACTCAGTCAAGCCTTCACTTAAGTACCATCTTCCTCATTTACAATTTGCAAGTACAGTTGACGTGTTATAATTGGATATCTGTTAACTGAATAACCCTGTTAGTTGAATATAATTTCCCAACACAAAACCATTTACTATACCTCCAGTACAAATTTGACCTGTTAATTGAATGTAGGTTATAGAGTAAACTCCTGTAAACTGAATAAAAAATCTAGTAACCTGTCAAGAAATTACCCTGACTCTCCCCAGTTTTCCTTTGTTTATAGACCTATTTGGCCTCAGTACATCCAATACAGGCATTTAATCTATTATATCTTGTTTGACAGAGCTCATAGAGCTCTATCAAACAAGATCTAATAGAATAAATGTTTAGTTTATCTCTAGAATACATGTACAGGAAAGTGACACAATCCCTGTTAATTGAATACTTCTGTTAATTGAATAATTTTCATTGGCAAAGTGGCTATTCAGTTAACAGGCTTCCACTGTATCTTCAAAAAGAATATGTAGCTCTTTGGTACTAAGTGCTTACAGTGTGTGCAGTTCTCATTGTTTGGATGGATTAATGACACTTAAACTATTCACCAAGACGGCTTAGGTTATTTTGTAAATAATTAAGTTACAGGATAAACACAAGAAGTTTCATTTGATTTTTCCTGTATGTCAAGTGTCAGCAGTGTTTTCACTCGCCAGTATAAATCTTAAATAAACACGCAGTATGTATTTTTTGTCATAAAGTACACAAATTGTAATTATTTGGCCATTCCTTTTCAAACAGCAACATCATTCAAACAATGCATTAAACACAAAAACAATAGCTTTCTGTCATTTTACAACAGCTGATTGTCATTGCATTATCAAACAACCAATTGACTGTTTACCTGGAACGTAAGTGGGAATATTGACTAAGTAAATTAATTTGAAAAATATTTCCACGGATGCAATAATATTAGATTCCAGACACTATTAATAGGAATAATCAGCAAAATTTAATTAATGAAGCACTGGGTACAACCCGGCGCTTCATTAATTAAAATTTTGCTGATAATGATTTTTTTTACCTGGTAATACCCCACAAAATTGTTAATTGTTGTTGAATGAATGAAGAAAACGATTGGGTGGATTATTATCCTCTGCAAGGGATATAGCAAGAGCTCCGTCTGTCTATTCATCTGTCTGAACTTTGTTTAGGGCATAACTTGAACAATAGTTAACAGATTTCAATTTGTTTTGGTATATGTCTCTATAGCAACAATGTTTGCGTCAAGTTGAACTTTAAACCCACCAAAGAGGTTAACCATGCCAAGAATTATAAAAATGACAGAGGTGACTCCACAAATGACTTTTTCAGTTTTATGGAAAAATCAGACGCTGTAGTTATTGACTCATCTTCAGATAAGGTGTTAAATGATTATCTGCATAGTCCATGCATAGAAATAACATCAAACCCCATAACATTTGGAAGCTTCACTCAGAAACTTATCTACTTTTATCCAATATGGCATCTAAATATTTGACGATGCCTTATCATTAGCACCTGTGGAAAGACTGTTTAGTATTGCTGGTAATGTGTTCAAACCTGATAGATGTGCTCTAAGAGACGATACATTTCAAAAACTAATGATGATAAAATGCAATAGTCACATACCCCAGTGAGGTGCAAACACCAAAAATGTGTCATAACATGTGCTAATGTAAAACAGGTGCACCATATAAGCATGTTTTAGTTGTTTTTGTTTGAAAAATGCAGGGCTTAAAATTACACGCGAATCCGCGAATCGATTCTCGTAATGATTCTGGCAAACTACACTGGCGCGAATCCAAGTGGATTGCGTCAATTTACTACTTGGATTCACTTTATGTATGATGTCGTTGATTCATGATGAAGTTCTGACCTGGGTTATCATAAAATATATAATTATGAAAAACTGTCTATTCACATTTCTTGAGTTTGGTATCAAATCAAGTCATGGCTGCTGAAGCAGGGCTTAAAATTACACGCGAATCCGCGAATCGATTCTCGTAATGATTCTGGCAAACTACACTATCGCGAATCCAAGTGGATTCGCGTCAATTTACTGCTTGGATTAACTTTATGTATGATGTCGTTGATTCATGATGAAGTTCTGACCTGGGTTATCATAAAATATATAATTATGAAAAACTGTCTATTCACATTTCTTGAGTTTGGTATCAAATCAAGTCATGGCTGCTGTAGCAGCCATGACTTGATTTGATACCAAACTCAAGAAAATGTGAAACATGTGGTAAATCATGGGTGGAAATTTTGACAGCTTATTTCGTGATCTCACCAGCAACATTCAGCTAGTTTTTGCAGAATTTCATATCATTATTTATTTAAGGGTGTTTAAAGTCTCATATTTATGCACAATGGCTAATCATGACCGCAACATGGATATAAAGTCAAGGGTTTTCAATCATTTGTACCCCATGTTGCACATTTTAGAGGATTTCCACCCCAATCATTGGCTTTACTTCCCGGCGGGGGATTTCATATCATGGTTTAAATGGATTCGCGTGAAAATATTTCGCGAGAATCATGTTAGATTCGCGTGATGCCAGACGAATTTTAAACCCTGAAATGTGTCATAAAATATGCTAATGTTAAAAATGCTATATGCATGTTTTAATTGTTTTTGTTAGAATTTGAAGTTGAAAGTAATATAGTATGGATCTTTACTGATTGTTTCTTGTTATTTCATATTGCAATAGTCTATACAGTGCATTGATGGTGCATTATGACCAAATCACCTGACTATTGTATTTTCCTCCAATATTAAAATTCATAATTTCTGAGAAAAGGTATAAAAACCACTAGCAAATTTTCTGTTGATAGACCACCAGGTTAACCTGGTGGTCCACCAACAGATAATGTGTCAGTGATTTCTCAAAAAACTAATGTTATGATGGATGGAAATAACACCTGCTGGGTGATTTGGTCATAATCCACCATCCATGTGTTGTAGTTGTGAAAAGTAATTGAAAGTAATTAAAAGTAATTAATTACTTTTCAAAAAGTAATTGTAATTGTAATAAATTACTTTTAAAAAACAAGTATTTGTAATTGCATTTTCCCCAAGTAATTGTAATTAATTACTTTGAATGTATTTGACCCCAGCCCATTCAAGTTCGATGACTACCGATATCTCTTGAAAATTATGGGAGTTAAGGTCCTTTGTTCTAAAAATATTCTGTAAATCTTGTTTATGGCATAACTTGAACAATAGTTAACAGATTTCAATTGTTTTTGGTATATGTCTTTACAGTAATAATGTGTAAGTCAAGTTCGATGATCAGTGACAGGCCTTGACAATACAGGCAAACGATCGTTCCTTTCACCAGGAGGTTACGCAAACAAAAATTAAGGTGAACAGACTATCGGTTAATCAAAATGATCCATCGTTTAACCAACTTTTTTACAATCATCATATTAGATGCCTAAGGAGAAATTAGTACACATACAAACAGGCCTTCAGATTACCCCAATTTCACACCGTTTACAGTGTGCCTTAATTTGAGAAGGTGTGAAGACATCAAGAAAAATATATAAATTCTCTGTGCCTCTACATTTAAGAATAACTTCCATCATAATATGATCATAAAAACACAAAGAATGTGGCATTAAAACATAACAGGATAAGACTGTTATTTCTGGTTTTAATGTGCCCAAATTAGGGTAAAATGGTGTGCCCAAAATAAATGAATTTAAAGGCCTGTGATACAAATATTAAATTTGTGCTTATTATTCAGCTGTAACTGTAATTAGAAACATGTCACGGTTTATGGAAATTGAAATGCACTGTAGCCTCACTAACCTGATGTATGATGGCCATTGGGGCCCACTGCCAAATCAATTCTGGACCTATTCACTGCTACATGTTCTTAGATGCAATGCTGCCAATATAAGAGGCACAACTGTATATTTCTAGTGATTGCATATTTCTGCTTCGCTGATATTTTTATCATTAGAAGTCATTGCCTGTTGCTTTCCCTCCCAAACCCTTCCTCAGTTCAGGCCTACGGCCTTCGTGATATGCCTATGGCGCATCGTGTTTGGGTTTTTGATTAACCAACAGGTTAATGAAACAAATTTACTTAACCTTCAGAATAGGTTAATGAACAAATAAATGGGTAACCTGTTTATAGGTTTACCAAAATATGGAATTTGTCAGGGTCTGCAGTGATATTCGATAAAAATTATGGGAGTTATTGCCCTTTGTTAACAAATATTGTGTTATGCTTGTTTATGGAATAACTTAAACATTAGTAACCAAATATAAATTTTTTGGGGTACATGTATATATCTCTTTGGGAACAATGTCTACCTCAAGTGCGATGACCACTGTTATCTGATGAAAATTGCCGCCCTCCCCCAACTTCCTCCCCCCATGTCAAATAGGCTTCTTTTTTTTTTGTTCCGAAATGCATTTCGAAGAATTTAGAGTGAGTGCATGCAGAAAAAATTGACTCCTATGCCCCCTGCCCTCACCCCTGTCAATTAGGCAATTTTTAGCTCACCTTGACAAAGTCAAGCTGAGCTAATCACATCGCTCTCCATCCGTCGTCTGTCCATCTGTCGTCTGTCCGTCATCCATCAACACCATGTTTTGGTCTTCTCCAAAACCACTGGGCCAATTTTAGTGAAAGTCTGTGTGAGTGATGGTCCCAAAGGGGCATTGCAGTTTTGTTCAACTCAACTTGCCCAGCCCCATAGGGAGGGGGTGGGAGAAAATGCTCCAAAATATTTTAAAAATCTTCTTCTCATGAACCAGTGGGTACAATGACTTAATATTGTTATAGAGCTTCCTTTTGAGGTGTAGAATCAAATTTGTTCAAATGAAGTTTGTGAAGCAATATTTGGCTTTGTAATGTGAGGGGTAAGATTTTTGACCCTGCCCAAAATTTCTATTTTCTGAACCAATGGTCTGATTTGAACCAAATTTGGTATGTGGTATTATAATTGGGTCATAAGTACTTGACTTGTGCAAAAAAAAAAATGCCTGCATCTCCATGGGATCCCCAGAAGCTAAAAATAGAAATATTTTCAAATGCCCATATTTTCCAAACCACACGAAACAGAGACCTGTTATTCAGTTTGAAGCATCCTTGGGACCAGTAGAATTGAATGGTAGAAGAAAATTGCCATCGGTTGTGTTAGAGTGTTCAGTAGAGCCATCGAAAAAATGCTGAGTCAGCATATTTGCAAAAATTTTAAAAAATCTTTTCTCCAGAACCAATGGTCAGTATCTTTTGATATTTGGTATACAGCATTCATAGGGGGGTCAGATACAAGTTTATTAAAATAAAGCCTATTGGTTCATATTTGGGTTCAATAGAGGAGCCCGAATTTTTAACTTGGGGCAATGTGGGGAATATTCTTTAAAAATCTTCTTCAGAATCACCATTCAGAATCTTTTACTGTTTGGTATACATCATTGTTATGAGGGTCAGATTCAAGATTGTTCAAACCAAGTCCCTAGGTTAATATTTGGGTTTCCTATGATGGAAGCCCAAATATTAACTTAGTTCAATATGGGGGATAAGGTATATATTTGGGCTCAATATGGTAGCCCAAATTTTAATTTAGTGCAATATGAGGAAATTTCTTTAAAAATGTTCTTCAGATCCACCAGTCAGAATGCTTTCATATTTGGTATACATCATCTCTAGGGGTGTCAGATTCAAGTTTGTTTAATTCAAGTGCCTGGGTTAATATTTGGGCACCATAAGGGAACCTAAAATTTAACTTAGTGCAATATGAGGGAATTTCTTCAAAAATCTTCTTCATATTCACCTGTCAGAATCCTTTCATATTTTGTTTACAACATCTTTAGGGGAGTCAGATTCAAGTTTGTTTTAATTGGTTCTCTGGGTTAATATTTGGGCTCCCTGTGGTAGCCCAAATTTTAATTTAGTGCAATATGAGGAAATTTCTTTAAAAATCTTCAGATTCACCAGTCAGAATGCTTTCATATTTGGTATACAACATCTCTAGGGGTGTCAGATTCAAGTGTGTTTAATTCAAGTGCCTGGGTTAATATTTGGGCTCCATATGGGAACCTGAAATTTAACTTAGTACAATATGAGGGAAGTTCTTCAAAAATCTTCTTCTTCATATTCACCTGTCAGAATCCTTTCATATTTTGTTTACAATATCTTTAGGGGAATCAGATTCAAGTTTGTTCAAATTGGTTCGCTGGGTTAACATTTGGGCTCCCGGTGGTAGCCCAAATTTTAACTTAGTGCAATATGAGGAAATTTCTTTAAAAATCTTCTTCAGATCCACTAGTCAGAATGCTTAAGCCTTTCATATTTGGAATACAACATCTCAAGAAGGGGGTGGGGGAAGATTCAAGTTTGTTCAAATTGGGTCCACAGGTTAATATTTGAGCTCGCTATGGTAGCAACAAATTTTAACTTAGTGCAATATGAAGAAATTTCTTAAAAAAATTTCTTCTTCAGATCCAACACTCAGAATGCTTTCATATTTGGTATACAACATCTCTAGGGAGGTCAGATTCATCTTTGTTCAAATCGAGAGCCTGGGTTAATATTTGAGCTTCCTGTGGGAACCGGAATTGACCATGTAGGTGAAGAATTAGAAATTTTGTATTCAGTACCCTCTAGAGGTGTGTAACTAAGATTAATCCACATAGGTTGCATCAAGGGGATTCATAGGGGAGCTCTACATTTTACATTATGACTGATAAAAAGGCATGATGCTTGGACTATATTTGTATCTCCTGAGGGGGCTCAAGAATTGACAATGTATCCTATGGAGATTAATTGCTTAATGTAGACTCATTCTTGGACTTTGTTTATATTGTGTTCTGTTCAAGGTGAACGCTTGTTTTTTGTGTTTTTTTTTTGTTTTTTTTGGGGGCGGGGGGGGGGGGGGGGGGCTCCAAAATCCTTTTTGAAGGATTTAAAGTGTTTACATGCAGAAAGAAATTTGACTTCTATGACCCCCTCCACCCCCCCCCCCCCCACCCCACCCCCCCCCACCCCCCCCTGTCTAATCAGTTGAGCCACAAAATTTTTTGTTTTCTCCAGGATGGATTTGGCTGAAATTTAGAGTGATTTTATGCGGGGAAAAAGATCACCTATACTCCCCATTCCCAATTGGGGTGTGTGTGTGGGGCAAGGTGAGGGGGGGGGGGGGGGGGGGGGAATAACAGCACTTCGCGATGCAAGCCTTGAGTTTCCAAATTACAGTGGGCTGCTGGTTTATCCACACGACAAATATTTTTAGTCGAGTTGTGACGAAGTCAAACTCGACTTATAGTTTGGTGAATGGCGGGCGGGCGGGCGGGTGGGCGGGCGGGCGTAAACAATTGGTTTCCGGATGATAACTTGATAGTGGTTCAACTCACATTCATTAAACTTCATACGTAGGTTGGTCTTGGTGGGAGGAAGAACCCTATTGATTTTGGACATGCTACGTCGAAGGTCAAGGTCACAGTGACCTTGAACATAGTAAATCTTGAACAGTTGGTTTCCGGATGGTAACTTGATAATGGTTCAACTCACATTCATGAAACTTCATAGGTAGATTGGCCTTGGTGAGGGGAAGAACCCTATTGATTTTGGACTCGCTACGTCAAAGGTCAAGGTCACAGTGACCTTTAACATAGTATATCGCAACAATTGGTTTCCGGATGATAACTTGATAGTGGTTCAACCTAGAGTCATGAAACTTCATAGGTGTGTTGGCCTTGGTGCGAGGAAGAACCCTATTGATCTTGGACTCACCAGGTCAAAGGTCAAGGTCACAGTGACCTTGAACATAGTATATCGCAACAATTGGTTTCCGGATGATAACTTGATAGTGGTTCAACCTAGAGTCATGAAACTTTATAGGTGTGTTGGCCTTGGTGCGAGGAAGAACCCTATTGATCTTGGACTCACCAGGTCAAAGGTCAAGGTCACAGTGACCTTGAACATAGTATATCGCAACAATTGGTTTCCGGATGATAACTTGATAGTGGTTCAACCTAGAGTCATGAAACTTCATAGGTATGTTGGCCTTGGTGCGAGGAAGAACCCTATTGATCTTGGACTCACCAGGTCAAAGGTCAAGGTCACAGTGACCTTGAACATAGTATATCGCAACAATTGGTTTCCGGATGATAACTTGATAGTGGTTCAACCTAGAGGCATGAAACTTTACAGGCGTGTTGGCCTTGGTGCGAGGAAGAACCCTATTGATGTTGGACTCACCAGGTCAAAGGTCAAGGTCACAGTGACCTTGAACATAGTATATCGCAACAATTGGTTTCCGGATGAGAACTTGATAGTGGTTCAACCTAGAGTCATGAAACTTCATAGGTGTGTTGGCCTTGGTGTGAGGAAGAACTCTATTGACCTTGGACTCGCCAGGTCAAAGGTCAAGGTCACAACTCGACATTGGATCTGTGATCCTGAGCGGCATTTTTAATTTTTCCTAAACTGCCAGTTGAAGAAAAATCGGAACTACACTGAATTACTATGACAAGCAGACATACAAGAAATATACAATTTACATATTGTGTAAAATGGCAAATTCTGAACCATGTACCGTGATATACAATAAGACAAACAGACATACAACTGAAAGTTGAAAACTCTGAACTACTGGACATTCTTAAGACAAACTAAAGTATCTACACTTGCATACTTCAGAGAAGACTTGAAAAAAATTGTCAGAAAAAACTAGAAATGAAAAGCTTTAAGTGAAAATTCAATAGAACCAAAATATTCTGTACAAAAAATAATGATTTCATAAATTGTTATGGTCCGCTCATACAAAGAATGGATATAATTGGGTCCTACTAAATACCGATGGCTACCGAAGGCCACCCAATATAACTAAAACTGTTGCATTTAAAAGCATTCTTGAAGTCAAACAATCTTTATTTATTGTAGAGCAAAAGTTTGTAACACTTGTTCTTCAAATTAGTTGTTTTATTTCAAAAAGAAACTATTTTAAAATGCTACCGAAGGCCACCATCACCGATGGCCACTCTAAAAATACCTACTCTTGCACTGTAAAGCATGATTGAAATTGGACAACCCAAAATTAGACTAGGGTGAATGTTTATAAAGCTGGTTTTTTTCAGTATTTGGGGGGTGGGGGTGATGGGGGTGAACTAGATTTTCTAATTCGATCTCCGCTTACACCCCTCAAGAAGAGACCAGTGTTACCGATTGCCACCTAATTCATACTGTTTCAAACAAAATTGTAGTTAATTCAGTCTTCTGGTGTATGAATTACTGTTGTGATATAACTCAAAACTGTTGCATTTAAAAGCATTTTTGAAGACAAACACTCTTTATCTGTCATAGAGCGAACGTTTATAACATTCGTTCTTGGAATTAGTTGGGGGTTTTTTTCAGAAAGGAACTATTTTCAGATTTGATCACTGCTCAGCCGAGGAGAGTTGTTACCGATGGCCACTTCATCAAACTGTTTTAAATGAAACTGATAACTCGGTTCAAGCCAATTCAGTTTCCTGAAGTTTGATCCACTGGGTCCTAAATCCATTTATTTTACACAAAGTGGATAAAAATGTTTTAGAATGGTGGTAACATCCTGCTGTTAGTGCAGTGAGATTACCGATGGCCACCTGAGCTGACATTGTGATGAAAAGCCAGTCTTTTCAGATTGAAGTCCGGATTAGTAATAGTTACAATGACAACAGATAAGGATGCTATTGTTAGAGTTTTGCAAAGACTTGTATTAAAATCATGAATGCACTGTCTGATTTAAAGTGATTTTAAAGGGCATTTGTGAAAGAACAGACAATTTGTTAAAACATTATTTTTATTCCTCATAAAACTAGATAATCAACAAAAATAATTGATATTTATACAAACAGGAAATGAACAGAAACATTGAACAAAGTCCAACAGCACTGCATTATAGAGAAGGTGTAAAGGCATCAAGAAAAATTTATAAATTTTCTGTGCCTATTCTGCATTTTAGAATAATTTCCATCATAATATGGCTAAATAAACACATCACAATAAAAATTAATACGATAAAAGTGTTGTTTACGATAAAAGTGTTGTTTCTGGTTTTAATGTCCCCAGATGAGGACAAAACGGCATCCCCAAAATAAATGAATGTAGATACTTTCACTGAACATTGTAATAATACATGTATATATACAATTTATTTTTTCATTTTTGAATAAAAAGTATATGTATTTACCCTGGTACGCGGTCATTGCTCTAGGCGGACATTAACCCAGGCTTCAGTTGTAGGACATTACCCTAGCGGACATCTCACCAGGCTGCTTATTGGAAAAACGGAGCTCTCTCCAGTTTATTATACACCCACTTTAAATGTGGGAGGTATATAGTGTTCACTTGGTCCGTCTGTCTGTCTGTCTGTCTGTCTGTCTGTCTGTCTGTCTGTCTGTCTGTCTGTCTGTCTGTCTGTCTGTCCATCCATCTGTCTGTCTGTCTGTCTGTCTGTCTGTCCGTCCATCTGTCCATCCATCCATCTGTCCGTCCATCTGTCCTTCCATCCGTTACGCTTTAGGGGGTACACATCTGCTATCCGCAACTCCTCCTAAACCAGTGAACGGATTTCATTGAAACTCTCAGACATTCTTTTACATACATTGAAGATGTGCACCTCCTATTTTCTTGTCAGATATTTTCATTTTTACAGTTTCCCCTACTGAAAAATGAACTTTGTCAAATCCAGTTGACATTCTGTACAGATCTGCTGTCTGCAACGCCTCTTAAACCATTGAACAGATTTCATTGAAACTTTCAGACACACTTTTACATACATTGAAGATGTGCACCTCCTATTTTCTTTTCAGATATTTTTATTTTTACAGTTTCCCATATTGAAAAATGAACTTTGTCCAATTCAATTGACATTCTGTACAGATCTGCTATCCGCAACTCCTCTTAAACCATTGAACAGATTTCATTGAAACTTTCAGACTTTCTTTTACATACATTGAAGATGTGCACCTCCTATTTTCTTTTCAGATATTTTCATTTTTACAGTTTCCCATACTGAAAAATGAACTTTGTCAAATTCAATTGACATTCTTTACAGATCTGCTATCCGCAACTCCTCTTAAACCATTGAACAGATTTCATTAAAACTTTCAGACGTTCTTTTACATACATTGCAGATGTGCACCTCCTATTTTCTTTTCAAATATTTTCGTATTTACAGTTCCCCATATTCAAAAATGTTCTTTGTCAATTCAGGTTTTAGTAGGGAGGGGTATAGATCTGATATCCACTACTCCTCTTAAACCATTGAACAAACTCCATTGAAACTCGCAGACCTTCTTTTATGTACATTGAAGATGTGCACCTCCTATTTTTCTTTCAGATGTTTTCATATTTTGATGTCCATCTGTCCATCCTTTACGCTTTAGGGATATACACATCTGCTAACTGCAACTCTTCTTAAACCATTGAATGGATTCCATTGAAACTCTCAGACATTCTTTTACATACATTGGAAATGTGCACCTCCTATTTTCTATTGAGATATTTTCATATTTACATTTCCCCATATTCAGAAATGGTCTTTGTCAATTCACCATTTTTGGGAGGGGCATAGATCTGCTATCCGCTACTCCTCTTAAACCATTGAACAAACTCTATTGGAACTCCCAGACATTTTTTTCACATACACTGAAGATCTGCACCTCCTATTTTTCTTTCAGATATTTTCATATTCTGACATACGGCTGTCCATCCGTTATGCTATAGGGGTGTTACATTTTTTTTGGGGGGGGGGGGGGGGGGGTACACATCTGCTATCCGCAACTCCTCTTAAACCTGTGAACAGATTTCATTGAAACTCTCAGACATTCTTTTACATACATTGAAGATGTGCACCTCCTATTTTGTTTTCAGATATTTTCTTTTTTACAGTTTCCCATATTGAAAAATGAACTTTGTCAAATTCAATTGATATTCTGTACGGATCTGCTATCTGCAACTCCTCTTAAACCATTGAACAGATTTCATTGAAACTTTCAGACATTCTGTTACATATATTGAAGATGTGCACCTCCTGTTTTGTTTTCAGATATTTTTCATTTTTAGGGTTTATCATATTTAAAAATGGGCTTTGTCAATTCAAGCTTGCGTGGGGGGGGGGGGGGGGGGGGGGTGTTCACATTTGCTGTTGTAAAATGTTTCTTGGTGGGAGTGGGTGGTATCATTTAATGAGCAGTGCTCACAGTTTTTCTAGTTTTTTGTTTACTTTTTTTTAATTAAGTAATCTATTTGAAAGTTTTTTGTGCAATTTTTTTTATAACGTTTTGACCAATGTTTTGGGATGTTTTGACCAATGCTTGGGGATGTTTTGACCAATGCTTGGGGACATATTGACCAACGCTTGGGGATGTTTTTGACCAATTTATTTTTGGAGACGTTTTGGTTTTGGGATGTTTTGACCAACACCCCATACATATATATTTTTAAAAAAAAACCAAGCGTACAATAAATAACATATCTTCAACAAATGTCAGCTGATTTGACTGATATTTTAGCACATAGGTTTTAAGAAACATTGTCTTGATCGAATTTGAAAATGGGCTCAGTCCGATGTACGGTTTTCACAAGAGTTATGGCCCATTCTTAAATTCAACTAATTATGAGCTTGATAGCGCGACAACTTCAACAAACTTCAACCGATTTGACTGATGTTTTTCACATTGGTTTTAAGGAACGATGTCTTGATTGAGTTCAAAAATGGGATCAGTCCGCTGTATGGTTTTCACAAGAGTTATGTCCCTTTGTTAAAATTGACCAGTTTTGAGCTTGCTAGCATGGTAACTTCAACAAACGTTAACCGATTTGACTGATATTTGGCACATGGGTTTCAAGGAACAAAGTCTTGAACAAGTTTAAAAAAGGCTCAGCCTGATGTATGGCAGCAGAATTATACGGCTGACTTGGTCATTTTTTGCAAATTTTGTGCTTGATAGTACGATAACTTAAACAAACGTCAAACAAATCTACTCATTTTTAGCTCAACTTTGATGTAGTCAAATTTGAGGTTTTGTCATGGCCCAATGTCTGTCCGGCCATCAACAATTCAATACGGCTTGGGCTAGAGGCCGTATTTATGAACCAATCTTTACGAAACTTCTTGGGTACCTTTGTTATCACCGTGGGACAAGAACGAATGTTTTGGGGTGGGATTCAATATTCAAGATGGCCACCGGCAGCCATATTGTACCGATAATAAGTGCAAAGAGTTTTTTGTACAGAACTTCTGTATGAAAGTTCTGATTTGAATACATTTTTGTATGAATGTTTAGTAACAAGGAATACATCACATATAATACAGGTTTTTTTCTCGTGCTGAAATTCTGTAAACTAGATGAACTTTGATTTATTCTGTGCTACTTATACACAGTACGAACACATGTCAATACGGCTCAGGATAGGGGCTGTATTTATGAACTGATCTTCACGAAACTTCTGTTGTACCTTTGTTATCACCTTGGGACGAGAACGAGTGTTTTGGGATGCGGTCCGAAATTCAAGATGGCTGCCGGTGGCCATCTTGTTCCGAAATTAGGTACAATCAGTTTTTTGTACAGAACTTCTATATGAAGGTTCTGATTTGAATAAATTTTAACTCAAAGAATATCAATCTGATTGTCTTGTTACTTCATATAGATGTTCAGGTTACTGATTTGCCGAGCTGTATAGTTTTTTATATAAATCTGATCATTTGATCCCGAGGTATTAACCCTTGATCCACTTAATTAATAAAAAATTTTCGATCTATTTCTTTGACATGCAATATCTCATATAATATTAATCAGATTGTGTTGTTACTTTAAATTTCTGTTTAGGTTACTGATGTGCTGAGCTGTATAGTTTTGGGTGTAAATCTGGTATTTTGATCCTCTGATATCAACCCTTGATCCATCAAATTAAGAATTACTCCAATCAGTTTCTTTGGAATGCGATAACTCAAAAATATTGATCAAAGTTATTATGTGTACCCATACCATGTATGGTACACATAATGTTGGCATCCGGGGTGGCCTTCCATTGTTCGTCCATCCTTTGTCTGTCCAGCCGGCATCTGTATCCATTTCTTTGGCATTCAATAACTTGAAAAATATTGCTTGAATTGTCATGTTACTTTATATTTGCGTTGAGGTTACTGATGTGCCGATCTTTATAGTTTTTGGTGTAAATCTGATAATTTGATCCTGAGATAGTAACCCTTTATCCTTTATTATCCTTCAAATTGAGAATTCATCCAATCCCTTTGGCATGAAATAACTCAAAAAATATCAATCCAATTGTCATGTTACTTTATATATATCTTCAGGTTACTGATGTGCCGTGCTGTATAGTTTTTGGTGTAAATCTGATAATTTGATCCTGAGATATTAACCCTTTATCCCTCAAATTGAAAAATCCTCCAAAAATTGGTCCTGAGATAATAACAGCTTTCTACTAGTTGCGCGTATGGGTACACATCTGACGATTTAATCGCCCTATTTTTGTTATTTGGGTTTCCAGGAACATTTTCTTGATTGAGTTCAAAAATTGGCTCGGTCGATTTTTTTAGTTCATAGCCACCGTTGCGTTAGCTACGAAAACTTGACCCTGCATCGGCGATGCGAACCCTTGTTTCTCATTCAAGTACTTAAAATACATCTACTGTTGTACATTCTACAAAGCTCAGTGAAGTACATGTATTGTTGGAGACATATTAATTGATAACATACAGCCTTCGATTGATCTCTGACTGATTGTGTTTTTAATGGTTTTATTCTCATAACAACTTTGTCCTTGTTTTGTGTCAGTTTTTGTTTCTTCTTTTTTAGCTCACCTGACGGAAAGTTGGTGGCAGCTGTTGCCATCATCCGTCTTCCGATTTGAAACTTGTCTTCTTCTTGAAAACCACTGGGCCAAATTGAAACATATATGGCACAGACCATCTTTGGAGTATACCCTTTCCACTTTATTCAAATGAAGCTGCTGCCTATGGGCTGTGGGTAATGCCCCAAAAGCATAAAAATCTTTTAAAATCTTCTTCTTATGAACCACTAGAGAGAATGAATTGTAAGGAACTTCCTTTGGTGGTGAAGATTAAAGTTTGTTCAAGGGAAGTTTGTATGTCAATATTTGGGCTCTGCAGGAGCATGCCCATTTTGGGCTCCACCGAAAATTTGTATTTCAAGAACTGATGGGCTGATTTGAACCAAATTTGGCATGTAGTATAATTGGGTCATAAGTACTTGATTGATAGAGATGAGTGGTGTTCCAAAAATACTGAATGGTATTGCTATCATACTGAAATAATGAACCATAGGTGGAAGAAATTACTGAAAAATTCAATACTGAGAAAATCCCCCATAAATGTGAAATTTGTGCAGTGCCAATTGCAGTTTGGCTTGCCTTTTCCATGCGTTCAGACCGGTACTGTCCCCCCCAGCCCCCCCCCCCCCCCCCCTCTCCGTAAGTTCTTGCAGTGTAAACAATGACAGCATGTGGCTGCCATAACAACTAAGTTGAAAATTACACTCAAATCCAAACTCTCTGCATGAAATGGGAATAAATAAATAAATAAATAAATAAATGTAACTGTTAATAAAAAAACAAAAAAAAAAACACATGCGACTTTGAGCATTCAATATTTGTCAATGATGGATTGTGCCTCTCACCAAAAGCTGTTAATAGACAATTGCACAGGCAAATAACTTTTCTCATTGTTTGGACAGCAAAGGTGTGTGTACCTGTGGCGGTATCACATTATCAATCCAGAAGGGAATATTTCAAGCCAAATTTAAGGTAAGTGATATATTACAAACTGAAAGGCACACACACATACATGAAGTCACCCCTTCCCCCCCTCCCCCCCACACACATATACAGAATACAGTTAGCCATACATGTATGTGAACTGATTTCAAATGAAACAAGAACAGTTTTATGCAAGCACAAGCGCACGATAAAATGCCCATGAAAACACTTATTAGCTTAACTTGACAAAGTCAAGATAAGCTATTGCCATCACGTGTGCGGAAGTCTGTGAGTCTGTGAGTCTGTTAGCTGTGAGTCTGTTCACATTTTCTTTTAGCACAGGCTACACCCCGTAGTTCTTGTCTGATCGTCACGAAATTTCATATGCAGGTTTGGGGTCATGTCTGGATGAGAACGTCCCCTTTTGGTCACAATCAGTCAACCGTCATGGCTGCCCGAGCCCAAAACCCAAAAACCTTTAGCACAGTCTACAGGTTGTATATATGAAGGGATTTCATTGTAACTTGGTAGGATGCCACTGTATAATATCTAGATGAGAACGTCCCCTTTTAGTCATGATCTGTTAACCATGATGGCTGCCCAAACTCGAAACCCAAAAACATTTAGCACAGCCTGCAGGTCATATTTAATATGGAGAGATTTCATTTGTAACTTGGTAGGATGATTCTGTATATCTAAATGAGAACTTCCCCATTTGGTCGCGATCTATCAACTGTGACGACTACCCAAGCCCAAAACCCCAAAACCTTTAGCACAGTCTAAGGTCGTATTTATGGAGGGATTTCATTGTAACTTTGTAGGTTGACTTCATATAATGTCTAGATGAGAACGTCTTTTTGGTCGCGATTGATCAACTGTGACAGCAACACGAGCCCGAAACCCCAAAACTTTTAGCACAGTCTACAGGTCATATTTATGAAGGGATTTCATTGTAACTTGGTAAGATGGCTCCAAATAATGTCTAGATGAGAAGGTCCCCTTTTGGTCGCGATCATTCAGCCATGATGGCTGCCCAAGTCCAAAACCCCAAAACCTTTAGCCTAGTCTATAGGTTGTATTTATGGAGATTTCATTGTAACTTGGTAGGTTGACTCCATGTAATGTCTAGATGATAGCATCCCCTTTTGGTCGGGATTGGTCAACTGTGATGGCTACAGGGGCCTGAAGCCTGAAAACCTTTAGCACACTGTACAGGTCATATTTATGAAGGGATTTCATTGTAATTTGGTAGGATCACTCCAGATAATACCCAGATAAGAATGTCCCCTTTTGGTCGCAATCATTCAACCATGATGGCTGCCTGAGCCCAAAACCCGAAAAATCTTAGCACAGACTACAGGTCGTATTTATGAAGGGATTTCATTGTAACTTGATAGGATGACTCAGTATAATGTTGAGAAGAGGACGTCCCCTTTAGGTTGCGATCGGTCAGGCATGATGTCTACACAGGCCCGAAGCCCAAAAACCTTTAGCACAGTCTACAGGCCATATTTATCAAGGGATTTCATTGTAACTTGATAGGATGACTCGTTCTGGAATAATTTCACTGTAACTTGGTAACTTTGGTTGACATACATTAACTGTGAGGGCCACATACATTAACTGTGAGGGCCACATTAACCCACTCCTCAATTCTTTAGTACAATCTACAGCTCAAATTATTTTTTTTATTGAAAACATAGCAAACAGGGAACAGAAATTAACATATTCCCATAATTCTTGTCTTATTTCATAAACCTTTCATAAACATTGAGCATAATCTTTTTCATCAAACACAACACACAGACAAGTTAAGCTACAGTGTCATTGACACTTTCATTTTGTGCATATATCATGCAATCTTTTCATATTATAACATAAACAAGAAACATTTTGTGAACAAAGTAGAGTCCCTCTCACTAAAAGAAGGTGAATACTGCATCTCAAAGCATTGTGACTGGTTATTCACATCTTCCTTTGAAAACACTTGAAAGGCACCCTTCCCACACACAAACACCTCTTCCCCTAAAACACCCCCACCCCCAGCTTTTTGGATGAATCATCTGGTAGGCTGTGAAAGTCGACTTGGGACAAAACTCCCATGCCGAGGAGATTTTTGAGAAGAACTGCCCGGCACCGTCTCCAAGTTTTGTCAGTGGTGGTTTTCGAATATTTTTTAAAAAGAAATTCATGCTTATTGGACGAGAGGGGGAGCATAGCTGCACTTTGGGGTTATCTCCATTCGAAAACAAAAAACTTGGAAAACTACCCCACACATCCACACAAAATAAACAAAGCAGAATGCTTAAATGTAGGCAACATGCATATCGAGAATTGGGAGAAAATATTCACGCAGACATCTCATCTAAAATAATCAAGCGTGGTTGTAACATAACAAAACAGGTTTTAAAAAAGTATTTCTAACTTTGGAGGTGGCATATAACATAATGCGAATATTGAAACACTGAATGCGGTGAATCCCAGTTTAATAACAAATTCCGCATATTAGTGGATCCAGTATATATATACTGTTCCATTTTTAGCTCGCCTGACTTGAAAATTGAGATAATAGTTTGTTATGGTACCTATCGCATTTTTATTTTGTTCAGATCAAGTTGTCTCGCCACTCAGTAGGGCCACGCCCAAAAAGTGTGCTTAAATCTTAAAAAATCTTCTCATGAACCAGCAGTAGCAGAGACTTGATATTTGGTGTGCAGCTTCCTTTTCATGTGTAGACTCAGATTTGTTTGAGGAGCTGTATTTGCTGTCGTTATGGGAGGGGCAAGAATTTTCGCCCTGCCCAAAATTTCTATTTTCCAAACCGAGAGGCTGATTTGAAACAAATTTGATTTGAGGGTTTATTGGGTCATAAGTACTTAATTTATGCCAAAACAAATTTTCACTTCATGGGAACTGCAGGAGCTAAAAATAGAAAAAATTTAAAATGCCCATATCTCCAAAACTACACAGCACTGAGAATTCTTATTTGATGTGAAGCTTCCTTAGGACCAACAGAATGGAGTGGTCCAAAAAAATTGCTATCGGTTTTATCATAGGGTACTTTTTGGGACTTTGAAAAAGTGTCAAAGTCAGCATTTTTTAACACTGTGGGTAATGGTAAAAACATTTAAGACTACTCTTCTCCCAAACCACTGCTCCAAAAGGTTTCAAATTTCACCTACAACATCTTTGGAAGATTGTTTTACATGTTTATTGAAATCAAATCCCTGGGTCCATATTTGGGCTCTCTATGGGAGCCCAAATGTTTAAATTAGTGCAGTATGAGGAATATTCTTTAAAAATCTTCTTCAGATCCACCAATGAGAATTTATTTATTTATTTATTGGTGTTTAAGGTCACATATTTCTGCACAATGGCTAATCATGACCATGACAGTTTTACAGGTGGTGGAAGCCGGAGTACCCGGAGAGAACCACCGAGCAACGGCGAGCAACTGTCAGCTCCCCAGCATACTAACTCCACACAAGCAGGGTTAGCATTGGTTGAAGACAGGTGCTGAGGTGCACCATCGACTTGCAGTACGCCTTAGTGCACAGCATCACCGTGCCCCCACATGGACAATGGGGGTGAACTGTCTCGCCCAAGGACACAACACGGTTGCCGTCGGTGGGATTCAAACCGAGGACCTCTCAGCTTGCAGCCTGCACCTCTACCTACTGAGCCACCGCACCCCCCACCAATGAGAATCTTTTGATATTTGGTATGCAGCATCGTAAGGAGGGGGGGGGGGGAGGGGAGGGGAGATATTCAAGTTTGTTCAAGCCAAGTCCCTGGGTTCCTATTTGGGCTCACTGTTGGAGCCTGAATTATAACTTATTTCAAAATGAAGAATTTTCTTTGAAAATCTTCTTCAGATACTGCAGTCAGAATGTTTTAATATTTGGTTTGCAGCATCCTTAGGGAGGTGAGATTCAAGTTTGTTCAAGCCAAGTCCCTGGGTTCATATTTGGGCTCCCTGTGGGAGCCCAAATTATAACTTAGTTCAATATGAGGAATATTCTTTAAAAGTATTTTTCTTCAGATCCAGTAGACAGAATCTTTTGATATTTGGTATACAGCATCCTTACATAGGTGAGATTCAAGTTTGTTCAAGCCAAGTGCCTGGGTTCATATTTGGGCTCCCTGTGGGAGCCTGAAGTACTACTTAGTTCAATATGAGGTTATATTCTTTAAAAATCTTCTTTTTGGCTCACCAATGATAGTTGTGTGAGCCAGTGGCATAGCTCTCATGTCGGAGTTGTCGGCTGAGTCGGCGTCGACGTCCGAATTCATACATTTTGAACTTTTGTGTGGAGGTTTTGATTTTTTTTTTTTCATTCTGCTTTTTAGCTCACTGAAGGGAGCTTAACTTATCACTTGCCGTCCGTCGTCTTCCGGTATCGTCCGTCATCGTCCGTCATGAACTTTACATTATCGACTTCTCCTCCCAAACTACTGGACCAAATTGAACCATTTTTAGCTCGCCTTACTTGAAATTTGAGATAATAGTTTGTTATGGTACCTATCACATTTTGATTTTGTTCAAATCAAGTTGTCTCGCCACTCGGTAGGGCCACGCCCAAAAAGTGTGCTTAAATCTTAAAAAATCTTCTTCTCATGAACCAGCAGTAGCAGAGACTTGATATTTGGTGTGCAGCTTCCTTTTCATGTGTAGACTCAGATTTGTTCGAGGAGCTATATTTGCCGTCGTTATGGGAGGGGCAAGAATTTTCACACTGCCCAAAATTTCTATTTTCCAAACCGAGAGGCTGATTTGAAACAAATTTGATTTGAGGGTTTATTGGGTCATAAGTACTTAATTTATGCCAAAACAAATTTTCACTTCATGGGAACTGCAGGAGCTAAAAATAGAAAAAATTTAAAATGCCCATATCTCCAAAACTACACAGCACTGAGAATTCTTATTTGATGTGAAGCTTCCATAGGACCAACAGAATGGAATGGTCCAAAAAAATTGCTATCGGTTTTATCATAGGGTACTTTTGGGGACTTTGAAAAAGTGCCGAGTCAGCATTTTTGAACACCGTGGGTAATGGTAAAAACATTTAAGACCACTCTTCTCCCAAACCACTGCTCCAAAAGGTTTCACATTTCACATATAACATCTTTGGAAGATTGTTTTACATGTTTATTGAAATCAAATCCCTGGGTCCATATTTGGGCTCTCTATGGGAGCCCAAATGTTTAAATTTGTTCAGTATGAGGAATATTCTTTAAAAATCTTCTTCAGATCCACCAATGAGAATTTATTTATTTATTTTTTGGTGTTTAAGGTCACATATTTCTGCACAATGGCTAATCATGACCACGACAGTTTTACGGGTGGAGGAAGCCAGAGTACCCAGAGAGAACCACTGTGCAATGGCGAGCAACTGTCAGCTCCCCAGCATACTAACTCCACACAAGCAGGGTTAGCATTGGTTGAAGACAGGTGCTGAGGTGCACCATCGATGTGCAGTATGCCTTAGTGCACAGCATCACCATGCCCCCACATGGGCAATGGGGGTGAACTGTCTCGCCCAAGGACACAACGTGGTTGCCGTCGGTGGGATTCGAATCGTGGACCACTCAGCTTGCAGCCTGCACCTCTACCTACTGAGCCACCGCACCCCCCACCAATGAGAATCTTTTGATATTTGGTATGCAGCATCGTAAGGGGGGGGGGGGGGGGAGGAGAGGGGAGATATTCAAGTTTGTTCAAGCCAAGTCCCTGGGTTCCTATTTGGGCTCACTGTGGGAGCCCGAATTATAACTTATTTCAAAATGAAGAATTTTCTTTGAAAATCTTCTTCAGATACTGCAGTCGGAATGTTTTAATGTTTGCTTTGCAGCATCCTTAGGGAGGCGAGATTCAAGTTTGTTCAAGCCAAGTCCCTGGGTTCATATTTGGGCTCCCTGTGGGAACCCAAATTATAACTTAGTTCAATATGAGGAATATTCTTTAAAAGTATTTATCTTCAGATCCAGTAGTCAGAATCTTTTGATATTTGGTATACAGCATCCTTACGTAGGTGAGATTCAAGTTTGTTCAAGCCAAGTGCCTGGGTTCATATTTGGGCTCCCTGTGGGAGCCTGAATTATTACTTAGTTCAATATGAGGAATATTCGTTAAAAATCTTCTTTTTGGCTCACCAATGATAGTTGTGTGAGGCAATGGCATAGCCCTCATGTCGGCGGCGTCGAAGTTGTCGGCTGAGTCGGCGTCGACATGAACTTTTGTGTGGAGGTTTTGATTTTTTTTTTTCATTCTGCTTTTTAGCTCACCGAAGGGAGCTTAACTTATCACTTGCCGTCCGTCGTCTTCCGGTGTCGTCCAACATCGTCCGTCGTGAACTTTACATTATCGACTTCTCCTCCCAAACTACTGGACCAAATTGAACCAAATTTGGTGTGCCTGTTCCTTCTCATATGTCAATTCACGTTTGTACAAATAAACTTGCACGTCCACAGGGGGCACCACAAGGGGCATTACTCTGATAGCACCCATAATTTTTTTTTAAAATTAAAAAAATCTTCTTCTCCAGAACCATCGTTTAGAATCTTTTAATATTCGGTATATAACATCTCTATTGGGGTCAGATTCAAGTTTGTTCAAGTCGAGTCCCTGGGTTAATAATTGGGTTCCCTGTAGGATCCTGAATTTTAACTTAGTGAAATATGAGAAAATTTCTTTAAAAATCTTCTTCTTCAGATCCACCAGTCAGAATGCTTTCATATTTGGTATACAACATCTATAGGGGGGTCAAATTCTAGTTTGTGCAAATCGGGTCCCTGAGTGAGTATTTGGGCTCTCTATTGGAGCCCAAAGTTTAACTTCGTACAATTTGAGGAAATTTCTTTAAAAATCTTCTTCTTCAGATCCACCAGTCAGAATCCTTTCATGTTTGGTATACAACATCTATAGGGGGGGTCACATTCCAGTTTGTACAAATCAGGTCCCTGAGTTAGTATTTGGGCTCTCTATTGAAGCCCAAAATTTGACTTCATGCAATTTGAGGAATTTTCTTTAAAAATCTTCTTCTTCAGATCCACCAGTCAGAATCCTTTCATGTTTGGTATACAACATCTATAGGGGGGTCAGATTCAAGTTTGTTCAAATCGAGTCCCTGGGTTTATATTTGGGCTCCCTATAGGAGCCTGAATTTTAACTTAGAGTGAAATATCAGGAAATTTCTTTAAAAATCTTCTACTTCAGATCCACCAGTCAGAATGCATTCATATTTGGTATACAACATCTTGAGATGGGTCAGTTTCAGGTTTGTTCAAATTGGTTACCTGGGTAAATATTTGGGCTCCCTATGGGGGCCTGAATATCAACTTAGTGCAATATAGGGAATTTAAAAAAAAAAATCCTCTTCTTTAGACACCGTACTCAGAATGTTTTCATATTTTTTGTACAACATGTCTAGGAAGGTCCGATTCAAATTTGTTCAAATCCGGTCTCTGGGTTGATATTTGGCTTCCTATGGGAGCCCAAATTTTAACTGAGTGCAATATGAGGAAATTTCTTTTAAAAGTCTTCTTCAGATCCACCAATCAGAATACTTTCATATTAGATATACAACATCTGTAGGTGGGTCAGATTCAAGTTTGTTCAAATCGGGCCTCTGGGTTAATATTTTGGCTCCCTGTTTGAGCCCAAAGTTTAACTTGATGCAATATGAGGACATTTCTTTAAAAACCTTCTTGTTCAGATCCACCAGTCAGAATTCTTTCATTTTTATGTATCCCCTTCCCAGAAGGGAGACATATTGTTTTAGTGCATATTCTTCTTATATCTCCCCTTCCCAGAAGGGAGACATATTGTTTTAGTGCATATTTTTCTTCTTCTCCTTCTTCTTCTTCTCATACAAACTTTGTCCGGGGCATAACTTTTTTGTCTTTTGACCTAGACCTTAGATATTTGGCATGTGGATGTATCACCATGAGCCGGTGTGTCGCGTACCATAGTGACCTTCATGTGACCTTGACCTTTGACCTGAAGGTCAGATTTATGTGCTTTTTAATGGAAACTTTGTCCGGGGCATAACTTTTTTGTCTTTTGACCTAGACCTTAGATATTTGGCATGTGGATGTATCACCATGAGCCGGTGTGTCGCATACCTTAGTGACCTTCATGTGACCTTGAGCTTTGACCTGAAGGTCAGATTTATGTGCTTTTTAATGAAAACTTTGTCCGGGGCATAACTTTTTTGTCTTTTGACCTAGACCGTAGATATTTGGTATGTGGATGTATCACCATGAGCTGGTGTGTTGCCTACCATAGTGACATTCATGTGACCTTGACCTTTGACCTGAAGGTCAGATTTATGTGCTTTTTAAGGGAAACTTTGTCCGGGGCATAACTTTTTTGTCTTTTGACCTAGACCTTAGATATTTGGTATGATTGTCAATATTATTCATGTATATATAATTTTCAGTGCATTAAATAGAAAGGAAGGGGAGACATATGTTTTAGTGTGCTAAAACAGTTTCTAGTTGGTATATACGTTTGTAGCATTTCAAGGGGGATCAGATTCAAGTTTGTTCAATTTGAGTCCCTGGCTTATTATTTGGGCTCTCTATGGGCAGGGTTGGGGGGAGGGGGTAGGGGTAGCATGTTAGGTTTATGTTTGTTTAAATCCATTCCTTGGTGTTTTTCCATAAAATTTGCTTATGCATGGCTTCATTCCTTTGTAGTGTTGATGAACCATGTCTAACTGAATGTGACCCCAAACACTTCTTTGAACCACTTTGGCCAGTGAGCGATTAAGATCCCCTGGGGCCTCTTGTTGTCTCCCACTTTTTGAAAAAAAATGGGAGATATTAAATTTGGAGTGTCCTTACGTCCTTCCATCCTTCCGTCCTTCCGTGTTTTTCGTTTCCAGGCTCTAACTTTCCTTACAGTGACCAAATTTCGATGAAATTTGGGTAGTAGATCACTTTCATTAATTCGAATATGGGCATTCTCCGTACATATTTAATTAGGTTGCTGAAATTTGACGGTTTCCAGACTATAACTTTCCTTAAAATCAACCGATTTCAATGAAATTTCATATATAGATTACTTTTATCAATACCTAGGTCAAGTTCGAATGTGGGAAATTTTGTACCGAAAACTGTCCGTCTGCCCCATCTGTTAACGCACCTCGGACTAAAAGCTGTATTTATGAACCGATCTTCACGAAAGTTCTTGGATATCTTTGTTATTATTGTGAGACCAGAATATGTGTTTTGGGGTTTGGTCCAAAATTCAAGATGGCTGCCAGTGGCCATTTTGTTCCGAAATTGGGTTTAATCAGTTTTTTATACAGAACTTCTATACGAAAGTTTGGATTTGAATAAATTTTTGTATGAATGTTTAGTAACATGCAATACATTACATATAGTACAGGTTTTGTTCTCGTGCAAAAAATATGCAAATTAGGGAAACTTTGATTTATTCACTGCTACTACTAATACACAGTAAGTGCTCACTTTCCGTGTTTTTCGTTTCCAGACTCTAACTTTCCTTACAGTCAGTTGATTTCGCTGAAATTTGGGTAGTAGATCACTCATCAATTGTGGGTCCAAGTTCGAATACGGGCATTTTCCGTGCATATTTAATTAGGTTGCTGAAATTTGATTGGCTGACGGTTTCCAGACTCTAACTTTCCTTAGAGTCAACCGATTTCAATGAAATTTCATATATAGATTACTTTTATCAATACCTAGGTCAAGCTCGAATGTGGGAAATTTTGTACCGAAAATCTGTGCGTCTGCCTGTCTGTCTGCCCCGTGCGTCAACGCACCTCGGACTAAAAGCCGTATTTATGAACCAATCTTTACGAAACTTCTTCGGTATCTTTGTTATCATTGTGAGACCAGAATATGTATTTTGGGGTTTGGTCCAAAATTCAAAATGGCCACCAGTGGCCATTTTGTTCTGAAATTGGGTGTAATCAGCTTTTGTACAGAACTTCTATATGAAAGTTTGGATTTGAATACATTTTTGTATGAATGTTTAGTAACATGCAATACATTGCATATAATACGGGTTTTGTTCTCGTGCAAAAATTATGCAAATTAGGGAAACTTTGATTCAGTGCTACTACTTATATACAGTAAGTGCACACCTTCCGTGTTTTTCGTTTCCAGACTCTAATTTTCCTTACCGTCAGTCGATTTTGATGAAATTTGGGTAGTAGATCACTTTCATCAATTGTGGGTCCAAGTTCGAACATGGGCATTTTCCGCACATATTTAATTAGGTTGCTTAAATTTGATTGGCTGATGGTTTCCAGACTCTAACTTTCCTTAGAGTCAACCGATTTCAATGAAATTTCATATATGGATTACTTTTCACATCAGTTTAATGTAATATGTCTTATCATACAGTCTTAATTTTTAGTGATTCTCACAGTTATACTCCACATCACTTCACTTGCTTTGACAGTAACCTCCGTGAAAATAAATCTGATAACCACTGTCTGAAGCACTGTCTGTTCTGTCACTTCTAAATAACTTCCACTTGCAACTCAACTATATTCCACTGGATGCTTTAATTCCCCTTGAAACTACTGCCCAGCGGGAGACATGAATTCACTGAATTTGCTTGTTTTTTATGTCAGCATGCTTTTCAGGGATAGTAATATTTTATTTAATCCTTTAGCTGCTTATTTACTTTAATTTTGGACTTTTGTGTGCAGGTTTTTGACTTTTCTGTGCAGGTTTTTGACTTTTGTGTACAGGTTTTGAAATTTTGTCTTCAAGTGGAGTTTTACCTTACTGGCATATTGCCATTGTAGTTACTGTGACATTTGCAGGGTATTTTTCTCAATTTTAACCCTTTGAAACAAATGTGATACTTTTTTTTTACTTTCATGTGCAGGTTTTGAGGTTTGTCTTTCTTCCAAGTGGCAACTCACCTTGTAGCATATTGCCATGGTTCCTATTTTATGTTAGGATGCTTCTCGGGGCTAGTATTATATTATTTAACCCTTTAGCTGCTTATTTACTTGAATTTTGGTCTTTTGTGTACAGATTTTTGACTTTTGTGTACAGGTTTTGATATTTTTTTTTAATTGGAGTTTTACCTCACTGGCATATTGCCATGGTGGTTACTGTAACATTTTCAGGGTATTTTTCTAAATTTTAACCCTTTGAAACAAATGTGATACTTTTTTGACTTTTATGTGCAGGTTTTGAAGTTTTTCTTTCCTTTCTTCCAAGTGGATATTTTTCAGGTAGAGTTTCACCTTACTGGCATATTGCCATGGTGGTTACTGTGACACTATCAGGGTATTTTTCTCAATTTTAACCCATTGAAACAAATGCGATACTTTTTTTTTTTTACTTTTATGTGCAGGTTTTGAGGTTTGTCTTTCTTTTCTTCAAAGTGGAGACTTACCTTGTAGCATATTGCCATGTTCCTATTTTATGTTAGCATGGTTCTTGGGGCTATTATTATATTATTTAACCCTTTAGCTGCTTATTTACTTTAATTTTGGACTTTTGTGTGCAGGTTTTGGACTTTTTTTTCTTTATCCCCGCATTTTAAAAAATGCGGGGATATTGTCATGATCTCCGTCCGTACGTCCGTACTTCCGTACGTCCGGTTTTGTAATTCGAAACGTTGTAACTTTCTACAGTTGTTCGATAGGGTCTGTGCAACCCAAAAATACAACTTTTAAATTTTTGTGCCACCAGGTGGCTTCTGTGGAGCCACTTAAAAAATGCGTTATTTTTTCACTTTTTTGCTGAATAGTCCCAACCTATGTAATTCGGAGTTCTAAAAATACACTAGGGTGTTGCTAAATGATCTGTAGATATGTAGGAAGGTTTCGGATTTTTCGGGTGCCACGTGGCTGTGCCACCGTAGCCACTTTTGTGTTTTCTTAGACCGTTTCCGGCAAAAGGCTCGTAGGATATGTAATTCGAAACGCTAAATCCATGCTCAGAAGTTGCAGTAGGAGCTATAGATGCGCAGGAAGGTTTCGGATTTTTCGGGTGCCACATGGCTGTGCCACCGTAGCCACTTCTGTGTTTTCTTGAACCGTTTCCGGCGAAAGGCTCGTAGGGTATGTAATTCGAAACGCTACAACCATGCTCATATGTTGCAGTAGGGTCTATAGATGCACACGAAGGTTTCAGATTTTTCGGGTGCCACGTGGCTGTGCCACCGTAGCCACTTTCGTGTTTTCTTAGATCGTTTCCGGCGAAAGGCTCGTAGGGAATGTAATTCGAAATGCTAAAACCATGCTCATATCTTGCAGTAGGGACTATAGATGCGCACAAAGGTTTCGGATTTTTCGGGTGCCACGTGGCTGTGCCACCGTAGCCACTTTTGTGTTTTCTTAGACCGTTTCTGGCAAAAGGCTCATAGGATATGTAATTTAAAACGCTAAATCCATGCTCAGATGTTGCAGTAGGGTATGTAGATGTGCACGAAGGTTTCGGATTTTTTGTGTGCCACGTGGTTGTGCCACCGTTGCCACTTTCGTGTTTTCTTAGACCGTTTCCAGCGAAAGGCTCCTAGGGTATGTAATTCGAAATGCTAAAAGCATGCTCAGATGTTGCAGTAGGGTCTGTAGATGCGCATGAAGGTTTCGGATTTTTTGGGTGCCACATGGCTGTGCCACTGTTGCCACTTTCGTGTTTTCTGAGACCCTTTCTGGTGAAAGGCTCCTAGGGTATGTAATTCAAAACACTAAGACCATGCTCAAATGTTTCAGTGGGGTCTGTAGATGCGCACGAAGGTTTCAGATTTTTTGGGTGCCGCGTGGCTGTGCTACTGTTGCCACTTTCGTGTTTTCTTAGACTGTTTCCGTTGAAAGGCTCCTAGAGTATGTAATTCGAAATGCTAAAAGCATGCTCAGATGTTGCAGTAGGGTCTGTAGATGCGCACGAAAGGTTTCGGATTTTTGGGGTGCCACCTGGCTGTGCCACCATTGCCACTTTCATGTTTTCTTAGACCGTTTCCGGCGAAAGGCTCCTAGGGTATGTATAATACGAAATCCTAAAACCATGCTCAAATGTTGCAGTAGGGTATGTAGATGTGCATGAAGGTTTCGGATTTTTGGTGTGCCACGCGGTAGTGCCACCGTTGCCACTTTCGTGTTTTCTTAGACCGTTTCCAGCGAAAGGCTCCTAGGGTATGTAATTCGAAATGCTAAAAGCATGCTCAGATGTTGCAGTAGGGTCTGTAGATGCACATGAACATCTTATTCTGCAGATTATGAGGCCTAAAACATAAAACAAACCAAGAACATGAACTTTTGATGGTAAAGAAATAATTACACAAAAAAAAAAAAAAAAAGAAAAAAAAAGCCGGCCTGCCCACATGCAATTTTTAGCTCAACTTTGGCAAAGCCAAATTTGAGCTTATGCCATGGCCCGTCGTCTGTCTGGCCGTACGTCCGTCTGGCCATCTGTCCATCTGTCCGTCTGTCCGTCAACAATTGGATACGGCTCGGGCTAGAGGTCGTTTTTATGAACCAATCTTTACGAAACTTCTTGGGTACCTTTGTTATGACTGTGGGACGAGAACGAGTGTTTTTGGGTGCGGTCCGAAATTCAAGATGGCTGCTAGCTGCCATTTTGTACCGACGATGCAGAAATCTGTTTTTTGTACAGAACTTCCATAGGAAAGCTCTGATTTGAATAATTTTTTGTATGAATGTTTAGTACCATGGGATACATCACATATAATACGGGTTTTTTTCTCGTGCGTAAATTATGCAAATTAGACTAACTTTGATGTTTTTTGGTGTTACTTTCAGCACTGTAAGTGCAAATGCCAATACGGCTCGGGCTAGAGGCCGTATTTATGAACCGATTTTTACGAAACTTTTTGGGTACCTTTGTTATCACCGTGGGACGAGAACGAGTGTTTTGGGGTCTGGTCCGAAATTCAAGATGGCCGATGACAGCCATTTTGTACGAAATTTGATGCAATCAGATTTTTGCACAGAACTTCCATATGAAAGCGCTGATTTGAATAATTTTTTGTGTAAATGTTTAGTACCATGGGATACATCACATATAATACGGGTTTTTTTCTCATGCAGAAATTATGCAAATTAGATGAACTTTGATTTTTTCAGTGCTGCTTACACACAGTAAGTACACATGTCAATACGGCTCGGGCTAGAGTCTGTATTATTGAACCGATCTTCACGAAACGTCTTGGGTACCTTTGTTATCACCTTGGGATGAGAACGAGTGTTTCTGGGTGCGGTCCAAAATTCAAGATGGCTGCCAGTGGCCATTTTGTATCGAAATTAGGTCTAATCAGTTTTTTGTACACAACTTCTATACGGCTCACGCTAGATGCCGTATTTATGAACCGATCTTTATGAAACTTCTTGGGTACCTTTGTTATTACCGTGGGATGAGAACGAGTGTTTTTGGGTGTGGTCCGAATTTCAAGATGGCCACCAGCAGCCATTTTGTACCAAAATTAGTGCAATCAGTCTTTTGTACAGAACTTCTGTATGAAAGTTCTGATTTGAATAAATTTTTGTATGAATGTTTAGTAACATGGAATACATCACATATAGTACGGTTTTTTTTCTCGTGCAGAAATTATGCAAATTAGATGAACTTTGATGTATTCAGTGCTACTTATACTCTGTAAGTGCACATGTCAATACGGCTCGGGCTAGAGGCTGTATTTATGAACCGATCTTCACAAAACTTCTTGGGTACCTTTGTTATCACCTTGGGATGAGAACGAGTGTTTCTGGGCGCGGTCCAAAATTCAAGATGGCTGCCAATGGCCATTTTGTACCGAAATTAGGTCCAATCAGTTTTTTGTCACAACTTCTACACAGCTCATATTTGTGAACTGATCTTCACGAAACTTCTTGGGTACCTTTGTTTTCACCTTGGGACAGGAATGAGTGTGTTTTGGGGTGCCTTTGTTATCACTGTGCTATGAGAACAAATATTTTGGGGTTCAGTCAGACCCACTGTGGGACTCAAAGATTTTTTCTAGTTTAGCATCTGACTGTCACTCACCTTTACAATACTTTACCTATACATTTGTTACAGGCAACGCTCAGTATTTATGTACAGACCGTTACAATACTTTATATGTACCTTTGTTATCAGGTCATTATCTAGATGTTTGTCATTGCTGTGTCACATACTATACATGTACATGTCTTTGTCTTGACAAGTTGAGCTACAGTGTCATTGACACTTTCATACCAAAAATGGTCTGGGAAACAGAAGATCTACTTTGTGAGGCCTTATTTTTCATTTTTATCTCCCAAACTATAGCTAATGATCACAAGCTAAGATTTGGAAGGAGAAAATGAAAATTTTTTGGTTCTTCAGAAAAATAATTGGTAGTCATCTTCAACTGGAATTGGGTAAAGAATTAACATGCTGTGTATTTAAATATAATTTCTGTCAGATCTAGTCATTGCTGCTTTACACCATCCATCACCAGATTTGATGAAAAATTAATGAAAATTAAATTCAAGGAATCATTGATTGAAAGGTAATTCAGTTTACAGGTGACAATTTGATTAAAAAGGTGCCCAAGATATAGTAACAAGAGATTTCCTATCATGAGTAGGAATATCCACCTGCTAGGGACCTGCAAATTGCCGGTTTTGATCAAATTGAATATTAAATTGAATTGGTGAAAACGAATTGAATTTTGAACCGAATTTGAAATTGAACTTTGAGTTGAATCACAGTTAATGGATACATCATCAAAAGAAAAGTCTTTTTCTAAAATAATAACTCCGATTATTAAAAGACACACAGTTATGTAGAGTGCATTTTTCGCCTCACTTCTTCCCACACTATAAATTGAGAGATAAACCAATATACTAGCTATTGATTGAAACTATTCGCATTACTGACTTTGTAACTTCAAAACTGCAGCAATAAACATTTTTAAACGAACATGGCTGATAGGGCTGATACCTTACTTTTATGACATATTTTCTTGGAAATAAAACTTAAACTTGTTTCAACTCGGATCAGCTCCATTCGGTCGTGAAGCCATTTGTTTTAAATAGGTGCACCTGTCTTCAACCAATGCTAACCCTGCCTGTGTGGAGTTAGTATGTTGGGGAACTGACAGTTGCTCACCATTGCTCGGTGGTTCTCTCTGGGTCTTCAGGCTTCCTCCACCCATAAAACTATCGTGGTCATTATTAGCCATTGTGCTGAAATATGTGACCTTTAACACCAATAAATAAATAAATAAATCACCCTTAAATATTCCATTATGGAAATATTTCGCCTGCAACACGCGCAAAAAGTACATGAGATCAGATGTCACAGTGAATTACTTTGCTTTAGATTCTTCCTGTTAACTGAATATATAAAGTATGTCGAGCAGGATTAATTTATTGGGGTTTACCAACACTTTCAACAACCAGGGTCACCTTGTGTTGGACAGTTTTACGGGTGGAGGAAGCCAGAGTACCCACAGAGAACCACTGAGCAATGGTTTGCAACTGTCAGCCTCCCCAGCGTACTAACTCCACACAAGCAGGGTTAGCATTGGTTGAAGACAAGTGAACCATCAACATGCAGTACGCCTTAGTACACAGTGCCACTGTGCCCCCATATGGGCAATTGAGATTAAGTGCCTTGCCCAAGGACACAACACAGTTACTCCTGGTGTGGATCGAACTATAAACCTTTCAGTTTGAAGTTCAATGCCGTAACCACTGAGCTACTGCATTCCCATCTAGCAAGATTATGATCAACATCAGGCTCCTTTGAAATGCCATCGAATTGTGATCAGCAAATCAGAGACAGACAGTTTCACTTTCCAGAGTCACCTGACATAATTTGATCAAAGACTGACATTTTGATATCTAACCTTGTTGTTTTGATGAGGGAAGCAGTTCATGTTCGTCAATTTCATGTTGTATTCACTCTTCACACTCACAGGACCAAAGGAGAAATGGGAATTATTCATTTGGCAATAAAATCAGGAGGACTATTTTGTCCTACTTCTATAATCATGTAAGGTCGTAATGTTGTAAGTGAGTTGAGTTTGAACCAAGCCTTGAAATAAGCAGACTCATCTGACGATTGAGGTCCACGGCAGGGTAGCATCACTACATTTACCCTCTGAGAACCTGAATCTGAATCAAGGGCTCAGGCCTAAACAGAAAGAGGAACCCAGAGGATATCTTGGTGGATTCTAGCTCATTGTATTGGATAGCATCAGCAAATTCACTCTCTGGGGTCTTCCTCTGCAAATGACAGATTGCTTATTTCCAGGCTTGGTTTGGATGTAGATTTGGATCAGTCTTCTCAGTTTTTTAAGTCATTTGGTAAATTAAATTACACATTATGTGATAAGAAGAATATCAAATTTGAGATGATTTGATCTCTAATTTCTGAACCTCAATCACTAAAATCGATTTTATGTGAAATATGTTCAGGAATTTCATATGAATTTGAGATTCATGAGAGATCCACTATATTTTTTTTTGGATTAAACATATTTTATTTGTCTCAGAAAGGGTACAAAAGGGCCTGGAGAACAAGTGCCTGCCACTTAGGTAAGTCCTCTCTCCTGTAACATATTATTTAACAAATGTATATATCACATGACAGCAGTCCTGTAATTTAAAGAAACTTAATACAAAACTTGAATTGAGACATGTAGTTATTTTTACAGAAAGAAGAAAGGAAGGGAAAGGAGGAGGGGTGGGGAGTTGCTGTCTGTCATTCCATTCCATGCTAATTTTCACTCAGTTGAATAACAATAATAATAGTGATTGAGAGGCAATAATTAACAGTTGTGAGTAAAGTTTCAGAGGAGACACGCCATACCATAAACTATGAATTTGTCCTTTGCCACGACGACCGCATCAATATCAGCCACCAAGAAAATCATGTTTTGGGTCCATACTACTTGTGACGGGTGCAAATGAGCATGTTGCTCACCCTGTAGCTGCTCCAGAATACTTAGCATCAATCAAATCTCCGAGTTTCATGGATTTATTTCTGAACAACCTTAAATATGAGTGTATTTGAATGTTTTGGCAGCTGCACGTCACCATATAAAAGAATATCAACTGAATTTATATTGATATTCGCCAATTCACACATTAGTTGAAGTCTAGGAATACTAAACTGTTGACATTCGAAAAAATAATGTTCCGCTTCTTCGACAACCTCGCCACACTGGCAAAATTGTGAATTTGCAATGTGATATAGAATTTATCACTGCTCAGGTCACTGCAGCCGCATCTGATTTTGCTATGAAGTATATTTAATTTCCTCTCGCCATTACTAAAATATGGCGGTGGTTTAACAACTTCATCAGATATCATTTTTAGCTGTGACGAGCAGCTCTATATGTGGCAGTCGGTCTGTCTGTCGGTCAGTCTGTCACCAACGAGTTTAAAAAACACCACAACTCTTAAAATACTTGATGGAATGACACCATACTTGGTATGCAAGTGTATCTTCATGATGTCTACACCCTCTCAATAGTGCATGTCATTTGAATAATTTCCATCACATTTATGGACTTGTCACCAACAAGTTTTTTTGTCACCGAGTTTTTTTGTCACCGAGTTTTAAAACATCATTGGCGTTGCACGAATCGTCACAGCTTCGGCACTGTGACAGTGTGTCTTGTTTTTGTAGTGGTGGTTGACGGTAATTTGCTTATTGCTTCTGGTAATTTATTCCATAAGTCTACACAAGATGGGTAAAAGGAACGCTTGAACAACTCTGTCTGTGCCTTATACATTACAAAGTTGGAAGAATTTCGTAAACTATAATGAGAAATGTTCTCGAACCTGGGAGGCAGCAACTCGGTCAGATATTCTGGTAAAGAATCATAACAATTTTGTAAAAGGTTCACATTTTTAACTTAACTTGACATAGTCAAGATAAGCTATTGCCATCACGCGTGCGGAAGTCTGTTAGTCTGTTCACATTTGCCTTTAGCACGGGCTACACCCCGCAGTTCTTGTCTGATCGTCACGAAATTTCATATGCAGGTTTAGGGTCATGTCTAGATGAGAACATCCCCTTTTGGTCGCGATCGGGCAACCGATATGGCTGCCCAAGCCCAAAACCTGAAAACCATTAGCACAGTCTACAGGTCGTATTTATGAAGGGATTTCATTGTAACTTGGTAGGATGACTCTGCATAATGCCTAGATTAGAACGTCCCCTTTTGGGCATGATCTATCAACCGTGATGGCTGCCCAAGTCCAAAACCCAAAAACTTTTAGCACAGTCTGCAGGTCATGTTTAATATGGAGGGATTTCATTGTAACTTGGTAGGATGACTCCTTATGATCTCTAGATGAGAATTTCCCCATTTGGTCGTGATCTGCCGACCGTGACGACTGCCGAGCCCGAAAACCTTTAGCACAGTCTACAGGTCATATTTATTGAGGAATTTCATTGTAACTTGGTGGGTACACTTCATACAATGTCTAGATGAGAAAGTCACCTTTTGGTCCTGATTGGGCAACTGTGACGGCTACAGGGGCCCAAAGCCCGAAAACCTTCAGCACAGTCTACAGGTCATATTTATGAAGGGATTTCATTGTAACTTGGTAGGATGACTCCAAATAATGTCTAGATGAGAACGTCACATTTTGATCATGATCATTCAGCCTTGATGGGTGCCCGAACCCAAAGACCTTTAGCATAGGCAAAAGGTCATATTTATGGAAGGATTTCATTGTAACCTGTTAGGTTGACTCCATATAATGCCTAGATGATGACATCTCCTTTTGGTCGTGATTGGTCAACTGTGATGGCTACAGGTGTCCGAAGCCTGAAAACCTTGAGCACAGTCTACAGGTCATATTTATAAAGGGATTTCAGTATAACTTTGTAGGATCACTCCAGATGATGCCCAGATGAGATTGTTCCCTTTGGTTGCGATCATTCCACCATGATGGCTGCCCGAGCCTGAAGCCCAAAAACCTTCAGCACAGTCTACATGTCATATTTATGAAGGGATTTCATTGTAACTTGGTAGGTTGACTTCATATAATGTCTAGATGAAAATGTCCCCTTTTGGACATGATTGGGCAACTGTGATGGCTACAGGGGCCCGAAGCCCGACAACCTTTAGAACAGTCTACAGGTCATAATTATGAAGGGATTTCATTGTAGCTTGGTAGGATGACTCCAAATAATGTCTAGATGAGAACGTCACATTTTGATCATGATCATTCAGCCTTGATGGCTGCCCAGGGCCAAAGACCTTTAGCATATTCTGCAGGTCATATTTATGGAAGGATTTCATTGTAACTTGTTAGGTTGACTTCATATAATGCCTAGATGATGACATCGCCTTTTGGTCATGATTGGTCAACTGTGATGGCTACAGGTGCCCGAAGCCCGAAAATCTTGAGCACAGTCTACAGGTCATATTTATGAAGAGATTTCATTGTAACTTTGTAGGATCACTCCAGATGATGCCCAGATGAGAATGTCCCCTTTTGGTTGCGATCATTCAACCATGTTGACTGCCCGAGCCCAAAAACCTTTACCACAGTCTACAGGTCATATTTATGAAGGGATTTCATTGTAACTTGGCAGGTTGACTTCATATAATGTCTAGATGAGAACGTCCCCTTTGGACGCAATTGGGAAACTGATGGCTACAGGGGCCCGAAGCCCGAAAACCTTTAGCACAGTCTACAGGCCATATTTATGAAGGGATTTCAATGTAACTTGATAGGATGACTCGCTTTGGAATAATTTCACTATAACTTGGTAGCTTTCGTTGATGTACGTTAACTGTGAGGGCCACATACATTAACTGTGAGGTCATATTAACCCACCCCTCAGCTCTTTAGTACAGTGTACACCTCATATTATTTTTATCAAAAACATAGCATACAGGAAACAGAAATGAACATATTCCCAATTATCACAATTCTTGTCTTATTTCATAATCCTTTCATAAAGATTGAACATTATCCTTTTCATCAAACACAACACACAAGTTAAGCTACAGTGTCATTGACACTTTCATTTGTATATGTCTTCTTTTTCCGAGCGTCTGCCACCCAAGCTCGAGTAACAATCGTTTGTGTGAGGTGGATCTAGTCAGTCCTGTTATAATGCATGCCGCGTCATAATGAATATCCAACTGTTTCATTAGATGCTGTGCAGCTCCACACCAGCCAGGGCTTGCGCACTCTAATATAGGAAGTATATAAGCCAAGGATATTTTTTCCAGGATTTTACAACCAAACAAAAGTTATAGTTTTTTTAATTGTGAAATTCTAGAACTAGCTATTTTACAGATTTGTTTAATGTGATTATCCCATGATAAATTGGATTGGATATTTAAACCAAGATGTTTGTGTGTGTGAACAAATGAGAGAGATTCACCCGCAAAATGTAAATCTTGATATGTTATATCTTGTTTAAGTGTAAACAAGATTGTTTGTGTTTTCTGTGCATTAAAGCTTACAAGCCATGTGTCGGCCCAATGAATAAGTTTCACTATGTCAAGATTAATGTTAGTCTCAAGATCTTGAATTTGCTCCTGGCTGTTCGTAAAACAAGTGTTGTCTACAAACAACCTAGTAATTGACTCAATCGTATCAGCTATGTCATTTATGTGGACTAAGAATAAAAGGGGGCCTAACACTGAGCCTTGTAGCACACCATTCTCTACATTTACATACTCTTAGTAGAACCTACTGGAACCATAAGGGGATTATAGGATTGCACTCAGTCCATCTGTCCATCTGTCTGTCCATCCGTCTGTCCATCTGTCTGTCTGTTTTATGTTACCACCTCTCCCTCAAACATGCTTTAAGCTACACCTTTCATATTTGATACATGGATAAATGGTTCTGAGGGGATGATGCACGCTCAAAATCTTTGTTTCAAAATCCAAGATGGCGGAATGGCGGCCATTTTTGTTGTGTTTTGTTAAGCTTTTTCCTCTATTTTATGTTACCACCCCTCACTCCAACATGGGTCAAGCTACACTTTTCATATTTGGCACATGGATAGAGGGTTGTGATGGGATGATGCACGTTCAATTTTTTTTTTTCAAAATTCAAGATGGCGCCATGGCAGCCATTTTTAGCTCAACTTGACAAAGTCAAGCTGAGCTATTGCCATCACTTCTCGTCCGTCGGCGTACGTACGTACGTTAGTATGTTAGTACGTACGTCCATACGTCCACAATTTCCTTTGGCACACCTCACAGATCGCATTTATGATCAGATTACTTTGAAACTTGGTATGCTTGTTTGGGGTGACCTCTAGATGGGAGCTATCGATTTTCTTCAATTTCCGTAAAAAAATGTTGCCGTGGCCAACGTTCTTAGAACTTAGTTTAGTCAAACCACAATATTTCCCTTTGGCACACCCTACAGGGCACATTTATGATTTGATTGCTTTGAAACCTGGTATGCTTATTTAGGGTGACCTCTAGATGGGAGCTATCGATTTTCTTCAATTTCCGGCAAAAAATGTTGCCACGGCCAACGTTTGTAGAACTTAGTTTAGTCAGACCTCAATATTTCCCTTTGGCACACCCTACAGGGCACATTTATGATCAGATTGCTTTGAAACCTGGTGTGCTTGTTTGGGGAGACCTCTAGATGGGAGCTATCGATTTTCGTCAATTTCTGTCAAAAAATGTTGCCGCGGCCAACGTTCTTAGAACTTAGTTTAGTCAGAAGACTCAATATTTCCCTTTGGCACACCCTACAGGGTACATTTATGATCGGATTGCTTTGAAACCTGGCATGCTTGTTTGGGGTGACCTCTAGATGGGAGCTATCGATTTTCTTCAATTTTTGTCAAAAAATGTTGCCGCGGCCAACGTTCTTAGAACTTAGTTTAGTCAAACCACAATATTTCCCTTTGGCACACCCTACAGGGCACATTTATGATTTGATTGCTTTGAAACCTGGTATGCTTATTTAGGGTCACCTCTAGATGGGAGCTATCGATTTTCTTCAATTTCCGGCAAAAAATGTAGCCACGGCCAACGTTCATAGAACTTAGTTTAGTCAAACCTCAATATTTCCCTTTGGCACACCCTACAGGGCCCATTTATGATCAGATTGCTTTGAAACCTGGTATGCTAGTTTGGGGAGACCTCTAGATGGGCGCTATCGATTTTCCTCAATTTCTGTCAAAAAATGTTGCCGCGGCCAACGTTCTTAGAACTTAGTTTAGTCAGAAGACTCAATATTTCCCTTTGGCACACCCTACAGGGCACATTTATGATCGGATTGCTTTGAAACTTGGCATGCTTGTTTGGGGAGACCTCTAGAGGGGAGCTATCGATTTTCTTCAGTTTCCATCAAAAAATGTTGCCGCGGCCAACATTTTTAGAACTCAGTTTAGTCAGACCACAATATTTTTCTTTGGCACACCCTACAGGACACATTTATGATTTGATTGCTTTGAAACCTGGTATGCTTGTTTGGGGAGACCTCTAGATGGGAGCTATCGATTTTCTTCAATTTCCGTCAAAAAATGTTGCCGCGGCCAACGTTCTTAGAACTTAGTTTAGTCAGAAGACTCAATATTTCCCTTTGGCACACCCTACAGGGCACATTTATGATCGGAATGCTTTGAAACCTGGTATACTTGTTTGGGGTGACCTCTAGATGGGAGCTATCGATTTTCTTAAATTTCCATCAAAAAATGTTGCCGCAGCCAACATTCTTAGAACTTAGTTTAGTCAGACCACAATATTTCCCTTTGGCTCACCCTACAGGGCACATTTATGATTAGATTGCTTTGAAACCTGGTATGCTTATTTAGGGTGACCTCTAGATGGGAGCTATCGATTTTCTTCCATTTCCGTCAAAAAATGTTGCCACGGCCAACGTTCTTAGAATTTAGTCTAGTCAGACCACAATATTTCCCTTTTGTACACCCTACAGGGCACATTTATGATCGGATTGTTTTGAAACCTGGCATGCTTGTTTAGGGAGGCCTCTAGATGGGAGCTATCGATTTTCTTCGGTTTCTGTCAAAAAATGTTGACACTGGCAAAAAAAATTACATTGGTACCAATGATCTTCAATTTTGCCATTTCATTTATAACTTACCAAGTTCAAGTTTGTCAAGTTGAGCTACAGTGTCATTGACACTTTCATTGTGTTTTTTAAGCTTTTTTCTCTATTTTATGTTACCACCCCTCCCTCCAACATGGTTCAAGCTACTCCTTTCATATATGGTACATGGATAAAGGGCTGTGAGGGGATTATGCATGCTCAATATTGTTTTTTCAAAATCTAAGATCTGTCTGTGTGTCTGTCTGTTCATCTGTCTGTCTGTCTTTATGTTACCACCTCTCCCTCCAAGATGCTTTAAGCTACACCTCTCATATTTAGTACGTGGATAAATGGTTCTGAAGGGATGATGCACGCTTAGGTTCCGCTCTACAGTTTCACACTATTGCATAGGGGTGAAACTCTAAACTTAGGGAATATGTTGAAACTAAGGCCATGTAAAATAGAGATATATTTTTAGTATCAGATATATGATTACATTAGGTTTTTTGTTGGACAAGAGAATTTGAAGTTTTGGTCCCAAAGTTGGAGTCTGATACATAGGGGTAAATTACCAGATGATTTATGGGAAACAGTGGCTTTGAAAAATTGGCTATTTGTTCAAATGTAATTTTTACATGGGTTTGTTACCAGACAGGAAACTAAAAAATGAGACGGAAACATGTACATTTTTTTTTGCATTTTAGAAACAGGGGATGCTCTGCCCCAGGGGTGGGAAGGTGGGGTTGGTGGGAAAATTCTGCTTTTGAGGCTGCTAGGTGGCTGAAAATGACTGGTTTCGGTATTTTTTCAGGCAATTTTTCAGGTTGAAGTCTTGCCTTTGACAATAAATAATTCCACCCACATTCAGATTGTTTATTTCTACTTAGTCAGATAGTGTTGTATGTTTTTTGTGGATTTGGGAAATGTAATACATGTAATGGGTTAGATATCTAAGTTACAGAATATTTGCATTTGAAGAGAGTGTATGGAATGTCATATTTGGAAGCGCCTGGAAAACTGTGGAGCGGTGTCAATTCTTGAACCAGCAAGTTCCTTATTTGAGTCTGAGTTATAAATGCACCATTTTTCAAAAATCATATCATTACTTCTAGTTTGTGTGCAATTGTTAGTTGTAGTTAACATTCATCAAGTGATATCTCAGCTCAACTGGAAGGAAATAAGTGGAAATTTTGAGAAATTTATTGATGTAGCCTAATTTTGCACTTGTTTTGAATTTTCGTCAAGATTTCGAAAACATTAAGATAGAGCACTGCCTTTCCTAAACACCGAGCCTTGGATTCATGACAAATATATGCAGTTATGGACAGCTTGGTTATTATTGTTGACCAGAGATGTGCAGTCAAGGTGTCTACTTTTTCATTTTGGTCATTGGTGTCATGTCTGTGTGTCATCCGTCCGTCAAGCTGTTTACACTTTCATATCTAGAGAGCAACACCCCCCCCCCCCCCCCCCCCGCCCCCCCCCCCCCCCCAAAAAAAAGCTATGGTTGTTAGTGCCTATTGTTTTACATTTTGATTGTATTTAACAGTGCTATTGACAGGACCTGGATAGTCAATGTGGCTGGTGGTAATAACAAAAATACTCCCTGAAGTGGCTCAGAGAAATGGGAGGGATGAGGTGGTGTAGTCTGGTTGTGAAAATCGGGCAAAAACTGGCTGCAAAAGCGATTCGGCAGACAGAAGGGCCATGCTGTATCTTTTTACTGGTTGAAAATAGAGACTTGTGGTTTTTTGTTCATTCAACTCAGAATAGACTCCAGATTCTTTTGCCTGAGTGAAATCCAGGGGGAGATCACTCTTGTTTTCTCTTAAGGTTCCGCTCTACAGTTTCTCACTATTGCACAGGGGTGAAATTCTAAACTTAGGGAATATGTTGAAACTAAGGCCATGTAAAATAGAGATATATTTTTAGTATCAGATATATGATTACATTAGGTTTTTTGTTGGACAAGAGAATTTGAAGTTTTGGTCCCAAAGTTGGAGTCTGATACATAGGGGTAAATTACCAGATGAATTATGGGAAACAGTGGCTTTGAAAAATTGGCTATTTGTTCAAATGTAATTTTTACACGGGTTTGTTACCAGACAGGTAACTAAAAAATGAGACGGAAACATATACATTTTTTTTGGCATTTTAGAAACAGGGGATGCTCTGCTGCAGGGGTGGGTAGGTGGGGTTGGTGGGAAAATTCTGCTTTTGAGGCTGCTAGGTGGCTGAAAATGACTGGTTTCGGTATTTTTTCAGGCAATTTTTCAGGTTGAAGTCTTGCCTTTGACAATAAATAATTCCACCCACATTCAGATTGTTTATTTCTACTTAGTCGAATAGTGTTGTATGTTTTTTGTGGATTTGGGAAATGTAATACATGTAATGGGTTAGATAACTAAGTTACAGAATATTTGCATTTGAAGAGAGTGTATGGAATGTCATATTTGGAAATGCCTGGAAAACTGTGGAGCGGAACCTTAATATTTTTTTTTCAAAATCCAAGATGGCGGATAGGCAGGCCATTTTTGCTGTGTTTTTTAAGCTTTTTTTCTCTATTTTTATGTTACCACCCCTCCCTCCAACATGGTTCAAGCTACACTTCTCTCAATTCTCAATTTTTAGATTCCATTCACATTTGAAATCCTGTCTGATAACCTGTTTTTTACCCAAACCACCCCCCAGGTCTGTCACTCCTGTTCACTGTTGTCATGAAACCCGATTTGTCCCCACGCCGAACCGTCCCCAGGCTGAACCATCCCCAATTATTTTACGAAAACTGCCCCCCCCCCCCCCCCTCCCAGATCAGATACTCCTGCTGACTGGTCATGTCTTATGTGACAAAAACACCTTATGTCACAAAAGTGCCGTAGGGGACTAATACCACCTTGTTTGCTCTGATATGAGAGATATAGGAGAATGCCGCATTATGGTGAGACAGACCTGCAATATCTAATGTTCCTGAATTTTTTACACATATTGAGTCGCTAACAATTATTGTGTCGATTAATGGTTCACTGGTACGGGCTATTCTTGTTGCCTCGGTGATAGTATTGGTCAGATTGAATTTTGTAATAATTTGTTGTAGAGAGCCAGATGTCTGGAATAAGTCACAGTTGAGGTCATCAGCAATAATAAGGGACAAATTTCTGGTCAGAGCTAATTCTATCTTTTCATCAAGTCTTTGCCAGTAATCGGTTATGCATTCTCTAGTAGATCTGTAAGTTACACATAGCAAAAATTGTGATTTTGAATCCACTATATGTGAAGGACTACTACTGTAAGTTATTTAGAAAAAAATGGGTTAATACAGTTATGATATAAGATATTGTTTCGCTGTAAACACAAGGGGATTTAGAACAGAGAATAGAATCTGTGGCTCTTGGTAAGCAAATTTGGCTTCAGGTATCACAGTACCAAATATTTTCCCATAGGTGACAGTTATAATGTTCAGGCAAATAAAAAATATGGTTGCATCACTTTAATTTTGGCATTCAAAGCTCTTTGTCAAGTATAGTCCTTCAGACAACCTTTTCTGGCCTGAAAACGGGGTCACGCAACAAATAAGAGAGAAAAACTCACAGCAAGGGAAGTACTGGCCACGAACACATATTTTTCAGGGAATTCCCAACAAAAAGACACCAAGAGTCTATTGTATTTCTTTTAGGTCCAATAAGTCATCAGATCACCCTCTTTATTTATCTGGACTAGTCAACAATAATGCAAGATGCCAGTAGAATGTTCCAAATGTTTATTGAAACAGTATATTTTCCCAAGGCTGCTTAGTTTTGAAGATTACATCTTTTCTGAGTGCAACATTTCAAGGCGGGTAACTCTAATTCAAATATGTAGTACAGTCATACCTTAAGATTGAAAGGTTGTAGGTCAACATCATCTGATTTTGACTATGTTCATCTGTATTGTGTCCTGAAAAAAGGCACTTAATCTAAGATGTATAGTACTTTGATGGCAGAATTGCCTTCAACCAATGCTAACCCTGTTTGTGCCAGGTTAGTAAGTTGGAGAGTTTTACAATTACTTGTTGCCACCTGGTGATCCCCTTTTGGTACTTCAGCTTTGTCTATTCTGTGAAGCTATCTGACACAATATAACCAGGGCTGTTGCAAGTGTCATTAACACTCTGCACACTGATGTTAAAATATTGAAATTTCTAGCCGCAAATATTTCCCATACTCAGGGTATTTTTATACTGTAACCAATGACCCACACTTAGCTGGTGCTAACCCAAAAATATCTAGGGCCAAACACAAATTTTGCTCCCCAATCCCCAAAATTTGCCTGCAAAACCGAAAATTAGAAGTCCTATCTGGCCTTTCATACATTTTACCCTCTGCGCATGCGCAGACTTCAGGAAGTCACCGAATCTGGCGCCAAATAAATCATTCTTTGTTTGGCCCTTGTCAGATAACAACAAACTGATATTTGTGCTTTTAAATCTCAATCAATAATGATGCCAGACACAAATCAATGGTTAAATTGGTGGATCCACGGACAGAACTGGATGAAGGAAAGAAGAAACGGTGGTTTGATATGTTCAGGGCTGTAATTTTTTATTATTTAGTAAAATTAGTTCATGTTCCCTAATTTTGGGACATGAGCCTGACGTTAACTCTGATTGATTATGATCTATCCACTGTTTATTTAGTATTCCTTCCCTGCCTTCCCTTGATCCCCCCAGTTAAGCTCCCAAGCTTTTTGGCTTGTTTTAATAAAGATTTTTTATAAAATTTATTGGGAGTTTAACGTTTTATGCAGAAAATTATTCTGTACATCCCCAGGGTTATGTCCTCATCCTTAGGGCGTTCTGGCATTTTGGTCATGCATCTTACATCCAATGTATCGTTTTTTCTTCTGAGGAAGATCTTGTTTTACATCAGATAGTCTTGTGTCTGTTACTGACTTCGGGCCGTGTTGCCTGGGGTCTTGATTCCGGTGTTTTGTTTACATCTTTAGGTAGTTTCCTATTTTTATTTAGGAACAACAGTTGTAGGTAACTTTAAATATTCTGATAGTGTGGTAGTTAATTTTACACAGTTTTTTATAATTTTGTCCACAGGCTTTTTTGGGCTCATCGTTCCCTTTGGGAATTTGAGCTCTTATATTAGGAAAATTTTTTCAAAAATTTTTATTTTATTTTTGAAAGAGTTTTTCTTTTGGATATATTTATTTGATTGATTATGTTTAATGTTATCTTATATTATATGTAGATTTGGTGGTGGTACACTGACATATATTAGTTTTAGGTAATTATTTTTATCTGATAGTATGGCAAATAGAGGAAACATTTCCTTTATTTGCTCGGTCGTTGTAATAAGTTTACTTGATGTACTACCACTAATTCTACTCCATGTATCAGATTTGATAATCTGAATGATGGGCGTCATGGTTTGTGTTAGGCGAGTGGACACTATCGGTCCTATCGCGGCGAGGGGACTCGGTGGTCCTCTTGTCAAAAGGTCACTATAGTTTTTAGCTCACCGAAGGGAGCTTAACTTATCACCGGCCGGCCGTCGTCGCCTGTCGTCCGGCGTCATGAACATTTTTCAAACGACTTCTCCTCTGAAACCACTGGTCCAATTTTCATGAAACTTCATGTGGATGTTCATTACTATATGGCAATTCGTGTTTGTTCAAATGAAATGGCCACGTCCCATGGGGGCTCTGTATGGGGCATAACTCTGATAGCACTGTATGAATTATAGAAAACTTATTAAAAAATCTTCTTCTCCAGAACCAGTGGGCAGAATCTTTTGATACTTGGTATGCAGCATCTTGGTATGGGTCTGATTCAAGTTTGTTCAAATCGGCCCCCTGGATTCATATTTGGGCTCACTATAGAAGCCCAAATTCGAACTTAGTGCATTTCAGGCAAATTTCTTGAAAAATCTTCTTCTCCAGATCCAGCAGGCAGAATCCTTTGATATTTGGTATGCAACATTGTGGGGTGGATCTGATTCAAGTTTGTTCAAATCGGCCCCCTGAATTCACATTTGGGCTGAGTATAAAAGCCCAAATTCGAACTTAGTGCATTTCAGGCAAATTTCTTAAAAAATCTTCTTCTCAAGCAGGCAGAATCTTTTGATATTTGGTATGCAACATTGTGGGGTGGATCTGATTCAAGTTTGTTCAAATCGGCCCCCTGGATTCATATTTGGGCTCACTATAAAAGCTTGAATTCGAACTTAGTGCATTTCAGGCAAATTTCTTCAAAAATCTTCTTCTCCAGATCCAGCAGGCAGAATGTTTTGATATTTGGTATGCAACATTGTGGGATGGATCTGATTCAAATTTGTTCAAATCGGCCCCCTGGGTTCTTATTTGGGCTCAGTATAGGAGCCCAATTTTGAACTTAGTGCATTTCAGGCAAATTTCTTTTAAAATCTTCTTCTCAAGATCCAGCAGGCAGAATCTTTTGATATTGGGTATGCAGCATGCTTAGTGCGGTGAGATTCAAGTTTTTTCAAGCCAAGTCCCTGGGTTCATATTTGGGTTCACTGTGGTAGCCCGAATTATAACTTAGTTTAAAATGAGGAATTTTCTTTAAAAATCTTCTTCTTCAGATCCAGCAGTCAGAATGTTTTGATATTTGGTATGCAGCATCTTTAAGGGGGTGAGATTCAAGTTTGTTCAAACCATGTCCCTAGGTCCATATTTGGGCTCCCTGTGGGAGCCCTAATAATAACTTAGTTCAAAATGAGGAATTTTCTTTAAAAATCTTCTTCTTCAGATCCAGCAGTTGGAATGTTTTGATATTTGGTATGCAGCATCCTTGAGGGGGTTGAGATTCAAGTTTGTTCAAGCCTTATCCCTACGTCCATATTTGGGCTCACTGTGGGAGCTTGAATTGTAAATTAGTTCGAAATGAGGTATTTTCTTGAAAAATTGTTTTCTTCAGATCCAGCAGTCGGAATGTTTTGATATGTGGTGTGTAGCATCCTTAGCGGGGTGAGATTCAAGTTTGTTAAAGCCAAGTTCCTGGGTTCATATTTGGGGTCACTGTGGGAGCCCGAATGATAACTTAGTTTAAAATGAGGAATTTTCTTTAAAAATCTTCTTCTTCAGATCCAGCAGATGAATGCTTTTTGATATTTGGTATGCAGCATCCTTAGGGGGGTAAGATTCAAGTTTGTTCAAGCCATGTCCCTAGTTCCATAAAATTGGTCTCTCATGACTTCATTCTTTTGTAGTGTTGATGAACCATGTCTAACTGAATGTGACCCCAAATACTTCTTTGAACCACTTTGTTTGAATCACTTTGCCCGGTGAGCGATTAAGGCCCCTTGGGGCCTCTTGTTTTAGTTTCTATTTACAGGAGGAACAGGAACATAATGTGGCTTTGTGACGCCGTCAAGGAGTGTGCTGTCATCGCAAATCAGCCAAGAGCTAGTGGCAAAAGTGCTCAGGTATTAGACAAGGCTTAGATCCTTAGTAGGATTGATGACCTTGTCGCCAGCTAGCTCGACCGGCAGGTCTAACTCGTATGTGAGGGACGTGGTGCCGGGTATGTCCGTTGCAGTCGAGAAGAGGAATAAGGGTGTAGCGAGCACTATAAACATACAAACATGCTCACCTTGCGACATTGTGAAGGAGGAAGTAGACAAGTTCCGAGGTATGCTTGTCCGGATCTTCATGGTCGCGAGCAAGAGGGAGGTCCCTCTTTTAACAACATCTGCAATCAGAGGTTGTTGGTAGGAACTTGGCGGTCAAGTTCTGATGTATGCTCGTACAGGTCTTCCGTGATTGTGAGCAAGAGAGAGGTCCCTCTCTCTTATAGCAACATCTGCGATCAGAGGTTGTTGGTAGGAACTTAGCGGTCAGGTTCTGAGGTATGCTCGTCCAGGTTTTCTGTGATTGTGAGCAAGAGAGAGGTCCCTCTCTCTTATAACAACATCTGTGATCAGAGGTTGTTGGTAGGAACTTGTGTCGGTCTGACAAGTTTGGAGGTACGCTCGTCCAGGTCGTCTGTGATTGCGAGCAAGAGAGAGGTCCCTCTCTCTTATAACAGCTCTGGGGCCAGATGTTGTTGGTAGGAACTTGGCGGTCAAGTTCTGAGGTATGTTCATTCAGGTCGTCCATGATTGCGAGCAAGAGAGAGGTCCCTCTCTCTTATAACAACATTTGGGGACAGAGGTTGTTGGTACGAACTTGTGTCAGTTGAAACTTACATCCATGGGATGCTCCTTCCATAGACTGCCGCGGCGGCCAGTCTTACAGCTTTCTCTATGTTCGAAAAGCACACTCGCACAGGTCTGTTGTCGCTGGTTAGCTTGAACGGTCAAGTAGTTACTCAGGTCCCTGAGAACTATGACGGCGGGTGTAGACGATCCGGTCTAGTAAAAGAGAGATCATATAGGGTGGAGCGAACAATATTATATGCAATTATGCTCACCCAGTGACGATGGAAGGAGGAAACCGATAAGGTTCCAGGCCGGCTAGTCTTATGGTTTCCTCTACATATGGATAAAGTGATCTTTATATTGCACAGGGCTATAAAACCCGATGAGTGGTGTCAGTTCCCTGTTGCCGGTGTAACTCTTAAGATTGGATACTTGGACTGTTACTCCGGATGTGTCACATATGCATTGTATTTAGAGCTAGTGGGAGAGTGCTCAATGATTTTAAAAGACAAGGGCTAGGTTTCACGGAGGCTTAATCCCTTGTCTAAAACAGCTAGCTCATCCGGCAGATCTCACTTGTATGTGGGTGATGTGATGCCGGGTATGTCCGTGATGGTCGAGAGAGAATAGGGTGTAGCGAGCTCTGTTGATCGAATCCATGCTCCCCTAGTGTTGATGGAAGGAAGAATACGGCAAGTTCTGAGGTATGCATGAGCAAGAGGGAGCCCCTCTCTATCTTTCAACAACATCGGGAGCCGGGTGTTGTTGGTAGGAACTTGCGTCAGTCTGTGCTTACGTACATAGCTATTGTCCGGTAAAGAGAAAAGAAGAGGACTAGTCTCTAGAATTGTTTATTTGTTACATCCTAATTAACATGATTTTGGGAGCGTGGTGGCTCAGTAGGTAGAGGTGCAGGCTGCAAGCCGAGAGGTCCTCGGTTCGAATCCCACCTGCGGCAACCGCATTGTGTCCTTGGGCAAGACACTTCATCTCCATTGCCCGCGTGGGGGCACGATGACGCCGTGTACTAAGGCGTACTGCACGTCGATGGTACGCATGTCTTCAACCAATCTAACCCTGCCTGTGCTGCAGTGCGGAGTTACAATGTTGGGGAGCTGGCAGTTGTTCGTCGTTGCTCGGTGGTTCTCTCCGGGTACTCCGGCTTCCTCCACCCGTAACACTGTCACGGTCATGATTAGCCATTGTGCATAAATATGTGACCTTAAGCATCAATAAATAAATAAATATAAATAAATTAACATGATTTTATGCTTAGATTTAGGATGTACGTATTAGCTTATGTCTCTTCTATTATGGTATTAAGAGACATACATGTAATTCTAATTTCTTCATCATGGATTGAAGGATTTGATCTTAGTTGATCTACTATTTCCGAAGTTCTAGGCCCTCCACTTTTTTACGATTCAGCTAAGTCTGGGTCATTGGTTACAGTATAAAAATATGAAAAAATTTATAGTAATTTATATATTTTTTATACTTACCAATGACCCAGACGGGAATGGCCCTCCCATGAGTAGGCAGTACTGGGCACTTATACCTCCCCACTGAATTATTATAATCTTTTTTTATACAAAGAATGATTTATTTGGCGCCAGATTCAGTGACTTCCTGGAGTCTGCGCATGCACGGAGGGTAAAATGTATGGAGGGCCAGATAGGACTTCTAATTTTCAGTTTTGCATGCAAATTTTGGGGATTGGGGGGCAAAATTTGTGTTTGGCCCTAGATATTTTTGGGTTAGCACCAGCTAAGTATGGGTCATTGGTAAGTATAAAAAATATATAAATTACTATAAATTTTTTCATTTTCGCTACCATGGCTGAGGATCCATCAACCAGACCCATTCCCTCCTCCCCCTGCCAATCATTTACTGATAAAGCATAAAATCCAATCGAAAAAACAAACACCATGATGCCATAAAATTCCAGTCAAGACGTGGCCATTCTCCCAACAAAGTTGATACATTTTAGAAGCACTGTTTCCGGAATTGGCATTCTGCAACTGAAGATTGTCTAGAGTCATTCGGAAGCTATCGTTACTTTCCACCGTTTTTCAGTTAGATAAGAGATCACATACCGATTGTAGTGAAGAAATGGCGATAGCTTTGGGTGTTTCCCTGAGGATTCGACATAATTATTCCCACAGAATTGTTCACACTAAATCATGAAGCTTCCATACTTTATTTTTAACTGCCATCATGGATGTTGTTTTCTTCTATGTCTCTTCAAAAAAGACGAAAGATTTTTCCAAAACTGGAAACAGTCTGGAAATTGTGGATATGTTATTAAGTTGCTGTGAAGTGATTCTATTCAGGGAAGCGACTTTTGTAAATTATGTCTCAATAGTTTTTTTCCTCATATTTTGTCACCCATTTCGATGCAACCGCAATCTGTTTATCTGTATTTCGATTTGCCTCAAGTTTGTTCATAATTCAATTATGTATATTTATACTGGTGTTCTTGAGGGTGCTTTTCTCATTTAGTACATTTCCTTAGGTTTTGTATTTCTTCATTTGATTTAAATATTCTATAACATCAGTTGGGGACTTTGCCATGTAGGTATACAAAATGAGACATTTTCTTCTTCAAACGATATTATTATTTTTTAGACTATCCTTTATAAATGTTTTAGGTAATTAGCCTTATATTTATATTTTGTATGAAGTAAGTATCCCCCCCCCCCCTTCTATACAGGAGCATGCGGGGAACATCCACAGTATGGTCTTGCTATCACTGGATATTTAATAATATATTGATAATTTATACAACTTCGTCAAATTGCCGTCATGCTCGGAAGTTTACTTCCTTCTAAGCGGCTTTCATTTTTGACTAATTCTTATTCCGTTATGTTAAGTGCCATACCAATGTGTATCGCGTCATGGGAACGTAAAATTTAGCATCACACTGATCCTAATTGTTGAATGGGAATTATAAAATTGATCGAGAAACGCATACGTTGATAATTTATATATATACTTGTTAGTTACCTCTTTCTATTTATGACATATTTCTCTAGCTAATAAGGAATGTCTTTTCCTCACTTCCAGTCATGGAATTAGTTTCAGCTAGCGGACCTCCAATTACTGGAAGTCACTTGGAAACTCATATTTTTCTCTGACATTGTTTTCTTGCACTGCTTCTCATGTGAGAAGGCCATGTGAAGTAGATATCTGACCCACGTGACTGGCTTATCAGCATATTTAATGTGCACAGGACTATTCAATCATTGCACATTCTTCTGTAAACAAACAACACAGTGTCACATTTTGGAAATATCAGCAGACGAACGTTTGTCAAAGAAAATAGGAATAAAAAAACACAGACCACAAAACCAAAGGACACTTGACTCTTTTATATGAATTTTTGTGTGAATGCCATTATGTGTGGAGAGAGTTGCAAGGAATTCCCGACGAAAAGTTATGCGAGTACATTGCAGATTTCATAATTGGACGTCATCGGAATGTGTCAATTTCATTTTGCTACAAATCTTTAACCCCTGTCTTGCCGGCATTGGAATTTAATTTCGTTGTATATACCTATGGTATATACAGAACTTTTGTGCACTCTTTCTGATAAGCAATCAGTTTTTTTTCAGAAACAGACAACAAAATTGCTCTTTATAGTTGCACGTACCCCTGAATTACTTTTCATGACGTCAAGAGTGTTTTGGTTGGGGAGAAAAATTATCCCTGAAGGGGTGGGTGTGAAATGGGGAAATGTCACCCTCGGGACAAGATATTTGACCCAGACACTTGGCAAGCCTCGTGTCTGGCCCAAATATCTTGCCCTCAGATGAGATTTCCCCATCTCACACCCTCACCCATCAGGAATAATAATAATCTTACATCATTCTGTCAGAAATTTTACAGTATTATATTACCTATTTATTATTGCATTTTACAGGACTGTTTGCTTTTGAGTGTTCTATAAACAATGCTATATATCAGTATCTGGCATTATATTTGTCCCCCGAAAAAAAATTTGGGGGACTATTAAAATAGCCAGTGTCTGTCCATCCGTGTGTCTGTGTGTCCGTGCGTGCATCCATCCCACTTTGATTTCCCAATGATAACTTTAGTTACAATTGACCAAATGAAATGAAATGTGGTATGTCGGTATATCAATGTAAAATACAGTTCAAGTTCGAATCGGGATACGGTCCGACAATTTTTGCCAGAGTTATGCTCCTTTTTCAACTTCAGAAATTCATTTTTTTTGGTTTCCGGATGATAACTTAAGTTACAGTTGGCCAAATCAAATGAAATTTGATATGTAGGTGTATCAACATAAAATTCTGGTCAAGTTTGATTCAGGGTGCGGTCTGACAATTTTTGCCAGAGTTATGGCCCTTTTTGGACTTCAAAAATTAATTTTCTTGGTTTCCCCACGATAACTTAAGTTGTAGTTGGCCAAATCAAATGAAATTTGATATGTAGGTGTATCAACATAAAATACAGGTCAAGTTCGAATCTGGTTGTGGTTCGACAATTTTTCCAAAATTATGACCCTTTTTCGACTTCAAAAATTCTTTTTTTTTTTGTTTCCCGATGATAACTTAGTTGTTGTTGAATGATTCAAATAAAATTTGGTATATAGGTGTGTCAACATAAACCACAGGTCAAGTTCAAATCGGGGTTTGGTCCATTATTGTTTGCCAGAGTTATGCTCCTTTTTCAACTTCGAAAAATTCAATTTTTTTCAAATACCTCAAATTGCACACTTTTTTTGTGGGACGTGTGGCTGGGTGGCCTTTTTTAGCTCAACTTTGACGAAGTCAAATTTGAGCTATTGTCATGGCCCGTCGTCTGTCTGTCTGTCTGTCCGTCTGTCCGTACGTCAACAATTGGCTATGGCTCGGGCTAGAGGTCGTATTTATGAACCGATCTTTACGAAACTTCTTGTGTACCTTTGTTATGACCCTGGGACAGGAACGAGTGTTTTTAGGTGTGGTCCGAAATTCAAGATGGCTGCCAGCGGCCATTTTGTACCGATGATACAAAAATCAGTTTCTTGTACAGAACTTCTGTATGAAAGTTCTGATTTGAATAAAGTTTTGTATAAATGTTTAGTACCATGGGATACATCACATATAATACGGGTTTTTTTCTCATACGTAAATTATGCAAATTAGACTGACCTTGATTTATTTAGTGTTACTTTCAGAGCTGTAAGTGCCAAGCTGTTATGGCTCGGGCTAGAGGCCGTATTTATGAACCGATCTTTACGAAACTTCTTGGGTACCTTTGTTATGACTGTGGGACGAGAACGAGTGTTTTTGGGTGCGGTCCGAAATTCAAGATGGCTGCCAGCTGCCATTTTGTACCGACGATGCAGAAATCTGTTTTTTGTACAGAACTTCCATATGAAAGCTCTGATTTGAATAATTTTTTGTATGAATGTTTAGTACCATGGGATACATCACATATAATACGGGTTTTTTTCTCGTGCGTAAATTATGCAAATTAGACTAACTTTGATGTTTTTTGGTGTTACTTTCAGCACTGTAAGTGCAAATGCCAATACGGCTCGGGCTAGAGGCCGTATTTATGAACCGATCTTTACGAAACTTCTTGGGTACCTTTGTTATCACCGTGGGACGAGAACGAGTGTTTTGGGGTCCGGTCCAAAATTCAAGATGGCCGATGGCAGCCATTTTGTACGAAATTTGGTGCAATCAGATTTTTGCACAGAACTTCCTTATGAAAGCGCTGATTTGAATAATTTTTTGTGTGAATGTTTAGTACCATGGGATACATCACATACAGTACGGGTTTTTTTCTCGTGCAGAAATTATGCAAATTAGATGAACTTTGATTTTTTCAGTGCTGCTTACACACAGTAAGTACACATGTCAATACGGCTCGGGCTAGAGTCTGTATTTATGAACCGATCTTCACGAAACGTCTTGGGTACCTTTGTTATCACCTTGGGATGAGAACGAGTGTTTCTGGGTGCGGTCCAAAATTTAAGATGGCTGCCAGTGGCCATTTTGTATCGAAATTAGGTCTAATCAGTTTTTTGTACACAACTTCTATACGGCTCAGGCTAGATGCCGTATTTATGAACCGATCATTACAAAACTTCTTGGGTACCTTTGTTATTACCGTGGGGTGAGAATGAGTGTTTTTGGGTGTGGTCCGAAATTCAAGATGGCCACCAGCAGCCATTTTGTACCAAAATTAGTGCAATCAGTCTTTTGTACAGAACTTCTGTAGGAAAGTTCTGATTTGAATAAATTTTTGTATGAATGTTTAGTAACATGGAATACATCACATATAGTACGGGTTTTTTTCTCGTGTAGAAATTATGCAAATTAGATGAACTTTGATTTATTCAGTGCTACTTATACTCTGTAATTGCACATGTCAATACGGCTCGGGCTAGAGGCTGTATTTATGAACCGATCTTCACAAAACTTCTTGGGTACCTTTGTTATCACCTTGGGACGAGAACGAGTGTTTCTGTGCGCGGTCCAAAATTCAAGATGGCTGCCAGTGGCCATTTTGTACCGAAATTAGGTCCAATCAGTTTTTTGTCACAACTTCTACACAGCTCATATTTGTGAACTGATCTTCACGAAACTTCTTGGATACCTTTGTTTTCTCCTTGGGACAGGTTTTTTTCTCGTGCGTAAATTATGCAAATTAGACTGACTTTGATTTATATAGTGTTACTTTCAGAGCTGTAAGTGCCAAGCTGCTATGGCTCGGGCTAGAGGCCGTATTTATGAACCGATCTTTACGAAACTTCTTGGGTACCTTTGTTATGACCGTGGGATGAGAACGAGTGTTTTTGGGTGCGGTCTGAAATTCAAGATGGCTGCCAGCCGCCATTTTGTACCGACGATGCAGAAATCTGTTTTTTGTACAGAACTTCCATATGAAAGCTCTGATTTGAATAATTTTTTGTATGAATGTTTAGTACCATGGGATACATCACATATAATACAGGTTTTTTTCTCGTACGTAAATTGTGCAAATTAGACTAATTTTGATGTTTTTTGGGGTTACTTTCAGCACTGTAAGTGCAAATGCCAATACGGCTCGGGCTAGAGGCCGTATTTATGAACCGACCTTTACGAAACTTCTTGGGTACCTTTGGTATCACCGTGGGACGAGAACGAGTGTTTTTGGGTCCGGTCCGAAATTCAAGATGGCCGATGGCAGCCATTTTGTACAAAATTAGGTGCAATCAGATTTTTGCACAGAACTTCCTTATGACAGCCCTGATTTGAAAAATTATTTTGTGTGAATGTTTAGTACCATGGGATGCATCACATATAATACGGGTTTTTTTCTCGTGCAGAAATTATGCAAATTAGATGAACTTTGATTTTTTCAGTGCGACTTACACACAGTAAGTACACATGTCAATACGGCTCAGACTAGAGTCTGTATTTATGAACTGATCTTCACAAAATGTCTTGGGTACCTTTGTTATCACCTTGGGACGAGAACGAGTGTTTCTGGGTGCGGTCTAAAATTCAAGATGGCTGCCAGTGGCCATTTTGTACCGAAATTAGGTCTAATCAGTTTTTTGTACACATCTTCTATACAGCTCAGACTAGAGGCCATATTTATGAACCAATCTTTACGAAACTTCTTGGGTACCTTTGTTATCACCGTGGGATGAGAGCGAGTGTTTTTGGGTGTGGTCCGAAATTCAAGATGGCCACCAGCAGCCATTTTGTACCAAAATTAGTGCAATCAGTCTTTTGTATAGAACTTCTGTATGAAAGTTCTGATTTGAATAAATTTTTGTATGAATGTTTAGTAACATGGAATACATCACATATTGTAAGGGTTTTTTTTTCGTGCCGAAATTATGCAAATTAGATGAACTTTGATTTATTCAGTGCTACTTACACAATGTAAGCACACATGTCAATACGGCTCAGGGTAGAGGCTGTATTTATGAACCGATCTTCACAAAACTCCTTGGGTACCTTTGTTATCTCCTTGGGATGAGAATGAGTGTTTCTGGGTACGGTCCAAAATTCAAGATGGCTGCCAGTGGCCATTTTGTACCGAAATTAGGTCCAATCAGTTTTTTGTCACAAGTTCTATACAGCTCGTATTTATGAACTGATCTTCACAAAACTTCTTGAGTACTTTTGTTTTCACCTTGGGACAGGAACGAGTGTGTTTTGGGGTGCGTTTGTTATCACTGTGCTATGAGAACAAATATTTTGGGGTTCAGTCAGACCCACTCTGGTACTCAAAGATTTTTTCTAGTTCAGCATCTGACTGTCACCCACCTTTACAATACTTTACCTATACATTTGTTACAGGCAACGGTCAGTATTCATGTACAGACCGTTACAATACTTTATATGTACCTTTGTTATCAGGTCATTACCTAGATGTTTGTCATTGCTGTGTCACATACTATACATGTACATGTCTTTGTCTTGACAAGTTGAGCTACAGTGTCATTGACACTTTCATTTCTAGTTTAGCATCTGACTGTCACCCACCTTTACAATACTTTACCTATACATTTGTTACAGGCTACGGTCAGTATTTATGTACAGACCATTACAATACTTTATATGTACCTTTGTTATCAGGTCATTACCTAGATGTTTGTCATTGTTGTGTCACATACTATACATGTACATGTCTTTGTCTTGACAAGTTGAGCTACAGTGTCATTGACACTTTCATTTAATACATGGTTTGGTTTCTTCCTGCATTATTCCTCTAGTGCTTTCTCTTATTGGAATATTTTATGACTCATGAATTGCATGGTTTCTTCCGGATGTCAACCATTTTCTAAAGCATTCCAGATGGTGCCTTGTTCCATTCAAGGGACAAAATTTGAGAGAAATATTGAAGCGGTTATCCTGTAGCTTATTGATATATATATATCAATAGTCCTTGAATTTGCTGCAGTGTGGGCCTTGTAAATCCTTGATTTAAACCCCAAACTGTCCTTGAAAGTCTTTGAATTTGGGTTCTGAAATTGTGGTGGTGTGCTGATCAGAACTGATAAAATTGCTTTGTTGAGTCTATTAGTAATTAAGGTGTGTTTTTTGCTGTACCTAGAGTATTACTGCTTCTGAAAGAATTCAATGATTTGTTTATATTTTTGCATGATCTTAAGACCAGGAAATCTCAATCTTCGAAACTGACTTTGCTCAAGTGATTCTGGTAGAAAATTTTCACTAAACAGTTCTGTGATAACAAAAAACAGACTGAGAATTGTGACCAGATTACAACCCTGTCTCCCTGAAGGAACCATGGGAAGTGGAGCAGTGCTCGTTTACTGCAGGTAAGCAAGTTCTGCTGTACTGGTAAAATGGAACCTGGAACCAGTGCTTGAAGTGGAAGTCCTCTGAAGTGCTGAAACAGTATAAATGATGAGCTACTCTTGCTATCCTTGTGTTGTGGTCAGGAGATAGCCAAAGATAAATAAATAAATAGAACCCAGTCGCAGTCTGGTCGATAATCTCATTTTTTCCTCCCCACAACACTATAGACTCTCACCTATCATAAAAGATATGCAAGAACATTGAACCTCTGATACTGCATTCATTTTGTATTTCTTGATTCAGTCTTTCACAATATTTGATTTACAAAAACCTTAATCCACTAGTGTAAGTGTGTTGTGATAAGATCACAATTCAATCAAGAAAGAGATTTCTTAATTTGCTTTTGCGATCACAGTTTCATAGTAGGTATTCACCCTTTACCTGACAAATCGATCACATCTGCCTGCATAATATATAAAGTTAGCAGTTGAAAAAGTTTATTCTTCAAAAAAAGTCAACAAAACAATGTCATGTGACCCCTCATTGGAACGAGTTTGATAAGCTTGTTGCAATGAGGGAGTACATCATATGGTTTTGTTTAAATTTTTTGAAAAATTTTGAGAAAAAACAATTCAAATAAATGTTAATATCTTTTGCATTGGGTAAAGAGTTGATAAAGTTAAATGTAATAAACAATTTTGATTATTGCAGTAGACTATCCTAAATCTCAGCTGACAAATAAAACAGCAAGAGCAATATGGACTAAACAACAAGTACAGAAAATTGTTGATAACTTCCTAGATGGAGTAAATATTGACTTTGAAGAGAGAATTTATATATGGGAGTCAGATATCCGAAATGGTTACACAGATTTGGTCAGAGAAACCAATGCTGCACTTAAAGCAATCTCACCTTACTATCAGGTCTGTACAATTTTATTTCTGCATACTCTACACTTACATTGATCATGAACCTTTTACCAAATTAAAATTATATGACCAGCATTATTCACATAAGCCTTGCCTCAAATGAACTCATCGCCTTGTATGGAAATGTATCAGCCAGCTACATACCATGTATCTTACAATTCAAGATTTATTATTTTGTTTCATTTTTTCACCTCCAAAAATAGCTTATGCTACCTAATTGGAATGATGTCGACCCCTGCTTGTTTTGGGTGAAGGGTTAAAATTGAAAATATGCAATTTAACCTTCTTTTATTGAGTAATGGGCCCCCGAACTGGCAATATTTTTATACTGTACCAATGACCCAGACTCAGTTGGCTGGTGCTAACTCTTAAATATTTAGGGCCAAACACAAATTTTACCCCCCAATTCCCCAAATTTGCATCAAAAACCAAAATTACATGTCCTATATGGTCCTCCATACTTTTACTCCACTGCGCATGTGCAGTGTCAAGGAGGTCTCGAAATTGGCGCAGTTATCAGTCTTTGTTTGGCCCTCACATCAGTTACATCTCACTGATATTTGTGCTTGTAAATCTCAGTTTAAATGATGCCAGACACATAATTATGAGAGAAATGATGGATCTAAGGAGGAAATAGAAGGATGAGAGGAAGAAACAGTGGCAGGAAATGTTCAGGGCTGTAACTTATATTTTTTTTTATGAAATTATTTCAAGTTGCCTATTTTCGAGGCATGGCCCTTATGTTGTCATTCTTGCTATGAACGTACCATTGTTGTTCAGTGTTTCCTCTCTCCCTTTCCTTTATTCCCCCCAGCTATTCTCCCATGCTTTTGGTATATTTTTTGTAATGTTGATTACTAAAATTTCTTGGGAGTTTTGGCTTGGTAACAGAATAATATTCTGTTTTTCTCCATGTTTACGTCCTCACCCTTGGGTGTTTAGGCGTTTTGGTCTGCATCTGCCATCTGATGTTCTGCAGTTTCTTCTCTGGAAGTCTCTGTTTTGCATCAGATAGTGTTTAAATTGGTAACTGATTTCGGGCCATGTTTATCAGTGCTGGAGCCATGTTTCAGGTTTTTGTACACTTTTTGTTTATGTTGACAACGGTTACTTCTGATAGTGATTACTTGTCTTCTGCTTAGTTCAGTTCATAGCAACATACATTAATATTGTCCACAAGTGTTACACTAATTTAAAAATTTTTGTCCACACTTAGGCTTTTTGGGATCCATTTGGGCTCATTGTTCCCATTCGGAACTTGGGCTCTTCTGAAAATTTTTTCAAAATTTTTTTTTTTTTTTAATTTTTTTTTTGAAATGTTATAATGGATTATATTATATTATGTATCTTTGTTTCAAGGGTTAGTGCGAGTACTATGACTGTGTATATTTTTTCATGATGAAAAAATATTGTTCAAATTGTAATGCGAGGAAATCTTCCTCTCATTCTCATGTTCATTGTGTTTCTTGTAGTCAATGTATTCGCACTAATTCTTGCTCACTGTGTGCTGATTGGAATGACAACGTTGGAGACGTGTGTCATGGTATTTTGTTAGCGGTGAGGGGTCCATTCCGGTCCTCTCTCCGCAGGTCACTCTACTTTATCGGTCTCTTTTTCAGAAGAACAAGAACAGGGTGATGTTTCCGAGATGTCTTCAACAAGTGTGTCTCCGTCGTTGCAGTATTAGGACTAGCGGCAAAGTGTTCATGGAAATACGACAATTGCCGAAGAGGCCCCTAGTAGGATCGAAGGCGTTGATCGTCCGCTAGTCCGCCCGGTGTTGCGACCATTCAACGAATGGCTCGGCAGCCGAATGGTTCGTCCGTTGCAGTCCAGGAAGGAGATTTGGGTGATGCGAGCACTATAAAAATACGTGTACACCCAGTGATGACGGATACGAGGATGGTACGGAGGAAGCCTATTATTCCGGTTCCTAGCTCGTCCAGGTCAATCCGGGCTGCGAGCGAGAGAGGTCCCTCTCTCGTACAACAACATCTGGGCCCAGATGTTGTAGTACAGAACGTTCCTCAGTCGGAGCATACGTCCACCACTCGGGATGCTCCGTTATATAGACAGTCCGGAGAGACTGCTCTATGGGCTTCCTCATCCTCACGGCAGCACACACGACCGCACCTTGGCTATGTGACCAGTGATATCCAGCCAACCTCGCCAACCAGGGATTCCACGGCGACCAGGTCACACCATCTGGTAGCCAAGGATACGAGGCCTTCATACTCCGGACGTTCGCATAAAACAAGTATGCAGGAGTCAACGTCCAAGGAGCTTCCAGCGGCTAAATCCTGTAAGACCGCAGCTTCACAGGCCTCCGTTACGGACATGCTATCGCAGATAGCACAAATTATCGCAGCATCCCAGCAACCGACAGAAACTCTGTCGGATCAGGAATTATCCGAGGAAGCTAGGCCGGTACGTTCCACTGCAGGTTCAGGCTCGGACGACCAAGAATTACAAGTGGTCCGACTGGATGGTGAAAGGGATACAGAGGAGTTGTAATTTTTCCTTTCGGAACAACATAAATGGCCGTAGAGTGCATCCGGCATTATCATCTGACGTTGTTCCTCCGGACCAAAATGCTGCGTTGCCAGATAAGAGACTGATAGCGCCACTGGACACAGAATTCTTTAATTGGTTTAGGGACATTGTCCCTGAGTCTACGACACAGTCCAGAATTGTATCACGGACATTTGAACTAATGAATGACGCTATATATAAATTGCTACCAAAATGGGCAGCTCCGGTTTCTTATCGGCAAATGCTCTACATCTGCCTTTCATCAATTCAAGGAATAAATTCTAAACAACAGGACAGAGCATTCCGAGAGTTCCTCTGTGTCTAGAGGACCAGGCCAAAGACCTACTATTGTCTATACCGTCGTCTATGTCAATTCCAACCACGACGTTGGAAACGACAATATCGTCTAACAGGGCTAGCTTAGATGCATTATCGTACGCAGATCACCTTAGCAGAGCGTTATCATTACGTCTCGAAGGAAAAGAATTCCAGGATGTACAAACCTCCTTAAGAGTTCTTTCAAGGGCCTTAGCATTCTCCACCTATAACTCTGCCCTTTTAGTTGCAAATCTGGAGTTGGTTAGACGTGACGCGGCCTTGGCTACATCCACGCGCATGGATAGTGAGGTGAAAAACTCTCTCAGAGTCGCTCCAGTCTCCGGAGAGCTTCTCTTCGATGGCAAGCTTTCCGCAATCTATGATCCGATAACTAAGAAAGCTTCAGACTCTCTGCTATTCAAATCCGCTTCCAAAAAGTCGGATTTAGCGGAGAAGAGTAGGACAGGCACTTCTGGGGTGAATATGTCCAAGGGAAGTTCCTATAGAGGTTCCTATGCGTCCTATGCGTCCTCTAGGTCTTACTCTAGAGACCGTCAGGGTAGCGACTCAGGTAGGGGCCATAATACTGGCTGAGACAACCGGTCAGACGCCCCTAGGTCGACGGGGCGAGGTGCGGGCCGTGGAGGACAGGGTTTCTCCTTCCGCAAACCTTGCAGGACCAGGAGGTGATGGTATTAACCTCTATCGTGTTCCAGTGGGCGGAAGACTGTCAAGTTTCTCAACAAATTGGGAGTCGATTACGGACGACCTTTGGGTTCAAGGGGTGATTGACTAAAATTGTCCTTCAAAGGAAAACGTCTGTTAACTCGAAGTCCAAGATGGACTCAGCTTCTGTCAAGTCCGCAGAACAGCGGCTCGCTTCCATCAGAAGTCCAGTCTCTTCTGGAGAAGATCGCGATAGAGATCGTAGAAATCCAGGAATCTCCAGGCCTCTACAACCATCTTTTTCTGTTCCGAAACCAGTCAGCTCGTTCCGTCCACTCATAAATCTGAGCTGGATAAACTAAACAAGCTGATCGTGGCTCCAAAATTCTATAGGGAGACCATCCGATCGGTCAGAGCGAGTATTCGGATGAACGACTATGCTACATGCACAGATCTCAAGGATGCGTACTTTCATGTCATGGTACATCCGGCGTTCAGAAAGTATCTTTGCTTCGCCATCATAGGAGTCGTGTATCAGCTCCGATTAATGTGCTTTGGTCTGAATATAGCGCCCTGGGCTTTCACTCGAATAATGAACTCGGTAATGACTCATTTCCGAGCTCATTCGTCTGCGGTAACGTCGACCTACCTGGACAACATTTTTCAGAGGTACAGCAACGAGTTAATGCTTCAGAACGATGTGCAGAATCTACTTCTATTGCTCCGACGTCTCGGTTTCATAAGTAAACGAGGAGAAGTCGGATCTGGTGTCGTTCAAGTCATTAACCCACCTGGGAATGAGCTTCGAGACGCACAACAATCTCGTTCGTCTGCCGTTAACCAGAGCAAAATTAATCAGTTGTTACGCTTGGTATTGTCTTCACTCAGACAAAGTTACAGCGAGAGAATTCATGAGACTGATATCCGTACTGCTTATGATAAATTATCTTCAACTCAGCAGTCGGTGCTTAAGATTTCAGCTCATGAAGTAAGAGTTCTATCTACATCTTGAGCTTATGCTAATAGTGTTGCTATTACAGATGAGGGCTGCATATTGGTCTCAGCCTTCCACTTTCACGAATTTTTATCTTAGAAATATTGAGTCCATTTCTGGAGATCTGCATTGTTTAGGTCCGTTATCTGTTGCTCAGAATGCCGTCCACTAAACAGTTGCAACTATAGTTATGTAGGCTTTCTGTTCTGGCAGTGTCCAGGAGTGATATTCATAAAGCTTCTTAAGTCAAAAATCGTGCTAAGTATATTCTTAAATATTCAAAATTATGCTTAGCAAATTCTTATCTTTAAGTTTTTCTTGAGTTGTATTCATAAAAGTTAAGTCCCTTTACAAGCTTGCTTAACTTTAAGACACCTTTATGTTGTCTTAATTTTTAAGTACGTTTCTAAGTATACTTAAAGCTTTTCTGAGTAAAATCAAAATGGAGGACGCGGATTCCACTGATTCATCGCCTCAGATAGTTTTGAATTCATTAAGACGGCAAAGAATATTTAAAGACAGGGTAAATCCAGTTGAAATGTTCAATGATCATGAACTGGTGCGGCGGTATCGTTTTGACAGGGATTCCTATTATTTTTTTTATCAAATTTAATAGAAAATGACATTTCTGCCAGTACACTGAGAAACCACAGTATTCCGCCAATAATACAGACATGTGTGGCACTGAGGTATTTTGCAACTGGCTCTATGCAGCTATGTAATTCGGATGTGTTTGGCATTAGCCAAAGCTCGTGTTCGAGAATAATTGACAGGGTTTCAACTGCACTTTCAAAGCCCTCCCTTGTTTTAAAATTCATAAAATTTCCTACTTCAATAGAAACAGTGAGAAAAAATCAGAACGATTTTCACGGGATTGCGTCATTTCCGTCATTTGTGGGTGCAATTGATGGCACTCACATCCGCTTAGTGGCACCACATGAGTTTGAACCGGCATATGTGAACAGGAAAAACTATCATAGTATAAATGTTCAGGTAGTAATGAACTCGTCTTGCCAAATTTTTGATTTAGCGGCCCGATGGCCCGGAGCTACTCATGACGCGCGAGTATTAAAAGAGAGCGGAGTGTATAGATTGTTTGAAGGCGGACATATTCTGGGCCTCTTAATTGGTGATTCTGGCTATGCATGCAAGAGATGGTTGATGACACCGTTTTTAAAGCCACAGAGTATACCATACAACACGTAAGTATTCTACACTATATTATGTTCTGAATAGGCCACTGTGTAATTCAATTCAATTTGGCTTAACAAGTACTGTATGGTCTGCTTGACTGCCTAGATTTTTATCCCCAAATTATAAAACAAAAAGTAGCAAATAGCAACCGGATTGAGCTGTGGCGGAGAGGGCCAAGCCAGCATTGACATTATTCATTAACAACACGCCTTGCTTTCATAAATTTCAAGAATGTTTTGCTGCCATTGTCGGTGTCAGTTCACATTGGCACATTACAATAGCCTACAAACGATTTTGAAGTCCCAAATAATATTTATCACTTAGAAAATCATTGTGGGCATCTCCATGATCATAGTATAATAGGGGTATTATACTATAATCATGGGGGTGTCCACTATGGTTTTCTAATAAATATTATTTGGGACTTAAAAATCGTTTGTATTGTGCCCTGTGGTCAGTGTCACTGCTTGCGCACTCTTCCCGAGTCTTCGCGCATTAGCCATTCCTATCGGCTGTTTGTGGTTTTAAAAGAATAAAACCAATAACGAATGGTCGTTATTCGTTTTCTGTAGACGATAAACAATAAATAAATATTACTATTAGTTCAATGTTTATAAGTTTTAAAAACACAAACAGAAGATATGCTATTGTTATTTTAAAGGCAGTCAAATAAGCAATGCATGGGTAAATTGCGGAGAAACCGATGGCTGTTGTCAAGGACGCTGTACGCTGTCGACGCCGATCGCTAAAAATAGTTTAGAAATCTCAGCGTCAGTGAGGTTCCCAAGGGTTTAATGGTTCAAACTGGAAGAACCTTTGGGGCTGAGCAGTAAAAGTGATAAATATTATATTTTTGCGAACACGTGGATGTAGGCTTACCAGTGTGGACTGTTGCGCCGAAACAAGAACAAAGCGAATTGTTGGTGAAATCAATTGTCACCACAGTGCGAATGACGTTCGCAGTTGAGTGCAACTTTGTGCGCAAGTTCTATATTCACTGTTAGTCCTAATTTTCGAGTTTTCATAACGGTGCAAACATTGCGTGACGGCACTGGGAAGGTGTGGGCGTGGTGGCATCGTCGACAGCAGGTAGGCTGTTGGTTAACAGGATGAGTACATGACTTGAATTGGTGGTGGTTGTTTAGGTTCGAGAGAAAGTGGGTGGGGATTGGGCAAATGTCTCTAGATGTCGTAGATGGTAAAATAGCTATTTTTTATTGGTGTTTTAGGGTCTCATTAAAGAGAGGGGATATGTGATGAACGTGTTTCTTTTGCTGCATAAAGTTAGTTGATTTTTTTTCCAAAGTTGGTTTTAAGCAATGAAATGAAATGAAACAAATAGTAATTTTTAGGCCAGATTGGGACAGGGGCGTCGCTACGGAGTGGGGGGGGGGGGGCTCTCCAAAAAATGTTCCCCCCCCCCCCCCCCCCCCCCCCCCCCCCCCCCCCAGGCCTGGCCTTTTGAAAAATCCAGTGGAGCCGCTACGGCTCTCCTAAATCTGTTTCAGGGAGCTATTCTACTCTTATAGCAATTATACAAGGTTTCAATATGGGAAATCAAAGTTTGAGGAGAGCCATTACAGTTTATGGAGGGCAATTATGGCTCTCCGCAATATGGTTTGAGGTGAGCCAAGGAGAGCCAGAGCAAAAGCTCCCCTCAAACGGCCAGGCCTGCCCCCCCCCCCCCCCCCCCCCCCCCCCCCCCCCCAATTTTACGTGAACAATGAGGGCGAATTTCGGCTGATCGGCGTGCTTGTAAGTCCTCTCAGGTGTCAATGAAATGCGTGGAAATCGCTCCTAGAGTGCTGAAATATGAAACATTTTCCTGGGTGTGTGTGTGTGTGTGTGGGGGGGGGGGGGGGGTGTGACCTCCACTTATGGGAAGGGGACAACTCCCTTCCATACCCGTCCCACCTCAGGCCTTTGGGAGATGCCTTTGGTATCTCAACCCAGCCCCCAGCCCAGCCCATGTAAAGCTCAGCCCCCGCCCCCATTTTGAACAGGCCCCCCCCCCCCCCCACTATCTTCAACGCTTTCTGGGCGCGGGGGGGGGGGGGGGGGGGGGTGCTAATTCTTCACCCGAACCTACACAGATCTTCGTAGACCTTTTACAAGTTGGAATATTCTACCATCTGGGGTATTATTAAACGTTTCAAAACAACAAATTGTGAACTCGTTTCCATTCCAGCAACAAAATTCGCATACAAGTTGTCTTTTTCTCTTTTTTATTCTGTAGCCTACACAAATGACCATGATAAATTAATTAGGCGACTTTAGAAACACATTGATCAGTATCCCATATTGATGTTGATACAGTATTTTCCCACCGGGATCCCATTTTGTCTCTTGAAAGGGTTTTCTGTTGAGCCAGTCAGCAATGTCATAAGTAGACAAGGTCGCAGAAGTTTCATTCCACGAATCGTTCGAACATTCATAATCCAGCGCTGAGCTTTTTCTGAGTGTCGTAGCTAAAACATGTGTGCACAATTGAATGTTATTTGACACTTGAAATCTAAATTATCATACATGCTGATTACAAATTAAACGGATAAACACCACAGTCAAACATAGTATCTACAGCTTAACTGGTCAAGTATAGAATTATGTGTTGAATGATTTGAAGATAAATGATGGCAGAGACGTGCGAAAGAATTATTCAAATAGTCTTTTTGCAATGGCACAAGGGTAAGTTTTTACAGAAAGCAAAATAAAATTATCAGCTCATTGACACCCCTCATTGGTACTGTTATTTTATGTTGTATGTTGACTGACTTATGCCATAAAATTGTTTGTGTATGTTGTGGTAGTGGTGTGCATGTGTGTGTGTGTGTGTGTGTGGGGGGGGGGGGGGGGGTGGGGGGGGGGGGTTAGCTCTGGTGGTGGTATGTATGTGTGTGTGTGTGTGGGGGGGGGGGGGGGGGTATTAAATTATCTCAGTGCTTAACAGGATACAGCGAAATGAGAAATGATCAATCATTAATAGGAACTACGGGCCAAACTTTTGGGAAGATGCTGGGAGATTTTGCCCTAAAAATGATGCCGCGGGCATCATCGCGACTTTTCGCGCAAAAGAAAATGTTTAATTAAACATATTGGTTTATTCACACTAAAGTTCATGGGCGTATCTTATTTTTCGGGCAGTTGCTTCTTCTTTCTGACAGGTCCATTGGGGTGAAAAAAAAAGAAAAATGAGCGAAAAATTCGATCTTCCAAAAGCAACTTCAACCTTACCACAGTCAACATTTCGACAAAATTTCAGCCATGTTCACCAAAAAAAGTGGTCAATTTCTGGGACTTCAAATTACACGTTAATCCACGAATCGATTCTCGTAATGATTCTGACGAACGACTTGTGCGAGTCGAAGTGGATTACTTCTTGGATTCACTTTATGTAGAGTCTAAGGTGTCTTCGATTCACAATGATGTTCTGTTATTAGCAGCCATGACTTGATTTGATACCAAACTCAAGAAAATGTAAAGCATGTTGTAAACCATGGGTACCGTGGAAATGTTATCTTAATTTCGTGCCCCCCCCCCCCTCCCCCCCCCCAAGCAACATTAAGCTTGGGTTTGAAGAATGTCACGTTATGGCCTCAGTCAGCCATTTTGCCCGCGTAGTAGGGAAAGTTTTCTCCGGGCTGTGTGACCCGGGGAACGATGTGGGACTACACTTATCCGGAGAAACCACTCGTACTCAGTCCGTGGATGGGCCGGGGAAGGGGGAGTCGGGGGATGGGGACAGCCCTTGAAATGTTCAAACAGGTGTAGGCCTAACTGTCACATTTGTCCGCTGAAATTTTGTCTAACCTGTCGCCTCCAAACCTGAACACGAGAAACGCCTGTGAATTTATTAATACACAGCACCGTGAATAGTTGTGTTTAAACTGTTTGGCTATATCAATGAACAAATGTTGTTGGCTTTTCTCTAGTCGGGATTTTTTTCACTTCAGAATCAAATCATTCAATGATTTTTAACCCTTTACCTAATGCTACTTGCAGACGACTGTTCTAATTATTTTTCGAAAAACGAAATTTTTTAATTTTGTTTTCTTAACCATAGCTTTTGAACCCTCACTGGAACGAGTTGATGGGGGGGTAGGTGTGGGGGGGGGGGGGGTGCTTCAAAAGCTTGGTTTGGAAGAAAAAATGAACTCCTCTCCCCCCCCCCCCCCCCCCCCCCCACAGGACCCCAAACAAAAAAATGAAATAGCGATTTTTGTATATTATGTGGGTAGATTTTTCCGATTCGTTAACTAACGAACGGGTTAACTGACCTGTCACATGTGACAGGTACGATTTATTTTTACCTGTCCTCTATCCAGTTTATGACAATCTGTGACATGTGTAGGCATGCCTACACTTTGAGCCCTGGGTGTTGGGGGCACATTCTACCACACCCGCCTTGGCGTTACGCAACTGGACGATGCCCACAGAATTAGGCCTACACATTGATCCAATCCTCGCAATTCAGAATTTCTCGCCTCGGTAGCTCTTTGCCATAGCCAATTCTGTTTTACTGGTAAAATTTCTGCGGACCATAAACGGCCGCCCCACATAAAATACCGTGGGCGAAAAATTTCTCAGCTACAAGCTGTTAACAATAACAGTCTCTTAGATAACATCACGCACAGTCCCGGTCAAAATCAAAAGCATTTTTGAGGGGAGGACAAATGTGCCAGTCGGGTAAGGCCAAAGCTGAAACCAGACACTCACATGCAGGCACTGTAAAATTTACTATGAATCCGGAAGCCAACCGTCCGCAAACAGTTATGGTTGATAGCGATCCATTTTCACACTTTTACTCTCGCACTGCGAAGCCAATTGATGCAGAGCTAATAAATTAGCCCCCTTGAATGTGCAACACGAATATTGAATGATGATTGGTCAATGAGCGCCGACGTTTTGGAAAACATCACCAAAACGTTTTCCAAACAACACAAGTGAACACCATTGCAATCGCACTGAACCAATTTACGCTGTAAAGCCCACTGCCAAATATTCAGCCCTTGTTAGTAACTTAATAAAAACATAAGCGGCTGTTCACACAGAATTGATTTCTTGACTGGTGAAAAAGTTACTATTTCCGGCTGGGAATGGGGCAGATGTTCGGCAGCTCTCGTCGTTCAACCCCCCCCCCCCCCCCCTGACAATAGTGACATCACAGGCACAGCAGTGACTGAGTGAGGGGAAGTGAGACAGTGCCTGTTCACTATGGTAAACAAGTTCTGTTTTACTGGTAAAATAGGACCCAGTCACCAATGCTTGTGGTGGAGGTCATATAAAATATGCAACATGGGGTATAAACGTTTCTCTTGAGTTTTGTTGTCACTCGTTGTTGACTGTGTAACAACGAGTGACAACAAAACTCAAGAAATATACACAAACATGGAGATAACTAGCTATGTCAGTTGTGCTTGCAGCGCTTTGCGGGAGAGAATAAACTTGCATTCTTCGTTGTTTTAAAAAAACAAAACAATTATATGGAAAAATGTAGACAATCGGGTCATGTAATAAATAAAACCACCTTCATTTGGTGCCGACGTTTTGGTTTTTTTTACCCTACACGTATGCATCTGACGTGGTGATTTATGCCATTATGTTTATGAATACAACGCCCCACACAATGTAGTTTGTCTATTTTATCCTATTTCTTCCTCGTCTTTCTCTGCTTCTCGTCAATTCCAAATAGGCCTATGTTTCAAGTTCATCAATATCATGCCACAGTATTCTAAATGTGCTTCAAATTCATCATTATCATCCCACAATATAAGCTGGCTCTGACAATTACATGCTGATATTTTCATTCTCGAATTCACTTCCGCAATTGGTACAAGTTAATGTAGCTCTTTTCCCGGGGGATTCCCCAAGAATCAACTCTCAGTTACATGGCAACGAACTTAAGTTCTTTTCTAAGAATTATTCGGTGCACGTAAAACTAGGAATGGGACGTCATTCAAGATGGATCTTTAATTTTTCAAAGTTAAGCAGTTCACTTAGAAATATTTGTATTCTTAGCTTAGCAGTGTGCTTAGTTGGTTTATGCATAAAATCTTAAGTACATTGCTCAGTAAAGAAAGTTATTCCCACACTTAAGTAGAAATGTAAGTAAAATCTTAGAAGTTTTATGAATATCACCCCTGCTGCCCTCTTCGCTCTGGAGTATTTGATCCAGGGCAAGGGGAAGGGGTTTATAGTGAAAAGCAAGGGAATACCTCTCCTGGAGTCAGTAATTCCGAGTCAGTACCGGGATGATTTTAAAGTGTAAAGCTAATGTTTACTCGTCCATGTAATATTTTTAAAGTGTAACTTGGTGTGAAACATTTGTATATGTCACGTGTCATACGGGTAATATACAATCCTTGGACACTTTTAATGAGTATAAAGAGTCTCATTTCTCTGGACTTCCTTTATTTATTGGCTTTCCTTTAAAAATAATTAGCATAACGGGTTATACTGGAGGTTAATAGAGATCATTGATGTTATTGTGCTCAATTACAGAATGGTGTTGTGTCTTTCTCTTTTTGATGCAAATAAGAAAGATACATGTAAAGCCTATTTCTCCTTTCTCCTCGAGGGGATAATTCTGTTATATGCAGTTGGGCCTATTGGATTTTCCTTATGTCCTAGGCCCTCCAACCTTTTTACTATTCAGCTAAGTCTGGGTCATTGGAACAGTATAAAAATGTTAGTAATTTATATATTTTTTATACTTACCAATGACCCAGACAGGGATGTCCCTCCCATGAGTTGGGAACTCATACCTCCCCGCTGAGTACATAAGGCTTACCAGGCACTGGTTGTAAGAATGATAACTGCGCCAATTTCGAGACCTCCTTGACACTGCGCATGCGCAGTGGAGTAAAAGTATGGAGGATCATATAGGACATGTAATTTTCGGTTTTTGATGCAAATTTTGGGGATTGGGGGGTAAAATTTGTGTTTGGCCCTAAATATTTAAGAGTTAGCACCAGCCAACTAAGTCTGGGTCATTGGTAAGTATAGAAAATAAAAAATTACTATAAATTTTTTAACTTTCAAGGCATATTTCTTTTACTGAAAAGAATAATAATAGAAGTGAAAACCTGGCCCAATATCTTAGACACTTAATTTGAGACTATGTCCATTTCCAGATCCTATGGATGTTCGAGCAGTGTCTTTTTAAGGACTGGAGTGTATGTGTCTAATTTTTGGTATAAACCACTGTTACCTGTCCAAAATGGTTACACACATTTGGTCAGAGAGAAATGTTGCACTTAAAGTCATTTGTATATAACACCTTTAATTTCAAGTTTTTTTTCTTTCTCTGAATCATCACATGTTCAAGAGATTTCTTCCATATTTCCATAAGTTTATATACATACTTAGTATCCCTGCAAATTAAAGGTGCAGGTAGTGTGTTGGACTTTGTTAACTTTGGGTTGAAGTTTTTTTGTAAGTTCTGGACTTAACTGTTATTCAAATACAAATAGCATCCCAATTAAAATAAGTACAATCAAAAATTTTCATGAAGCAGACAAGATTCTACTGTAAATAAGCTGTCATGTTGAGCTAGTTAGTACTATTCCTTAATCAGTTAACTGTTTGAATGCTGGAATCTCATATTTGGGCTCTACTTCAAAGTTCTGGTGCCTCAGATAACCCTTTATCTAACATGAAAAGCAGACGACACTTGCAAAAAATTTTTTGAATAACTAATTTTTTCATTTTTTTGTTTCAAAAACATAGGTTTATGACCCCTCATTGGAATGATCTCGACAAGCTCGTTCCAATGAGGGGTCATAACCTATGTTTTTGAGACAAAAAATGAAAAATATAATGAAAATTAATTGGCAATTCTTTAGAATAGCGCTGACCAGTTTGGGTGTTACATTAAATTTTTTAATTTATTGCCCCAAAAGTGAGCTTGTTCCAGTCAGGGGGTCAGAGCTTTGTTTTAGAGACCAAAAGTAAAAATCTAATAAAGTTTGAACGGTGATTTTTGTAAGTGGCACTGGCCAGTTTTGGTTGTAACATGGGGTAAAAGATTGAGCAATTATAAAAAAAAAATTTTCAAACTGACCAACCAAATTTATTTCAACTGCTTGTAACCTGAACCAAACTATTTTTTATTTTTCACGTTATGGTGTCTATTTTATTTGTCTGCAAGCTTGATTTCAGTTGCAAAAATCTTTTTCAGGTATCGGTGGATGTTGTTTGGGAACCCTTTGTTATAGGATTTTATTGCTATGATTTTAAAGGGCTGGCCAAGGCTTCAGACTTTCTTTTTATAATGGATTATGATGTGGCTGGTCCAGTTATAGCCTCAGCCAACTCTCCATATAACTTCATAAAACATGGTAAACATTTTTTTCACAATTGCTTCATTTCTCAAATGGATTAACGATGTATGTACTCACCTTTGAAAATACTTTTTCAGGTATCTGTGGATGTTGTGTGGTTGCCAACCTGTCTAGGAAACCATTGTTATGATTTCAAAGGGCTGACCAAGGCTTCAGATTTTATGTTCATAATGGATTATAATGGAGGTGCTGCATTTGCAGCCTCAGCCTACTGTCCATTTAATATCATACAATATGGTAATAGTTCATCTCGGCTTCCTTTCCTAATTGTTCATGTAAAGTAAAATTTTGTTTTTAATCCAGCGTTTGTGTACATATAAGAAGTCATCAGAAGCAAAAGCAAACTTTCAACTCAGTTGCATTTGGTGGTTGGTGGGATGGGAGATCGTATTTGAATTTGTGCTGTTTGGGGCAGAACTGTAAATAATTGAAAAATCCACCCCACAATGTTTTAGATACAGTCAGTTCTTTTCTCTCACAGTGAAACTCTGTTACGTGAATAACCAATTTGCCATTGAAAATTATTCATTTAACAGGAGTTTCAATTAAAAGGGATTGATCACTTTCTTGTATTCTAGAGATAAACTGAGCATTCATTCTTTTATATCTTATTTGACAGAGCTCATGGAGATATGTCAAACAAGATATTATAAGTAATCTCTGACAACATGTATTGTATATGGAGATTTAATACCTGGATGTCCTTGCAATTGTTTTGTTCCTACAAATGCAGAAGACGACAGATTGAGATACGTCCCTTGCATCGTTAAGGAAACAAGTAAACAGTATTTTGTTGACATATCGTCCCCTGAGTTCCAATGTGTTCTAAGTGCTCACTGGCACATAGAACACATTGGTACTCAGGGGACGAATTATTTGCTCTTATTTTATATTTTTATACTGTACCAATGACCCAGACATAGCTGGTGCTAATTCTCAAAATCTAGGGCCAAACACAAATTTTGCCCCCCAATCCCCCAAATTTGCATCTAAAACCGAAAAAATCATGTCCTAAATGGTCCTCCATATTTTTCCTCCACTGCGCATGCGCAGTGTCAAGGAGGTCTCGAAATTGGCGCCAATTATCATTCTTTGTTTGGCCCTTCATCAGTTCACATCTGACTGATATTTGTGCTTGTAAATCTCAGTTTAAATGATGCCAGACACATAAATATTAGAGAAATGGTGGATCTAAAGAGGAAATAGAAGGAGGAGAGGAAAAATTAGTGGCAGGAAATAATCAGGGCTGTAACTTAAAATTTTTTTATGAAATTATGTTATGTTACCTAATTTCAAGGCATGGGCCTGTTGTTGTCATTCTTGCTATAAAGTTCCACTGCTTGTTCAGTGTTTCCTCTCTCACTTTCCTTTAGTCCCCCCTTGCTATTCTCCCATGCTTTTGGCATATTTTCTGTAATATTATTACTAAAATTTTCTTGGGAGTTTTAGCTTGGTAACTGAATGAATTCTGTTTTTCCCCATGTTTACGTCCTCACCCATGGGTGTTTAGGCGTTGTGTTCTGCATCTACCATCTGATGTTCTGCAGTTTCTTCCCTGGAAGTCTCTGTTTTGCATCAGATAGTGCTGTAATTGGTAACTGATTTCGGGCCATGTTTATCAGTGCCTGGAGTGATGTTTCCGGTTTTTATACACTTCTTGTTTACATTGACACCGGTTTCTGTTGAGAGTGATTTCTTGTCTTTGTATTAGTTTAATCATAACAAGATACATTATTATTATACGTAAGTGTTGCATTAATTTTTTTTGAAATATTTTTAAAATTTCTGTCCACACTTAGGCTTTTTGAGGATCCATTGGGGCTCAACGTTACTTTCAGAAACTTGGGCTTTTCTGAAAAAATATTTTTTCAAAAATTTTTTTTTTGATTTCAATTATTTTTTCTATATGTTAATGGATCATGTTATTATGTATCTTTGTTTTCAGGGGTTGGTGCGAGTACTAGGACTGTTTGTGTTCTTTTCACAATGAAAGGATATTGTTCAAATTGTAATAAGAGGAAATCTTCCTCTGACTTTCATAATCATTGTATTAATTGTAGTCAGTGTACTCGCACTAACTCCTGCTCAGTGTGTGTCACTTGGGATGACAAACATTGGAAATGTGTGTCACGGTATGTTGTTAGCGGGGAAAAGGCCATGCCGGTCCTTTCTCCGCAGGGTCACTCTAGTTTATCAATCTCTTTTTCAGAGGAACAAGAACAGGGTGATGTTTCCGTGATGTCTTCCAAAAGTGTGCCTCCGTCGTCACAGTTTAATGAAGAGCTGGCGGCAAAAGCTCGCCCGATGTAGCGACCATTCATCGAATGGCTCGGCAGCCGGGTTCGTCCGTTGCAGTCCAGGAAGGAGATTTGGGTGATACGAGCACTATAATAAGACAAAGTGTACACCCAGTGACGACGGATCAGAGGATAGAACGGAGGAAGCCTATTAGTCCGGTTCCCAGCTCGTCCAGGCCCATCCGGGCTGCGAGCGAGAGAGGTCCCTCTCTCGTACAACAACATCTGGGACCAGATGTTGTGGTACAAAACATTTCTCATTCGGAGCATACGTCCGTCACTCGGGACGCTCCGTTATATAGACAGTCCGCAGAGACTGTCAGTCAATATGACTTCCTCATCCTCACGGCAGCGCACACGACCACACCTTGGCTACATGACCACGGATATCCAGCCAGTTTCGCCGATCAGAGATTCCGCGGCGACCAGGTCACGCCATCCGGTAGCCAGGGACACGAGGCCTGTAGACTCCGGACGTTCGCATATAAGAAGTATGCAGGAGTCAACATCCAGGGAGCTTCCAGCGGCAAAGCAATGTAAGACCGCTACTCCACAGGCCTCAGTGACGGACGTGCTATCACAAATAGCACAACTTATCGCGGCATCCCAGCAGACAACAGAATCTCTGTCGGATCAGGAATTATCCGACGACGCTGGGTCGGTACACTCCGCTGAAGCATCAGGTACGGACGACCGAGAACTTCATAGGGTCCGACAGGATGGCGAAAGGGATTCAGAGGATCTGGAGCTTTCCCTTTCGGTACAACATAAAGCTGCCGTAGATTTTATCCGGCATTATCTTCCAGAGGTTGTTCCGTCGGACCAGAATGCTGCGATGCCGGATAAGAGACCGATAGCGTCACTGGACACAGAGTTTTTTGATCGGTTTCCAACACAGTCCAATAATGTCACAAGAACATTTGAATTATTGAATGACGCTATAAGCTTGCTACCAAAACGAGCAAGTACGGTTTCTTGTCCGCAAATGCTCTACATCTGCCATTCATCAATTCAAGGAATAAGTTTGAAACGGCAGGACAGGGCATACCGAGAGTTCCTCTGCGTCTAGACGATCAGGCTGAAGACCTAGAATTGTCTATACCGTCGTCTATGTCAATTCCAACCACGACGTTGGAAACGACAATTATGTCTAATAGAGTTAACTTAGACACTTTATCATATGCAGATCACCTTACTAAAGCGTTATCATTACGTCTTCAAGGGAAAGAATTCCAGGATATACAATCCTCATTAAGAGTTCTTTCAAAGGCAATAGCTTATTCCACGTATAACTCTGCCCGTTCAGTGGCAAACTTGGGGTTGGTTAGACGTGACGTGGCCCTAGCTACATCCACGCGTGTGGATGGTAAGGTGAAAAACTCTCTCAGAGTCCCTTCGGTCTCCGGAGAGCTTCTCTTCGACGGCAAGCTTTCAGCAATCTATGATCATATAACTAAGAAGGCTTCGGATTCTCTGCTATTCAAATCCGCTTCTAAAAAGTCGGATACAGCAGAAAAGAGTAAGACAGGCACTTCTGGGACAAGTACGCCAAGAGAAGTTCTTATAGAGGTTCCTATGTGTCCTCTAGGTCTTATTCTAGAGATCGTCAAGGCAGCGACTCACGTGGGTGACGTTATTCTGGCCGAGATAACCGGTCAGACGTCCCTAGGTCGACGGGGCGAGGTGCGGGTCGTGGAGGACGTAGTTTCTCCTTCCGCAAGCCTCGCAGGTCCAGGAGGTGATGGTATGAACCTCTATCGTGTTCCAGTAGGCGGAAGATTGTCGAGTTGCGTCAATTACGGATGACCCCTGGGTTCGAGGGGTAATTTCGGAAGGACTAAGAATATCCTTCAAATGAAAGCCTCCATTAACTCGAAGTCCAAAATGGACTCAGCTTCCGTCAAATCCGCAGAAAAGAGACGCTCTTCTATCAGAAGTACAGTCTCTTCTGGAGAAGAACGCGGTAGAGGTCGTAGAAGACCAGGAATCACCGGGTTTCTACAGCCATCTGTTTCTGGTTCCGAATCCAGACAGCTTGTTCCGTCCAGTCATAGATCTGAGCTGGATAAACAAGCTGATCGTCGCTCCGAAGTTCTATATGGAGACAATTCGATCAGTCAGAGCGAGTATTCGGGTGAACGACTATGCTACAAGCACAGATCTCAAGGATGCGTCCTTTCACGTCATGGTACATCCGACATTCAGAAAGTATCTACGCTTCACGGTCCTAGGAGTTGTGTATCAGTTCCGGGCGATGTGCTTCGGTTTGAACCTAGCGCCCTGGGCTTTCACTCGAATAATGAACTCGGTAATGATACATTTTCGAGCTCATTCGTCTGCGGTAATGTCGGCCTACCTGGAGGACATTCTTCAGAGGTACGGCAACGAGTTAACGCTTCAGAACGATGTGCAGAATCTGCTTCTATTACTCCGACGTCTCGGTTTTATAATAAACGAGGAGAAGTAGGATCTGGTGCCGTCCAAGTCTTTCACCCACTTGGGAATGAGCTTCGAGACGCACAACAATCTTGTTCGTCTGCCGTTAACCAGAGCGAAATTAATCAGTTGTTACGCTCGCTATTGTCTTCACTCAGACAAAGTCACAGCGAGAGAATTCATGAGACTGTTAGGTCTGTGCGGAGCCGCTGCGGATCTCATTCCGATGGGGCGGTTACGCACTCGTCCTCTCCAAATTTTCTTGACTCAGAATTGGAGAGTAAAGATTCATTCGCTCGATATAGATGTTCTCTTGTCAAATCAAGTGAAACAAGAGATTCAGACTTGTGCAAACATTCAGTGGTTGACTCAGGGAGTTCCACTGCAGTTGCCGGATCCGAGTTTTACTATTATGACGGATGCCAGTCAAACAGGTTGGGGTGCAACATTGATCCCAACAGATTCGAAGTGCCAGGGTCTTTAGGATCCGCAGTTTCTAGGCAAGCACATAAACATCAAAGAAATGATGTCAATTTGGCTTACACTACGTCATTGGATGAACATTATTCAGAAAGCACATGTCCATATCTTGTCCGACAATATGACAGTAGTAGCGTATATTCGGAACCAGGGAGGCACTCATTCCATTCCGTTATTCAATTTAACGGAAAGAATCCTTCTGTTTGTACTAGAACACCAAGTTCTACTTTCGGTCCGTCATATTCCGGGTCATCTGAATATATTAGCAGACTCCCTTTCACGGAAGGGTCGCTTGTTGCTGTCAGAATGGACTCTCAACAAACAGGTGTTCAATCAGATTTGCTACCACTGGGAGCGGCCAATGATAGACTTATTTGCGACACAGCTCAACAATCAGTTGCAGTCGTATGTGTCACCATGTCCGGATCCTCGAGCATATGCAGTAGACGCTCTATCGATCTCGTGGGACGGAATGATAGGATATGCGTATCCTCCAGCGCCGTTGATTCAGCAAATATTGCTAAAGATAAAACAATCTCAATGCAAAATTCTGTTGGTAGCATCTCTGTCTCCACAGAGACCGTGGATAAATCTACTCAGGTGTCTGCTGTGGGACATACCGCGGAAGCTTCCTCCACGAGAGGATCTTCTTTCGCAGGGGAAATCGCGTCAACTACATCACAACCCGCAAGGTCTCAACCTTCACATATTTCCGTTGTGCGGTCCTTCTTGCACAGCAAGCATTTTACAGGATGAGTAGTGGACGCAATTTCTAACTGTAGGAGGACCTCCTCTTCGCTAAACTATGCGGCTAAGTGGAAGGTCTTTTGTCATTGGTGTAGGGATCATTCTGTTGACATTTTTGATCCCTCCATTCCAGACATTGCAAACTTTCTAGTATACTTGTTTGATGAGATCAAACTGCAGCCTGTTACTATTAAAGGTTATAGGTCTATGTTATCTGATACCTATGCACACCATGATAGTTTACAAATTGGATCTAATGTCTCTTTATCTAAATTAGTTAGAAACTTCTCGATAAATATATCTAGAACCCTTAGATTAATTCCTAAATGGAATTTAGCTTGGGTTCTTCTTAAACTAAAAGAAAAGCCATTTGAGCCTCTTGAGACAGTGGACTTCAAATTCTTATCTTATAAGACAGCATTTCTCTTAGCTTTCTCTTCTGCTAGAAGAGTCAGTGAGCTTCATGCACTATCTGTGGACGATTCTCACTATTGTAGTGTCGGGAACACTATTACCTTTACCACTAATGTTGGATTTTTGGCTAAGAATCAGGCTCCTAATAAATATCCGGAACCTATTGTTATTAAGGCCCTTCCGTCTTCAGACGGGCATAGGCCTTTACTCTGTCCGGTTAGAGCTTTACGTATTTATAAACGAAGATCTCAGTTTATCAGAAAGGGACGAAAACGCTTCTTTCTGTCTCTGATGCCTAATAGAAAGGACATTATGGTCCATTCTATTGCTAGATGGATTCAATTAACTATCCGTACTGCTTATGATAATCTATCTTCAACTCAGCAGTCTGTGCTTAAGATTTCGGCTCATGAAGTAAGAGCTCTTTCTACATCTTGGGCTTATGCAAATAGTGTTGCTATTACAGATTTAATGAAGGCTGCATATTGGTCTCAGCCATCCACATTCACGAATTTTTATCTCAGAAATATTGAGTCCATTTCTGGAGACCTGCATTGTTTAGGTCCGTTATCTGTTGCTCAGAATGTCGTCCACTAAACAGCTGCAACTATAGTTATGCAGGCTTTCTGTTCCGGCAGTGACTCTGTCCTGCTGCCCTATTCGCTCTGGGCTATTTGACCCAGGGCAAGGGGAAAGGGGGGGGGGGGAGGGTGTTCCCTTAGGTCACCTGCTTTTATAGTGAAAAGCAAGGGGATACCTCCTCCGGAGTCAATAATTCTGAGTCGGTACCGGGATGGTTTTAAAGTGTAAAGCTAATGTTTAAATTCATTCATGTCATATTTTTAAAGTGTAGCTCGGTGTGAAGCATTTGTATATGTCACGTGTCAAACAGGCGTTAATATACAATCCTCGGACACTTTTAATGAGTATAAAGAGTCTCAATTCTCTGAACTTACTTTATTTATTGGCTTACTTTAAAAATAATTAGTATAAAGGGTTATACTGGATGTTAATAGAGAACATGGGTGTTATTATGCTCAATTATGAAAGGTGTTGTGTCTTTCTAATTTATCAAAATAAGAAAGATACATGTAAAGCCTATTCCTCCTTTTCTCCTCGAGGAGATAACTCTATTATGTATAGTTGAGCTTATTGGATTTTCCTCTGTGTCCTAGGCCCTCCAGCCTTTTTTCTATTCAGCTATGTCTGGGTCATTGGTACAGTATAAAAATGTTAAAAAATTAATGGTAATTTATATATTTTTTATACTTACCAATGACCCAGACGGGGATGGCCCTCCCAGGAGTTGGGAACTCATACCTCCCCGCTGAGTACATAGCGCTGACCAGGCACTGCTTGTAAGAATGATAATTGGCTCCAATTTCGAGACCTCCTTGACACTGCGCATGCGCAGTGGAGGAAAAGTATGGAGGACCATTTAGGACATGATTTTTTCGGTTTTAGATTCAAATTTTGGGGATTGGGGGGCAAAATTTGTGTTTGGCCCTAGATTTTGAGAATTAACACCAACTATATCTGGGTCATTGGTAAGTATAAAAAAAATATATAAATTACTATAAATTTTTTAACTTTTCGCAAGTTGTTTCGTTTTATTTATTTAACTATTTAATTTATAACGACAAAATATGATCAAATTGTTGAAAATCTTATGATATTTGTGACTATTTTCAAGTTTTTTGGTTCGATTTTTATATCGAGATGAGCAAACGTGGAAAGCTTTCGTTTAAACCATAATCCCCTTGATGTTTCGTGTGCACTAAAACCCTGGATGTTGCATGCTCTCAAATACCTTGGATGCTGGGTGTACCCTTTGCCAAGGCAATTTGTCCAAGTCATTCTGACCAATCAAAAGACAAAATTTATCGGGATACAGGGACAAAATGTGTTAACCCTTTGAACACAAGCGGCTGGTTTTCCGACCGATAAAAACTAGCGGCTGTAACATGAGCGGCCGGTTTTGGGACAGCCACGTGTATTTGTTTGTAAACTGATGTTATTAGCCAATCACAATGCTTGTTTCATCTCTATTTGGCTGCATAGTTCACGGAGATTTTTCTCGATTTCGTGAGTGAATTTTTAGCTCAACTTGACAAAGTCAAGCTGATCTATTGCCATCACTTCTCGTCCGTCGACGTACGTACGTCTGGGCATACGTACATACATTGGCACACCTCACAGGTCGCATTTATGATCAGATCGCTTTGAAACCTGGCATACTTGTTTGGGGTGACCTCTAGATGGGAGCTATCGATTTTCTTCCATTTCCATCAAAAAATGTTGCCGTTGGCAACGTTCTTAGAACTTAGTTTAGTCAGACCTCAGTATTTCCCTTTGGCACACCCTACAGGGCACATTTATGATCGGATTGCTTTGAAATTTGGCATGCTTGTTTGGAATGACCTCTAGATGGGAGCTATTGATTTTTTTTCCATTTCCATCAAAAAATGTTGCCGCTGGCAACGACCTTTGAACTTAGTTTAGTCAGGCATCAATATATTCCTTTGGCATGCCCTACAGGGCACATTTATGATCAAATCGGTTTGAAACTTTGTATGCTTATTAGGGGTTACCTCTAGATGGGAGCTATCGATTTTCTTCCATTTTCGTCAAAAATAGTTGCCATTGGCGACAACCTCTGATGAACTTAGTAAAAACTTAGTGCAGTTAAGCATCAATATTTCCCTTTGATACACCCTGCAGGGCACATTTATGATTGGATCGCTTGCAAACTTGGTGTGCTTGTGTGGAGTGACATCTATATGGAAGCTGTCGATTTTCTTCCATTTCTGTCAAAAAATGTTGCCGCTGACCTTTGAACTTAGTTTAGTCTGACCTCAATATTTCCCTTTAACACACCCTTCAGGGCACATTTATGATCGGATCACTTTGAAACTTGGTATGTGTGTTCGGGGTGACCTCTAGATGTGAGCTATTGCTTTTTTTCATTTTCATAAAAGTTATTGTCATTATCACCAGCCTTTGAACTTACTGCATTTGTGCATCAACTTATCCCTTTTGCACTCTCTGCAGGGTATATTTATGATTTTCCATAAAAAAAAAAACAGAAAAAAACATTGCCACAAGCAATGACCTTCTACTTAGTGCATTTGTGCATTAACATCTTCCTTTGGCATGCCTCAGAGGGCACATTCATTAGCAGGTTGTTTAGAAACTTTGTATGCTTATGCAGGGTGACAAAGATAGGAGCTATTGATTTTCTTTTCATTTCCATCAAAAACTGTTGCTGTTAGCAACAATCTTTGAATTTATTGCATTTGTGCATCAACATTCTTCTTTGACATGGCCTACAGGCCACATTTATCATAGGATTGTTTTTGAACTTGGTGTGCTCATTAGGCAAGACTTTTAGATAAGAGCTATTCATTTCTGTGAAAAAAAGTTGCCATTTACAATAACCTCTGAACACACTGCATTTGTGTATCAACATTCTTCCTTTAGCCAGTCTTACAGTTTACATTTAAAAATGCATGGATTACTCGGACGTTGTGCACCCACAATGCTGTTATGTTGAAATTTCATCAAATAACATTGGTACCAATGATCTTCAATTTTGCCATTTCATTTATAACTTACCAAGTTCAAGTTTGTCAAGTTGAGCTACAGTGTCATTGACACTTTCATTGATAGATGTTCCCTGTAAAGTATTGAATATGGCGGGGAGACTTACCTAATTGACTGTCGAACAGGTTGTTGTGGAACTAATGAATTCAGATTCAGAAAATATAGATGGAGATGATTATGGGAATGAATCTGAGAGCAATTTCAAGCCGGAAAGCGAGAGTGAATGTGTTAACGGTGATCAGGATGATGCTGAACATTTCGCTGTTGTACAGAGGACAAGTGTTCAGTCTAAAAGGGGCATGGTCGTGCTAGAGGAAGGGGGCATGGTGCTGGTGATGCGTGAGCTTCTGCTAGGGATGTTTCTCCTCCCGGTTGGACTAGAAACACCCATAACTTTGTTGATGATATTTTTTCTCCCACTGTGCAACGTGGTTCAAGGAATATTCCAAATACTATTACACCTGAGAGCCACCCCACTGAATATTTTGCCCTGTTTTGGAATGACAAGCTTTGGGATTTATTTTTGACAAAGACTACTAGGCAGGCAAATAGACTGATTGTTGTGAGACCTTATGGTTATATTGCCAAAAATCTTGGTAAGAAACCTCTCACTCTGCCTGAAAGCGGAAGCTTTTTTCAGTCTTAGGTGTTGTATTGAAATGCTGATTCATAACGATAGGTAGGAATACTATTGGAAATCGAAAGATTTGAGGGATTGTGAGACTCCTGGTTTCAGAGACACAATGCCGAGGGACAGATTTCTTTTCATTTGGTCAGCTCTTCACTGTGTTGATGAGGAAAACCTCAACCTGAACAATACAGATAAGATCTACAAGGCCTGCCTTGTATTCAGTCATTGGTGGCTAATTCCAGAACCACTATGTACCTGCTAGTGAACTTTCCCTTGATGAGGGGACGATAACGACAAAAAATAAACTGTCATTCAAGCAATACATCAAAGATAAGCTGATCAAGTGGGGACTGAAGAGTTTCATATTGTGTGAAAATGGCTATATGTGTAATGCCGAGATCTATACTGGTAAAAATAAAGATAATCTAAAAGATAATATTGGTGTTACTGGCAGTCTTGTTGTTTGGATGGTTGAACTTACCATGGACAGTATTATTCACTTTTGACAGACCACTTCTCCCCCACAGTCCAGTTAGCCAAGTACCTTTTGGATGAGAAGAAAGTGAAAATTTGCGTTGCCGCTATAAAAAAACAAGAAAAAATTTCCTAAGGCTATAATCAGGAAAGAAAAGGAAACGCTCAAGGGGGAGTACCAGGTGTTGTTCAACTGCAAAGTGGCTGTGTGAGTATGGAAGGACAAACGTCCCATCTACTTTGTATCTATAGGATATGTCAATGACCCTGAAGCTTTAGGTCTTAGGTATGATGCTAGCTATCTCAGGAGGATACCTGTTGCTGCTCCCAAGATTGTGAAAGCCTATAATGACTTCATGTGTGGAACTGACAGGAATGATAAGATGACCAGATTGTGTAAATGTCGTCATCATTACAAAACGGAAAAGCATCTCTTCATGAAATTCTTTATGTGGGCTGCATGCAATGCCTATGTGCAAATGTGGTTTGTGAAACTCATTATCCTTGTGGAAAAAGGCCATTCACCTTTCACCAGTTTCTTGAGAGCTTGTGTGTGAATCTTGTGGGCAATGTGAGGGCTCTGAATACTAAGTTTGGAAGGAGAGTTTCCAATTCTGTAGTGTCCAAAAAACGGCTTGAATGGAACGCACATCATGATTTGGAACCCGCCGCTTATACTACAGGGAACAATAGGTGTCTTGTTTATGGAGAAAAGTATCTCAGAACAAGCAGCAAAGTAAAACTGTTTATAGGTATAGTTAATGTGAAAAATACTTATGTATTGGACAACCTGGTGACAATTGCTGGTACAAATGGCACTACCAGATGGAATACTGGAAGTAAAAAGTTCCAAGTAGGCAAGGTTGGGCAATTTTTGTCATTTATCCTTCATTTATTTATGCCTATAGTGACATACAATGGTGATTTACATATAAATTGATATGAAATCGTGTTTAGTAGTTTTCGCTCCATGAGCTCAGTGTGTAAGCTACACAGGGATCAGGGGTTCAGTGTTCAAAGGGTTAAATGCCTGTATCGGATGTACTTAGACTAAATAGTTGTATAAAATTGGGATATTTGGTGATTGTTAGGGTCATTTCTTGACATATTATAAGCAGGGCTCGGTTTAACTGGATTCACATAACGATTTTCGAATCAGTTTTCAACTATAGCTAATCAAATTCACATGATAAAAACATATAAATAATAGGAAATGCTAATCAAAATTTATCCAAGTTAGTAAACTGCTATTAAATTTTTAAAGAAAATTAAATTGACCCCTGATCATAAGATTTTTATGCTCCCCGGAAAAATTTGGGGGGAGCATGTATTCGCCAGGCTGGGCAATCTAGAAAATCAAAGAGTGCAAAACAATTGCCCTCCTCATATTGCTAGGGAGTGCAATTGCACCAGAAATATTTTTATACTGCAACCAATGGCCCAGACTTAGCTGGTGCCAACTCCAAAATATTCAGGGCCAAACACAAATTTTGCCCCCCAAATCCCCAAAATTTGCATCCAAAACCAAAAAACTAATGTCCTATATGGTCCTCCATACTTTTGTCTACTGCACATGCGCCGTGTCAAGGAAGTACCGAAATTGGTGCAAAGCCTCATTCTTTGTTTGGCCCTTCTGTCAGTAACAGCTAACTGACTTCTGTGCTTGTAAATCTCAGTATTTTTATACTGTAACAATGACCCAGACATAGCTGGTGCTAACTCTTAAAAATCTAGGGCCAAACACAAATTTTGCCCCCCAATCCCCAAAATTTGCATCTAAAACCAAAGAAATCATGTCCTGAATGGCCCTCCATACTTCGCCTCTACTGTGCATGCGCAGTGTCAAGGACGTCCCGAAATTGGCACCATTTCTTTGTTTGGCCCTTCATCAGTTAACATCTGACTGATCTTTGTGCTTGTAAATCTCAGTTTAAATGATGCCAGACACATAAATATTAGAGAAAAGGTGGTTCTAAGGAGGAAATAGAAGGAGGAGAGGAAAAATGAGTGACAGAAAATAATCAGGGCTGTAACTTAAAATTTTTTAATGAAATTATGTTAAGTTACCTATTTTCGAGGCAAGGGCCTGTTGTGGTCATTCTTGCTATAAAGTTACACTGCTTGTTCAGTGTTTTCCTCTCTCCCTTACCTTTAAGTCCCCCCTTGCTATTCTCCCATGCTTTTGGCATATTTTCTGTAATATTATTACTAAAATTTCTTGGGAGTTTTAGCTGGATAACAGAATGAATTCTGTTCTTTTCCCCATGTTTACGTCTTCACCCATGGGTGTTTAGGTGTAGTGTTCTGCATCTACCATCTGATGTTCTGTAGTTTCTTCCCTGGAAGTCTCTGTTTTGCATCAGATAGTGTATTATTGGTAACTGATTTCGGGCCAGGGTTATCAGTGCCTGGTGTCATGTTTCTGGTGTTTTTACACTTCTTGTTTACATTGACAACAGCCTCTGTGTGAGGGGGATTTCTTGTCTTGGTGTTAGTTTAATCATAACTAGATACATTATTATTATTCGTAAGTGTTGCATTAATTTTTTAAAATATTTTTAAAATTTTTGTCCACACTTAGGCTTGGGATCCATTGGGGCTCAACGTTACTTTTCAGAAACTTGGGCTTTTCTGAAAAAATATTTTTTCAAAACATTTTTTGATTTCAATTATTTTTTCTGTGTTAATGGATCATGTTATTATGTATTTTGATTTTCAAGGGTTGGTGCGAGTACTAGGACTTTGTATTCCTTTCACAATGAAAGGAAATTGTTCAATTGTAATAAGAGGAAATCTTCCTCTGACTTTCATAATCATTCTATAAATGTAGTCAGTGTACTCGCACTAACTCCTGTTCAGTATGTGTTAATTTCGATGACAACATGGGAAGCGTGTGTCACGGTATGTTAGCGGGGAAATGGCCACGCCGGTCCTTTCCCCGAAGGGTCACTCTAGTTTATCAATCTCTATTTCAGACGATCAAGAACAGGGTGATGTATCCGTGATGTCTTCCAAAAGTGTGCCTCCGTCGTCACAATTAATGAAGAGCTAGCGGAAAAGTGCTACGCACTCCATGATAGTTTACAATTGAGTCTAATGTCTCTTTATCTAAGTTAGTTAGAAACTTTTCGATAAATAGACCTAGAATCCTTAGATTAATTCCTATACGGAATTTAGCTTGGGTTCTTATTAAGCTAAAGTAACCATTTGAGCCTCTTGAGACAGTAGATTTCAAATTCTGGCCTTTTTAGACAGCAATTCTCTTAGTCTTCTCTTCTGCTGAAGAGTCAGTGAGCTTCATGCACTATCAGTGGATGATTCTCACTTTTGTAGTATCGGAAACACTATTACCTTTATTACTAATGTTGGATTTTTGGTTAAGAATCAGGCTCTTAATAAATATCCGGAACCTATTGTTATTAAGGTCCTTCCGTCTTCGAACGGGCATAGGCCTTTACTCTGTCCGGTTAGAGCTTTATGTATTTATAAACAGATCTCAGTTTATCAGTAAGGACGTAAAGCTTCTTCTGTCTCTGATGCCTAATAGAAAGGACATTACAGTCCATTCTATTGCCAAATGGATTCAATTATGATAATCTATCTTTAACTCAGCAGTCTGTGCTTAAGATTTCGGCTCATGAAGTAAGAGCTCTTTCTACATCTTGGGCTTACGCAAATAGTGTTGCTATTATAGATTACATGAAGGCTGCATATTGGTCTCAGCCATCCACATTCACGAATTTTTATCTCAGAAATATTGGGTCCATTTCTGGAGGCCTGCATTGGTTAGGTCCATTATCTGCTGCTCAGAATGTCGTTCACTTAACAGTTGCAACTATAGTTATGTAGGCTTTCTGTTCCGGCAGTGACTCCGTCCTGCTGCCCTCTTTGCTCTGGGCTATTTGACCCAGGGCAAGGGGAAGGGGGAAAACAAGGGGATACCTCCTCCGGAGTCAGTAATTCTGAGCTGTTACTGGGATGGTTTTAAAGTGAAAAGTTTATGTTTTAAAAATTCATTCATGTCATAGTTTTAAAGTATAGCATTTGAATATGTCACGTGTCAAACGGGCGTTAATATACAATCCTCGGACACTTTTAAAGAGTATAAAGAGTCTCAATTCTCTGAACTAACTTTATTTATTGGCTTACTTTAAAAATAATTAGTATAAGGATTATACTGGATGTTAATAGAGAACATGGATGTTATGATGCTCAACTATGGAAGGTGTTGTGTCTTTCTAATTTATCATAAATAAGAAAGATACATGTAAAGCCTAATACTCCTTTTCTCCTCGAGGGGATGACTCTATTTTATATAGTTGAGCTTATTGGATTTTCCTCGATGTCCTAGGCCCTCCAGCCTTTTTACTATTCAGCTATGTCTGGGTCATTGGTACAGTATAAAAATGTTAAAAAATTTATAGTAATTTATATATTTTTTATACTTACCAATGACCCAGGTGGGGATGGCCCTCCCAGGAGTTGGGAACTCATACCTCCCCACTGAGTACATAGCGCTTTCCAGGCACTGATTGTAAGAATGATTAATGGCGCCAATTTCGGGACGTCCTTGACACTGCGCATGCGCAGTAGAGGCGAAGTATGGAGGGCCATTCAGGACATGATTTCTTTGGTTTTAGATGCAAATTTTGGGGATTGGGGGGCAAAATTTGTGTTTGGCCCTAGATTTTTAAGAGTTAGCACCAGCTATGTCTGAGTCATTGGTAAGTATAAAAAATATATAAATTAGTATAAATTTTTTAACTTTTATGATGCCAGACACAAAGTAATGGTGATTTTGGTGGATGCATTAAGAGGATGAGGGGAAGAGAGGAAAAAACAGTGGTTTGATGTGTTCAGGGCTGTAACATATAATTTTTATTGAAAATTATTTCATGTTCCCTAATTTCGGGACATGGGCCTGATGTTATCATTCTTGCTATGAAATTGCCACTGTTTGTTAAGTGTTTCCTCCCTCTCCTTCCTTGATACCCCACCCCCCCCCCCCCACCCCACCCCCCTGTTACGCTCCCATACTTTTTGGTCCTTTTATAAAAAAAATTTCTTGAAAATTTCTTGGCAATTTAACTTGTTTACAGAATGTTTATTCTGAAAATCTCCATGGTTACGTCCTCACCCTTTGGGTGTTTAGGCATTTTTGGTCTTGCATCTACCATCTGATGTATTGCAGTTTCTTCTGATAAAGTTTCTATCTTACATTGGATAGTTTAAAAAATCTGTTACTGACTTTGGGCCTTGTTGTTCAGTGCCTGGAGTCTTGTTTCCCGTTTTTATAGCATTTTGTTTACATTGACAACGGTTACTTTCTATAGTTAGTTAGTTATTGGTGTTTAAGGTCACATACTTATGCACAATGTCTAATCATGACCGTGACAGTTTTATGGGTGGAGGAAGCCGGAGTATAAGGTCACATACTTATGCACAATGTCTAATCATGACCGTGACAGTTTTATGGGTGGAGGAAGCCGGAGTACCCGGAGAGAACCACTGAGCACCGACGAGCAGCTGCCAGCTCCCTAACATCGTAACTCCGCACTGCAGCACAGGCAGGGTTAGATTGATTGAAGACATGCACACCATCGAAATTTTTGTGCAGTATGCATTAGTACACGTCATCAGGCCCCTATGTGGACAATCGGGGTGAAGTGTCTTAACCCAAGGACACAACGCCGGAGCGCGAATCAGTCACTGAAATGGTCACCCATCCAACTATTAACTGTGCTCGATGTTGCTTAACTTCGGTGATCTGACGAGAACCGGTTACCGCGACGCCACCGCGCCCCCTTACTTTCTATAAGTAATTTTCTTGTCATTTTGATGTTAGGTCTTTAATCAGATACATTATATACTCCGAAAGTGTGGCATTAATTTTTTAGAATCAAGAAAAAAAATTTTTCCACACTGAGGCTTTTTTGGGATCCATTTGGGCTCATCGTTCCATTTGGGAACTTGGGCTCATATCAGAATTTTCCGAAAATTTTTTTTTTATGAATTATTTTTCGAAATTTTTGTATTGGATTGTATTGTTATGTATCTTTGTCATATTATTATGAGGGTTAGTGCGAGAACTGTTGGCTTGTAATTTTAGATAAAATGAAAGAATATTGCTCAAATTGTAAGTCGAGGAAATCTTCCTCTGACTCACATGCTCATTGTGTTTGCTGTGGTCATTGTTCTCGTACTAACTCTTGTTCTGTTTGCGCCAATTGGGATGACAAACGTTGGAGATGTGTGTCACGATATGCTGTTAGTGGTGAGAGATCGATGCCTGTTCTCTCACCACAAGGTCACTCTAGTTTTTCAGTTTCTTTTTCACAGGAACAAGAACATGGTGATGTATCCGTGATACCGTTAGGAAGTGTGCTTCTGTCATCGCAATCTAATACAGAACTAGCGGCAAAAGTGCTCAAGGAAATTAGACAAGGGCCTAGATCACTGATCATGGGATTTACGTCCTTGTCGCCAGCTAGCTTGACCGGTGCTTCTATCACTCAGAATATGGGTGTTATGACATCGGGTAAGTCTGTAGTGGTCGAGGAAAGGAAAAAGGGTGTTGCGAGCACTATAATATCGGATCATGCTCGCCCTGTGGCGACGGAACAGAGGAAGCCAGCTAGTTGTGCGGTCAGCTCATCCAGGTCTTCCTGGACCGCAAGCGAGAGAGGTCTCTCTCTCTTACAACATCTGGGGACAGATGTTGTTGTACAGAACGTTCGTCAGTCGGAGCATACGTCCATGCCTCCTGTCCAGGATGCTCCGTCAAATAGACTGCCAGGGTCGGCTAGTCTATCGGCTTCCAGTTCGTCTTCAAAGCACACACGACTGCACCTTGGCTATGTGACTACGGAGATACAGCCTGCATCGCCGAAGAAGGATTCTAGAAAGTCACGCCATCCAGTAGCCAAGGAAACGAGGCCACATGAATTGGGACGTCCGCATAAGAGGAGTATGTCGGGCATGCTGTCCCAGGAGCATCCAGCAGATAAGCTTCAAAGAACCGCTGCTCCAAAGGCCTCAGTTACGGACTTGCTGTCGCAAATAGCACAGCTCATCGCAGCATCCCAGCAGGCTATGAAACATCCCACGACCGTTTCGGATGTGGAACTGTCGGATGAAGCTGTGTCAGTTCATTCCAGTGCATGTTCAGATAGGGATGACCGAGACTCTAATCTGGTCCAATCGGATGGTGAAAGGGAATTGAGTGAATTGGATTTTTCCCTTTTGGAGCAACACAAGGTAGCGATGGATTTTATTCAGCAATACCTTCCAGATGTTTTTTCTTCGGACCAGAATGCTGCGACAAAGAATAAATAACTGCTAGCGTCATTAGATTCCGAGTTTTTCGACCTGGTTAAGGAAGATACTCCTGTTTACCCGGTACAGTCCAGTAATGTGTCTCGGACTTTTGAACTGATAAATGACTTGCTATACTCAATCTATCCTCGGGAGCGAGGAAACGCAGTTTTTTATCTTCACATGCTCTAGATCTGCCGTTTATTAATAATAGAAATAAATTTAAAACGGCAGATCAGAGTATTTCGAGAGTTCCTCTGCATTTGGATGAACAGGCTGAGGACTTAGATTTGTTCCTACCTTTGCTCGGATACAATGGATACAGCGATATTTTCTAATAGAGGGAATTTAGATGCTTTATCTTACGCAGATCACCTTACTAGAGCGTTAGCACAACTTCTCATTGGAGTAGAATTTGAGGATGTTCGTACCTCATTAAGAGTTCTTTCAAGGGTTATTGCTCATTCCATGTATAACTCTGCCTTATCAGTAGCTAATTTAGAGTTAATTAGACGTGATGCAGCCCTAGCGTCATCATCCCTTGTGGACGAGCAGGTGAAAACTCTCTTCGAGTCGATCCGGTATCCAGTGACTATATCTTTGATGACAAGCTTTCGTTGATCTACGATCAGCTTACTAAGAAAGCATCAGATACTCTGCTTCTGAAGTCAGTTTCAAGAAAAACTGATACAGCAGAAAAGGGTAAAGTAGGAGCTTCAGGACAAAGTTCGTCCAAAGAAAGCTCCTCTAGAGGATACAAGAAATCCTCAGGTAGTTACCCTAGAGATCGTCAAAATAGCGAGTCAGATAAGGGACGTGGGTCTGGCCGAGATTTCCCGTCAGACATCCCCAGGTCAGCGGGCCGAGGCGCTGCACGGGGAGGATGTAGTTTCTCTTCCCATAGGCCTCACAGGTCCTGGAGGTGATGGTCAGGATCTCTTTTGTGGTCCTGTTGGCAGAAGATTGTCAAGGTTTCTGGAAAATTGGATTCCAATTACAGACGACCTCTGGGTCAGAGGGATTATCTCGGAAGGCCGAAGGCTATCGTTCCGATCCATGCTGGACTCAGCTTCCGACCAACCCTCTAAAAAGAGATTCTCTTCTATCAGAGGTAAAATCTCATTTGGAGATAGATGCAATAGAGGAATCACTGGGTTTTTACAGTCTCCTGTTCTTGGTTCCGAAGCCAGGTGGCTCGTTCCATCCAGTAAGAGATTTGAGCTGGATAAACAAACTGATCGTGGCTCCAAAGTTTTATATGGAGACCATTCGATCAGTAAGGGCGAGCATTCGGGTGAACGACTATGCATCAAATATAGATCTAAAGGATGCATACTTTTATTCAGAAAGTACCTACTGTTTGCCATCCTGGGGGTCGTTTATCAGTTCCGAGCAATGTGCTTCGGACTCAGTCTAGCACCCTGGGCATTCACTCGAATAATGAACTCGGTAATGACATATTTCCGAGCTCATTTGTCTGCTGTGACGTTGGCCTATTTGGACGACATTCTTCAGACATACGGCAACAAAAGGGTTGTTCAGAGCGATGTTCAGAGTCTGCTTCTATTGCTCCAATGTCTTGGTTTCATTGTAAACGAAAAGAAGTCGGATCTTGCTCCCTCCAAGTCGTTCATTCACTTGGGAATGAGCTTCGAGACTCACAACAGTCTGGTTCATCTTCCGTTACCCAGAGCGAAATTAGTCAGTTGTTATGCTCACTTTTGTCTACACTCAGACGTATTAACAGCGAGAGAGTTCATGCGACTGATGGGACTGTGTGGAGCGGCGACAGTCCTTATTCTGCTTGCACACACGTCCACTCCAGATATTTTTCACTCAAATATGGAGTGTGAAGACGCATTCGCTTGAAACAAATATTGTTTTATCGGACCAAGTAAAACAAAGGATTCAGATTTGGGCAGACATTCAGTGGTTAACTCCGGGAGTTCCGCTGCAGCTGCCAGATCCAGCTTTTACGATTTTGACGGATGCGAGTCAAGCAGGTTGGGGCACACCCCTGAGCCCAACAGACTCGAAGTGTCAGGGTCTTTGGGACCCTGTGTTCCGTGAGAAACATATAAACATCAAAGAAATGATGTCATTATGGCTAGCGCTACGTCATTGGATGAACATAATTCAGAATTCGCATGTTCAAATACTGTCGGACAACTCGACAGTAGTAGCGTATATTCGGAACCAAGGATGCACACATTCGATTCCGTTATTCGATCCAACAGAGAGAATTCTTCTGTATGTCTTGGAACATCACTTCATCTATTGGTCCGTCATATACCAGGTCGTCTGAACGTCCTAGCAGACTCCCTCTCTCGGAAAGGTTGCATGTTGCCTTCGGAATGGACTCTCAACAAGCGAGGATTCAGGCAGATTTGCTACCAATGGGATCGACCAATGATAGACTTATTCGCGACTCATCTCAACAATCAATTGCAGACGTATGTGTCGCCATGCCCAGATCCTCAGGCGTACACAGTAGACGCTCTCTCAATTTCTTATCAACCTACCTACAATTGTTTACTACAGGCTTACACTACAGTGGAAGTCCCTAACTCGGAAAATATACTCTGTATTTTTATCTTTCCCAAACAATTTGGGAAAGAAAAGTGGTGCAAAAACACCAAGAAAAAATAAGCCAAAACTTGGTCGAGTGCTACCGGCGCAGACCCAGTAGGGGACACTCTCCTCCAAGTACAACTCCACGACTTCCGTTGCCAGTGTGCATATACATTGCTAATGACTCATTCTTTTTTTTGTCCCCCATGTTGACAAGACATTCTTCTCAGCACTAGTATCAGTGATCATCCTGCTCGTTGATTGTGTGTTTCCTGCATCAAGTTGGATCAAAGTATCTTTTTCTTATCAGGAACTGTTTTTCATTATATTCTCTATGTAAATTATTATCCATAATGTATTATATTTTCTTTTCCGAGTCGCGCGCGATTTTCGTGAGCCATGCGGCTTCGGACTTTAAAATTTCACAATTACATTTATGTTAAAGTTTTTCATTTTGTTAATTGTGTTAGAGTTAGGTGTCAGCAGGGTACCTTTAATACAGATTTTCTACTCTCCTTTGAGAGTGATCCTTCTGTTGTTTGGTTCCCGGTCGACCGTCTGGGGTCTGTTTTTCTGTCACCTTTCTCTCTTCTTTGGGGGTGTTCTTCTGTCTTCTGCTGAATTCACCTTCTCTGCTTCTCTCACTTCTGTCATGACTATTCCTTGCGGGCAATGTCTGCTTCCTAAGCATGTGGACGATTCGCATGCTTCATGCTCCTCTTGCAATGGGTGTTTGGCCGATCAACCCTGTGGTCTTTGTGGATCATGGTCATCCACTTTCTGGGCGTCTGTGAACCGTGTTGTGCGTTCTTGTGGCCGTGCCTCCTGCTCCCGCGGGAAAGGAGAACGCAGTCGTTTGGAGCCTCCCGAAACAACCACGTCTGGTGAGAGTTATTCCTCCTCCCTGATGGATGTGAAGTCTATTCATGTAGCGGATACTGCAGGAGCCATTGAGTTGTCTGGTGAAGAGGTGCCTGCTTCCGGGACTGCGGTCCCTCTCCAGTTGACATCTGAGGCTGTCACTAGGGTTGTGACTCCTCCTTCGGAAACGAGCAGGGGTACTCTCTCCACAATTCCTCCAACCTCAACGACTCCCGACATATCTGCTATTACTGCTGTTCCGTCTGCTACGTCATCGGTTTTCGTTTCAGCCAGCCTCGGCTTATCACTGCAGGAGTCTGCAGGGATGTCTGGCAGTGTGGACGTGGGATATCGGCCTCAGCCTTCCCTGACTTCAACTCGCCGAAGTTGGAAGGGGCTGCCGGCCGAACCCTCCACTGTGGTCTCTCCTCCGTCGAGCACCACAGTTTTGTCATTGGATTCGGATGTTCATGGTGGGGCCACTATGAACTCTGTGGCATTTCCGTCCACGCATTCTGGTCACACGATCAGTTTTGCGGGACCAGCACCTTTTGTGCAGCCTGGACGTTCTGTCCCACAGAGGTCCACGGCAACTCTCCTGAGTTCCCGCTATGTTGATACTTGGGTGTGTCTTATACCCCTATAATGGCTGCCCTCAGATGTTTAGGCTGCTGCCCATCGCCCCGCTTCAGGTGCCTTTGAGGATCGTGACCCTTCGCTGGTTAAGAGGGTCAGGTGTGAAGCCACTTTGCTGGTTCATCTGCATGTTGAACCAGCCGACATGGGCAGTGAGCTTTAGGGAGGCCCTCTCCTTGCTCACTCAGGTTCTGTCCAAGAGCCCTCCTGTTGCTTCCAGCGAAGCAGCGAGTGGTTTCCAGACGCCCATATGGCGCCGCCTCCCGGGATTGATCTGCCCTTTCTGATCCCCCTGGTGTGCCTACACCATGGGAGGCATCGGCTGGTTTTTCCACGATGGGCTATGTGTCTTCCGACTCAGGGGAGGAGTCCGACATACCTGATGTTGAGAGCCAACAGTCTTCTGACTTGGGGGCAGCTCTTGACTTTGTGTTTGGGTTCCTTCCGGTTCTCAAACCATCAAACCAGCCGACAGTGTCAGCCAGGCCGCAGTCATCGGTCATGCGCCTGCAGCCTGTGGAACAACCTGCTTCTGGGCGTCTTCGACCGTGCCAGTCAGTACAGGTGGTTGAAGCATTTTCAGCTTTGGACCCTAAGCTGAGTTCCAAGGCTATGAAGGCTCCGTTCTTCACCAGGGTTGACACCTTTTTGCCTCCGGCGCTTTATCGTTCCTACGATTCCGCCAATTCATCAGTCTGCCAGACTTTGACAGTCCTGGATCAGGACTCCAACTCCCTCGGGCTTTCCAAGCCCAAGTCTGCCGTCATTCCTATGGCGACTCTGGAGTCCGTGTTTGGCTTATCGAGAGAAATGCTGGGCATGCTTTCTCTCTCAGATCACGTCGTCTCTGCCTTAGCTGCTTATCTGCCCTCAGATAAGTTTGACGATGTACAGGCTCCTTTCCGCGTGCTGTCCAAGGCGCTCATGCATCTTACTCACACGCATGCCTGTAACACGGCTAATTTGGAACTAGTTCGAAGGGACACTGTGCTGGACACAGGCCGTTTCCTTCCTGAGGGGCAGCGTGCTGCTGCTCTTTGATCTGTTTCTTTGGCAGGTCCGCAACTGTTCCTTGGTTCCATGTCGATGGTCCGGGATCACGTCCTACGTCATTCCAAAGATCAGCTGCTGCTTCGTCAGCTTATTCAGCCTTCTGTGGGAGGCAGGGGCCATTCAAAGCCTAACAAGTACCCTTCTGCTTCCGCTGCGAAGCAAAGGGCTGATCCTTCTGCCACCACATCTACTTCTTACTTACGGGGTAAGGGTAAGCATCGGCAGGCTAGAGAGAAGTCTCAGGATTCTTCATATAGCATTGGGGGTGATTTCTCCTCTCGCGGGCCTCTTCGGGGCTCGAAATGAAGGTCCTCACCTCGAATCGTCCCAGGTTGGAGGAAGTATAGCAGAGTTCGTAGACCATTAGGCCACCATCACATCCGATCCTTGGGTGTTAGATGTTGTTCAGTCCGGTCTGCGAATATCCTTCCTGAGGCACCCCACTCTGTCAAGAGTGCCTCTTCCAATCTCCTGGCAAAGGGGGTGATCGAGGTCATCAAGAACATTCAGTCAGTGGGGTTTTATTCCCGCCTGTTCTTGGTGCTGAAGAAGGATGGCCGACTCCGACCGGTTATCGATCTGAGTATCCTGAAGCAGTCTATCGTTGCTCTAAAGTTCAACATGGAGACTTTCTGGCCGGTTCACCGTTCCATTCACCAGGGAGATTTCGCTTCCAGCATCGATCTGCGAGATGCTTACTTTCACTTCCGATTCATCGGACGTCGCGAAAGTATCTCAGGTTCGCGTTTCTGGGGCGAGTTTACCAGTTCAAGGCCATGCCTTTCAGCCTCAACCTGGATCCGTGGGCCTTCACCCAACTGATGTCGCATGTGATAGCCTACCACCGCACACAGTCCAGGGTGATTACTTCGACATATCTAGACGATATCCTCCAGAGGCATTCCAATGCTGCCTTACTGCAGTCGGATGTCGACACTCTAGGATTCAGAGCCAACGAGGAGAAGTCAGATCTGGTCCCTTCTCAGTCGTTTTGTCATCTGGGGATGGCCTTCCGTACTCAGTTCAATACGGTGGCGGTTCCCCAGGCCAGGGCTGTGATTCTCACATCTTTTGCTCTGAATGTGTCCTAGTCCACTTCTGAGACAGCATGGAGTATTCTCCGGCTGCTCGGTCTCTGCGGTTCGGTGATGGATCTCATTCCCTCATTCCTCTAGGTCGGCTGCATGTCAGACCTCTCCAACACTTTCTGCTCGGTCAGCTTACCCCAAGATGTAATCTTTCTTGGGTGTTGCTTTGCTTGGGGGTGGGGGGGGGGGGAGGGGGGTGCTATTCGAACCTTTATCCCAGGTGGATATCCGTTTTCTCACATATAAGACGACTTTTCTGATGGCTTTTGCTTCTGCCAGACGGGTTAGTGAGCTTTACGCCCTCTCGGTTGACCCGGCCTTTTTCAGGAACTCTCCCAACAGTGTTACTTTTACCACTGATTGCTCTTTTCTGGCCAAAAATCAGATACCAGAAACTACTCCTCCTCCTATCTGTATCAGTTCTCTTCCTTCTGTTGAGGGTAATCGCCCTTTGCTCTGTCCGATTTGTGCTATTCGCATTTATCTCAATCAGACACAATTCATACGGAAAGGCAGGAAACGTTTTTTTCTGTCTCTTATTCCTGGTCGACAGAAGATCTCTCCTCAATCCATTTCTCAATGGATTTGTCTTGCTCTTTGCACGGCTTACGCTCGTCTTGCAAATGGCGATTGTATTACTAATCATATTTCTGCCCACGAGGTGCGTGCACTGTCTACCTCTTGGGCTAATTCTAACTCCGTCAAGTTGTCGGATGTTATGCAGGCAGCCTACGGGAGAAATACCTCTACTTTCTCCACCTTCTATCTGCGTCAGTTGCAGGAGCAGTCAGAGGACCTTTTTGCTTTGGGCCCTCTTTCTTCTGCTCAGGCTGTTGTCTACCCTAGCCATTAGGCTTCTTGAAGGTCAGTTCCAACTCTGTGCTGTTACTGCCCTTTTCTCTCTGTGCATCACACAGACCCATAAGCTTCATCTCTCATTGTCTTTTACTAATGATTGTGATGCTATGGTTTGATAGGCCTCAGGACCTCTTCCTCTGTCCACGGTTCTAGTGCAATTGGGTTATGTGGGGGTTGGTTATGCGATTCCCTCCAGCCTATTGTCTATTCAGCCTGTAGTAAACAATTGTAGGTAGGTTGATAAGAAAGTTAAATTTTATAGTAAATTTCCTTTCTTATTATACCTACCACAATTGTTTACATGGAGGCCCTCCCCTTTTCTTTTACAGGTAAGAATCCTTCCTCCCCGCTGATCACATAACTCTAACGTTGGCGGATTCAAAAGAATTAGTCATTAGCGACGTATATGCGCACTGGCAACGGAAGTTGTGGAGTTGTACTTGGAGGAGAGCATCCCCTACTGGGTATGCGTCGGTAGCACTCGACCCAGTTTTGGCTTATTTTTAGTCGAGTTTTGACTTATAGTTTGATGAAGTGGCTGGTGGGCGCCGGCGTAAACAATGTTTTCCGGGCAATGACTTTAGTTCTATTTGATGCACCTTTACCAAAATTGTACCAGAGGTTACCCTATAGGAAAGGAAGACACCTATTGATTTCGGAGTCGGGGACTCCAAGGTCAAGGTCACTGTTACTATAAATAGAATATTTTATGACAAATTGGTTTCCGGGCAATAAGTTTAGTTCTATTTGACGCACCTTTACCAATCGTATACCAGAGGTTACCCTGTCGGAAGGGAAGACACCTATCGATTTCGGAGTCTGGGACTCCAAGGTCAAGGTCACTGTTACTATAAATAGAATATTTTGTGACAAATTGGTTTCCGGGCAATAACTTTAGTTCTATTCCTTGTATCTTCACCAAACTTATACCACAGCTTACCCTATAGGAATGGAAGACACCTATCGATTTCGGGATCTGGGGCCCCAAGGTCAAGGTCACTGTTACTATCAATAGAATATTTTGTGACAAATTGGTTTCCGGGCAATAACTTTAGTTCTATTTGACGCACCTTTACCAAACTTATACCAGAGGTTACCTTATAGGAATGGAAGACACCTACTGATTTCGGAGTCTGGGACTCCAAGGTCAAGGTCACTGTTACTATAGATAGCTTATTTCTTCAGAATTAAATTCAAAACTCGACTTCTGGATCTGTGATCCTGTTGCTGGATTTTTTCTTGGTGCTTTTGCACCACTTTTCTTTCCCAAATTGCTTGGGAAAGATCAAAATAGAGAGTATACTTTCCAAGTTAGGGACTTCCACTGTAATGCAAGCCTGTAGTAAACAATTGTGGTAGGTATAATAAGAAAGGACATTTACGATAAAATTTAAATTTCTTGCGACAGAATGATAGAATATGCATATCCTCCAACTCCTTTGATTCATCAGATCTTGTTAAAGATCAAGCTATCGCAGTGCAAGATACTGCTGGTAGCATCTCTGTCGTCTCAGAAACCATGGATCAATCTACTCAGGTGTGTGTTATGGGACATTCCCCGGAAGCTTCCTCCACGGGAGGACCTTCTCTTTCAGGGGAAATCTCGCACACTGCATCACAACCCGCAAGGTCTCAACCTTCATGTACTTACGTTGTGCGGTCCTTCTTGCACGGAAGGTGCTTTACAGGACGAGCAGGGAACTCAATTTCTAACTGTAGGAGGGCCTCCTCTTCGCTAAATTATGCGGCAAAGTGGAAGGTTTTCTCTCATTGGTGTAAGGATCAGTCAATAGATGTTTATGATCCTTCCTCTCCAGACATTGCAAATTTTCTGGTCTACTTGTTTTACGTTCTCAAACTGCAGCCAGTCACTATTAAGGGTTATAGGTCTATGCTATTGGACACTTATGCTCATCATGATAGCTTAGAAATTGGATCTAATGTCTCTTTATCTAAGTTAGTTAAAAAAATTTCCATGAATAGGCCTAGAACTCTTAGGTTAATTCCTAAGTGGAATTTAGCTTGGGTTCTGTTGAAGCTTAAAGAAGCTCCATTTGAACCTTTTCATGCTGTAGAGTTCAAATTCTTGACATATAAAACAGCATTTCTCTTAGCCTTTGCTTCTGCAAGAAGAGTTAGTGAACTTCATGCTTTATCTGTTGATGATTCTCATTATCGTAGTGTTGGTAATACTATTACTTTAACTACTCATGTGGGATTTTTGTCTAAGAATCAGGCTCCTAATAAATATCCTGAGTCTATTATCATTAAGGCTCTTTCGTCATCAGATAGCCGTAGACCTTTGCTGTGTCCAGTAAGAGCTATGCGCATTTATAAACATAGATTTGAGTGTATTAGAAAATGAAGGAAATGCTTCTTTTTATCTTTAATTCCCAATAGAAGGGACATTTCTGTTCATTCTATTCCTAGATGGATTCAATTAGCAATTCGTACTGCTTATGAAAGTTTATCTTCTAATCAGCAGTCGGTGCTTAAGATTTCAGCGCATGAAGTTAGAGCACTGTCCACATCTTGGGCTTATTCTAACAGTATTGCCATTACTGATCTCATGAAAGCTGCTGATTGGGCACAGCCTTCTACATTTACAAAGTTTTACCTTAGAAATATAGAGTCTATTTCAGGTGACCTTAGATGTTTAGGTCTGTTATCTGTTGCTCAGAATGTCGTCCACTAAACGATTACAGCTATAGTTATGTAGGTTTTCTATTCCAGCAGTGACTCTGTTCTGCTGCCCTCTTCGTTCTGTGGTGATTTGACCCAGATCAAGGGGAAGGAGGGGATGGTTTTCCCTTATATCACCGGCTTTATAGTGAAAAGCAAGGGAATACCTCCTCCTCTTTTAAAGTGTGGCTCGGTGTGAAGCATTTGTATATGTCACGTGTCATACGAGCGTTAATATACAATTCTCGGACACTTTTAAATGAGTATAAAGAGTCTCATTCTCTGGACTATCTTTATTTATTGGCTTCCTTTATTAAATTAGTATAATGGGTTATACTGGCTGTTAATAGAGAATTATAGATGATATAATGCTCAATTATTTGGTTGGTTTTGTGTCTTTCTTATTTCTAATAAATAAGAAAGACATATGTAAATCCTTTCTCTCCTTTTCTCCTTGAGGGGATATTCCTTTATATATAATTGAGCTTATTGGATTTTCCTTTATGCCCTTGGCCCTCCAGCCTTTTTTCTATTCAGCTAAGTCTAGGCCATTGGTTGCAGTATAAAAATATGAAAAAATTTAAAGTAATTTATATATTTTTTATGCTTACTAATGACCCAGACGGGGATGACCGTCCCATGAGTCGGGAACTCATACCTCCCTGCTGATTATATAACATTTAGCAGGCACTGGTTGTAAGAATGAGGCTTGGAGCCAATTTCTGTACTTCCTTGACACTGTGCATTAGACAAAAGTATGGAGGACCATGTAGGACATTAGTTTTTTGGTTTTGGATGCAAATTTGGGGGGGCAAAATTTGTGTTTGATCCTGAATATTTTGGAGTTAGCACCAGCTAAGTCTGGGCCATTGGTAAGTATAAAAAATATATAAATTACTTTAAATTTTTTTATTTTCAATGCAAAAACTTGTAGGCTATTTTGGTTATATTCACTTCAAGGTATTAATATTGTGACTGAAAAATTCTACTACTTTCAGCTACATAGTGGAAAAATAGCCACACACATCTCATAATTTAAAATGTTGCATTCAATTCATATGTGACTGTCTTCTACACTCAAAATGTATCAAAATATGACACAGAATGGGTCATGAATTATTGCGAATCAATGCAACGTTGACAAATCATCCCCTGAGTTCCAGTGTGTTCTATGTGCCAGTAAGTACATAGAACACATTGAAACTCAGAGGACGAAATGATAATAGATTTTAAAGGCAGAGCCCAAATAGGCCTGAGGTGTGATTTAGAAATTATTAGATATGTCCTACTGCTAATATTATAGGAGTGCGGCAAAAAGTGTACCTCGATTGCAAATAAGGTGCATCATAGGTGTGATACTATGATAGTGTACTCAGAAATGAAGCAGTTTATGAGGGGTCATATACTGTATTTCAAAGGTAAAAATTGAAAATTTGTATTCATTTGAAAGACATTTTTGTGGAAAGCATTAGCTGCATATAGCTGTTACATTACATTAGGTAATGGGTTAACACTTTATCTTAACAAATTGGCCACATCCACCTACATAATTTATAAATTGAGCAGTTTAAAAAAAAATCAGAAACCATATCAAGCTCATTCCAAATGAGGGATTTTGTTGAAATTGTTTGAAAAATTGGAAAAAAATAACAACAAATTTTGATATTGTGTGCGTTGGGTAAAGGGCTAATGGAAGAAGATGTAAGAATCTAGGATATTCTGTTCTTTGCAGGTTATCTTTTTTGATGGAACATGTATTCCACGTTTCAAATTACCAAGTGACAAATTCTATTCATAGCAGCTATGTTGTTAGAGGTATTAATGTATTAATTCTTGGTCAAACAGAATTTGTGATCATATAATCCCAAATGATTTCCTTGTGGGAGAAAATATTATCACTGTTTCTTTTTAAATAACTTCAAAATGTTACTTCTTCCTAAACCCACCTTTTAATCATTATTGGGATTGGAAGAATGACAACATCTTTGTGATGTGTCATGAACTAATCTGTAGAGTGCACACACAAAAATGGGTTGGGAATCACAAGGGAAACTGATACAGTGAACATAACTTTTTATGCCTTTAATTCTAATCATGGCCCTTTTGACTTTTGAATGAAGGCAAGTTTAGTTGCATGTTAGTAGTACTCTTATCATTCATGCTCCAGAGAGGCCATTGGACTGAACTCTGGTACATTATTCAGACAAGAGAATGATTCATATCAAGGTTTTGGGACAAATAAAAATGTTGTCCAAATCACCTCCATTTTTAGCTCAACTTTGACATAAGTCAAATTTGAGGTTATGCCATGGTCCATCTGTCTGTCAACAGTTCAATACAGCTCGGGCTAGAGGCCGTATTTATGAACCGATCTTTACGAAACTTCTAGAGTACCTTTGTTATCACTGTGGGACGAGAACGAGTGTTTTTGGGTGCAGTCCAAAATTCAAGATGGCCACCAGCAGCCATTTTGTACTTTAGTTTGTGCAATCAGTTTTTTGTACAGAACATCTTTATGAAATTTCTGATACGAATAAATTTTTGTCTAAATGTTTAGTAACATGGAATACATCACATATAATACAGGTTTTTTTCTCGTGCAGAAATTCTGCAAATTAGATAAACTTTGATTTTTTCAGTGCTACTTACACACAGTAAGTACACATGTCAATATGGCACGGGCTAGGGGCTGTATTTATGAACCGATCTTCACGACACTTCTTGGGTACCTTTGTTACACCTTGGGATGAGAACGAGTGTTTCTGGGTGCGGTCCAACATTCAAGATGGCTGCCAGTGGCCATTTTGTACCGAAATTAGGTGCAATCAGTTTTTTGTACACAACTTCTGTATGAAAGTTCTGATTTGAACAAGTTTTTGTATGAATGTTTAGTAACATGGAATAAATCACATATAATACGGGTTTTTTTCTTGTGCAGAAATTATACAAATTAGATGAACTTGGATTTATTCAGTGCTATTAATACACTGTAAGTGCACATGTCAATACGGCTAGGGCTGGGCGCTGTATTTATGAACTGATCTTCACGAAATTTCTTGGGTACCTTTGTTATCACCGTGGGACGAGAACGAGTGTTTTGGGGTCCGGTCCGAAATTCAAGATGGCCGCTGGCAGTCATTTTGTACGAAATTAGGTACAATCACATTTTTGCACAGAACTTCCATATGAAAGCTCTGTTTTGAATAATTTTTAGCTCAACTTTGGCGTAGCCAAATTTGAGCTTATGCCATGGCCAGTTGTACATCGTCCGTCTGGCCGTCTGTCTGTCTGGCCATCTGTCTGGCCATCAACAATTTAATACGGCTCGGGCTAGAGGCCGTATTTATGAACCGATCTTTACGAAACTTCTTGGGTACCTTTGTTATGACCGTGGGACGAGAACAAGTGTTTTGGGGTCCGATCCGAAATTCAAGTTGGCTGCTGGCAGCCATTTTGTACAAAATTAGGTACAATCAGATTTTTGCGCGGAACTTCCATATGAAAGTGCTGATTTGAATAATTTTTTGTATGAATGTTTAGTACCATGGGATACATCACATATAATACAGGTTTTTTTCTCGTGTGTAAATAATGCAAATTAGACTAACATTGATGTATTTAGTGTTAATTTCAGCACTGTAAGTGCAATTGCCAATATGGTTCGGGCTAGAGGCCATATTTATGAACCGATCTTTACAAAACTTCTTGGGTACCTTTTGGTATCACCGTGGAACGAGAACGAGTGGCTTTGGCTCCGGTCTGAAATTCAAGATGGTCGATGGCAGCCATTTTGTACAAAATTAGGTGCAATCAGATTTTTGCACAGAACTTCCATATGAAAGCGCTGATTTGAATTTTTTGTGTGAATGTTTAGTACCATGGGATACATCACATATAGTACGGGTTAGTACGGGTTTTTTTCTCGTGCAGAAATTATGCAATTTAGATGAACTTTGATTTTTTCAGTGCTACTTACACACAATAAGTACACATGTCAATACGGCTCGGGCTAGAGTCTGTATTTATGAACCGATCTTCACGAAATGTCTTGGGTACCTTTGTTATCATCTTGGGACAAGAACGAGTGTTTCTGGGTGCGCTTCAAAATTCAAGATGGCTGCCAGTGGCCATTTTGTACCGAAATTAGGTCTAATCAGTTTTTTGTACACAATTTTATACAGCTCAGGCTAGAGGACGTATTTATGAACCAATCTTTATGAGACTTCTTGGGTACCTTTGTTATCACCGTGGGATGAGAACGAGTGTTTTTGAGTGTGGTCCAAAATTCAAGATGGCCACCAGCAGCCATTTTGTACCAAAATTCGTGCAATCAGTCTTTTGTACAGAACTTCTGTATGAAAGTTCTGATTTGAATAAATTTTTGTATGAATGTTTAGTAACATGGAATACATCACATATAGTACAGATTTTTTTCTCATGCAGAAATTATGCAAATTAGATGAACTTTGTTTTATTCAGTGCTACTTATACACTGTAAGTGTACATGTCAATACAGCTCGGGCTAGAGGCTGTATTTATCATCCGATCTTCACGAAACTTCTTGGGTACCTTTGTTATCACCTTTGGACGAGAACGAGTGTTTCTGGGTGCGGTCCAGAATTCAAGATGGCTGCCAGTGACCATTTTGTACTGAATTAGGTCCATTCAGTTTTTTGTCACAACTATACAGCTCGTATTTATGAACTGATCTTCACGAAACTTCTTGGGTACCTTTGTTTTCATCTTGGAACAGGAACGAGTGTGTTTTGGGATGCCTTTGTTATCACTGTGCTATGAGAACACATATTTTGGGGTTCAGTCAGACCCACTCTGGGACTCAATGATTTCTTTTCTAGTTTAGCATCTGACTGTCACCCACCTTTACAATACTTTACCTATACATTTGTTACAGGCTACGGTCAGTATTTATGTACAGACCGTTACAATACTTTACATGTACCTTTGTTATCAGGGCATTACCTAGATGTTTGTCATTGCTGTGTCACATACTGTACATGTACATGTCTTAACAAGTTGAGCTACAGTGTCATTGACACTTTCATTTGTATGAATGTTTAGTACCATCATCACATATAATACAGGTTTTTTTCTCATGCGTAAATTATGCAAATTAGACTAACTTTGATCTATTTAGTGTTACTTTCAGCACTGTAACTGCAAATGCCAATACGTTTTGGGCTAGAGGCTGTATTTATGAACCGATCTTTACAAAACTTCTTGGATATCTTTGTTATCACCATGGGACGAGAATGAGTGTTTTGGGGTCCAGTCCTAAATTCAAGTTGGCCACCAGCATCCATTTTGTACAAAATTTTGTGCAATCAGTTTTTTGCTCAGAACTTCTATATGAAAGCTCTGATTTGAATAAATTTTTGTGTGAATGTTTATTAACATGGGATGCATCACATATAATACTTATGTCCTATTCTTTAGACCATTGCAGTCACCTTGTAATTGATTTACTATGGTTGACGTGGTCACAACAAAACTCCTTTTTCTCTTATTCATTATTGGTGACCTGGTCACAACAAATACTGATTTCTGTCATATTCATTATTGTTGACCTGGTCACAGCAGATAGTAATTCCGGTCATATTCAAAGTTGAGCTACAGTGTCATTGACACTTTCATTATACCTTATTGTTCATGACTCAAAGGTGTGTCACTTCTTTGATCCAAGGTCATATCATCAAGGTCATGGTCACAGACAGCAAAACTTGGATATTGGTATACAGCCCTTCTCCGGTCCATATAACTTGGTATGATTGACAGATCTTATTCATACTTGGTACAATTATTGCTCATGACTCAAAGGTGTGTCGCTAATTTGATCCAAGGTAATGTCATCACAATCAAGGTCACAGACCGCAAAACTTGTCGTACAGTCCTTGTCTGGTCTGTATAATTGAATCTGTGTGACAGATCTTGTTCATACTTCATACAATTGCTACACTTAACCTAACTTTGTGTCATGACTTTGACCAATTGTCATATCATTAAGGTTAAGGTCACAAGCAATAACACTTGGATTCTTGTCTTGTATTTAGCTTCCCCTAAAAGCAGTGACCCTGGACAGAGCTGTCTAGACTGAGAGGCCTTTGTTTATAAATAGATGCATTTATGCATATAATTACATGATTACACAAAATAATTCTATTTCTTATCAACCTTCCCTACAATTGTTTGCTACAGACTTGTACTCCATTGGAAGTCCCTAACTTGGAAAATATACTCTCTATTTTGATCTTTCCCAAGCGGTTTAGGAAAGAAAAGTGGTGCAAAAGCACCAAGAAAAAATAAGCCAAAACTAGGAAGAGTTGCAACTGGCACACACCCAGTAGGGGACGCTCTTCTCCTAGTACAGATCCACAGATTCCGGTACCGGTGCGCAATCAGGTAACTAATGACTCATTATTTTTTTCTACAACTGTCATAGGAAGATGTGTGTCCATTTGCACTAATAAACCGTGATAATTCAACTCGTTGATAATGGTTATCTGTGACTAGAATTATGGATCTGAGGATCGCATAATAACAGGACTGTGTTTTTTTTTTATTCTCGTTCTTAATTTCGACCACATTTTCATTATATTTTGTATATTCTCCGTGTTTGCACGCGACTTTCTGGTACCGTGCGGTTCGGACATATAATTTTTGGGTTGATAAATTTATGTTATCCTTTTGGATATTATTATTATTGGAGTTAGGTGTTAGTGGGGGGGGGGGGGGGGGGGGGGGGGGGGGTTGTATGAACAATATTTCCCCTCTCTGTTGAGGACAGAATTTCTGTATTTTTATACTGTACCAATGACCCAGACTTAGCTGGTGCTAACTCCACAAAAACCAGGGCCAAACACAAATTTTGCCCCCCAATCCCCAAAATTTGCATCCAAAACAAAAAGAAATCATGTCCTAAAGGACCTCCATAGTACGACTCTACTGCGCATGCGCAGTGACGCAGTCGTCCCGAAATTGGCGCCAAATATCATTCTCTGTTTGGCCCTTCATCAGTCAACATCTCACTGATCTTTGTGCTTGTAAATCTCAGTTTAAAGGATGCCAGACACGTAATTCTTGGAGAAAATGTGATTCTAAGGAGGATAGAAGGAGGAGAGGAAAAAAGAAGTGGCAAAAAATAATCAGGGCTGTACTTAAAATTTTTTGTTGAAATTATGTTAAGTTGCCTATTTTCGAGGCATGGGCCTCTTGTTGTCATTCTTGCTAATTGTTGCACTGCTTATTCAGTGTTTCCTCTCCCCTAGCCTTCAAAAGTCCCCCCTTGCAATTCTCCCATGCTTTTGGCATATTTTTGAGAAGTTTCATTTCTAAAAATTCCCTGGGAGAGTTGCTTGGTTACAGAATGTTTTCTGTTATTTTCCCCATAGTTACGTTTTCACCCATGAGTGTATAACGTTTGTGTTCTGCATCTTCCATCTGATGTTCTGCAGATTCTCCCCTGGGAGTCTCTGTTTTGCATCAGATAGAGTGTAATTGATGACTGATTCCGGGCCAGTTTTTTCAGTGCCTGGAGTCATGTTTTCTACTGTGTTTACACTGTTTGTTTTCATTGGCAACAGCCTTTTTTGAGGGGGGCTGTTTGCCTTTGTGGTAGTTTATCTCATTATAAGATACATTTATATTATCCGAAAGTGTCTCATTAATTATTTTATATAATTTTAAAATTTTTGACCACACTTTGCCATCGGATCCATCGGGGCTCAACGTTACTTTTCAGCAACTTGGGCTTCTCTGAAAAAATATTTTTTCAAAATTATTTTGTTTTGCAATTGTTTTTTCATTTTATTAATGGATCATGTTATTATGTATCTTTGTGTCAGGGGTTTTTGCGAGTAACTAGGACTTATTGTTGTTCTTTCACAATGAAGGGACGTTGTTCAAATTGTAGTAGGAAGAAATCTTCCTCTGACTTTCATGATCATTGTATTAATTGTAGTCAGTGTTCTCGCATTAATCCCTGTCCTATATGTGAACATTGGGATGAGAAACATTGGAAACGTGTGTCACGATATGTTGTTTCTGGAGAAAGAGCGATGCCGGCTCTTTCTCCACAAGGTCACTCTACTCTCTCAGTTTCTATTTCAGAGGAACCAGAACAGGGTGATGTTTCCATGTTATCTTCTTCAAGTGTGCGTCCGTCGTCACAAATAAATACAGAGCTAGCGGCAAAAGTGCTCATGGAGATTAGACAAATGTCGTCCGCTAGCTCGCCCGGTGTAGCGTCCATTCACCGAATGGTTCGGCAGCCGGGTTCGTCCGATGCGGTCCAAGAGGAAATTTTGGGTGATGCGAGCACTATAAAAATAATAGATGCACACCCAGTGACGGCGGAGAGGGAACGAGAACGGAGGAAGCCTTTTAGTCCGGTTCCTAGCTCGTCCAGGTCCAGCCGGGCCGCGAGCGAGAGAGGCCCCTCTCTCGTACAACAACATCTGGGACCAGATGTTGTGGTACAAAATGTGTCTTTAGCGGAGCATACGTCCGTCGCTCGGGACGCTCCGTTGTATAAGCAGTCCGCAGAGACTGTTAAGGCTTCCTCTTCTCGTCGGCGCACACGACCGCACCTTGGCTGCGTGACCTCCGATATTTTGCCAGCTTCGCCGATGAAGGATTCTTCGGCGACCAGGTCACACCATCCGGCAGCCAGGGATTCGAGACCGATGGACTCCGGACGTTCGCATAGGAAAAGTATGCGGGAGCCATCTGATGCGGAGCTGCCCTCGGCGAAGCAGCGAAAGACCGCTCCTCCGCAGGTCTCGACGTCGGACATTCTAGTGCAGATAGCACAGCTTATCGCAGCATCCCAGCAGCCGACAGAAACGGTGTCGGATCGAGAATTATCCGACGGCGCTGGGTCGGTACGCTCCGCCGAAGCATCGGGGGCGGACGACCGGGAACATCGGGAGGTCCGACCGGATGGTGAAAGGGATACGGATGAATTGGAGCTATCCCTTTCGGAACAACATAAAGCTGCCGTGGACTTCATCCGGCACTTTCTTCCTCAAGTTGTTCCGTCGGGCCAGACTGCTGCGCTTCCGGACAGGAGAATTATAGCGTCATTGGACTCTGAATTTTTTGAGCGGTTCAGGGACATCGCTCCCGAGTTTCCGTCGCAGTCCAATAATGTTGCAAGAACATTTGAATTATTGAACGACGCTATTTTTAAACTTGCTTCCAGGACGGGGAAAGCAAGTTTCTTGTCCGCAAATACTCTCAACCTGCCTTTCATTAATGCAAGGAATAAATTCGACACGGCAGGTCAGGGTATACCGAGAGTTCCTCTGCGTATGGACGACGAGGCGGAAGACTTAGAGCTATCATTACCGTCGTCAGCTTCTATTCCAACCTCGGTGTTGGAAACAGCTATTGCGTCTAACAGAGCCAATTTAGATGCCTTATCTTACGCAGATCACCTTACTAAGGCGTTATCACTGCGTCTTCAAGGGGAAGAGTTTCAGGATATACAATCCTCCTTAAGACTTCTTTCAAGGGCAGTAGCTTATTCCACGTGTAACTCCGCCCTTTCAGTGGCAAATCTGGAGTTGGTTAGACGTGACGCAGCCCTGGCTACATCCACACTAGTGGATTCTAAGGTGAAGAACTCTCTTAGAGTCGCTTCGGTCTCAGGAGATCTTCTCTTTGACGGCAAGCTTTCCACTATTTATGATAATATTAAAAAGAAAGCTAGTGATTCTCTGTTGTTTAGATCCGCTCCTAAAAGGTCGGATACAGCAGACACGAATAAGGCGGGCACTTCTGGGTCTTATGCGCCCAAGAGAGGTTCCTATAGAGGTTCCGGTGCGTCCTCTAGCTCTTATCCGAGAGACCGTCAGGATAGTGACTCTCATTCGGGACGTCCTTCAGGCCGGGACAATCGGTCGGACGCCCCGAGGTCGACGAGGCGAGGTGCGGGTCGTGGAAGACGTGGTTTCTCCTACCGCAGGCCTCGCAGATCCAGGAGGTGATGGCTTAAACCTCTATCGCGTTCCGGTTGGCGGAAGGTTGTCGAGTTTTTCTCAAGAGTGGGCGTCGATTACGGACGACCCGTGGGTGAGAGGAGTGACTTCGGAAGGTCTAAAGATATCCTTCAAACGAAAGCCTCCATTAACTCGAAGTCCAAAGTGGACTCATCTTCTGTCAAATCCTCAGAAAAGAGACGCTCTGCTATCAGAGGTGCAGTCTCTTTTAATGAAGAACGCGGTAGAGGTCGTAGAAAACCAGGAATCGCTGGGATTCTACAGCCATCTGTTTCTGGTTCCGAAACCAGACGGCTCGTTCCGTCCAGTCATAGATTTGAGCTGGATAAACAAGCTGATCGTCGCTCCGAAGTTTTATATGGAGACGATTCGATCGGTCAGAGCGAGTATTCGGGTGAACGATTATGCAACGAGCATAGATCTCAAAGATGCGTACTTTCACGTCATGGTACATCCGACATTCCGAAAGTATCTACGCTTCGCAGTCCTAGGAGTGGTGTATCAGTTCCGGGCCATGTGCTTCGGATTGAATCTAGCACCCTGGGCTTTCACTCGGGTAATGAACTCGGTAATGATCTACTTCCGAGCTCATTCGTCTGCGGTAACGTCGGCCTACCTGGACGACATTCTTCAGAGGTACGGCAACGAGTTAACGCTTCAGAACGATGTTCAGAATCTTCTTCTATTGCTCCGACGTCTCGGTTTCATAGTAAACGAGGAGAAGTCGGATCTGGTGCCGTCCAAGTCATTCACTCATCTGGGAATGAGCTTCGAGACGCACAACAATCTCGTTCGTCTGCCGTTAACCAGAGCGAAATTAGTCAGTTGTTACGCTCGCTATTGTCTGAATACAGACAAAGTCACGGCAAGAGAATTTATGAGACTGATAGGTCTGTGCGGAGCCGCCGCGGATCTCATTCCGATGGGACGGCTACGCACGCGGCCTCTTCAAATTTTCCTGACTCAGAATTGGAGTGTGAAAATTCATTCGCTCGATGTAGACGTTCTCTTGTCAGATCAAGTGAAACAAGAGATTCAGACTTGGGCAAACATTCAGTGGTTAACTCAAGGAGTTCCGCTGCAGTTGCCGGATCCGAGTTTTACCATTATGACGGATGCCAGTCAAACAGGTTGGGGTGCATCATTAATCCCAACGGATTCGAGATGCCAGGGTCTTTGGGATCCGCAATTCCTGTGCAAGCACATAAACATCAAGGAAATGATGTCAATTTGGCTTGCATTACGTCACTGGATGGACATTATTCACGATGCTCATGTCCAAATCCTGTCCGACAATACGACAGTAGTGGCGTATATACGGAATCAGGGAGGCACTCATTCAGTTCCGTTGTTCAATCTAACGGAAAGAATCCTTCTGTTTGCTCTAGAACATCACGTTCTTCTTTCGGTCCGTCACATACCGGGTCGTCTGAATGTGCTAGCAGACTCCCTTTCACGGAAGGGTCGCTTGTTGCCGTCGGAGTGGACTCTCAACAAACAAGTATTCAATCAGATTTGCTACCAGTGGGAATGGCCAATGATAGACTTATTTGCGACACTTCTCAACAATCAGTTGCAGACGTATGTGTCCCCGTGTCCGGATCCAAGAGCATTTGCAGTAGACGCTCTGTCGATCCCTTGGGACGGAATGATAGGATATGCGTATCCTCCAGCGCCGTTAATTCAACAAGTATTGCTAAAGATAAAACAATCTCAATGCAAGATTCTGTTGGTAGCATCTCTGTCGCCACAGAGACCGTGGATAAATCTACTCAGGTGTCTGTTGTGGGACCTACCGCGGAAGCTTCCTCCACGAGAGGATCTTCTTTGGCAGGGGAAATCGCGCCAACTCCATCACAACCCGCAAGGTCTCAACCTTCACGTTTTTCCGTTGTGCGGTCCTTCTTGCATGGCAAGCACTTTACAGGACGAGCAGTGGACGCGATTTCTAACTGTAGGAGGACCTCCTCTTCGCTAAACTATGCGGCTAAGTGGAAGGTTTTCCGTCGTTGGTGTAGGGATCATTCTGTAGATATATTTGATCACTCTATACCAGACATTGCTAACTTTCTAGTATACTTGTTTGACGAAATCAAACTGCAGCCTGTTACTATAAAGGGTTATAGATCTATGTTATCTGATACCTATACACATCATGATAGTTTACAAATTGGATCTAATGTCTCTTTATCGAAATTGGTTAGAAACTTTTCGATAAATAGACCCAGAACTCTTAGATTAATTCCTAAGTGGAATTTAGCTTGGGTTCTCCTTAAATTGAAGGAAAAGCCATTTGAACCTCTTGGGACAGTAGATTTCAAATTCTTATCTTATAAGACAGCTTTTCTCTTAGCTTTCTCTTCTGCCAGAAGAGTCAGTGAGCTTCATGCACTATCGGTGGATGATTCTCATTATCGTAGTGTTGGGAACACTATCACCTTCACTACTAATGTCGGTTTTTTAGCTAAGAATCAGGCTCCTAATAAATATCCGGAACCTATTGTTATTAAGGCTCTTCCGTCTTCAGACGGGCGTAGGCCTTTACTCTGTCCTGTTAGAGCACTACGTATCTATAAACAGAGATCTCAGTTCATCAGAAAGGGACGGAAACATTTCTTTCTGTCTTTGATGCCTAATAGAAAGGACATTTCAGTCCATTCTATTGCTAGATGGATTCAGTTAACTATCCGTACTGCGTATGAAGATTTATCTTCTTCTCAGCAGTCTGTGCTTAAGATTTCTGCTCATGAAGTAAGAGCTCTTTCTACTTCCTGGGCTTATGCTAATAGTGTTGCTATTACAGATTTAATGAAGGCTGCCTATTGGTCTCAGCCTTCCACATTTACTAATTTTTATCTCAGAAATATTGAGTCCATTTCTGGAGACCTGCATTGTTTAGGTCCGTTATCTGTTGCTCAGAATGTCGTCCACTAAACAGTTGCAACTATAGTTATGCAGGCTTTCTGTTCCGGCAGTGACTCCGTCCGACTGCCCTCTTCGCTCTGGGCTATTTGACCCAGGGCAAGGGGAAGGGGGGGGGGGGGGGGGGTGCGGGTGTTCCCTTAGGTCACCTGCTTTATAGTGAAAAGCAAGGGAATGCCTCCTCCAAGACAGTATTTCTGAGTCGCTTCCGGGATGGTTTTAAAGTGTAATATTAATGTTTAATTTCATTCATGTCTTATTTTTAAAGTGTAGCTCGGTGTGAAGCATTTGTATATGTCAAGTGTCAAACGGGCTTTAATATACAATACTTGGACACTTTTAAATGATTATAAAGAGTCTCAATTCTCTGGACTACTTTATTTATTGGCTTGCTTTAAAAATAATTAGTATAAGGGTTATACTGGATGTTAATAGAGAACATGAATGTTATTGTGCTCAATTATTAGGGTAGTGTATCTTTCTAATTTAAATATTAAATAAGAAAGATACATGTAAAGCCTAATACTCCTTTTCTCCTTAAGGGGTTACCTCTTTATTTTATAATTGAGCTTATTGGATTTTCCTCTATGTCCTAGGCCCTCCAGCCTGTTTACTATTCAGCTAAGTCTGGGTCATTGGTACAGTATAAAAATGTTAAAAAATTTATAGTAATTTATATATTTTTTATACTTACCAATGACCCAGACGGGGATGGCCCTCCCTGAGTTGGGAACTCTTGCCTCCCCGCTGAGTACATAGCGCTGACCAGGCACTGCCAGTAAGAATGATATTTGGCACCAATTTCGGGACGACTGCGTCACTGCGCATGCGCAGTAGAGTCGTACTATGGAGGTCCTTTAGGACATGATTTCTTTTTGTTTTGGATGCAAATTTTGGGGATTGGGGGGCAAAATTTGTGTTTGGCCCTGGTTTTTGTGGAGTTAGCACCAGCTAAGTCTGGGTCATTGGTAAGTATAAAAAATATATAAATTACTATAAATTTTTTAACTTTTTGGGTCCGTGTCGGCCATTTGGGTTCAGTTGTTTTCCTGCGGGTCCTTTATTTTCTGCCACCTTTCTCTCGTAGTTGGAGGTGTTCTTCTACTTTCTACATCTGTTGTGTTCGCCTTTTCTTCTACTGCTCTCACTTCTGTTATGCCCAGGATTGTTCCTTGAGTGCAATGCCTTTTGCCCAAGCATGTGGACAATTCCCATGCTTCTTGTGCCACTTGTAATGGGCGTTCTTCAGATCGACCCTGTGGGCTCTGTGGAGCTTGGTCATCCACTTTTTGGGTTTCTGTGAACCGTTTGGTGCCTTCTCATGGCTGTTCCTCCCATGTGAAAGGGGAACACTGTTGTTCGGAGCCTCCCAACATGACCACGTCTGGTGAGAGTTATACCCTCTCAATGGGGGATGTGCAGTCTTTTCTTGTGGTGGATACTGTGGGAGCAGTTGAGTTGTCTGGTGAAGAGATGCCTGGTTCCGGGACTGTGGTCCCTCTCCAGTCGACATCTGAGGCTGTCACTGGGGTTGTGATTCCCCCTTTGGAGCCAAGCTCGGTTGCTTTCTCCACTTTTTCACTGGTTTCAACAGCTCCCATCGTATCTGCTGCCACTGGTGTTCCATCTGCAACGTCATCGGCCACCATTTCAGACGGCCTCGGCTTATCAGGGGTATGCAGAGATGTCTGGCAGTGTGGATGTGGAATATCGGACTCGGCCTTCCTTGACTTCACCCCGGCGAAGTCGGAAGGGGTTGCCGGCTGAACCCTCTGCTGCGGTCTCTCAGTCGTCGAGCCCAGCAGCTTTTTCATTAGATTTGGATGTTCATGGTGCTTTTCTGTCCACGCATTCTGGCCCTACGGCCAGTTTCGTGGGGCAACGCTTTTTTTTGGCAGCCTGGACCTTCTGTTCCGCAGAGGTCTGCAGCAACTCTCCTGAGTTCCCACATTTCAGATCCTTGGGGTATTTCATATCCCTATAAGCATCTGCATTCAGATGTTTCAGCTGTCACCTGTACTAGAAGATCGTGACCCTTCGCTGGTTAAAAGGGTCAACAGTGAAGCCACTTTGCCGGTTTGTTCCCATGTTGAACCGGCTGACACGGGCCGTGAGCTTAGGGAAGCCCTCTCCTTGCTCACTCTGGTTCTTTCCAAGAGCCTTCCCGTTGCCTCCAGCAAGGCTACTAGTGGTTTCCAGCTTCCCATCCCACCCCTCCCCACTACGGCCTCTCGGGATTGGAAGCAAGCCGCTTTCTGATCCCTCTGGAGTGCCTACAACATGGAAGGCATTGGCTGGTCTGCCTGTGATGGGCTATGTGTCAGAGGATGAGTCAGACATACCTGACATCGAGAGTGAACAGTCTTCTGACTTGGAGGCAGCTGTTGACTTTGTGTTTGAGTTCCTTCCAGATCTCAAACTGTCAGATTAGCCGACGGTGTCAGCCAACGCCTACAGCCTGTGGATCAACCCGCTTCTGGGCATCTTCGGCCTTGACAGTCAGTACAGGTGGTTGAAGCGTTTTGCAGCTTTGGACTCTAAGCTGAGTTCCAAAGCTATGAAGACTTCATTCTTCACCAGGGCTGATACCTTTTGCCTCCAGTGCTTTATCGTTCCTACGATTCCGCCAGTCCATCAGTCTACCAGACTTTGATGGTCTTGGATCAGGACTCCTCCTCCCTCAGGCTTTTTGTCGTTATTCCTATGGCGACTCTGGAGTCCCTTTTGGGCTTATCAAGAGAGATGCTGGGCATGCTTTCTCTCTCGGATCACGTAGTCTCTGCTTTGTTTTGTTGTTCGCCAGGACGCTGTGTTGGACACAAGCCGTTCCCTTCCTGAGGGGCAGCGTGCTGCTCTTTGATCCGCTTCATTGGCAGGTCTGCGACTATTCCATGGTTCCGTGGTGATGGTCCGGGATGACGTCCTACATCATTCCAAAGATCAGCTGCTACTTCGCCAGCTTGATCAGCCTTCTGTTGGAGACAGGGGCCATTCTAAGTCTAACAGTTGCCCTTCTTCTTCCTCTGCGAAGCCAAGGGCTGATCCTCCTGCCGCTGCTTCTACTGCTTACTCACGTGAAAAGGGTAAGCATTGGAAGACCAAGCGAGGACTCCGGATCATTCATCTACTAGAGGAGGTGGTTTCTCACCGGGGTTCGAAATGAAGGCCCTCACCTCGATTCGTCCCAGGTTGGAGGAAGGATATCAGAATTTGCAGACCATTGGCCCACAATCACATCCGATCCTTGGGTGTTAGATGTTGTTCGGTCTTGACTGCGAATATCCTTCCAGAGGCACCACACTCTGTCGAGAGTGCCTCTTTCAACACAGGTTCCTTCAGACGTTTCACGTCGGGAACTTTTGATCACGGATATAGACAATCTCCTGTCAAAGGGGGCGATCGAGGTCGTCAAGAACATTCATTCACTGTTCTTGGTGCCAAAGTAGGACGGTTGACTCAATCTGAGTACCCTGAACCAGGCTCATTGCTCCCAAGTTCAGCATGGAGACTTTCAGGTCAGTTTGCTGCTCCATTCACCAGGGAGATTTTGCTTCCAGCTTTGACCTGTGAGACGCTTACTTTTACGTTCTGATTCATTGGACATCGCGAAAGTATCTCGTGTTCGCTTTTCTGGGGTGAGTATACTCGTTCAAGGCCATGCCTTTCAGCCTCAACCAGGCTCCTTGGGCCTTCACCCAACTGATGTCGCATGTGATAGCCTTCCATCACACACAGTCCAGGGTGACTTCTTCGGCATATCTGGATGATATCCTCCAGAGGCACTCCAATGCTGCTTTTCTGGAGTCGGATGTCGATACACTGTTGATCCTCCTCACATCACTAGGGTTCAGAATTAACAAGGAGAAATCGGACCTGGTCCCTTCGCAGTCATTTTGTCATCTGGGGATGGACTTCCGTATTTAGCTGAACGCGGTAGCTGTTCCCCGGGCAAGGGCTGTAATTTCTGCGCTTTTACCCTGACGTCCTAGTCCACGTCTGCGACAGCTCGGAGTATTCTCCAGCTGCTCGGTCTCTGCGGCTCAGTGACGGATCTCATTCCTCTAAGTCGGCTGCATGTCTGACCTCTCCAACACTTTCTGCTCAGTTGTTGGAGGCCAAATGTCGATCCTCTGGATCTGGTGCTTCAGTTACCAGACTCTCTTCATCGTCACCTTCTCCCCTGCATGGATGTTCAGTGGATTATGCAGGGAGTTACGTTGGACTTGCCCATGTCCGTTCATGTTCTCACGGCAGTTCCCAGCGAACTCAGATGGGGTGCAACATTGGATCCTCTAGGTCTTTCCCTTCATGGTGTATGGGACCAGGATCAAGTAGCTCTTCACATCAATCAGAAGGAGCTTCTTGCTCTTCTTCAGAGTTTCCGGCAGTGGATCCCCTACCTTTTGAATCATCAGGTCCTTCTATTGTCTGACAATTCGATAGTGGTCACTTGCATTCGGAACCAGGGCAGCACGCACTCGGTTTCCATGTATGAATTGGATCGGGATCTACTGCTAGCTCAGGATGTCAACATCGGAGTGATGGTTCGTCACATTCACGGTTGTCTGAACATCCTAGCCGACTCCCTGTCCCGACCAGGCAGGGTCATTTCCACCGAGTGGATGATTCACAGGGCAGTATTCCAGTCACTTTACGATCTCGGGAGTCGTCCCCACATCGATCTGTTTGTGTCCCTTTGGAATCATCGAGTGGACTCTTTCGTACCCTGTGTCAAGATCCACTGGCTTTTGTTGTGGACACTCAGTCACTCGATTGGAGCAGTCTAATCAGCTATGACCTCCTGCTGGTTCCGATTCCGCCTCAGGTTCTCGGTAAGATACGAACCTGCAGTTGTCAAATCATTCTGATCTCTCCCCTGTCGTTTCAGCGGGTGTGGATCAATCAGCTCCGCTTTCTGTTGGCGACAGTTCCAGCACGTCTCCCTCTATGTCATGACCTTCTTTGTCAAGGTCACCCAGGGAGGTTTCATGGCGACCCGACTTCTTTGTGCCTGGACGCATTCATTTGTCCGGTCCTGTCTTCTCCGTAGACGTTTTTTGAGCAGTGGAGTGCATTTCTTCTTCAAGGCGGCACTCCACTGGTTTAGCACATGTGGCTAAGTGGAAGGTCTTCTGTCGATGGTGTGCTGATCACTCTTCGACTCGCTGAAACCATCAGGTGGCCACTTTTGTGTCCCTGTGTCCAGCTCCTTTGGCTTTCGCCATAGACGCTCTGTCACTTGATTGGAACGGTCTAGTCGGCTTTGCCTTTTCACCGGTTCTGATTCTGCCTCAGGTTCTAGCCAAGATATGAACCTGCAGTTGGCGAATCATTCTGATCGCTCCCATGTTGCCTCAATGGGTGTGGATCAATCAGCTCCGCTCTCTGCTTTGCTCTGTTCGATTCGTACACTTCACATTTATCTCAACTGGATGCAGTTCATTTGGAAAGGCAGGAAATTATTCTTTCTGTCTCTTATTCCTGGTTGACAGAAGATCTCTTCTCAATCCATTTCTTGATGGATTTGTCTTGCTATTCGAGCGGCCTACTCATGTCTAGCGACTGACGATTGTATTACCAATCGTATTTCTACCCACGAGGGATTATGCTAACTCCGTCAATTTGTTAGATGTTATGCAGGCAGCCTACTGGAGAAATGCTTCTACTTTCTCCACCTTTTATCTGTGTCAGTTGCAGGAGCAGTCTGAGGGCCTTGTTCTTTGTGTCCTCTTTCTTCTGCTCAGTCTGTTGTCTACCCTAGCCATTAGGCTTCTTCAAGGTCAGTTCCAGCCCTGTGTTGTTTTATTGCCCTTGTCCTGTCTGTCTGTGCGTCACGTAGAGCCATATGCCTCATCTCTCATTGTCTTTTACTAATGTTTGAGATGCTATGGTTTGATAGGCCTTGGGAACTTTTCTTCTGTCCATGGTTCTGGTGGAGTCGGGTTATGTGGGATTGGGTATGTGATTCCCTCCTCCTATTGTCTATTCAGCCTGTAGTAAACAGTTGTAAGGGTAGGTTGATAAGAAATTTTAAATTTTATAGTAAATTTCCTTTCTTATTATACCTATCACAATTTTTTACATGGAGGTCCTCCCGCCTTCTTATTTGGGTAAGAATCCTTCCTCCCTGCTGATCACTTAACTCCAATGTTGGTGGATTCAAAAGAACGAGTCATTAGTTACACAACTGCTCACTGGTACCGGAGGCTGTGGATCTGTACTAAGAGAAGAGCGTCCCCTACTGGGTATGAGCCGGAAGCACTTGACCCATTTTTGGCTTGCACCACTTTTCTTTCCCAAATCGATTGGGAAAGATCAAATTAGTGAGTATATTTTCTGAGTTAGGGACTTCCACTGCAGTTCAAGCCTGTAGTAAACAATTGTGGTGTTATAATAAGAATGGAACTTTACTATAAAATTTAAATTTTCGGTGAATAATAAAACATTTTAGTGACTTTTTCACCTTAGAAATATCATGATATTACAGATATCACAGATGCATTACTTGGTTTACTATATTTATTTTTCTTACCATTCACTTCTTGCCAATAGCTTGGAAGCTACCCCTCGATGGTCTAGTGTTGTGTATCTGTTTCAGCTCTGCAATGGGGACATGAGTTGGATTCAGCAATAGCTCTAGCTTAAAAATAATCTTCATTCTTTTCTTTTGTAGGTATTAAAGCCTATATGGCTCTTGGTATCAACAGCAGTTCTTTGGTTATGGGTTTTCCATGGTATGGGTACCGGTATTCGTGTTGGATATTGGAGGTAATTAAATAGCTTTCCATTATTAGACTTACTTATTATATATTATTGTACTTGCCAAAAAAAAACAGCAGCAAGTCGCAGGATGTAGACTGTCAAAGTGCAGCAAAAATATGTAAAAATCTCTAGGCCCTAAATGGTTAGCTTGAATTGCTTTTTCCTACAACACGACTGGGCCAACATACAGATTTTAAGCAAACTTGCAATTTACATTCCAAGTACCTTGGCAGTTTGTTTCTTATCGACCTACCTTACAATTGTTTACAACAGGCTTGTACTATAGTAGATGTCCCTAACTTGGAAAAATACTCTCTATTTTCCTCTTTCCCAAGCGATTTGGGAAAGAAAGGTGGTACAAAAACACAACGAAAATATAAGCCAAAACTGGGTCAACTACAACCGGCACACACCAAGTAGGGGACACTCTAATCCTTGTAGTAATCCACTGCTTCCAGAACCAGTGTGCAAACGTATAACCAAGGTGTCATTCTATTTGTTTCCCGCCATCTTACAGGATGCGGATCGTTTCACTCTTCAACAGTGACACCTTTTTGTGTACCATGCCATTTTGGTCTTTTGTTCATTAATGCTAACCCGTTGGGTTCTGCTTTTAACTGAGTTAGGTGTCAGTCAGTGGTGGTTGTGGCAGCTTTTCTCCCCTCTGTTGAGGGTAGAATTTCTGCCAGTTCCCTTTTGGCTTCTTTTCTGTTCCTTTCAGGCCTTTGCTTCCTGCCACCTTACTCTGGTAGTGGAGGGTGTTCTGATTTATTTTTTCTTTGGGTTCATCTTCCCATCTTCATTGCTCTCACCATAATATATGCCTAGGACGGTACCTTGCGGGGCATTTTTGTTGACTTAGCATGTTAAAGTTTCCCATTATTCATACTCCACATTATTTGGGTGTTTTATTGAAAGACCCTGTGGGATTCTGTCTATTCTGTAGTTCATGGGAAGGGGAACGCAGTTGTTCAGGGCCCCCCGGGGGTTTTGCAGTCTTTTTATGGCATGGATACCGCGGTAGCTGCTGACTTTCTGGTGAAGAGATGCCTGGTTCCAGGACTACTGTCCCCCTCCAGTCGACATCTGATGCAGTCACTAGGGTTGTGACTTCTCTTTTGGAGCCGAGCTCGGTTGCTCTCTCCGCTTTTCTGCCTTTGTCAACTTCTACTGATGTATCTGCTTCTGCTGCTACCAGACCTGTTAACCTCTGAAGGTGACTGTCAGAGATTTTGATGCTTGTCAGTGAGATTTTTGCACGTGGCCAATACATCAATATTTTCCTTGTTATGCCTCCCACGGTCCCACCCAGGCACCCCTCCCCCAACCCAAATGCATTATATATTTCATTAAGTAAAAGCATACAAATATGGATATCAGTGGTCCAAGCCCTTGCCCCCAGGGACAATGAGCCCCCCCCCCCCCCCCCCCCCGACACGCAAATTTTATGTGAGTGGAAGCCTATTGCCTATCTAGCCTTTGTCTGTAAGCCCCCCCCCCCCCCCCCCCCTCTGCCCAGCCATTTTTCCTTGCTCATGCAAGCCCATCCCGGTGCTTCAAAACATGGAGGCTGAAACATCTTGGGCCAAAACGCCCCAGGACCAAAACGTTCAAGAACCAAAACAAGCATTCCTTCTTCATTCATGCCATTTATTCATGTAAATTCTTTGTTCAGTCTGTACATTTTTAGTGAGGAAATATTCATTCTTATTATCTTTTGACAGGTTTTATTGTACAATAAAAATTACTCAATGCTAACAATACATATCGTTTTGTTTAAAAAAAAAACACCGGTTGTTGCCGGTACAATGAAGTTGTGTGTGATTGTGGTAATTTCGTTTTCGTTTTTTTTTAAACTGTGTTTTGTATTACTGACATTAGAGAAGGTGCCCTCAGGATTCATAACTCCCATTGTGAAAAAAATACAAACAAAATAATCCTGTTGGTTCAAAATGAAGACAAAATACTCTGCTGGAGCCTGGACATGATTGTTCTGAATCTGTTTGTATATAAGTAAGGGGAGGTAACTTAATTCTTGTGAAATCTCTCAACAGATTTTTTTCAGTTTTCAACAAACTTTCAATTATATATTTTTATACTGTACCAATGACCCAGACATAGCTGCTGGTGCTAACTCTTAAAATATAGGGCCAAACACAAATTTTGCCCCCCAATCCCCAAAATTTGCATCTAAAACTAAAGAAAACATGTCCTGAAAGGCCCTCCACACTTCGCCCCTACTGCGCATGCGCAGTGTCAAGGACGTTCCGAAATTGGCGCCATTTATCATTCTAAGTTTGGCCCTTCATCAGTTAACATCTGACTGATCTTTGTGCTTTTAAATCTCAGTTTAAATGATGCCAGACACATAAATATTAGTGAAATGGTGATTCTAAGGAGGATAGAGAAGGAGGAGAGGAAAAGAATGTGTGACAGAATATTATCAGGGCTGTAACTTAAAATTTTTTAATGAAATTATGTTAAGTTACCTATTTTCAAGGCAGCAGCCATTTTGTTGTCATTCTGATTATTTAGTTACACTGTTTTTACAAGTGTTTTCCTCTCTCCCTGTCCTTTAAGTTCCCCCTTGCTATTCTCCCATGCTTTTGGCATAGTTTCTGTAATTATTATTACTAAAATTTCTTGGGAGTTTTAGCTGAATAACAGAATGATTTCTGTTCTTTCCCCATGTTTACGTCTTCACCTACGGGTGGTTAGGCGTTGTGTTCTGCATCTACCATCTGATGTTCTGCAGTTTCTTCCCTGGAAGTCTCTGTTTTGCATCAGATAGTGTATTTTTGGTAACTGATTTCGGGCCTGGGTGCCTGGAGTCTTATTTTAGTGTTTTTACACTCATTGTTTACATTTACAACAGCCCTCTGTGTGAGGGGGGGATTTCTAAAATATAATATCTTTATGTTATTTTAATCATAACTAGATACATTATTATTGTTCGTAAGTGTTGAATAAATTGTTTAAAATATTTTTAAAATTTTTGTCCACACTTAGGCTTGGGATCCATTGGGGCTCAACGTTACTTTTCAGAAACTTGGGCTGTTCTGAAAAAATATTTTTTCAAAATATTTTGATTTCAATTATTTTTTCTATATTAATGGATCATATTATTATTATGTATTTTGATTGCCAGGGGTTAGTGCGAGTACCAGGACTTGTTTTCTTTTCACATTGAAAGGATATTGATCAATTGTTTTAAGAGGAAGTCTTTCTCTGACTTTATTATCATTCTATATGTGGTCAGTGTACTCGCATTAACTCCTGTTCTGTATCGTATGATTTCGATGACAATATGGGAAGCGTATGTCACGGTATGTTGTTGGGGATTTGGACACTCCGGTCCTTTCCCCGCAGGGTCACTCTACTTTATCAATTTCTATTTCAGACGATCAAGATTAGGGTGATGTATCTGTGATGTCTTCCAACAGTGTGCCTCCGTCGTCACTATTAATGAAGGGCTAGCGGAAAAGTGCTCATGTTATACGCCAATTGCCTAAGAGGACCCTAGTAGGTTCGACGGCCTTTGACGTCCGCTAGCTCGCCCGGTGTAGCGTCCATTCACCGAATGGTTCGGCAGCCGGGTTCGTCCGTTGCGGTCTAGAAGGAATTTTGGGGTGATGCGAGCACTATAAAATTAACTTAATGCACACCCAGTGACGGCGGATCGGAAGGAGAACGGAGGAAGCCTTTTAGTCCGGTTCATAGCTCGTTCCGGTCCATCCGGACGGCAAGCGAGAGAGGCCCCTCTCTCGTTCAACAACATCTGGCCCCAGATGTTGTGGTACAAATGTGAAACTAGCGGAGCATACGTCCGTCGCTCGGGACGCTCCGTTGTATAGGCAGTCCGCTGAGACTGCTAAGGCTTCTTCTTCTCGTCAGCGCACACGACCGCACCTTGGCTGCGTGACCGCCGATATATTACCAGCTTCGCCGATCAAGGATTCTTCGGCGACCAGGTCACACCATCCGGCAGCCAGGGATTCGAGACCGATGGACTCCGGACGTTCGCATAGGAAAAGTATGCGGGAGCCATCTGATGCGGAGCTGCCCTTGGCGAAGCAGCGATAGACTGCGCCTCCGCAGGTCTCGACGCCGGACATTCTTGTGCACATAGCACAGCTTATCGCAGCATCCCAGCAGCCGACAGAAACGGTGTCGGATCGACAATTATCCGACAGCGCTGGGTCGGTAGCCGGGGACTCGAGGCCTGCAGACCCCGGACGTTCGCATAGGAAGTGTGCGGGAGTCAACGTACACGGAGCTTCCGGCGGCAATGCATCGTAAGTCCGCTACTGCACAGGCCTCGGGAACGGACGTGCTTTCCTTAATAGCACAGTTTATCGCAGCATCCCAGCATCAACTGAATCTGTCACATATATTTTATCCGACGATGCTGGGTCGGGACGCTCCGCGGAAGCGGGTACGGACGTCCGAAAGTTTCATCCGGTCCGACGGGATACTGAAAGGGATTCGGAGGATTTCAAGCTTTCCCTTTCGGAACAACATATGCTGCGATGCCGGATAAGAAACTGATAGCGTCGGTGGACTTAGAAATTTTTGGTTCGGTTCAGGGACATCGTCCCTCAGTTCCGACATAGTCCAATAATGTCACACAAACTTTCGAATTATTGAACGACGGTATATATATTATTATTTTATGCTTGCTATCCAAGCATTTCTGGTTTCTTGTTCGAAGAGTTATGGAGATGTCTTTCAAAAGTGTGCCTCTGTCGTCATAGTTAATGAAGAGTTAGCGGCAATAAGTGCTCATGGAATATGTCTATCGCTTACGGAGTAGCATTCGCTAGCTCACCCGGTGTAGCGTACATTCATCGAATGGTTCGGCTGCCGGGTTCGTCCGTTGCGGTCTAGGAAGGAGATTTGGGTGATGCGAGCACTTTAATTACTTTAGTACTCACCCAGTGACGGCAGATTGAGGACAGATCGGAGGAAGCCAACAACATAGGGGACCGCATGTTGTGGTTCAGATATTTTACATTCGGAGCATATGTCCGTTGCTTGGGACGCTCCGTTACATTGACAGTCCGAGAGACTGTCTTTAATGCTTCCTCATCCTCACAGCAGGGCACACGACCGCACATTGGCTACGTGACCTCGAGTATCCGATCAGTTTCGGCATTCAGTGATTCCACGGCGAATAGGTCGCGCCATCCGGTAGCCAAGGGACACGAGGCCTATACACTCCGGTCGCTCGCATATTGGAAGTATGCACGGGGTAACGATCACGGACCTTCCAGCGGCAATGCATCGTAAGACCGCTTCTCCTCAGGCCTCAGTGACGGACGTGCTATCCGAGTTAGCACAGTTGTTTCGCAGCATCCCAGCAATTGACAGTTTCTCGGTCGAATCAGGAATTATCCGACGGCGCTGGGTCGGTGCGGTCCGCGGTTGCATCAGCTACGGATGACCGAACGCTTTATAGGGTCCGACAGGATGGCGAAAGGGATTCGAAAGATTTCGAGTTTTCCCTTTAGTAGTATCGGAAGATGCCTTTCATATCTTCTGGCATTTCTTCCAGTGATTATTTTTTGGACTTCATTGCTGCGATCTTGGATAAGAGACTTATAGCGTCATTGGACTCGGATTTTTCGATCGGTACAGGGACATTGTCCCTGACTTACCGACGCAGTCCAATATTGTCATTACAACATGTGTTTTATTTTTCGACGCTATATATTTATATATATATACAAGCCTGCTACTAAGCATGATAGTTTAGTTTCTTGTCCGCGTTGCTCATTTCTGCCATTTTATCATTTTTACAAATAGTTTATTTTGGCAGAGCAGGGCATACCGAGAGTTCATATGCGTCTAGACGGTGTGATTAAAGACTGCATATATTCTTTTTCGCCGTTTATGTCTTTTCCAATTTCAATGTTGGGAACGACATTATGTATAGTAGACTTAACTTAGACGCTTTATTATACGTAATCCGCCTTACTGAGGCGTTATCATTACGTCTTCAAGAAAAGATTACGGGATATTATTCTCAATGTAATTTCTTTTGAGGGCAGTAGTTTGTTCACGTATAACTCCGCCCTTCAGTGGCTGATTGGAGTTGGTTAGACGTGACGCAGCCCTAGCTACATCCACACGCGTGGATAGTAAGGTTAAGAACTCTCTCAGAGTCGCTTCGTTCTCGGAGGAGCTTCTCTTCGACGGCAACTTTCCGGCAATCCATGAATTGCTCGATTTATACATTCTCTTGTCTATCTACAAGAGATTCAGACTGGGGCAAACATTCGGTGGTTGACTCAGAGAGTGCCGCCGCAGTTGCCGGACCCGAGTGTGGCTGTTATGACGGTTGCCAGTCAAACAGATTGGGATATATACTGATCCCTACGGATTCGAAGTGCCAGGGTCTTTGGGTTCCGCAGTCTTTTAGCTATCAGTTTAACTTCCGCGGAATAATGTTTTTTAGGCTTGCTTTATGTCATTGCATGAACATTATTCAGAAACGCATGCCCAAATTCCTGTCCTTTAATTCGACAGTAGTGGCATATCTCCGGAACCAGGGAGGCACTCTTTCGTTTCCGTTATTCAATTTAATGGAAAGAATCCGTCTGTTGGTTATAGTACACCAAGTTCAGTTTTGGTCCGTCATATTCCGGGTCGTCTGATTGTTTTATCGGACTCCCGTTCTCTTACGGTCGCTTGTTGCTGTCAGAATGGACTCTCAACAAACAAGTATTCAATCAGATTTGCTATCTATGGGAGCGCCCAATGATGATTTATTTATGACACAGCTTGCTAATCAATTGCAGACGTATGTGTTGGCTTGTCCAGATCTCTGAGCTAATAGTGTTAACGCTCTATTGATCTATAGGACGGAATGATAGGATACGCGTATCCTCCGGCGCTGTTGTTTTAGCAGGTATTGCTAAGATAAACAACCACAATACATTTCTGTTGATAGCATCTCTATCTTCACAGAGATCATGAGTAATTTACTCTCTTGTCTACTGTGGGTCTTAACGTGAAATCTCCTCTATGTGAGGATCTTTTTTCACTGGGTAAATCGTGTCATCTTTATCACAACCAGCAAGGTCGCAACCTTCATGTATTCCGTTGTGTGGTCCGTATTGCATTGTAAGCACTGTACTGGACGAGCTTTGGACGCGATTTCTTACTATAGGAGATCCTCTTCTTCGCTATTCTATGCGATTAAAGTGGAGGCTCTTCCGTCGTGGTGTAGGGATCATTATGTTCATATTGTTGATCCCTCCATACTACTCATTGCTATTTTTTAGTATACTTGTTTCACAAGATCTACTGCAGCCTGTTATTATTTAGGTTATAGGTTTATGTTACCTCATACCTATGCACTCTACGATAGTTTACAATTGAGTCTTTTGTCTCTTTATCTAAGTCAGTTAGTAACTTTTTGATAAATAGACTTAGAATCTTTAGATTAAATTCCTATACGGATTTTAACTTCGGTTCTTATTTAGCTAAGTAATCATTTGAGCCTCTGGAAACAATAGTTTTCAAATTCTGACCTTTTAGACAGTAATTCTGTTGGTTTCTCTTTTACTGTAGAGTCAGTGAGTTTCATGCACTATCGATGGATGATTTTCACTTTCATAGTTTCGGAATCAATACTTCCGTTACTATTTAGGTTGGATTGTTGCATAAGAGTTAGGCTCCTATTATCCGGAACCCATTATTTTAAGGTCCTTCCGTCTTCGTATGGGCATAGGCCTTTACTCTTTCCGGGTACAGTTTATGTATTTATAAACAGATATCTGTTTATTACAAGGGCGTAAGCTTCTTCTGTCTTTGATGTCTAGTAGAAGGACGTTACGCTCCATTTTATTGTTAATGGATTCTATTAACTATCGGTACTGCTTATGGTATATCATTGACTTAGCAGTTGTGCTTAAGATTTCGGCTCATGAAGTAAGAGTTCTTCTACTTCTTGGGCTTACTTTAATAGTGTCGCTATTATAGATTTTTGAAGGCCGCTCATTGCGCTCAGCCATCCACATTCATGAATTTTATCTTAGAAATATCGAGTCAATTTCTTGAGGCCTCTTTTGTTAGGTCTATTATCTACTGCTCAGAATGTCATTCTCTTAACAGTTGCTACTATAGCTAGGTAGGCTGTCTGTTTCGGCAGTGTCTCCGTTCGGCTGCCCTCTTCACTCTGGGCTATTTGACCCAGGGCAAGAAAAAGGGGGGGGGGAAGGGTGTTCCCTTGGGTCACCTGTTTTACTATGAAAACAAGGGGATACCTCCTCCGGAGTTAGTAATTCTGAGCTGTTATTGGGATGGTTGTTTAGTGAGAAGTTTAAGTTTATAAAATTCATTCAAGTCTTAGTTTTTAAAGTATAGCTTTGAATATTGCATATGTCAACAGACATGATTATGCAATTCTCAGACACTTTTAGGAGTATAAGAGTCTCTATTCTCTAGACTTACTTTATTATTGGCTTACTTTAAAAATTATTAGTATAAGGATTATATTGGATATTAATAGAGTACATGGATGTATGAAGCTCAATTTTGGAAGGTGTTGTATCTTTCTAATTTATCATAAATAAGAAAGATACATGTAAGGCCTATTACTTCTTTTCCCTACAGGGGATGACTCTATTTTATTTTATTGAGCGTATTCCATTTTGTTCTATGTCCTTGGCCCTCCAGCCTTTTTACTATTCAGCTATGTCTGGGTCATTGGTACAGTATAAAAATGTTAAAAAATTTATAGTAATTTATATATTTTTTATACTTACCAATGACCCAGACGGGGATGGCCCTCCCAGGAGTTGGGAACTCTTGCCTCCCCGCTGAGTACATAGCGCTTACCAGGCACTGGTTATTAGAATTATAAATGGCGCCAATTTCGGAACGTCCTTGACACTGTGCATGCGCAGTAGGGGCGAAGTGTGGAGGGCCTTTCAGGACATGTTTTCTTTAGTTTTAGATGCAAATTTTGGGAATTGGGGGGCAAAATTTGTGTTTGGCCCTATATTTTAAGAGTTAGCACCAGCAGCTATGTCTGGGTCATTGGTAAGTATAAAAAATATATAAATTACTATAAATTTTTTAACTTTTTTTTACACGAAACGGATAAATTTGGTATGAACCATAACAATAGTATATATAAAAGGTCAGCTGAAGTTAATTATACTGGAGAGATTATGTTTTTATTTAATTTATATTTTGAGTTTATATAATTTTGATTTCTTTCACGAAACCACGACAGTATGAAAATATTTGGCACACAATATAACTTGTTAAATTTAGAAACTAGAGTAAGACTCACGGTGAAACCGGGAGAATTAACAGGTCTGGCTGCTACTCCATCAGTGACGTCATCGGTCTCCATTTCAGCTGGCCACGGCTTATTCGTGCAGGGGTCTGCAGGGATTTCTGCTTCTCGGACGTGGGATATTGGCCTCAACCTTCCCTGTCTTCAACTTGGCGCTGTCGGAAGTGGTTGCCGGCCGATCCCTCTGCTGTGTTCTCTCAGCAGTCGAGCCCAGCAGATTTGAATTTGGATTCAGATGTCTATGGTGGGGGTCACTGTGGACTCTGTTGTGCTTCCGTCCATGTCCTCTGGTCCTATGGCCAGTTTTGCGGGACTGGCACATTTTTGTGCAGCCTGGACCTTCTATCCCTCAGAGGTCTGCAGGGAGTTACCATACTTCAGATCCTTGAGGTATTTCGGCTGCTACCCGACGCCCCACATTGGGTGTTCTAGAGGATCGTGTCTCTTCACTGGTTTAGAGGGTCAGATGCAAAGCCACTTTGCTGGGAAGTTATCACATCGAATCGGCAGATACGGGTTGTTAGCTTAGTGAGGCCCTCCTTGCTCATGCAGGTTCTTTCCAAAAGCCTTCCTGTTGCCCCCAGCGAGGCTTCTAGTGTCTTTCAGGCGCCCTTTGCAGTGCCACCTCCTGGGATTGGAAGTAGGCTGCTGCTTTCTGATCTCCCTGATGTTCCTACATCATGGGAGGCATCAGCTAGCATGCCCAACATGGGCTATGTGTCTTCTGACTCAGGCGATGAGTCAGACATACCTGATGTTGATAGCCATCAGTCTTCTGACTTGGGGGCGGCTCTTGACTTTGTGTTTGAGTTCCTTCAAACTCTCAGACCAGCCGGAGGTTTCGGCCAGGCTGCGATCATCGGTCGCTCACCTACAGCCTGTGGATCAACCTGCTTCTTGGCGTCTTCGACCATACCAGTCAGTAGAAGTGGTCGAAGCTTCCTCACTAGGCTGATACCTTTTTGCTCCCTGTGCGTTATTGTTCCTACGATTCCGCCAATCCATCGGTCTGCAAGACTTTGGCGGGCTTGGATCAGGACTCCCAGTCCAAGTCGGCCGTTATTTCTATGGCAACTTTGGAGTTCATGTTGGGCTTATCCAGAGAGATGCTTTCTCTCTCGGATCATGTCATGTCTGCCTTGGCTGCTTATCTGCCTCCAGATAAGTTTGACAACATACAGGCTCCTTTGCATGTGATCTCTAAGACGCTCATGCATCTTACACGCATGCCTGTACCACTGCTATTTTGGAATTAGTTCACTGGGACACTGTTCCCCTCCTGAAGGCAGGGCACTGCTCTTTCATCCTCTTCTTTGGTGGGTCCAGGACTATTCCATGTCTTCTGTTGGAGGCCGTGCCATTTCAAGCCTAACAAATGCCCTTCTGCTTCCTCTGTCAACCGAAGGGCTGATCCTCCTGCTTCCGCTTCTTCCTCTTACTCATGTGATAAGAGTAAGCATTGGCAGTCCAGAGGGAGGTCTCAGGATCCTTCATCTAGCAGAGGAGGTGGTTTCTTCTCTCAGGGCCTCGCTTGGGCTCGAAATGAAGGTCCTCGCCTCGATTCATCCCGGTTTGGGGGAGGGATATCTGAGTTTGCAGAACGTTGGACCACGATCACATCCAATCCTTGGGTGTTAGATGTTCAGTCCAGGCTGCAGATATCTTTTCGTAGGCACCCCACCCTGTCAAAAGTCCAACCCAAGTTCCTTTAGATGTTTCACATTGGGAACTTTTGATCACAGAGATAGAAATCTCCTTCAAAGGGGGCGATCGAGGTTGTCAAGACCATTCATTCAGTGGGAGTTTATTCCCTCTTGTTCTTGTTGCTGAAGAAGGACTGTCATCGATCTGAGTATCCTGAACCAGTCTATCATTGCTCCCAAGTTCAGAATGGAGACTTTCAGGTCAGTTCGCCACTCCATTCACCAGGGGGATTTCGCTTCCAGCTTTGACCTGTGAGACGCTTACTTTCACGTTCCAATTCATCGGACATCGCGAAAGTATCTCAGGTTTGCTTTTCTGGAGGGAATTTACCAGTTCAAGGCCATGCCTTTCGGCCTCAACCTGGCTCCTTGGTCCTTCATCCATCTGATTCCGCATGTGATACCTTTCCATTAGTGTTGGGATGACTAGTCGACTAATCGTTGCCGGTTATTTTTTATGCAGTAGTCGACAAGAAAATCGGTAGTCGACTAGTCGTTTGATTGGTATTTTCTGTTAAATGATAGAATAAATTAGCGATTCACTTGCTTTTGCTACTCGATAAAATTTCAAGTATATTTCTTTTGTCTGAAAAAAAGAATAAATTAAGCCACAGTTAAGTGACTGCGTGGGGGACGTTTAAAGGCTGGAACCCCAAACCAGCAATCTGCCAAAGAGACTGCAATACTGGCATCTTACACTTCACTTGAGGTGAAAAGGTTTGTTCTGTTCTTGTGACTTGTCAGCTTAACGATACTGCAGTGGTGACCAGCATGACCTTAAAGGCTTTAATGACCAAAACGCAATAAAAAATTGAAAAGGTTCGTGATATCAAAGAACGAAGCAAATTAAATTTGGTGAGAGATATGGGGCATCACGTATGACGAAAGCCCTGTCAGCAATTTCAAAAATAGCTGAGTTCTTTGATAGCTAATTTGATTACCTCCCTTAGACTAGAATTACCTTTCTGCATTACAGACATTTTTATGCTTTTGGTGAGTTCATTCGCACAGTCGTTACATTCCAATACCGGTTCAGAGTTGATTGAGTGGCTGATGAAGGACTTTACGAAAAACTGTGGGGGAGGGGGGGGTGGAGGTGCACCTAGGCTCAAGTTTACCGGCATGTACTGTTAACCATATTTTAAAATATAATCTGAAAAGATGTGATTACCTCACACCCGATGCAGATATCCACAATGCACAACCCATCTCCGAGAAAAACTAGTGGGGGAGTGGGCAGCACACCAAGTGCGCCGATACCTGGATTCGCCCTCGTGGTAAAAAAATGTCATAGTATCGTTATTGATAGACCGTATAATAGATGTTTCAATACATAAGGCAACTATTCAATGATTTTAACAGCACATAGCTTTTCAAGTTTAATATGAAACTCAAGCCAAAAATAGCACTTGTCGCCCGGGACAAGCAATTCTATTTTTTGGTTGTCGCTGGTAGAAATTATTTGTCGGCAACAAGCGTTATTTCGACCCCTGGGGGATATGAGACCAGGGTTTATGACGCAGGGGAGCAGGCGGGTGCTTCTCTGCTTGCTCCGTGGTTCTCCGTGTACTTTTGGACAGAAGCTTTTACAATGAGGCATTATCAAGTATAATATTGACGAGTTGAGACGATAGCGGTTTCTAGTTTTGTTGTGATTATTTCAGTTTAAAAGGTCAAAATAATGGCCTACCCCTAACCAGTTTGGACGTTTTGATTGCTGCATGTGTAGCAGAACGATTAGCCGACTAGTCTGCGACTAATAGCTGGCGACTAGTCGACAGGGAAATTTGGTAGTCGTCCCAACACTACTTTCCATCACACTCAGTCCAGGGTGACTACTTTGGCGTATCTGGACGATATCCTCCAGAGGCACTCTAATGCTGTTCTTCTGGAGTCAGATGTCGAAACTCTAGCCTGCTCAAATTGCTAGGGTTCATAGTCAACGAACAGAAGTCAGACCTGGTCCCTTCTAAGTCGTGTGGTCATCTGGGGATGGACTTTCGTAAGTCGTTTGGTCATCTGGGGATGGACTTTCGTACTCAGCTGAATACAGTGATGATTCCCCGGGCGAGGGCTTTGATTCTCTCTGCTTTGACCCTGACTCTGACCCAGTCTATGTCCATGACAGCTCGGAGTATTCTCCGGCTGCCCGGTCTCTGCGATTCGGTGACGAATCTCATTCCTCTAGTTCAGCTGCTTGTCAGGCCTCTCCAACACTTCCTCAATCAAGCAGCTCTTCACATCAACCAGAAGGAGCTTCTTGCTATTCTTCTGAGTTTCCAACAGTGAATCCCCCACCTTTCGAATTGCCGTGTTCTTTTGTTGTCTGACAATTCAACAGTGGTCGCTTACATTTGGAACCAGGGCAGCACGTACTCGGTTCCCACGTACCAGGGTTTCCATGCCTCCTTGGATTCCTTGAAAGTCCTTGAATTTTAAAAACCCCTCCCCAGGACCTGGAAACTCCTTAAATATTGAAGCCCCTCCTGGAAACGAAGTTGGTTTTGCATGGCCGATGTGCTATTTCAAAATATGTCCGAGGTGCAGTCTTTTAAGTTACTCTATTTTCCGTCGACGGAAACAAACGATAACTTCTGAAAATTAATGACCTTCATGACCACATTGTTTTAGCCAAATGAAGCGTACATTCTGTATTTTTATACTGTACCAATGACCCAGATTTAGCTGGTGCTAACTCTTATATTCTAGGGCCAAACACAAATTTTGCCCCCCCAATCCCCAAAATTTGCATCAAAATCCAAAAATTAGATGTCCTATGTGGTCCTCCATACTTTTATCTACTGTGCATGCGCAGTGTCAAGGAAGTCCGAAATTGGAGCAAAATCCTCATTCTTTGTTTGGCCCTTGAATCAGTAACATCACACTGATATCTGTGCTTAAAATCTCAGCTTAAATGATGCCAGACACATAATCATGAGGGAAATGGTGGATCTAAGGATGAAATAAAAGGATGAGAGGAAGGAACAGTGGAAGGATGTGTTCAGGGCTGTAACTTATAATTTTTATGCAAAATCATTTCATGTTCCCTAATTTCGGGGCATGGGCCTGATATTTTCATTCTTGCTATGAAATTTCCATTGTTTGTTCAGTGTTTTCTCTCTCCCTTTCCTTAATACCCCCCTTGCTATTCTCCCATGCTTTTGGCATAATTTTTGTAATTATTTTTACTGAAATTTCTTGGGAGTTTTGGCTTGGTAACAGAATCTTTATTCTGTTTTTCCCCATGGTTACGTCCTCACCTTAGGGTGGTTAGGCATTTCAGTCATGCATCTTACCATCCGATGTACTGCCGTTTCTTCTCAGGAAGCCTCTGTTTTACATCGGATAGTGTTAAAATTGGTTACTGATTTCGGGCCATATTTTCAGTGCCTGGAGTCTTGTTTCCAGTTTTATTCACAGTGATTCCTTGTCATCTATTAAGTTCTGCTCATAGCCAGATACATAATATTGTCTGCAAGTGTAACATTAATTTTTAGACATAATTTAAAATTTTTGTCCACACTTAGGCTTTTTTGGGGATCCATATGGGCTCATTGTTCCCATTGGGAACTTGGGCTCAACTTGAAACTTGAAAATTTTTCAACAATTTTTTCTTTCGAATTATTTTTTGAAATGTTTGTAATGGATTATATTATTATCATGTATCGTGTTTTCAAGGGTTAGAGAGAGTACGATGACTGTTTAACTTTTTTCAAACTGAAAGAAGTTTGTTCAAATTGTAATTCAAGGAAGTCTTCCTCTGATTCTCATGCTCAGTGTATTATTTGTAGTCAGTGTACTCGCACTAATTCTTGCTCTGTGTGTGCCAATTGGAATGACAAACATTGGAGACGTGTGTCATGGTATATTGCTAGTGGTGAGAGGTCCATGCCGGTCCCCTCGCCACAGGGTCACTCTAGTTTTTCAGTCTCTGTTTCAGAGGAACAAGAACAGGGTGATGTTTCCGTGATGTCTTCACGAAGTGTGCCTTCGTTGTTGTAGACAAATGAAGAGCTAGCGGCAAAAGTGCTCAATCAAATTCGGCAAATGCCTAAGAGGTCCCATGTAGGATCGACGGCATTGTCCACCAGCTCGCCTGGTGAAGCAATCATTCACGAAATGGTTGTGACGTCGGGTTCGTCCGTTGCGGTCCAGGAAAGGAGATCGGGTGTTGCGAGTACTATAAACATGGATCGTGCACACCTGGCAACGACGGATCCGAGGATGGAAAGGAGGAAGCCAATCAATCCGGTACCTAGCTCGTTCCGGTTTGCCCGGACCGTGAGCGAGAGAGGCCCCTCTCTCTTACAACAACATCTGGGACCAGATGTTGTTGTACGTAATGTTCGTCAGTCGGAGCATACGTCCACTCCTTGGGACGCTCCGTCGTATAGACAGGCCGGCGCGACTAGTCTATTGGCTTCCTCACTCACAGCAGCACACACGACCGCAACTTGGCTACGTGACTTCTGATATACAGCCTGCTTCACCGACCAGGGATTCCACGTCGATCAGGTCACGCCATCCAGTAGCCAAGAGCCAAGGACACGAGGCCTTACCAGTTGGGATGTTTGCGTAAAAGAAGTATGCAGGAATCAACATCCCAGGAGCTCCCAGCGGCTAAATCATGTAAGGCCACGGCCCCACAGGTCTCCGTGACGGACTTGCTATCACAGACAGCTCAACTCATTGCAGCATCTCAGCAGCCATCTGAAACTTTTTCAGAACAGGAACTGTCTGAGGAAGCTGGGTCGGTTCGCTCCCCTGCAGAGTCAGAAAGGGACAACCGAGAATCTCATATGGTCCAGTCAGATGGCGAAAGGGAATCAGCGGAGCTGGAATTTTCCCTTTCCGAACAACATAAGGTGGCCGTAGATTTCATCCGTAGATTTCCTTCCAGAAGTTGTTCCTCCCGACCAAAATGCTGCATTACCAGATAAGAGACTGATAGCGTCACTGGACGCAGACTTTATTGGCCGGAATAGGGACACTGTCCCTGAGTTTCCGACCCAGTCCAGAAATGTCACACGGACATTTGAACTTTTGAATGACGCTATATTCAAGCTAGCTTCTAAGACTGGCAAATCCGGTTTCTTATCGCCTAGCGCTATACAGCTGCCTTTCATCTATTCAAGAAATAGATTTGAAATGACAGGACATGGCGTGCCGAGAGTTTCTCTGCGTTTGGACGACCAGGCAGAAGACTTGGAGTTGTCATTGCCGGCGTCCATGTCTATTAACTCCAGTATACTGGAGATGACAATCTCGTCTAATAGAATTAATTTAGATGCATTATCTTACGCAGATCACCTTAGCAGAGCATTATCATTACGTCTCGAAGGGAAAGAATTCCAGGATGTTCAAATTTCCTTAAAAGTTCTTTTGCGGACTGTAGCATATTCTACGGATAACTCCGCCCTTTCAGTGGCAAATCTAGAGTTAGTCAAACGTGATGCTGCCCTGGCTGCATCCACTAGAGTGGATAGTGAGGTGAAAAACTCTCTTCGAGTCGCTCCAGTCTCCGGAGAGCTTCTCTTCGACGGAAAGCTTTCTATTATCTATGATCAGATTACCAAGAAAGCTTCGGATTCTCTGCTTTTTAAATCCACTTCTAAAAAGTCAGACTCAGCAGAGAGGAGTAAGGCAGGCACTTCAGGGGCGAATACGTCCAAGGGAAGTTCCTTTAGAGAATCTAAGAAAGCCTCTACGTCTTACTCCAGAGACTGTCAGAGTAGCGACTCAGGTAGGGTCCGTTATGCTGGACGAGATAACTGGTCAGACGCTCCTAGGTCGACTGGGCGAGGTGCGGGTCGTGGAGAACGTGGTTTCTCCTCCCTCCCGCAAACCTCGCAGGGCCAGGAGATGATGGTGTAAACCTCTATTGCATTCCAGTCGGCAGAAGGGTGTCGAGATTCTTAACCAATTGGTTGTCAATTACGGACGACCCATGGGTGCAAGGGGTGATTTCCGAAGGTCTAAAACTGTCCTCGGTAATGACTCATTTCCAAGCTCATTTGTCTCTAGTAACGTCGGCCTACTTGGACGACATTCTTCAGAGGTACGGAAATGAGTTAACACTACAGAACGATGTTCCGAGTCTGCTTTAACTGCTCCGACGTCTTGGTTTCATAGTAAACGAAAAGAAATCGGATCTAGTGCCGTCCAAGTCATTCTCCAACCTGGGAATGAGCTTCGAGATGCACAACAATCTCGTTCGTTTGCCGTTAACCAGAGCGAAATTAGTCAGTTGTTACTCTCGCTTTTGTCTTCACTCAGATGTAGTAACAGCGAGAGAATTCATGAGACTGACAGGTTTGTGCGGAACCGCTGCGGATCTTATTCCGATGGGGCAGCTAGTCGTCCACTCCAGATATTTTTTACTCAGAATTGGAGTGTGAAGACTCATTCGCTTGAAACGAACATCGTCTTGTCGAATCAAGTGAAACAAGAGATTCAGACTTGGGCAGACATTCAGTGGTTAACTCAAGGAGTACCACTGCAACTGCCGGATCCGAGTTTTACGATAATGACGGATGCGAGTCAAACAGGTTGGGGCACAACTCTGAGCACAACAGATTCGAGGTGCCAGGGTCTTTGGGATCCGCAGTTCCTATACAAGCACATAAACATCAAAGAGATGATGTCAATTTGGCTTGCGATACGTCAGTGGATGAACATTCTTCAGAATTCGCATGTTCAAATTCTGTCCGACAATTCGACAGTAGTAGTGTATATTCGGAACCAGGGAGGCACTCATTCCATTCCGCTATTCAATTTAACGGAAAGGATCCTTCTGTTTGTCCTAGAGCATCAGGTTCTCCTATCGGTCCATCATATTCCGGGTCGTCTGAACGTTCTAGCAGACTCCCTTTCTCTGAAAGGTTGCATGTTGCCGTCAGAATGCATTCTCAACAAACAAGTATTCTATCATATTTGCTACCAATGGGATCGTCCAATAATAGACTTATTTGCGACATATCTCAACAATCAGTTGCAGACGTATGTGTTGCCATGCCCAGATCCTCGAGCGTTTGCAGTAGATGCCCCCTCGATCTCTTGGGATGGAATGATAGGATACACGTATCCTCCAGCTCCGTTGATTCAGCAGATATTGCTAAAAATCAAGCAATCTCACTGCATGATTCTGTTGGTAGCATCTCTGTCACCCCAGAGACCATGGATAAATCTACTCAGGTGTCTGTTGTGGGACATTCCGCGGAAGCTTCCTCCACAGGAGGACCTTCTTTCGCAGGGGAAATTGCACACACTGCATCACAACCCGCAAGGTCTCAACCTTCATGTATTTCCATTGTGTGGTCCTTCTTGCATGGCAAGCATTTTACAGGACGAGCAGTGGATGCAATTTCTAACTGTAGGAGAACCTCCTCTTCGCTAAATTATGCTGCTAAGTGGAAGGTTTTCTATCGGTGGTGTAGGGATCATTTAATTGATATTTATGATCCCTCCATTCCAGACATTGCTAATTTTCTGGTATACTTGTTTGACGAGATCAAACTCCAGCCAGTAACCATTAAGGGTTATAGGTCTATGCTATCGGATACCTATGCTCATCATGATAGCTTACAGATTGGATCTAATGTCTCTTTATCTAAGTTAGTGAAAAACTTTTCGATAAATAGACTTACTGTCCTTTCCATAACCCCCCAATGGTAAATAAACTCTGGAATAATACAAAATCAAGAAAATATCTTTTAGTTTTCAGCTCCCGATTACGTGTAATATATTTAACTTCGTCGTCATTACGTTTCTGTGATTTTAGCTCGCTCGAAAATTATATGAAATATATTTAACTTCGTCGTCATTACGTTTCTGTGATTTTAGCTCGCTCGAAAATTATATGAACAAAATTTTTAATTCTCTATGGGAATTTGTGTGTATTTTCAGAAGAGCGTCCAGTTTGCAACAATGCACAGGTGACGTAACTGGAACGGTCCATTTGAGAACAGGTAAAATTTGAATTTTCACGGCTTGCCTTTGCAGAAGGCGTGTTTTGACGAAGTTGGAATATCAGTTAGTCGTGATGATGGTTCAAAATAAAACTCAAGTCTTGTTCAAAACGCGTTAGTGAATTAGTGAATAAATAAAATATTCATGTATTGTAGTCGTGACGTACATTAATTTATTAATACGTGCCGTACCAGTTTTCCAAATTTGTCATGTCTTGCCAACAACTGCCCTCAGTAGTATGTTACTAAAGACCTCCATTTAGGCTTTGATTGTTTGTGTGACAGTGACACGGGTACAGGCAAAAACAGCACCATGTGAAATCTGGGGCCCGTTACTTTCGGTTTGGCACAGGAGTCCGGATTTCTTGGGTTTGGACTGCCCCTCATCCAAATATGGCCTAAATAGATTCCTGGGCCGAGGACAGCTTGGGGTTGGGGGAGGGGTATTATTGCTTTTAATGTTTAGAAATCACTGCCAAACAACAAGAAAACCGTAAGATAGTTGGGAGGGGAGATATATCCTCTCATTTTTAACTGCTCAATTTTCCACAAATTTATTAAAGAACCTTAGGCTAAATACTCTGTTTCAAAACGAAACACAGAAAAAGCCAGAATTTAAATGAATTAATTTCGCCATCGGAACTGGAGTTGTTCTCGCCACAATCAATTGGTGCCGTTTTTGCTCGCTCGGTGCCGTTTACTACAGGTGCTGTTTTCACACAGTACCGTTTTTGCTATAACCCGACACAAGTCAAAGTAGGGCCTAACCAATTTTCTTTTAAGAAAGTATATAACTAATAGCATGAGAGAATTGGCATCTTCGAATACAACCCTGACGAATACGTATAATCACTAGAAAGTTTATTGGAAAATTGTGGGGGGGGGGGGGGGGGGGGGGGGGGGGGGAGGGGGCGTCAAGAATACATCACTACATGATCACGCTGCCCCCCCCCCCCCCCCCCCCCCCCCCCAAACCATTTCTCAGCAAGCACCTGATAAATCTTCTGAGGGAGAAATCACTTGGCAAAGTTGATCTGAGAATTTATATAATATTAAACATATTTTGGCTGGCCGCTGATTTGCTGTGGTTCTCAGTTGAGAAGGTTTTGGTTACTCATGTGCTTCCAACTGCCTCCCGATTCCCACGCATCTTTCCTCCCAATACTGAGACGAATTGCTTGAAGACACTCTGTACCCCCATTCTTCACAATCCCTCCATTAAGCATACTAACCATCGCATTTGCGTCAACCACTAACCACGTCCTTTATTCTCCCATCCCACGTTCTCATTATACTACTCGCAGTGAATTTTGATCTAGAATGAGATTTTGTACTTCCTAATAAAAGTATTCCAAGGTCACCACTACACCCAAGTTACACATTTGGCTCTCCTTTTCCACCATCTTTCCCAATTCCCTCTAATCTCCAGCAACCTCAGCTTGAACAACAGTGACCACCCCTCCCCTTACAATGGTGCCATTGTCAAGGTACTCTTCAAAACATGTCTTCTCTTTGTCACGCAGGCCACACAAAGACCTCTTTCTTTTGACCTACTCTCACCAATTTTGGTTACAATCCCTATGACTCTTTCTCTAACGGTTTTTTTTTACCTTTGGTTGTCTCTATTTCTGAGTTCGATACATCGTTTGGATAAATCCCTACCAACTTCTACCAATACTGCAGTTAATTACAACGAAATGTTTAAAAACCCTGAGCTATGAATTATTATCTCGACTGTCTAATATTTCTACATACCTGCGTTACTTCCACTGGGTCCAGTGGCAGCTCACAAGTGTCTCACCTCTAGATATACTTAAGCAAGGGGCGTCATATATGCCCAAGACCTTAGGAGGGATGCTAACAGAATTATAAATGGTGGCGGGGACTATCCCCGGGAAAATTGGAAAAAAGATTTCAATCCCCGAGGGCTTTTTGGCCACTTAATAAACTATGTTCCCATTCAGCCTGCCAACATTTTTCAGTGGGAAGGTAGATAGTGTGACATTTTATATAATAAAATCAATCAGTAACTGGAGCTTTAGGCCACTTGGCCTTATTTGCCACATTGTGGGGACCTAGTGAGGGACCTAAGAAGTGATGTCACAGTCATGTGACCCAATTACGTCATGTTAGATTGTCATGGTAGCCTGCAGAAGCGGCCATCTTGTGACGCCATCTCCATAGTGACACGTGGCCATAGTGCGCATGTGCAGCGCGTGTTGTTAGGGTGATAGTATTTCTGTCAGCCATTTTTGGCTGATGGAGGCCACCATCTTGGTTTCTAAGGTAGCATGTGGTTGCTATGAGCCTGAATGGCCTACACCAAGACGGGGGTATGTATGGAGGGTTTGTTCGTTTGAACAGGAGTAAATCTGATTACCCAGAAAGACCCACCAATCCATCCAAACCACCCAAAATGACTATTTGATACGGATTCCTCACGAATCCTTCTTTTTTCAATAACAGGTACTTTCCTTTGTATAAGAGTAGTTTTACTTTGTAGAATACCACAAACAAGCCGACAATACCTCCAAATCACCAAAATGCGCCCAAAACAACCGTAACAGACTTGTGCTCCCCATCTAGGCTTTTTAGTAGTAGAACGTAGTGCTATAGGATCGAGAGTATGTTCTATTACACTAAAGTCCTGGTTCAGATTTTCCAAGAACCCTATTTTTGTGCCTATTACAGATACTACTCTAACACTAGCACTATGTCTAGCCCAAACTGGCTCTAGCTCGTTCCCTCGTCCAAGTCTTATAATCACCAGTGCTTGGTTTCTCATAACATGTATGCAGAGTTATCTTCAGTGTGTATAACGAAAGCCTATATGATTCTTATAGCCACGAATCCATCGAAGAGTTACTGAAAAGTCATTGCTCAAGCCACTCGAATCCCATCGAGCAAATGAGCTATAGAACAATTACTCGTTTGAGTGACTCGAACATACTTTCTTCGACTCATTTAGGTATTTGAGGAAAGCCAATATACAAAATGCCCGATGGAACAGCGTATCACCCTAACAACACAAGCTGCGCATGAGTACTAAGACCACGTTTCACAATGAAATGATGCCACAAAATGACCGGTCATGCGGGCTAGCGCATCAACCAAACTTGAAGTAACTGGGTCATGTGACTATGATGTCCTTCCTAGGTTTCCCATTAAGCCCCCCCCCCCCCCCCATGCCGCATGATCTCCACATCTAGTACTGATGATGTTACATAAATGCACAGTACATCATGCAGGTAGACTTTCAGAAATACAGTTAACATTAGCATCCTGCGTGATGAAGTTTATATTTTTTATAATCGTTGATAAAGATGAAGTGACCGAAAACCCAAGATATCAATCACTTCTATTACACGTGGAATGACAGTCCCCCACCTTCCCAACACTTAATTATAAATTTGATAATTTTTTTCACACGAGGCGCCTGAAGCTTAAGCGCGCACACTGATAATATGGTAAATTTTCTGGATACGATCCTGTCAGACATGCATTCACTGTCATCGCATGAAACATCAGTGATGCAACAAATCCCGAAACTCAAACTAAATGCCAAATGACACTTCACTATTAATTCTATTATCATATGATACTTGTTAAACATATATTGGCCTATACAACAGAACCAATTGTCGCAACTGTGAGTAGAGTTTTACGTTGTAATACTATCACGCTGATTGTATCATGAAAATTATTGTGATGTGTGTCGTAAAAATTACGACAGATTTGATGGGCAGCGAAATGACTGGACATGATCAGTCATTGATGATTGACTTTTTGTGTGAAATCTTCCTTGCCTTTAGCGCTGCAAAATCTTCAGTCCACAGTGTCCATGTCAAGTCGTTTAATTCCCGATGACTCAATAGCTGTCATTGTGCGGACGCCTAATCTGTTGCAGCACACAGTGGATCTGACAGAGGTTTTTATAAGAATGAGGAACCTCTATTATTAAATATAGATACCCTCGACAGGTATCAGGGAACTAACAAATTGAATTAGAGTTACCCGCCTTGAATTAGAGTTACCCACCTTGAAAGGTTGCACTCGGAAATGATGCAATTTACGGAATTTAGTAAAAAGTCTATCGATCTGCGATCGTAAATTCTAACTCCAAGCATTGTGATTACTGAGAGAACTATGGAGCCCATCAACCACGAAGTCCCATCAGCATGTGGCGTTTTGTGATTCCTTACCAGACGATATCAGACACAGGCTCTAGATTCTCGGTTCAGGTTGGTTACCTCACGAGCTTGTCGTGTTCAGCACAACAAAGACCAGTTTACCAGTTGTCTATGATTTTTATTAACAAATAAAACTCAACTACCAATCGTTTTCTCTGATATAAAGTAAAATTCCCAATGTTCAGTCAAAGTTCATACCTTATAGCAACAGTGACGGCATCCATCTTACTTCTTGTAGGTAGGTACTTGCTCGTCGGGAGCCCAGAGACAACTTCCCAAACATCCAGGAATTGGTGCTTATATCCACTAGATTTTTGATGCCAAACCTGATCACGCAACTACCAGTCAGCAGAATAGTTAGGGAAAGCTCCCGTGATGTGGCAGTCACCATTGTTAGATGCTTGTACTGCCATGCAGACTGTCGGCAATCTGCATGCAATCTATCGAGTGGTTGTTCCACAAACACATTCCGCCGGGGTTCTGTTAACCGGGAGAATTGTGTGATAGAATTTACAATTCTGCAACTTTAGCATTATGTGATGCCCGTTTGTTCTGGGAGTGTGATTTATGGGTTGATGACAGCTATGACAGTTCAAATAGTACCAATTCGGAGATTTCTGCCCATGATATTTATCAACTAAAACTCGACTACTGGCGTTATCTCTGATCAGCTCTTCCACTGAATGTAGGTCAGTCGGTCGAGTGTAGGTCGGAGTATTTCTTATTAGTTTATCCAATTCTACGAATATCGACTCTGAGGAAAATTAACAGCAAAAATCCCATTCAAACTAATAGAAAACTGTCCTGTTATTTCTATAATTTCATGGAAGAGCTATAGCTTTTCTTTCGAGCTTGCTTAACTTCTGTGGGCCAACTTCGCAACACAATCTCTAAAAATAAACAGCCTTCAGAAAATATATTGTTTCAATAAAGGTTTGAAAGAAACATTCTATTGACATCTTGCACTATTGTTGAATATGCATGATAAAAAGAGTGTGATTTGATGACTCTTGGACCTAAAAAATACAATTTACTTTTTGTGTGTTTTTGTAGGGAATTGCCTGAAAAATGCACATGACCGGTACTTCCCTTCGTGTCAGTTTTTCTCTCTTATTTGTTGCATGACCCCTGTTCTCGGGTGAGGAAAAGTTGTCTGAAGGGCTAAACTTGACAAAGATATTTGAATGGCAAAATTAAAGTGATGCGATCATATTTTTTTCGCCTGAACGTTACAATTGTCGCCTGTGGGAAAATATTTAGTTCTGTGATACCTGTAACTTTGTTTCACTCTCAGATTCAAATTCAAAACTTGGGCATATTGGTCTGCGTCACGCAGCACATTCCGTGTGGCTTGTAAGTGAAGCTAAGCGCACATGTTTGCAGTTGCGGCAACAGATCTGGGGTCCTATGTGTTATTTTTACTGGAAGCGTTTGTCAGAGAGAAAATTGATATAGGAACTCATTGACATGGGCACATGTGTGCGGTAGCATACGAAACTGAATTTTCTGCCGCGAATCCAATCGGCATCGGACAGAAAATGTCGGTGTTCGGCGTCCGAACGATGAGGCTCGTAAAGTGATGCGATCATATTTTTTCGCCTGAACGTTACAATTGTCGCCTGTGGGAAAATATTTAGTTCTGTGATACCTGTAACTTTGTTTCACTCTCAAATTCAAATTCAAAACTTGGGCATATTGGTCTGCGTCAAACAGCGCATTCAGTGTGGCTTGTAAGTGAAACTAAGCGCACATGTTTGCAGTTGCGGCAACAGATCTGGGGTCCGATGTGTTAATTTTACCGGAAGCGTTTGTCAGAAAGAAAATTGATATAGGAACTCATTGACATCGGCACATGTGTGCGGTTGCATATTCCTTTTCTTCTCTCAATTGTTTTACCGTTTCACCTCTTTTTTTTATGGGGGTGGGGGGGGGGGGCACCTCTGGTCGCCCAATGAACCCACTCAAACAGACCACTCCCAATGGGTGGAGCAAAATATTCTCTGCCAAGCGAGTTCCAACTTTTGGTTTCTGTATTTTCCACTTATGACGACTTATCCACTGTGAGTTGATGGTATACAGTAGAATCCTCTTAATTGAATATCCATTTTGCCAGTGAAAATTATTCAATTAACAGGAGTATACAATTAACAGGGATTTGGTCAGTTTCTTGTGTTCTGGAGGTAAACTGAGCATTTATTCTATTATATCTTGTTTGACAGAGCTCATAGAGCTCTGTCAAACAAGATATAATAGAATAAATGCCAGTATTGGATGTAGTGGGGCCAAAAAGATTGATAAATAAGGGGAATTTGGTGCGTGTCACAGTAATTTTTTTGACGGATTACAAAAATTTATATACAATTAACAGGAGTTTACTCTACAACCCATATGCAATTAACAGATCAAATTTGTACTTTAGGTATGGTAAATGGTTTTGTGTTTGAAAATTATATTCAATTAACAGGGATATACAATTAAAAGATATCCAATTAAGTGGGCTCCACTGTACTAGTAAAATAGATTAGAATATTTGCCTCCTCATCTACTCGTTTCAGCAGATTGAACAAATTTGAGAAAGACTGGTGCTCAATTTGAAATAACTTTTAAAACTCAACTTAGACTAGAGAAGGAGGTGGGGTTGCAAATAAAAAATATAGATACTACGCTGGAAAAAACAGTTGTTTTAGACAACCCCTACCTCCGATCCAAACTTAGCCCCTCTTGAATTTACTTCCCACCGCTTGCACAGGATGTAACGTTGTCTGTTTGCGTTGCATTCCAAGAAGTATTTCACGATTTCTACCATAGTATGTGAAGTTTCCAGCTGTCAGTCAAATAGTGATTCAAAATTTGTAGAGGTTTTTTTTTTATTTTTTGGGGGGTGGGGGGGAGCCCCACTCCTGCGACAACGAACGTGCTCGTCATCGAGAAACATGACGTTTTTACAACATACATGTAACAATGATTATAGCTGAATTCTCTGTGACCAAGAAGGGTGGCAACCGCCCCCCACCCCATCTCATACACCCATGGTTCTTGGAACAAATTCAAATGATCTCCCGTTAATTAATGATATGTGTTAGTTCTGGTGTAGCTGTTTAACTTTCTTCCTACATTTCAAGTCTCGTTTCCTATTAAAAGGTCATTTCCGAGGTTATTGGATATCCTCAGCCAAATGACTATTTTGAGCTATAGTTTTAGTTTATGGTGGTGTGGATTTAGTAAATAATTCTCTTTAATGGTGATATGGCCAAAATAATCTGTTGATGGTCTTGATTCAAACTGTGTATTGTCAAGTGCATTTCAATTGGGGGTCAAGGTCACATGGAAGTGTTAAATGACAAATCCAGACCTGTTTGGGACCTGACAATTTGCAGTTTACAAATGGGACTATTTTTGTGTAAATTTGCTTTGAGAAAGCCCTCTGAAAAAATGAATAAGAAACCCATATGTTTTTTATTTGTCAGAATGATCATGTTATGCTGTAAAATCCTCAGTGGAGGAATGAGGAATTCCTATAACACAGTTTTATCACTATCGATGCACGAAAATTGGAGATTTATCCCCAAAATGAGAAAATTTTGACCATTTTGAGCCATTTTTTTAGCCATCAACTGTGTCATTCGGCTGAGTGTATTTGAGTGATATTGTAAGATTTTTGTTGTGTACAGTTGTCTCCAAAAAGGGCCATATTCAAAGCTTCCAGAAACTATATACATTGTGAGTATTGTGAATAGGGGAGGTAATTTAAATGCGAAATATCCTCGGCCGTGTTAATCAGAAGCTGAACATTTCTTGAAAAGCCGACATTTTCACCTGAATAACTGTAACGAGACCTTAAGTAGAAAACCGTGTTTGTTTTCATTGCAATTTCTGGCCTCCAATCTCCATAGCAACCAACTGTATTAGTGTGAATATGTTGTAGGATAACTAAAAGAAATATTAAAACATATTTTTCTTTTTTCAGTGGTACCCTGTACAGATATAATTTCCTGGAAAGTTCTCCCTCTTGAAGTATTTTAAGTCCAGTAATGGTGTTATCAAGAGAATTATGTAGGTTTTTAACACAATTTTATTTGAAAATGCTGTTTACTGGTACAGTCATATGGAGTACTCTTTCTAAGAACTTTCCAGGGAATTATCAGAGTGTAGTCTGATTAGTAGAGATAATTTGGGACTGAATATTCTTAATCGTTACATTTACACAGCTCTTTTCAAATAGCATATACTTCAACTGTCAGTCTTTTGGATCAGGTCAGGATCTGAAATGGGTCTATTTTTAACCCTTTAGCAAACACAATGTATGCTATGCAGGAAAATGTAGTTACAAGAGATTTATAGAATTTTTTCTTTTATGATTACATTATATTATAATTGATAGAATCAGTGAATGATGCTTAGCCAAATGAGGAAAGTGAATTGAGAATGCTGTGGAAAAGAGTGGGTGGGTGGGGACTGAAATATGCATTTTGAGGGAGGATGCAGTTTACAAATGAATGTAATTTCTGGGTTTTTTTTAATTTTATCAGTTAATGTGTGATCCTGATGTAGCTTTTGGAGCTGAAAGTGACTGCACATCAAAAATAAATCATCCATCACCATTGGTTTAGTCTGATCATTGGCCAATATACCAACACAGCTGCCATGATAGCTATTGTCCATGGTGTTACAGCTGTGCATCCATCTAAATTGAAATCTAACTCCCTAATCTCAGGTTAAAGCATACTGCCTTGGTAGAATAGGGGAAGCACTGGTGTTACATGCTTTCATCTAATGCAAAATTTACTCCACAGAGCTTTTATCAGAGTCAGAAATGTGAAAGAACAGGTCTTCTCTCACTGAACATTACTGCGTAAAGAAACGTAAAGAAACTGGCTGTCAGAGTGCTCGGTCTGCCGCTATCCATGGGGCTTAAGGGCACTAAGTTAACAATTTTTTCATATGTGCCATACATCATTTTTCTCAGAATTAAATACAGATGCACATTTACTGTTTCTGAGAGTGTGAAGAATTTTTTATTTTTCACTTACAGTCTCGTTTCCTATTAAAAGGTCATTTCCGAGGTTATTGGATATCCTCAGCCAAATGACTATTTTGAGCTATAGTTTTAGTTTATGGTGGTGTGGATTTAGTAAATAATTCTCTTTAATGGTGATATGGCCAAAATAATCTGTTGATGGTCTTGATTCAAACTGTGTATTGTCAAGTGCATTTCAATTGGGGGTCAAGGTCACATGGAAGTGTTAAATGACAAACCCAGACCTGTTTGGGACCTGACAATTTGCAGTTTACAAATGGGACTATTTTCTTATACTGTACCAATGACCCAGACATAGCTGGTGCTAATTCTCAAAATCTAGGGCCAAACACAAATTTTGCCCCCCAATCCCCCAAATTTGCATCTAAAACCGAAAAAATCATGTCCTAAATGGTCCTCCCTACTTTTCCTCCAATGCGCATGCGCAGTGTCAAGGAGGTCTCGAAATTGGCGCCAATTATCATTCTTTGTTTGGCCCTTCATCAATTCACATCTGACTGATATTTGTGCTTGTAAATCTCAGTTTAAATGATGCCAGACACATAAATATTAGAGAAATGGTGGATCTAAAGAGGAACTAGAAGGAGGAGAGGAAAAATGAGTGGCAGGAAATAATCAGGGCTGTAACTTAAAATTTTTTTATGAAATTATGTCATGTTGCCTAATTTCAAGGCATGGGCCTGTTGTTGTCATTCTTGCTATAAAGTTACACTGCTTGTTCAGTGTTTCCTCTCTCCCTTTCCTTTAAGTCCCCCCTTGCTATTCTCCCATGCTTTTGGCATATTTTTTGTAATATTATTACTAAAATTTCTTGGGAGTTTTAGCTGGGTAACAGAATGAATTCTGTTCTTTTCCCCATGTTTACGTCATCACCCATGGGTGTTTAGGCATTGTGTTCTGCATCTACCATCTGATGTTCTGCAGTTTCTTCTCTGGAAGTCTCTGTTTTGCATCAGATAGTGTTGTTGTTGGTAACTGATTTCGGGCCATGTTTATCAGTGCCTGGAGTCATGTTTCTGGTGTTTATACACTTCTTGTTCACATTGACAACGGTTTCTGTTGAGAGGGATTTCTTGTCTTTGTATTAGCTTAATCATTACAAGATACATTATTATTATACGTAAGTGTTGCATTAATTTTTTTGAAATATTTTAAAAAATTTTGTCCACACTTAGGCTTTTTTGGGATCCATTGGGGCTCAATGTTACTTTCAGAAACTTGGGCTTTTCTGAAAAAATATTTTTTCAAAAAATTTTTTTGATTCAGTTATTTCTTCTATGTTAATGGATCATGTTATTATGTATCTTTGTTTTCAGGGGTTGGTGCGAGTACTAGGACATTTTGTGTTCTTTTCACAATGAAAGGATATTGTTCAAATTGTAATAAGAGGAAATCTTCCTCTGACTTTCATATTCATTGTATTAATTGTAGTCGGTGTACTCGCACTAACTCCTGTTCAGTATGTGTCAATTGGGATGACAAACATTGGAAACGTGTGTCACGGTATGTTGTTAGCGGGGAAAAGGCCATGCCGGTCCTTTCTCCGCAGGGTCACTCTAGTTTATCAATCTCTATTTCAGAGGAACAAGAACAGGGTGATGTTTCCATGATGTCTTCCAAAAGTGTGCCTCCGTCGTCACAGTTAAATGAAGAGCTAGCAGCAAAAGTGCTCATGGAAATACGTCAATTGCCTAAGAGGTCCCTAGTAGGATCGACGGCATTGGCGTCCACTAGCTCGCCCGGTGTAGCGACCATTCATCGAATGGCTCGACAGCCGGGTTCGTCCGTTGCGGTCCAGGAAGGAGATTTGGGTGATGCAAGCACTATAATAAGACAAAGTGCACACCCAGTGACGACGGATCAGAGGAGAGAACGGAGGAAGCCTATTAGTCCGGTTCCTAGCTCGTCCAGGTCCATCCGGGCTGCGAGCGAGAGAGGTCCCTCTCTTGTACAACAACATCTGGGACCAGATGTTGTGGTACAAAACGTTTCGCATTCGGAGCATACGTCTGCCGCTCGGGATGCTCCGTTATATAGACAGTCCGGAGAGACTGTCGATAAGGCTTCCAAATCCTCACGGCAGCGCAAACGACTGCACCTTGGCTATGTGACCACGGATATCCAGCCAGCTTCACCGATCAGGGATTCCACGACGACCAGGTCACGCCATCCGGTAGCCAGGGACACGAGGCCTGTAGACTCAGGACGTTCGCATAAAAGAAGTATGCAGGAGTCAACGTACACGGAGCTTCCAGCGGCAAAGCAACGTAAGACCGCTACTCTACAGGCGTCAGTGACGGACGTGCTATCCCAAATAGCACAACTTATCGCAGCATCCCAGCAAATGACAGAATCTCTGTCGGATCAGGAATTATCCGTGGACGCTGGGTTGGTACGCTCCGCTGAAGCATCAGGTTTGGACGACCGAGAACTTCATAGGGTCCGACAGGATAGCGAAAGGGATTCGGAGGATTTGGAGCTTTCCCTTTCGGAACAACATAAAGCTGCAGTAGATTTTATCGGCATTATCTTCCAGAGGTTGGTCCGTCGGACCAGAATGCTGCGATGCCGTATAAGAGACTGATAGCGTCATTGGTCACAGAATTTTTTGATCGGTTCAGGGACATCGTCCCTGAGTTTCCGACACAGTCCAATAATGTCACAAGAACATTCGAATTATTGTATGACGCTATATATAAGCTTGCTACCAAAATGGGCAAGTCTGGTTTCTTGTCCGCAAATGCTCTAAATCTGCCTTTCATCAAGTCAAGGAATAAATTCGAAACGGCAGGACAGGGCATACCGAGAGTTCCTCTGCATCTAGACGCTGAGGCTGAAGCCTTGGAATTGTCTATACCGTCGTCTATGTCAATTCCAACCACGACATTGGAAACGACAATAATGTCTAACAGAGTTAACTTAGACGCTTTATCATACGCAGATCACCTTACTAAGGCGTTATCATTACGTCTTCAAGGGAAAGAATTCCAGGATATACAATCCTCATTAAGACTTCTTTCAAGGGAAGTAGCTTATTCCACGTATAACTCTGCCCTTTCAGTGGCAAACCTGGAGTTGGTTAGACGTGACGCAGCCCTAGCTACATCCACGCGCGTGGATGGTAAGGTGAAAAACTCTCTCAGAGTCGCTTCGGTCTCCAGAGAGCTTCTCTTCGACGGCAAGCTTTCAGCAATCTATGATAAGATAACTAAGAAAGCTTCGGATTCTCTGCTATTCAAATCCGCTTCCAAAAAGTCGGATACAGCAGAAAAGAGTTAGACAGGCACTTCTGGGACAAGTACGCCCAAGAGAAGTACCTATAGAGGTTCCTATGCATCCTCTAGGTCTTATTCTAGAGACCGTCAAGGCAGCGACTCACGTGGGGGACGTTATTCTGGCCGAGATAACCGGTCAGACGTCCCTAGGTCGACGGGGCGAGGTGTGGGTCGTGGAGGACGTAGTTTCTCCTTCCGCAAGCCTCGCAGGTCCAGGAGGTGATGGTTTGAACCTCTATCGTGTTCAGGTAGGCGGAAGATTATCGAGTTTTATAAACGATTGCGCGTCAATTACGGACGACCCCTGGGTTCGAGGGGTAATTTCGGAAGGACTAAGAATATCCTTCAAATGAAAGCCTCCATTAACTCGAAGTCCAAAATGGACTCAGCTTCCGTCAAATTCGCAGAAAAGAGACGCTCTTTTATCAGAAGTACAGTCTCTTCTGAAGAAGAACGCGGTAGAGGTCGTAGAAGACCAGGCATCACCGGGTTTCTACAGCCATCTGTTTCTGGTTCCGAAACCAGACGGCTCGTTCCATGCAGTCATAGATCTGAGCTGGCTAAACAAGCTGATCGTCGCTCTGAAGTTCTATATGGAGACAATTCGATCAGTCAGAGTGAGTATTCGGGTGAACGACTATGCTACAAGCATAGATCTTAAGGATGCGTACTTTCACGTCATTGTACATCCGACATTCAGAAAGTATCTACGCTTCGCAGTCCTAGGAGTTGTATATCAGTTCCGAGCGATGTGCTTCGGTTTGAACCTAGCGCCCTGGGCTTTCACTCGAATAATGAACTCGGTAATGATATATTTCCGAGCTCATTCGTCTGCGGTAACGTCGGCCTACCTGGACGACATTCTTCAGAAGTACGGCAACGAGTTAACGCTTCAGAACGATGTGCAGTATTTGCTTCTATTACTCTGACGTCTCGGTTTTATAATAAACGAGGAGAAGTCGGATCTGGTGCTGTCCAAGTCATTCACTCACTGAGCTTCGAGACGCACAACAATCTCGTTCGTCTGCCGTTAACCAGAGCAAAATTATTCAGTTGTTACACTCGCTATTGTATTCACTCAGTCAAAGTCACAGCGAGAGAGTTCATGAGACTGATAGGTCTGTGCGGAGCCGCTGTGGATCTCATTCCGATGGGGCGGTTACGCACTCGTCCTCTCCAAATTTTCTTGACTCGGAATTGGAGTGTAAAGATTCATTCGCTCGATATAGACGTTCTCTTGTCAAATCAAGTGAAACAAGAGATTCAGACTTGGGCAAACATTCAGTGGTTGACTCAGGGAGTTCCACTGCAGTTGCCGGATCCGAGTTTTATGATTATGACGGATGCCAGTCAAACAGGTTGGGGTGCAACATTGATCCCAACGGATTCGAAGTGCCAGGGTCTTTGGGATCTGCAGTTTCTAGGCAAGCACATAAACATCAAGGAAATGATGTCAATTTGGCTTGCACTACGTCATTGGATGAACATTATTCAGAAAGCACATGTCCAAATCCTGTCCGACAATACGACAGTAGTAGCGTATATTCGGAACCAGGGAGGCACTCATTCCGTTCCGTTATTCAATTTAACGGAAAGAATCCTTCTGTTTGTTCTAGAACACCAGGTTCTACTTTCGGTCCGTCATATTCCGGGTCGTCTGAATGTATTAGCAGACTCCCTTTCACGGAAGGGTCGCTTGTTGCCATCAGAATGGACTCTCAACAAACAGGTATTCAATCAGATTTGCTACCAATGGGAGCGGCCAATGATAGACTTATTTGCGACACAGCTCAACAATCAGTTGCAGACGTATGTGTCTCCATGTCCGGATCTCCGAGCATATGCAGTAGACGCTCTATCGATCTCGTGGGGCGGAATGATAGGATATGCGTATCCTCCAGCGCCATTGATTCAGCAGATATTGCTAAAGATAAAATAATCTCAATGCAAAATTCTATTGGTAGCATCTCTGTCTCCACAGAGACTGTGGATAAATCTACTCAGGTGTCTGCTGTGGGACTTACCGCGGAAACTTCCTCCACGAGAGGATCTTCTTTCACAGGGGAAATCGTGTCAACTATCATCATCACAACCCGCAAGGTCTCAACCTTCACGTATTTCCATTGTGCCGTCCTTCTTGCACGGCAAGAATTTTACAGGACAGGCAGTGGACGCAATTTCTAACTGTAGGAGGACCTCCTCTTCGCTAAACTATGCAGCTAAGTGGAAGGTCTTTTGTCGTTGGTGTAGGGATCATTCTGTTGATATTTTTGATCCCTCCATTCCAGACATTGCAAACTTTCTAGTATACTTGTTTGATGAGATCAAACTGCAGCCTGTTACTATTAAAGGTTATAGGTCTATGCTATCTGATACCTATGCACACCATGATAGTTTACAAATTGGATCTAATGTCTCTTTATCTAAATTAGTTAGAAACTTCTAGATAAATAGACCTAGAACCCTTAGATTAATTCCTAAATGGAATTTAGCTTGGGTTCTTCTTAAACTAAAAGAAAAGCCATTTGAGCCTCTTGAGACAGCGGACTTCGAATTCTTATCTTATAAGACAGCATTTCTCTTAGCTTTCTCTTCCGCTAGAAGAGTCAGTGAGCTTCATGCACTATCTGTGGACGATTCTCACTATCGTAGTGTCGGGAACACTATTACCTTTACTACTAATGTTGGATTTTTGGCTAAGAATCAGGCTCCTAATAAATATCCGGAACCTATTGTTATTAAGGCTCTTCCATCTTCAGACCGGCATAGGCCTTTACCCTGTCCGGTTAGAGCTTTACGTATTTATAAACGAAGATCTCAGTTTATCAGAAAGGGACGAAAACGCTTCTTTCTGTCTCTGATGCCTAATAGAAAGGACATTACGGTCCATTCTATTGCTAGATGGATTCAATTAACTATCCGTACTGCTTATGATAATCTATCTTCATCTCAGCAGTCTGTACTTGAGATTTCGGCTCATGAAGTAAGAGCTCTTTCTACGTCTTGGGCTTATGCAAATAGTGTTGCTATTACAGATTTAATGAAGGCTGCATATTGGTCTCAGCCATCCACATTCACGAATTTTTATCTCAGAAATATTGAGTCCATTTCTGGAGACCTGCATTGTTTAGGTCCATTATCTGTTGCTCAGAATGTCGTCCACTAAACAGTTGCAACTATAGTTATGCAGGCTTTCTGTTCCGGCACTGACTCTGTCCTGCTGCCCTCTTCGCTCTGGGCTATTTGACCAAGGGGAAGGTTGGGAGGGTGTTCCCTTAGGTCACCTGCTTTATAGTGAAAAGCAAGGGGATACCTCCTCCGGAGTCAGTAATTCTGACTCGGTACCGGGATGGTTTTAAAGTGTAAAGTTAATGTTTAAATTCATTCATGTCATATTTTTAAAGTGTAGCTTGGTGTGAAGCATTTGTATATGTCACGAGTCAAACGTGCGTTAATATACAATCCTCGGACACTTTTAAAGAGTATAAAGAGTCTCAATTCTCTGGACTGACTTTGTTTATTGGCTTACTTTAAAAATAATTAGTAAAAAGGGTTAAACTGGATGTTAATAGAGAACATGAATGTTATTATGCTCAATTATGGAGGGTGTTGTGTCTTTCTAATTTATCATAAATAAGAAAGATACATGTAAAGCCTAATACTCCTTTTCTCCTCGAGGGGATAACTCTATTATATATAGTTGAGCTTATTGGATTTCCCTCTATGTCCTAGGCCCTCCAGCCTTTTTACTATTCAGCTATGTCTGGGTCATTGGTACAGTATAAAAATGTTAAAAAATTTATAGTAATTTATATATTTTTTATACTTACCAATGACCCAGATGGGGATGGCCCTCCTATGAGTTGGGAACTCATACCTCCCTGCTGATTACATAACACTTAGCAGGCACTGGTTGTAAGAATGAGGATTTGGCTCTAATTTCGGACTTCCTTGACACTGCGCATGCACAGTGGATAAAAGTATGGTGGACCACATAGGACATCTAATTTTTGGATTTTGATGAAATTTTGGGGATGGGTGGGGGGGGGGGGGGGGAGCAAAATTTGTGTTTGGCCCTAGAATATAAGAGTTAGCACCAGCTAAGTCTGGGTCATTGGTATGTATAAAAAATATATAAATTACTATAAATTTTTTTAACTTTTATGACGGTATTGTTAACATTTTGACTGCGTGAGTTGGTAAGTGATGCACTTTGAAAGTGAAATGCCAATTGGAAAGTGTAAGTTCCAAGAACAGTGGCTGCAAAAGCAAGACTATGCCACGTGGTTGGAGCCGGTTGTTGGTGACAAAAACTGTGCACATTGTCGTCTGTGTTTGAAAAATTTCAATCATTCAAGGAAATACACTTTTTGTTCTCAAAGTTGTGAATATCAGTGTTGATGTGAAATTAATAGGAGGACGCAACATCATGGAATTTAAATTTTAGCATAATTTGTTTCTTCTGACCATCCATGTACATAATTGGAAAATACAGATGGATTTAGAAATTTCCTTCGTAAAATGACAGTGAGTAACCTGCATTATTATTATTCAAAAATAGTTTTGACTTCTAAGTTCTATGCACCATTCGTACATGAACCTCTGGTCTGGTATTTGCTCCTCAGAAGTCAATACATCTATTACGTATAGATTTTTCACAGTCATGTATATCTAGCAGTGGTATTGATTTGTTTGGGTTTTTTATCAATTTTGGGGGGGTCTTTATTATGGTGTTTGTACATGTTCATGTACATTGAGAAAAGAATGCAAACCAGTGGTTTTCATTATTACATTAACATTAGCAAGCTGTAGCTCCCTTGATGTTTTCAGCTAAGATAGCTGAAAGAAGCCTTCAGTGTTGTTTTATCATCTGTAAGTTGTAATTGTGATAGTACAGTTTCAGCTCATGTTTATGCAGTTTATAGTGCAGGGGTAATAAATCAACAAAATAACCCTGAGGGGATTCCTGTACATGAAGCAGTGCTTGTTAAGTGTGGTAAACAAGCCCTGTTTTACTGGTAGAATAGGCTTCAGTAACCAATGCTTGGATTAGAAGAAGTCCTCTAGAATGGGCATCATGGGTATAAATAAGATACATTTGAGTTTATGTCTGTGTTGCAGTCATGATTAGCCACTGTGCAGAGATGTGACCTTGAATGACAATAAATAAATTAAATGGATGGCTTGTCTGTGTATCTCTTTACTACTGTGTGTACATGTGGTACATATACTGTATTTACAGTATATACTGTATTTACTGCTTATACTTGAAAGTATTTCAAGGCTGTTATGCATAAGTATATGCAGTTTTATCTTGAATTTAAGTGGAAAATATTTCGAGTTTCCTGGAAAATCCTTGATTTTTATCTGCTTTACTCCTTGAAATTCCTTGAAAGAGCACTAAAAACCTCCTTGAAACTCCTAGAATTCATTTTGAAATTTGGTGCAGGAACCCTGTGTATGAATTGGCTCGGGATCTTCTACTGTTTGCTCAGGATGTCAACGCTGTTGTGGTTTGTCACATTCCTTGTCATCTGAACATCCTAGCCGACTCCCTGTCCCGATGGGGCAGGTTCATTTCACTGAGTGGATGCTTCACAGGGCAGTGTTCCAGTCACTTTGTGATCTCTGGGGTCGTCTCCACATTGATCTTTTTTGTGACCCATTGGAACCCTCAGGTGTACACTTTCATGTTCCTGTGTCTAGATCCTTTGGCTTTCGCCGTGGATGCTTTGTCGCTCGATTGGAATGGTCTAGTTGGCTGCACCTTCCCATCAGTTCCGATTCTGCCTCAGGTTCTAGCCAAGATAAGAACCTGCAGTTGTCAAATCATTCTGATCATTCCCCTGTTGTCTCAGTGTGTGTGGATCAATCAGCTCCGCTCTGTTGGTGGCAGTTCCGGCACATCGCCCTCTACATCATGACCTCCTTTGCCAAGGTCACCCGAGGAGTTTTCACGTCGACTTGACTTCATTGTGCCTTCACGCATATCTTTTGTCAGGTCCTGTCTCCTCCGTAGAGGTTTTTCGACACGAGCAGTGGAGTACATTTCTTCTTCAAGGCAGCACTCCACTGGTTTAGCCTATGTGGCTAAATAGAAGGTCTTCTGTCGATGGTGTGCTGATCACTCTGTTGATTATGCCGATCCCTTGATAATGCAGATTGCAGAGTTTCTGATATATCTGTTTGATTCTCAGGGTCTCCAACCTGTTACCATCTAAGGGTGCAGGTCCATACTTTCGGTGACCTCTTCGTATGTGGGAAAGCATTGTATTGGCACTAATCCGTTCCTCTCCTAGCTTATTTGACACTTTTTTCGGCCCTCCTTTTTTCTGCTCTTGCTGTCACCAACCCTAGCCAGTGCCTCATGGGAAAGGGGCGTGATTGCTCTCGCACACCATCGTTCATGCAAAAATTTCCAAGGTGCGCGAATAATCGCTCGCCTCTGTTCTTTGGTGTGTTTTCATCTTTTTGAGTTGCGTCAACAGAAACGTTCAATTAAGTTTTGATGTTGTGAAATTTTTAAGAATCACTCACAATTTGAAGAGTTTAAAGTACAATTCCAAACAACTTCGTTTTCCGTTGTTATGAACATGACACACAGTAGTTCTCTTATACATCCACACATGACACGCTAACAGTAAGAAGGTTGTACATTGACAACTCGCCCAGAGCGTACGGCCGCCACAAAACGAACATGCATGTTCAGATAAAAAAACAGTGGTCATTCTGAGATCTGAAAAAACGTTTTAATACTTCCGTATTTTTTTTTTATCAAAGACATGCAGAATGTTGCCCCGTTCCTTATTTTCATTTATACATGTGACACCTGTCGCTCCAATTCACCAGTGACATGAATTAATATGCCTGATTTGGAATTTACGCATCCATTTTCCACGATTTTAATAATCTGCCATTTAAAATCCAGAACTCATTTTAGTGGGTTACATATATTTTCACCATCAAAATTTCCATCCATGTTCAGTTGTATTCATACATTCATTTCGAAGGATGCTTGTCAATGTAAACTGCGAAATAAATTTTTGTACATGCCATAATATATAGTTCACTTCAGATTATTTAGATCTTACAAGTTAAATGTTCATTTCAGGAATTTTGATAATAATTTTAATAAACAAACACTAGATTTCAAACTAGCAATTTTATTCTGAATCACAGGCAAACAATAACATTAACTTAATTTAGAAAAAATACACTTTGAATGTACAATTCAAGAGTATTAAAAAAATGAAGTTAAACATTGAATCAAAATCACTCTCCTCACATTTTTCACTCTCACAAACTTTGAGGTGAGCGATTTTCTACTCTCCTCCATTTTGCTCCCATTCGTCACTGCCCAGCCATGAGGGTTCTTGCAAGGTCAGTTCCAGCCCTGTTCATTTCTGTCTGTGTGTCACACAGGGCCATACGCCTTATCTCCCATTGTCATTTACTAATGGTTGTGATGCTATGGTTTTATAGGCCTAGGGAGCTCTTCTTCTGTCCACGGTTCCAGCGCAGTCGGGGTTGGTTATGTGATTGCCTCTTCCTGTTGTCTATTCAGCCTGTTGCAAACAATTGTAAGGTAGGTTGATAAGAAATTTAAATTTTATAGTAAATTTCCTTTCTTATTATACCTACCGCAATTGCTTATATGGAGGCCCTCCTGTCTTCTTTTTCGGGTAAGAATCCTTCCTCCCAACTAATCACATAACTCCAATGTTGGCGGATTCAGTAGAATGACACGTTGGTTAAATGTCTGTGCACTTGTTCTGGAAGCCATGGATTAGTACAAGGAGAAGAGTTTCCCCTACTGGGTAGGCACCAGTCACACTTGACCCAGTTTGGCTTTTTTTTTCTTGGTGCTTTTGCACCACTTTTCTTTCCCAAATCGCTTGGGAAAGAAGAAAATAGAGAGTAGTTTTCTGAGTTAGGGACTTCCACTGTAGTACAAGCCTGTTGTTAACAATTGCGGTAGGTATAATAAGAAAGGAAATTTACTATAAATTTAAATTTCTAGGTGGTGATGGGACGATTGATCAGTATACAATTAGCCATTGGCCGATATCCTACATCAGTTCACCCATCAGAAGTCAGGCTAAACATTGGCAAATGCCGATTGTTAAAAAAAAGTTTGTTAACATTTCCATGCTGCTTGGCTGTGATTTATTGAACTAACAAATGCTGTTTTAGGATAAAAATAAGACTTTTTTGGATGGAAAAATGAATAGTGCAAGTAAATCACAGCTTTGTTTGAATTCATTCACTTATATCTGCAACTCAGGGTTTGGGTGATCATGTGGTGACTCTTCATGTTGGAATACCAGTTCATTGCAGAATCGACCAAATTTTAACTTTCTTTAAAGGCTGCCCTTGAGTACTGTATTTAAATTGTATAAGCTTCCAAGCTGATCAAAATACAAGAGTTGGTGTTGCAGGATAGTTGTTGGAAGTGATAATATATAAAAAATAACTTTTACTTTATTTAGATGTGATATTAGTATTTGATGATGAATTGTACATTATTAATTATGAACAGTCAAAGTGTGCAAGCCAAAACTGCAAACAATTCAGTATGTTTTCACATCTGGCAAAAAATAATACTTGCCGATGAAATACTGATTCAAATGAGTTGCGCTAATTTGGAAAAAATTGGGAACAAATTTTGATTTACACATTTATAAGGTAGGATGTGAAAAGAATTGTATTTTTCCTAAAATAAATCTTAGAAAGTTGGTATCCAATTAAATAAAGTCTGTCGCATGGGCCTTTTGGTTCAGACTGGCCTGAGACATTTTATGGATGTCAGCCTGCACGAACTGCTTTGTAACATTGTGTATATTCCTTTTGATGTATTAGGCTTCAAACAATGATTAAACATACTGACAGGATTTGGAATTTAGAGGCTAAATTATCTTTTATTTTGGTTACTAACACCGACTCTTTAACACTGACCATCGGACATCAAGATTGATAATCGACTGATTGTGTATTCAAACCATTGGCAATCATCTGAAGAGGGATTCTTCTTTTCAGCTCATCACTATTTCTAGGCACGTATTGTTTGCCCATAATGACAGCCAAGACTTGCCTTGAAGCAGCTGTAAAGACATGGATGTTGGCTTCCAAAATGTAGCAGAAATATTCAAAAATCATCTCCAGGCCTTTAAGGATTCACATGACTAGAAGACAATACTTACAACATTTTTTTCAAAAAGAACAAAAAAAATGTCAAGTGATTTTTTGAAATGATGAGAGTTCTGTATATGAGCCTCATGCCTAGTGCATTCTGGGTTTGATTTTTCCCAGTACCCATTCACAAGCCTGTTGGGGATATTGCCTTTTTCGGCAGTCATTCAAATTAAAAAGATTAATACCTGTTATTTTCATATTTCTGTATTTTCGCTCTCTGCGAAACAATCATGACATTTCTGTTTCCAACCAAAACATGTGTGTCTCACACAAAATACATCTTTTATAACAAAAGTGTTCAAATTTAAAGTTCATGAAAAGAGACAGGAGTTAGCTCCCTTTCATCCGTCACAAGGAAACTTTTCCTTGGCTTATCCAACCCAACAATATAACATCCCCCCTCAAAATAAAATTGAGGATCAATTTACATAAGCCAATGGAAAGCGTCTGGATAATAATAAATGAAATGCCATGAGAAAATGAAATAGATAAATGTATGTCCAAGGAAAAAGACAGGATGAAAATATGCATGACTGAACAACACCAAGGTTTACTGGCCAGGTAGACAACAGGCATTGCAGAATCATGTATTTGTATTCCAAAAAATAGAATCTGGGTACATGTAGTCTTACTTTTTTGGAAATTTAATGGCATAGGTAATTCACTAGAGACAATCATAAAATAACTTCTTTGCAAAGTGAGAATATCAGCATGAGGCTGACTAAAAAAATATGCATCTGAAAAATAGTATAACTGTGTCTCCCTTGTAATTCCTAACTGCAATTTTCCAACAAATGTCACTTTAATATTTAAAATAATTTTGAGTCTTGATCACTTACTCAACATTTACAAGTCAGCATATACATGTATAGTTCGAAACAACCTCTTCATTTTCAAAGTCTTGGAGTAACCAATCACCCATAACCAAGTACTACATATACACATAGTATACATGCATGTACTGGGACATGAATAAAAGTGTGGCAACAAATATTATATGCAGGTACAACTCAATTAAGGGAAAGTGAAAATATGAAAGCTAGGCATTCTGCCTCTTGAAGCAATGTTAGGTATTAAATTTTAAAACACATGAGATCAGAAATCAATAAAATAAAGGTGTTAACCCTTCATACTTTCTGGCATTTAGTAAAAAGTCTGATTATTACTAAACTGTACAAGTGGTGGGGGTCTAATGTTTAGAGATCTTTTAGCTTTATTATCAACACAGACACAGACAACCATTCAGCATTTTGTGCTGGCTCTCCAACCAATTGTGCTAAATATTGTATACCATCTGCTGTAAGGCATTGAGCTAAAATGCATTTCATCTTGCAGTGTTCATCACTTGACACTGAAAGATCATCTGGATCAACATGATCTGAACCTCTGAGTTTGGGAGGTCTTTTAACTGAGCATTTAGGTTGTGAATTGTACAAGACAATGGGTACTTTGTCATTGCAAGAAGAGTCAGTATCATTACCTTTACAGTCATAAATCTGATTTGCAGTCTTAGTCTTTGTTTTACATGACAAATTATAATGTGCAGTTTGAGTGCACTGGGAAGTGAATGTCTGACGTGTAGTGACACCAAAAAAATTTCCAGTGGAAGGTTCCCTAACATATGCATGTTTTAGTCTATCAACATGTATATCCTGCTTAAATCTTGTTTTCCTAGTTGAATCTTTTAAAGTAACCATATGTTGACTTGGCAATTTAAAACAAAATAGGGACCACTGAAAACAGGTTGAAGCTTTTTAGCAGGATCTGAGTATTCATCATTAAGGTACACATAATCACCAGGTTGGAATAATGACAAAGTTTTGTTTTTATTGGTTCGACATTCCATTAAAGTGTTTGAATGTGAAAGTTTTTCATGTAGATCGTTCTGAATTTGAAGCAACATAGTTTTTTTGCCGTCCAAATAGTCTGAAATGTTTTTCGGTAATGATTTATCGACACACAAAGAGTTAGCAAGAGGATATTTGGGACGCTGAGCAAAAATTACTTCAAAGGGAGAGTACCCTGTTGATGAATTCACAGAATTATTCATTTCAAATACAGTTGAATGCAAGTGATTGTCCCAATTATTACACTGGTCATTCATGTCAGGTGAGAGTTTGTGCCAGAGAGTAATGAGAATGTTCACATGCACCAAGACAGTGGTGTACAAAGCTCGGTGTAAACTGCTGAGGAATATCTAACATTTTGCACAATTCTTTGGTAACCTTTGCAGTAAACTCACTTCCCTGGTCAGAAATTAGAGTATCACACACACCGTATGTTGTAAATAGCTGGAATAAAACTTCGGAAACTGTGTAAGCATCCTTATTTGGTATAGGTAATACAAAAACAAATTTAGAAAACATATCTAAAGTTGTAAATATATGAGTCTCCGCGATTACTACATGGCAAGGGACCATATAAGTCGACTTCCCAAACTTCAAATGGTTGAGAAGGTGTAGGGTAAGCTACAATCTGGTTCTTAACAAAATGTTTAGTCACTTTACGAGACTGACATTCCACGCATAATCGCACATAGTCTGCAATAATAGTAGTCAAGTTCGGAAAGAAATAAAATTGTTTCACTCTATCAGTTGTGTCATTAATACCACCATGCGCACTCATGGGTGAGTCATGAAAAAGTTTCAATACAGTAGAAATCAATGCTTTAGGTAACACAAGTTGATAAATAGGTGACGATTTTGTCCTTTGACTTTTAACTTTGTGGATATGGAAGAGTAAGTCATCAATGATTATGTAATCACTTTGCTGTAACAGAACTGTACGTGCTGTCCGCTGAGATTTGGGCAAGACACCTTTGTTTAAACAATTAATAATGTGACAAAAGTCATGATTCTGGAACTTTTGAACAGTGTCGGTTGACATATTCAACTGACATAGAGCCAACAACATATCAGAATCTGTTTTGTTCTCAACTGTACTGGAAGACAATATATCTGGAAATTGTTCTGTCCTAGACAAAGCATCAGGGACTACCATTTCTTTTTGTGGCTTGTAAATAATGTCAAAATCAAACTGCTGTAATATAGCAAGCCAGCGCTCATATATAGCACCTCTCAATTGTTTTTGAAATAATGGTTTGAGGGCTTGGTCACATTCAATAATAAAATGTTTTAAGTTTGAAAACTAGAAGAGCACTGTCTGTTCCATAAAAATGGAACTCCCTTTTTTGGCTCACCAACATTAGTTGTGTGAGCCTATGGCATAGCCCTCATGTCGGCGTCGACGTCCGCTCTCAAATATTTTGAACCTTTGTGTACAGGTTTTGATTTTTTGGCTTTTTAAAATTTTGTTTAGTTTCTGCATATTGCTATGGTGGTTCACTATAACATTTAACTCTTTTCCAGGGTATTTTGTCATAATTTTAACCCTTTGAATCAAATTTTAAACTTATTTTGATGTTTGCGTAAGGTTTTGATGGGTTTTTTTTTCCTTTCTTCCAAGTGGAGATTTACCTTGCAGCATATGGCCATGTTTTCTATTGTATGTAAACATGCATCTTAGGGCTAAGTTTGTATTATTTAACCCTTTTCCCGCTGAATTACTTCAATTTTGGACTTTTATGTACAGGTTTAGGACTTAGGCTTACAGCTTCTTACTTTTATGTACAGGTTGTGATAAAAAAAAAATTTAAATTGAGGTTGACCTCCCTGCATATTGCAGTGGTGGTTATTATAACATTGATATCTTTCCAGTGCATTTTTAAAAATGTTTTAACCCTTGGAATAGATTTTTAGACTTATTTTGACGTTTGCGTGCAGGTTTTCATGAGGTTTTTTTCTTCCTTTCTTCCATGTGTAGATTTACCTTGTAGCATATGTCCATGCTTTCTATTGTATGTAAACATGCATCTTAGGGCTACGTTGTATTCTTTAACCCTTTTCCTGCTTAATTACTTCAATATTGGACTTCTTTTGTTTACAGGTTTGGATTTTTGTGCTTTTAAAAAAAAATGTTTCTTCTTTGCATATTGCTATGAGGGTTCACGCTAACATTTAACTCTTTTCCAGGGTATTTTGTCTTAATTTTAACCCTTTGAATCAAATTTTGGACTTATTTTGACGTTTGTGTGCAGGTTTTGATGTTTTTTTTTACTTTTATGTGCAGGTTTTAAGGTTTGTCTTTCTTCTCTTCCAAGTGGCGACTTACCTTGTAGCATATTGCCATGGTTCCTATTTAATGTTAGGATGCTTCTTGGGGCTATTATTATATTATTTAACCCTTTAGCTGCTTATTTACTTTAATTTTGGCCTTTTGTGTGCAGGTTTTGTACTTTTGTTTGCAGGTTTTGATATTTTTTTTTAAGTGGAGTTTTACTTCACTGGCATATTGCCATGGTGGTTACTGTAACATTTTCAGGGTATTTTTCTAAATTTTAACCCTTTGAAACAAATGTGATACTTTTTTGACTTTTATGTGCAGTTTTGAGGTTTGTCTTTCTTTACTTCCAAGTGGATATTTTTCAAGTACAGTTTCACCTTACTGGCATATTGCCATTGTGGTTTCTGTGACAGGGTATTTTTCTCAATTTTAACCCCTTGAAACAAATGTGAATCTTTTTTTCACTTTTATGTGCAGGTTTTGTGGTTTATCTTTCTTTTCTTCCAAGTGGCGAATTACCTTGTAGCATATTGCCATGGTTCCTATTTTATGTTAGGTTGCTTCTTGGGCTATTTTTATATTATTTAACCCTTTAGCTGCTTATTTACTTTAATTTTGGACTTTTGTGTGCAGGTTTTGTACTTTTGTGTGCAGGTTTTGATATTTTTTTTTAAGCGGAGTTTTACCTCACTGGCATATTGCCACGCTGGTTATTGTAACATTTTCAGGGTATTTTTCTCAATTTTAACCCTTTGAAACAAATGTGATACTTTTTTGACTTTTATGTGCAGGTTTTGAGGTTTTTCTTTCTTTTCTTCCAAGAGGATATTTTTCAGGTAGGGTTTCACCTTACTAGCATATTGCCATGGTGGTTACTGTGACATTATCAGTGTATTTTTTTCAATTTTAATCCATTGAAACAAATGTGATACTTTTTTTTTTTACTTTTATGAGCAGGTTTTGAGGTTTGTCTTTCTTTTTTTTCAAAGTGGAGACTTACCTTGTAGCATATTGCCATGGTTCCTATTTTATGTTAGCATGCTTTTTAGGGGGTTATTATTATATTATTTAACCCTTTAGCTGCTTATTTTCTTTAATTTTGGACTTTTGTGTGCAGGTTTTGAACTTTTTTTTTTTTTACTCCAGCCACCCCTTTACATTGGCCAAGTGTTGGTGAGCCACAGGGTACTGATACCCTCTCTAGTTTAGTAAGCAACATAAAGGATTGGCAGTGGCACTATAATTTGGTCTGAATTTCCTGAACCAGTTGAACATTCCAAGTACACGCTGTAATTGTTTTCGATTTTGGGGTGTAGGGCAGTCTCAGAGAAGTTCAATGCGGCTTGCTGGTGGTTTAATACCATCTTTTGAAATTTCATGGCCAAGGAAAGTACAAGTTGATTGTGCAAATTTGCATTGTTTTTGTCCTAATTTCAAACCTGCATTTCTTAATCTAGATATCACTTCTGAAACATCTGACAAATGCTGTTCGAATGTTTCAGACATAATGCCTATATCATCTAGATAACAAAGAACAGAATCAAAAGTCAATCCAGTCATTATTTTGTCCATCAAAAGTTGAAATGAATTTGGTGAAGTTCGTAAACCCATTGGTAGACTCAAAAATTTAAAGGTACCAAAACAGGTATTAAAAGCAGTGTACTTTGTGGAATTTTCGTCTATCGCCATTTGAAAGAAAACTAAACTGATTGGTTGCCGGTGTGAAAAAGATTCAGTCAGAGCCCGTAAATCAGATATTGTGTATTTAAAGTCAGCCATTTGACTGTTCAAGTGACGGAAATCACAGCAAAATCTGTATGAGGACAAACTTTCCTCTCTTGAAATATTGTTAGGATTTAGCTTAGGTTTGTTTCTTTTAGCAACTAGTATAACTGGGCTAGATATGGGTATTTCACCTGCTTCAGATACCGGAGAAATAATGCCATACCTCAACAGCTCGTCAAGCTGATGGCGCAAAACAATTTTCTTATCTAAAGGCAAGCGAAAAGGCTTTTGATACTTCAGCACAAAAGTAGTATTTTTATACTGTACCAATGACCCAGACTTAGCTGGTGCTAACTCCACAAAAACCAGGGCCAAACACAAATTTTGCCCCCCAATCCCCAAAATTTGCATCCAAAACAAAAAGAAATCATGTCCCAAAGGACCTCCATAGTACGACTCTACTGCGCATGCGCAGTGACGCAGTCGTCCCGAAATTGGCGCCAAATATCATTCTCTGTTTGGCCCTTCATCAGTCAACATCTCACTGATCTTTGTGCTTGTAAATCTCAGTTTAAAGGATGCCAGACACGTAATTCTTGGAGAAAATGTGATTCTAAGGAGGATAGAAGGAGGAGAGGAAAAAAGAAGTGGCAAAAAATAATCAGGGCTGTACTTAAAATTTTTTGTTGAAATTATGTTAAGTTGCCTATTTTCGAGGCATGGGCCTCTTGTTGTCATTCTTGCTAATTGTTGCACTGCTTATTCAGTGTTTCCTCTCCCCTAACCTTCTAAAGTCCCCCCTTGCAATTCTCCCATGCTTTTGGCATATTTTTGAGAAGTTTCATTTCTAAAAATTCCCTGGGAGAGTTGCTTGGTTACAGAATGTTTTCTGTTATTTTCCCCATAGTTACGTTTTCACCCATGGGTGTATAACGTTTGTGTTCTGCATCTTCCATCTGATGTTCTGCAGATTCTCCCCTGGGAGTCTCTGTTTTGCATCAGATAGAGTGTAATTGATGACTGATTCCGGGCCAGTTTTTTCAGTGCCTGGAGTCATGTTTTCTTCTGTGTTTACACTGTTTGTTTTCATTGGCAACAGCCTTTTTTGAGGGGGGCTGTTTGCCTTTGAGGTAGTTTATCTCATTATAAGATACATTTATATTATCCGAAAGTGTCTCATTAATTATTTTATATAATTTTAAAATTTTTGACCACACTTTGCCATCGGATCCATCGGGGCTCAACGTTACTTTTCAGCAACTTGGGCTTCTCTGAAAAAATATTTTTTCAAAATTATTTTGTTTTGCAATTGTTTTTTCATTTATTAATGGATCATGTTATTATGTATCTTTGTGTCAGGGGTTTTTGCGAGTAACTAGGACTTATTGTTGTTCTTTCACAATGAAGGGAACTTGTTCAAATTGTAATAGGAAGAAATCTTCCTCTGACTTTCATGATTATTGCATTAATTGTAGTCAGTGTTCTCGCATTAATCCCTGTCCTGTGTGTGAACATTGGGATGAGAAACATTGGAAACGTGTGTCACGATATGTTGTTTCTGGAGAAAGAGCGATGCCGGCTCTTTCTCCACAAGGTCACTCTACTCTCTCAGTTTCTATTTCAAAGGAACCAGAACAGGGTGATGTTTCCATGTTATCTTCTTCAAGTGTGCGTCCGTCGTCACAAATAAATACAGAGCTAGCGGCAAAAGTGCTCATGGAGATTAGACAAATGTCGTCCGCTAGCTCGCCCGGTGTAGCGTCCATTCACCGAATGGTTCGGCAGCCGGGTTCGTCCGATGCGGTCCAAGAGGAAATTTTGGGTGATGCGAGCACTATAAAAATAATAGATGCACACCCAGTGACGGCGGATAGTGAACGAGAATGGAGGAAGCCTTTTAGTCCGGTTCCTAGCTCGTCCAGGTCCAGCCGGGCCGCGAGCGAGAGAGGCCCCTCTCTCGTACAACAACATCTGGGACCAGATGTTGTGGTACAAAATGTGTCTTTAGCGGAGCATACGTCCGTCGCTCGGGACGCTCCGTTGTATAAGCAGTCCGCAGAGACTGTTAAGGCTTCCTCTTCTCGCCGGCGCACACGACCGCACCTTGGCTGCGTGACCTCCGATATTTTGCCAGCTTCGCCCATGAAGGATTCTTCGGCGACCAGGTCACACCATCCGGCAGCCAGGGATTCGAGACCGATGGACTCCGGACGTTCGCATAGGAAAAGTATGCGGGAGCCATCTGATGCGGAGCTGCCCTCGGCAAAGCAGCGAAAGACCGCTCCTCCGCAGGTCTCGACGTCGGACATTCTAGTGCAGATAGCACAGCTTATCGCAGCATCCCAGCAGCCGACAGAGACGGTGTCGGATCGAGAATTATCCGACGGCGCTGGGTCGGTACGCTCCGCCGAAGCATCGGGGGCGGACGACCGGGAACATCGGGAGGTCCGACCGGATGGTGAAAGGGATACGGATGAATTGGAGCTATCCCTTTCGGAACAACACAAAGCTGCCGTGGACTTCATCCGGCACTTTCTTCCTCAAGTTGTTCCGTCGGGCCAGACTGCTGCGCTTCCGGACAGGAGAATTATAGCGTCATTGGACTCTGATTTTTTCGAGCGGTTCAGGGACATCGCTCCCGAGTTTCCGTCGCAGTCCAATAATGTTGCAAGAACATTTGAATTATTGAACGACGCTATTTTTAAACTTGCTTCCAGGACGGGGAAAGCAGGCTTCTTGTCCGCAAATACTCTCAACCTGCCTTTCATTAATGCAAGGAATAAATTCGACACGGCAGGTCAGGGTATACCGAGAGTTCCTCTGCGTATGGACGACGAGGCGGAAGACTTAGAGCTATCATTACCGTCGTCAGCTTCTATTCCAACCGCAGTGTTGGAAACAGCTATTGCGTCTAACAGAGCCAATTTAGATGCCTTATCTTACGCAGATCACCTTACGAAGGCGTTATCACTGCGTCTTCAAGGGGAAGAGTTTCAGGATATACAATCCTCCTTAAGACTTCTTTCAAGGGCAGTAGCTTATTCCACATGTAACTCCGCCCTTTCAGTGGCAAATCTGGAGTTGGTTAGACGTGACGCAGCCCTGTCTACATCCACACTAGTGGATTCTAAGGTGAAGAACTCTCTTAGAGTCGCTTCGGTCTCAGGAGATCTTCTCTTTGACGGCAAGCTTTCCGCTATTTATGATAATATTAAAAAGAAAGCTAGTGATTCTCTGTTGTTTAGATCCGCTCCTAAAAGGTCGGATACAGCAGACACGAATAAGGCGGGCACTTCTGGGTCTTATCCGCCCAAGAGAGGTTCCTATAGAGGTTCCGGTGCGTCCTCTAGCTCTTATTCGAGAGACCGTCAGGATAGCGACTCTCGTTCGGGACGTCCTTCAGGCCGGGACAATCGGTCGGACGCCCCGAGGTCGACGAGGCGAGGTGCGGGTCGTGGAAGACGTGGTTTCTCCTACCGCAGGCCTCGCAGATCCAGGAGGTGATGGCTCAAACCTCTATCGCGTTCCGGTTGGCGGAAGGTTGTCGAGTTTTTCTCAAGAGTGGGCGTCGATTACGGACGACCCGTGGGTGAGAGGAGTGACTTCGGAAGGTCTAAAGATATCCTTCAAACGAAAGCCTCCATTAACTCGAAGTCCAAAGTGGACTCATCTTCCGTCAAACCCTCAGAAAAGAGACGCTCTGCTATCAGAGGTGCAGTCTCTTTTAATGAAGAACGCGGTAGAGGTCGTAGAAAACCAGGAATCGCTGGGATTCTACAGCCATCTGTTTCTGGTTCCGAAACCAGACGGCTCGTTCCGTCCAGTCATAGATTTGAGCTGGATAAACAAGCTGATCGTCGCTCCGAAGTTTTATATGGAGACGATTCGATCGGTCAGAGCGAGTATTCGGGTGAACGATTATGCAACGAGCATAGATCTCAAAGATGCGTACTTTCACGTCATGGTACATCCGACATTCCGAAAGTATCTACGCTTCGCAGTCCTAGGAGTGGTGTATCAGTTCCGGGCCATGTGCTTCGGATTGAATCTAGCACCCTGGGCTTTCACTCGGGTAATGAACTCGGTAATGATCTACTTCCGAGCTCATTCGTCTGCGGTAACGTCGGCCTACCTGGACGACATTCTTCAGAGGTACGGCAACGAGTTAACGCTTCAGAACGATGTTCAGAATCTTCTTCTATTGCTCCGACGTCTCGGTTTCATAGTAAACGAGGAGAAGTCGGATCTGGTGCCGTCCAAGTCATTCACTCATCTGGGAATGAGCTTCGAGACGCACAACAATCTCGTTCGTCTGCCGTTAACCAGAGCGAAATTAGTCAGTTGTTACGCTCGCTATTGTCTGAATACAGACAAAGTCACGGCGAGAGAATTTATGAGACTGATAGGTCTGTGCGGAGCCGCCGCGGATCTCATTCCGATGGGACGGCTACGCACACGGCCTCTTCAAATTTTCCTGACTCAGAATTGGAGTGTGAAAATTCATTCGCTCGATGTAGACGTTCTCTTGTCAGATCAAGTGAAACAAGAGATTCAGACTTGGGCAAACATTCAGTGGTTAACTCAAGGAGTTCCGCTGCAGTTGCCGGATCCGAGTTTTACCATTATGACGGATGCCAGTCAAACAGGTTGGGGTGCATCATTAATCCCAACGGATTCGAGATGCCAGGGTCTTTGGGATCCGCAATTCCTGTGCAAGCACATAAACATCAAGGAAATGATGTCAATTTGGCTTGCGTTACGTCACTGGATGGACATTATTCACGATGCTCATGTCCAAATCCTATCCGACAATACGACAGTAGTGGCGTATATACGGAATCAGGGAGGCACTCATTCAGTTCCGTTGTTCAATCTAACGGAAAGAATCCTTCTGTTTGCGTTGGAACATCACGTTCTTCTTTCGGTCCGTCACATACCGGGTCGTCTGAATGTGCTAGCTTCTCCCTTTCACGAAAGGGTCGCTTGTTGCCGTCGGAGTGGACTCTCAACAAACAAGTATTCAATCAGATTTGCTACCAATGGGAACGGCCAATGATAGACTTATTTGCGACACATCTCAACAATCAGTTGCAGACGTATGTGTCCCCGTGTCCGGATCCAAGAGCATTTGCAGTAGACGCTCTATCGATCCCTTGGGACGGAATGATAGGATATGCGTATCCTCCAGCGCCGTTAATTCAACAAGTATTGCTAAAGATAAAACAATCTCAGTGCAAGATTCTGTTGGTAGCATCTCTGTCGCCACAGAGACCGTGGATAAATCTACTCAGGTGTCTGTTGTGGGACCTACCGCGGAAGCTCCCTCCACGAGAGGATCTTCTTTGGCAGGGGAAATCGCGCCAACTACATCACAACCCGCAAGGTCTCAACCTTCACGTTTTTCCGTTGTGCGGTCCTTCTTGCATGGCAAGCACTTTACAGGACGAGCAGTGGACGCGATTTCTAACTGTAGGAGGACCTCCTCTTCGCTAAACTATGCGGCTAAGTGGAAGGTTTTCCGTCATTGGTGTAGGGATCATTCGGTTGATATATTTGATCCCTCTATACCAGACATTGCTAACTTTCTAGTATACTTGTTTGACGAAATCAAACTGCAACCTGCAACCTGTTACTATAAAGGGTTATAGATCTATGTTATCTGATACTTATGCACATCATGATAGTTTACAAATTGGATCTAATGTCTCTTTATCGAAATTGGTTAGAAACTTTTCGATAAATAGACCCAGAACTCTTAGATTAATTCCTAAGTGGAATTTAGCTTGGGTTCTCCTTAAATTGAAGGAAAAGCCATTTGAACCTCTTGGGACAGTAGATTTCAAATTCTTATCTTATAAGACAGCTTTTCTCTTAGCTTTCTCTTCTGCCAGAAGAGTCAGTGAGCTTCATGCACTATCGGTGGATGATTCTCATTATCGTAGTGTTGGGAACACTATCACCTTCACTACTAATGTCGGTTTTTTAGCTAAGAATCAGGCTCCTAATAAATATCCGGAACCTATTGTTATTAAGGCTCTTCCGTCTTCAGACGGGCGTAGGCCTTTACTCTGTCCTGTTAGAGCACTACGTATCTATAAACAGAGATCTCAGTTCATCAGAAAGGGACGGAAACGTTTCTTTCTGTCTTTGATGCCTAATAGAAAGGACATTTCAGTCCATTCTATTGCTAGATGGATTCAGTTAACTATCCGTACTGCGTATGAAGATTTATCTTCTTCTCAGCAGTCTGTGCTTAAGATTTCTGCTCATGAAGTAAGAGCTCTTTCTACTTCCTGGGCTTATGCTAATAGTGTTGCTATTACAGATTTAATGAAGGCTGCTTATTGGTCTCAGCCATCCACATTTACTAATTTTTATCTCAGAAATATTGAGTCCATTTCTGGAGACCTGCATTGTTTAGGTCCGTTATCTGTTGCTCAGAATGTCGTCCACTAAACAGTTGCAACTATAGTTATGCAGGCTTTCTGTTCCGGCAGTGACTCCGTCCGGCTGCCCTCTTCGCTCTGGGCTATTTGACCCAGGGCAAGGGGAAGGGGGGGGGGGCGGGTGTTCCCTTAGGTCACCTGCTTTATAGTGAAAAGCAAGGGAATGCCTCCTCCAAGACAGTATTTCTGAGTCGCTTCCGGGATGGTTTTAAAGTGTAATATTAATGTTTAAATTTCATTCATGTCTTATTTTTAAAGTGTAGCTCGGTGTGAAGCATTTGTATATGTCAAGTGTCAAACGGGCTTTAATATACAATACTCGGACACTTTTAAATGATTATAAAGAGTCTCAATTCTCTGGACTACTTTATTTATTGGCTTGCTTTAAAAATAATTAGTATAAAGGTTATACTGGATGTTAATAGAGAACATGAATGTTATTGTGCTCAATTATTAAGGGTAGTGTATCTTTCTAATTTAAATATTAAATAAGAAAGATACATGTAAAGCCTAATACTCCTTTTCTCCTTAAGGGGTTACCTCTTTATTTTATAATTGAGCTTATTGGATTTTCCTCTATGTCCTAGGCCCTCCAGCCTGTTTACTATTCAGCTAAGTCTGGGTCATTGGTACAGTATAAAAATGTTAAAAAATTTATAGTAATTTATATATTTTTTATACTTACCAATGACCCAGACGGGGATGGCCCTCCCTGAGTTGGGAACTCTTGCCTCCCCGCTGAGTACATAGCGCTGACCAGGCACTGCCAGTAAGAATGATATTTGGCGCCAATTTCGGGACGACTGCATCACTGCGCATGCGCAGTAGAGTCGTACTATGGAGGTCCTTTAGGACATGATTTCTTTTTGTTTTGGATGCAAATTTTGGGGATTGGGGGGCAAAATTTGTGTTTGGCCCTGGTTTTTGTGGAGTTAGCACCAGCTAAGTCTGGGTCATTGGTAAGTATAAAAAATATATAAATTACTATAAATTTTTTAACTTTCAAGTGGATTTGGTGTTTCACCAAATCAGTATAACCGAGAGATGGATTCTCATCTGTCACAAAAACATCTTTATACTGATATAAACATTCTAATAACTCAGTGGCTTGCTCAGGAGATAAATTATTTTCATCTACAATATCAAAATTTGACTTAAATTTCTGAAAATCGTCATTATTTTCCAACAACTGTCCAGGCAAGTTTTCATTGGTTATGGTTGTATAAGCACATGATAATGGTATTATGTCAAAAGAATTGTCAAAATTGTTCAAAGAGGAAAGAATACAACCCCTATTGACAGTCACAGAATCAAGTCCTGGATTTAACAACTTTACTGGTATAACTCGGTCACTGTTGCAAGTGACTGTTTCCTTAGCCACTAGCAAACCTCTATTAGTTAACTCAGAATGTGCTATAATAACCCCGTGTTCCAACAGGTACATAATCTGGTATATTTTTAGTCGAGTTGTGACGAAGTCAAACTCGACTTATAGTTTGGTGAATGGCGGGCGGGCGGGCGGGCGTAAACAATTGGTTTCCGGATGATAACTTGATAGTGGTTCAACTCACATTCATTAAACTTCATACGTAGGTTGGTCTTGGTGGGAGGAAGAACCCTATTGATTTTGGACATGCTACGTCGAAGGTCAAGGTCACAGTGACCTTGAACATAGTAAATCTTAAACAATTGGTTTCCGGATGATAACTTGATAATGGTTCAACTCACATTCATGAAACTTCATAGGTAGATTGGCCTTGGTGAGGGGAAGAACCCTATTGATTTTGGACTCACTACGTCAAAGGTCAAGGTCACAGTGACCTTTAACATAGTATATCGCAACAATTGGTTTCCGGATGATAACTTGATAGTGGTTCAACCTAGAGTCATGAAACTTCATAGGTGTGTTGGCCTTGGTGCGAGGAAGAACCCTATTGATGTTGGACTCACCAGGTCAAAGGTCAAGGTCACAGTGACCTTGAACATAGTATATCGCAACAATTGGTTTCCGGATGATAACTTGATAGTGGTTCAACCTAGAGTCATGAAACTTTATAGGTGTGTTGGCCTTGGTGCGAGGAAGAACCCTATTGATCTTGGACTCACCAGGTCAAAGGTCAAGGTCACAGTGACCTTGAACATAGTATATCGCAACAATTGGTTTCCGGATGATAACTTGATAGTGGTTTAACCTAGAGTCATGAAACTTCATAGGTATGTTGGCCTTGGTGCGAGGAAGAACCCTATTGATCTTGGACTCACCAGGTCAAAGGTCAAGGTCACAGTGACCTTGAACATAGTATATCGCAACAATTGGTTTCCGGATGATAACTTGATAGTGGTTCAACCTAGAGCCATGAAACTTTACAGGCGTGTTGGCCTTGGTGCGAGGAAGAACCCTATTGACGTTGGACTCACCAGGTCAAAGGTCAAGGTCACAGTGACCTTGAACATAGTATATCGCAACAATTGGTTTCCGGATGAGAACTTGATAGTGGTTCAACCTAGAGTCATGAAACTTCATAGGTGTGTTGGCCTTGGTGCGAGGAAGAACCCTATTGACCTTGGACTCGCCAGGTCAAAGGTCAAGGTCACAACTCGACATTGGATCTGTGATCCTGAGCGGCATTTTTACACAGTATACCAATGTCCCAGACATAGCTGGTGCTAACTCTAAAATATGTAGGGCCAAACGCAAATTTTGCCCCCCCCCCCCCCCATTCCCCAAAATTTGCATGCAAAACCGAAAATTAGAAGTCCTAACTGGTCAACACCATTCTTTGTTTGGCCCTTGTCAGATAACAACAAACTGACTTTTGTGCTTTTTAAATCTCAATTAATAATGATGCCAGACACAAATCAATGGTTGAATTGGTGGATCCAAGGACACAATTGGATGAAGGAAGGAAGAAACGGTGGTTTGAAAATGTTCAGGGCTGTAATTTTATAATATTTATAAAAATTAGTTCATGTTCCCTAATATCAGGACATGAGCCTGACGTCATTATTGTTGATAATGATTTTCCTAACCTCCCTTGATCCTCCCTGTTAAACTCCCAAGCTTTTTGGCTTGTTTTTTTAAATTTTAAAAAAAAAAATTTCTTGGGAGTTTAACGTGTTATACAGAAAGGTTTTTCTCTATTTCCCCAGGGTTACGTCCTCACCCTTAGGGTGTTTAGGCGTTTTTAGTCATGCATCATACTTCCAATGTATCGTTTTTTCTTCTGATGAAGATCTTGCCTTACATCGGATAGTTCAAAAATCTGTTACTGACTTAGGGCCATGTTGCCTGCGGTCTCGTTTCCGGTTTTCAGTTTGACGTTTACATTAGCAACGTTTGTTATTTATGTGTAGGTTCCTATTTCTGATATGGTAGGTCTGTTGTAAGATACATTATACAGTCCCGTAGAGTGGCAGTTATTTTTTGGGAGGAAAAAATTAATTTTGTCCACACTTGGGCTCTTTTGGGACACATTTGGGCACTTCTTTCCCTTTGGGAACTTGGGCTCTTGTCAAAATTTTTCGAAAAATTTTTTGGTGTAAACTATTTTTCGATTTATATTTTGAATGTTTTTGTTATGTATCTTTTTATTTGTATTTAATGTGGAATTGGTGGGAGTACAATCGACTTAGTCTGCTTCATTATGTAAGCATATTGCTGTTCAAGCAAGGTGAGGAAGTCGTTCCTCTTATTTTCTTGTAGGTTGCCGTGCTTTTAGTCGATGTACTTCCACTAATTCTTGCTCATATGTGTCGCATGGGATGACAAACATTGCTGACAGGTGTCACGGTATGTTGTTAGCGAGGGACCACTGCCGGTCCCCTTGTTATGAGAGGCTGCCACCGGTCCTCTCGCCCTAGGTCGCTCTAGTTTATTAGTTTACATTTATAGAGGAACAAGAACATGGTGATGTTTACGTGACGCTGTCAGATAGTGTGCTTCCGTCGTCGCATTAATTAGTCAATCAGAGCTAGCGGCAAAAGTGCTCATGAATATTAGACGGCTATAAACCACAGTGTGGTTTCAAATCCCTATCACCAGCTAACTCGACCGGTGAAGCGGTACACCGCCTGAGGGTACCGTGTCACCGGGTGTGTCCATTGCAGTCAAGGAGAATGGAAAGGGTAGAGCGAGCACTATAATATAATATCAATATAAGGCTCACCCTGCGACAACGGAAAGGAAGAAGCTTGGCGAGGTCTGAAGGACCATGAGCGAGAGAGGGCCCCCCACCCCTTCTCTCTTTTATTATAACATCTGGGGCCAGATGTTATGGATCGGAACTTGCCTCGTCAGTAGGAGCATACGTCCACTCCTTCCATCTGGGACGCTCCGTTCAGTTTACAGCCGGGGTCGGCTATAATTACGGCTTCTTCAACGTCTACCAAGCACACACAACCGCACCTTGGCTACGTGACTTCTGATATCCAGCCTGCATCGCCGAGAAAGTCACTCTTCGTCAGTTAAGTCACACCATACAGTAGCCAAGGAGATGAGGCCTCATTTATAGGGACGTCCGCAGAAGAGAGCCATCTCGGACACACTGTCCCAGGAGCAGTCGGCGGCCATGCAACAGAAGACCGCTGCTCCTTAGATTGCGCAGCTCATCGCAGCATCCCAGCAAATGCAGAAGCAGACAAGGGCAGTCTCAGAACTTAAGCTGTCGGAAGGTGCTGGGTCAATCCAGTCATCTGCGCGTTCAGATGCTGATGACCGTGAGTATACTCTGATTCAGATGGAGGATGAAAGGGATTTGGAGGAGAATTACCCTTCCCTTTCGGAACAACAGGGTGGCGATAGCGCTTATGCATCTATTCTTCCCTGAGTTTGTTCCTGAGAATCAGAATGCTGCGACAGCTCGAAAGTAGCACTATTCAGTAGTTTAGACGAGGCCTCATTTCTCGGGACATCTGGAGAAAGTGCCATCTCGGACATACTGTCCCGGGAGCAGCCGGCGGCCAGAAGACCACTGCTACTTAGGCCTCCGTTACGGTTTTGCTGACGAAGATTGTGCAGCTCCTTGCACCATGTCCGTAAGTGCAGTAGCAATCGACGGCAGTCTCAAAATCTGAGCTGTTGCATGGTGCTGGGTCGGTCCAGTTATCTGCACGTTCAGATGCCGTTGACCGTGATTTCTACTGATTCAGACGAATGATGAAGGGATATGGAGGGAATTTACCCTCCACATCGGAACAATACAGGGTTGAGAGGATTTATTCCATCAACACTACCCTGAATGTGTTCCAACGAATCAGAATGCTTCTTCTATTTACAAGAAACCGCTAGCGTTGTTGCACGGTAAATTTTTCGGAAAAAGAAAAGGAATGTCTTTTGCGGTTAAGTATAGACAGGTGTCGCAGGCTTTTGGCCTTTTAGACGACTCCACATTCAACTTTCCAGTGGAAAGAAGTAAGGCGGTTTCTTGTCATCTTCTGTAGTTCCGCTGGTCGGAAAACAGTGAAGATGTATTGAGAGTTCCTCTGCGTTTGAATGAGTAGGCTAAAGACCTAGCTATGGCTTTACCTTCATCATTCATTATTCGCTTGGTCACAATTGAGACGACATTTATTCATTCAGAGTGAATTTAGACTCACTGTATTACGCAGATTACCTTTAAGAGTTGTGGCGCTACGTCTCTACGGAAAGGAATTGGAGGACGTTTGTACCTCATTTAGAGTCCTTTCCAGGCTATATATTTATCACGTATAACTCTGTCTTTACAAATTCCTAATTCGGAGTTAAATAGACGTGACAGAGCCCTTGCATCGTCATCCTTAATAGATGACAAGGTGAAAAACTCTCTTTGAGTCGCTCCGGGTTCCGGACACTAAGTTTTTGACGATCAGCTTTCATTGGTTTATGAACAGGCTACAAAGAAAGCATCAATACTCTGCTCCTTATGTCGACGTATATTCGACACGCATTAACAGAAAGGAGTAAGGGAGGATGTCCTAGACAGAAGGTCGCCTATAAGGACTCCTTGTGAGGGTATAGTTTACTCTCCTATAATTAATCTAGGGATCGTCATATAGCCACTCAAATACGGGACTTACGTCTGATCGAGACTTCCGGTCAGACGCCCCGAAACTGCTGGGTCGAGGCTCTTCGCGAATGAAACGCAGTTCCTCCTTCCGTAGGCCTCGCAGATGCTACAAGTGTGAGTTAGGACCTCTGTTGATTTGCGGTTGATGGATGGTTATCAAGATGAGCATCAATCTAGATAACTGTTACGGAGACTAGTAGTTCAGAAGTGTGGTTTCGGAAGGCCTGTGGCTATCTTTCCGAGAGAACCACAACTAATTTAATGTCTGATGGACAATGCTTCCGTCTAATCCTTGATTAAGAGTCTCTCCAATTGGAGGTAAACGTTCTCTTGACAATGATGTTAATAGAGGTCGTTGAGAATCAAGATTCTCTGGAATTCTGTAGCCACCTGTTACTCGTACCGAACCCTAAGAGCTCATTCCGACAGATAATAGACTGGAGCTTGTTAACAAGTTTATCAAAGCTCTAAAAGTTTATTTATGATTATCATTTAGTCGGTTAAAATGAGTGTTCAAGTGATTGACTATGCTATAAGCACAAATCTAAGGATAGCTTTGGTCTGGAGATAGCGCCCTGCGCTGTCACTCGAATATTTACTTGGTAATGTCTCATAATAATCTGGTTCGTCTGCCATATCCAGAAAAAATTAGTTTTATGTGACTGATGGAGATGTGCTGAGCGGCTATGCATCTTGTTTAGATGGGTTGCTTACGCACACGCCCCCTCCAGTTATTCTTACACAGAACTGGAGTGTGACAACGTATTCGCTCAGGACCAGTATTGTTTAAATGGATATAGTAAACAAAAATTTCCATATTGAGGCAGATTTTCAGTGGTTAACTCATTAGTTCCGCTGCAACTGCCAGATCCAGCTTTCACGATTATGACAGGTATGAGTCTATAGTTTGGGGCATGGCCCTGAGTCCTACAGACTATAATTGCAGGGGTCTGAGACTCTCGGTTCCTGTAGAAACACATAATCATCAAAAATGATGTCAATATTGTTAGCGCTATATCAATGCGTTCACGCTTGTTCAGAGTTTGTTGAACAACTCAATAGTGGTAGCGTACATCATGAACCAGGGCGGCACCCATTCACTTTTGTTATAATACCTAACAGAGAGTTGGAGAGCTGACAGCTGCTCGTCGTTGCTCGGTGGTTCTCTCCGGGTACTCCGGCTTCCTCCACCCATAAAACTGTCACGGTCACGATTAGCCATTGTGCATAAGTATGTGACCTTAAACACCAATAAATAAATAAATAAATAACCTAACAGAGAATCATTTTCATGTCTCTCTATCTGTCATATACCGGGTCGTCTGAAAGTTCTTGCAGGCTCGCTCCTTGGAAAAGTCATCTGTTTCATATGTATGGACGCTCAACATGCATTTATTTGTATAGTTGTATAGATCACCCCATGATTCTTTAGTTTGCGATGCACCGGAACAATTGTTACCGTCATTTGTGTCACCATGCCCAGATTATTGAGCGCAGGCAGTAGACGCTCTGCAAATTCATGGAGAGGAATAATAGGATATGTGTATCCTCCTATTCATTTGATTCAATAGCTTATGTTTAAGTTTAAGCAGTGAATCCTACTGGTAGCGCCTCTGTTGTCACAAGAATCTTGGATCAATATTCTCATGTGTCGGTTATGTGACGCTCCCCAGAAGCTTTCTCCCAGAGAGGGTCTTCCTTCTTTCAGGGGATGTTTTATTCTTCACGTTCCTCTCCATCCATAGTGGCATATGGAGTCGGTTAGACATGAGAGAACCATTTAGGTTCCTATATTTTTTATCTTAACTGACACAGGTACGATTAAATAATACGGGTGAGGGGATTTCGTTATGACTTCGAATTCCCCCCATCTCCCCCCCCCCCCCCCCCCCCCCCCTTTGAGAGAACCATTGCAATTCCTATATTTTTCTGTTAACTGACAACAAGTACGATTGAATAATGCGGGTGAGTTCGTTATGACCTCGAAATCCCCCCCCCCCCCCCCCCCCCCCCCCCCCCACACACACTCAGACACTTCCTTATGTATTATAAGCAATTACCGGGCAAGACATAGTTCTCTTCCCGCAAGCTTTATTATTGTAATACATGCATTTTATGCATTTATGTAGCGTTCTGTGGCGACCTCATGGGCTCATCCACTTTTTAACTGAACTAATGCCCTATTATTTTGGTTGATTTGTTATATAAAAGCGTTTATTTGTAAATCATCACAATTAAATTGCTACTCTTGAGTACCCTCGCAGGCTGCATAACCAGTTAACTGGTATTCAGATGATTACATGCTAATATATATGCGGTCGCGCATTATTATTATTAGGCTAACGCTTTACTGTATTTGGTGGACCTTGAAATAATAATTTATTTTGGGGGGCGGTCCGTGTAGGAGCCTGTTAATCATACCTTTGTACATCTCTAGATCCAAGTTTCTATTTTGTTTGGTACTCATATTACACGTGCTTTTACGATCATAGATATCGGATTATTCACATTGGAGAGTGTTGTTACTGGAATTTATTGTACAGTGGCCGCCTATGGATCATGTAGGAAGTGTGCTTTCTCTTCAGGAATCGTTCAGTGTGGCTTGATTAGATATGTGTATGTTGTATTTTATATCACCGGTTTTTGACGTATCTGTGTACGTTGTCTGCAGTGTATGCTATTTACTGTGCAATATTAATTTCCAGGATCGTCGCTATAGCCGTAACTTCTGAAGTAACGTTAAGCACCATTTATTAATCATGAATTAATACCTGAGTGTGTGTTCGACGATTAATTATATTGTTGTTGGGTACCACTCTTTTTGTTGCCAGAGCTCTCCCCCTTTTTAGCTCACCTGACTGAAAGTCAGGGTGAGCTTTTCTTTTCACTCTTTGTCCGTCGTCTGTCGTCCATCGTCCTGCGTGAAGGTGGTGTTTTAGCCTCTTTCTCCTAAACCACTGGTGACATTTTAATTAAATTTCATGTAAGTAGTGGTTATATCGAGGCATTTTGATTTTTATCCAAAATAGGTTTCGGCTCATATTGAGCAGAGGTGTGGGAAAAAATGGCCAAATTTTTGGAAAATCTTCTTCTTATGAACCACCAGTAGCAGAGACTTGATATGGGGTATACAGAGTCCTTTTGAGGTTTAGAATCAAGTTTCTTCAAGAGAAGTTTGTCGGGCATTATTTGCCTTCGTTATGGGGGGGGGGGGGGGGCAAAAATTTTGGCCACGCCTAAAATTTCTATTTTCAGAACCGTGTGGTCGATTTAAACCAAATTTGATATGAGATGATAATGGGTCATAAGTAGTTGATTGATGGAAAAAAAAAATTTCTTATTGTCCTGTGGGAACCTTGGGAGCTAAAAATAGGAAAAACCTTAAAACTGCCATATCTCCAAAACTACACGCACAGAGAATTCTTATTTTGTATAAAGCTTACTTTTATCCAGTAGAATAGAATGGTTTAAAAAAAATCCCTATCGGCTTGATCACAAGGTACTTTTTTCAGGACTTTGAAAAAGTGCTGAGTCAGCACTTTTTAACACTGTAGGCAGTGGTAAAAAGATTAAAAAATCTTCTTCTCCAGATCCAGCAGGCAGAATCTTTTGATATTTGGTATGCAACATTGTGGGGTGGATCTGATTCAAGTTTGTTCAAATCGGCCCCCTGGGTTTATATTTGGGCTCACTATAGAAGCTCAAATTCGAACTTAGTGCATTTCAGGGAAATTTCTTAAAAAATCTTCTTCTCCAGATCCAGCAGGCAAAATCTTTTGATATTTGCTATGCAACATTGTGGGGTGGATCTGATTCAAGTTTGTTTAAATCGGCTCCCTAGATTCATATTTGGGCTCACTATAGAAGCCCGAATTCAAACTTAGTGCATTTCAGGCAAATTTCTTTGAAAATCTTCTTCTCCAGATCCAGCAGGCAGAATCTCTTTTGATATTGGGTATGCACCATGCTTGGGGGGGGGGGGGATTATAACTTAGTTCAAAATGAGGAATTTTCTTTAAAAATCTTCTTCTTCAGATCCAGCAGTCGGAATGTTTTGATATTTGGTATGCAGCATCCTTAGTGGGGGGTGAGATTCAAGTTTGTTCAAGCCAAGTCCCTGGGTTCATATTTGGGCTCACTGCGGTAGCCCGAATTATAACTTAGTTCAAAATGAGGAATTTTCTTTAAAAATCTTCTTCAGATCCAGCAGTCGGAATGTTTTGATATTTGGTATGCAGCATCCTTATGGGGGGTGAGATTCAAGTTTGTTCAAGCCATGTCCCTAGGTCCATATTTGGACTTGCTGTGGGGAGCCCGAATGATAACTTAGTTCAAAATGAGGAATTTTCTTTAAAAATCTTCTTCTTCAGATCCAGCAGTCGGAATGTTTTGATATTTGGTATGCAGCATCCTTAGTGGGGGGTGAGATTCAAGTTTGTTCAAGCCATATCCCTAGGTCCATATTTGGGCTCACTGTGGGAGCTTGAATTGTAACTTGGCAGCTGCCCCAGCAATTTTATCCACAGCTATCTTTGGTATAAGCTTTTCTTAGGAGGAGCAGATGCAACTTGTTGAAATCAATTCTCTGGGTTGATATTTAGGCTACCATGTCAGGTGAGCGCCCCTCAGGCCCCTTGGGGCCTCTTGTTTATTTTGAAGGTTTCTTCTTCAAAAGGGGGGTGTGTGTTTTTAACCCATAATCTGGCTTAAAATGTATGTATCTTTGAAGGATGCTGTTTTTATCCATATTTATATCCTGCTTACAGCTGAAATGTTATTGTAAGGTGTATGTTTGTTGGAGATTTTCTCTTATTCTCAGATACGCCATCCTAATTTTTGGGGCTTAGTCTGGGCTAGCCTTGGAAAATTAGGAACTTGTCTTCATACTCACATTAAGGAATTATTTCATTGGGCTTCTTGTTTAGAATATGTCTCCTCTATTACTGTATAGAGAGACATGCATGTAAATCCTAACTGTTCTACATGTAAGTTCCTTCATTATGGATTGCAGGATTGGAATTATTTCAGAAGTCTTAAGCCCTCCACCTATTTACGATTCAGCTATGTCTGGGCCATTGGTATACTGTGTAAAAATATGATAAATTTATACCAATTTGTATATTTTTATACTTACCAATGGCCCAGATGGGAAGGGCCCTCCCATGAGTGGGCACTCATACCTCCGCGCTGAATTATTATGTAATACTCTCTTTTACAAAGAATGGTGTTGGCACCAATTCCGGTCACTTCCTGACGTCTGTGCATGCGCATAGGGTAAATGTATGGAGGACCAGTTAGGACTTATAATTTTTGGTTTTGCATGCAAATTTTGGGGATTGGGGGGCAAAATTTGTGTTTGGCCCTAGATATTTTAGAGTTAGCACCAGCTATGTCTGGGCCATTGGTAAGTATAAAAATATACAAATTGATATAAATTTATCATTTTACCTAAAACAATACACTCAGAGTTGAGTTTAACAACAAATGATTTCCTACATTTAACCTTGACTTTCCTCTTAACATTGCAAAAATTAGGCTTGCTAAAGTCCAATTTAATATTGTGTGTCTGCATGTATCCTGTACCCAAAATAAGAGGATGAGACGTTTCCTCCAGAATGTAGACAAATACATAAAATGGATGATTTTTTCTACCAGTACAGCTGGTATTGCTAAGTCTGATCCTTGCAGTACCATATATACTGATAAACTTATTATCAGGTAATAAAACCTTAGCCCCTGATGGCTGAAAATCTTTTCAATAACATGAATAAGAATCATAAAATTGTTTTGATATGATATTAATGCCTGAATCCAGCAAGGCGGTAACTGGAATAGCTGAGGAGCCGATGCATAAATTTAAATACATAAAATTATTTTGACACAAAATTTGAGCGTCTCCGACCGCAAGCTTATCTGTAGGTGAATATGAATTACAAGAATTATCAATTGAGTCCTCAGCTGTATCACTTTCATACAATGGATGATGGTTAAGTGGCAACTGACCTGAAAGCTGGCCTACACTTTCAGGTCGTTGGCATTTATCTGATCACATGATTTATCATTGTGGCCGGACTGGTCACATAACTGACACACAATATCCTTCCCTGATCAAGAGGATGAATGCGTATTCAATACACAACTTTTGACATTATGACTCTTGCAAGCATAACTGGCAAGTAAGATTGGGAGATTTGGTACCAGTTCCGTTCCAATTACAGTGGGGTTTGATATGACCCGCCCCTGAACAATTAAAACATGTTCTGTCACGCAGAACTTTTGCGACATGTCGATTGTCTGATTTTGTAGAAGCTGAATTTTGTTTTACAGTTTCAATTTCACTGAAACGTTTGATTATATCATCAAGTTGTTTTTGTGTTGACTTGGCAGGTTTAGTGCATGCAGTTGCTGCATTGATTTTAACTTCATCATGTGTTCGATATCCATGAACTTCGCCGATTTTTGCTGAGTGGAGGGCATCACGTGATATATGAACACGACCAGCTCGAACGAAGAAAGCAAGTTGGTTTGGCAAACCATCTATAAATTTACATGTAACATCACGGTCACTTTTTCCAAGGTGTTGCGCTTTTTCCACAACAATAGAATGAAACTCCTCGATGTGCTGTGAAGGTTGTAAAGTTAAACTGTGGAAAGCAGATTCCTCTGCAATGAGAGCAGGATGGTTAACAGAGTTACAATATTCAGTTTGAAAAAAATGTTTAACAATTTGCCAAGACAGTTTGTGATCATCGGGTAAAGAATTGTACCACACCAGGGCCGGACCCTGCAAATGCAGATGGAAGGCAGCCAAGGCCTGCGATGAACCTTCATCAGTGTTCGAAAGTATTAGATATGACTGAAATTCCAAGAGAAATTTTGTAGCATCTTCGTGCAGAAGCCCTGAGAATTTTTTCACCATTTTATCGGGAACGTAGGCTGGCGAATGAATAACAATACTAGGTACTGGAGGTTGGTCACTGTGACCCATCGTGGTCGAACGGGTGGACGAAACAGGCATTTTGGATGATATCGGGGTGAACGGATTGTTATTCAACATGTGGTCGTCCGCGGAGCTGAACATGGGGTCCTTCATTGAAAACATGACGTATAACAATTCACTGAATGTTTTTGAAACACATCTTCTCACGATTTATATATTGATGAAACATCGATTTTGAATTCTCCACCATGTTGGGGATATTGCCTTTTTCGGCAGTCTTTCAAATTAAAAAGATTAATATCTGTTATTTTCATATTTCTATATTTTTGCTCTCTGCAAAACAATCATGACATTTCTCTTTCCAACCAAAACGTGTGTCTCACAAAATACATCATTTATAACAAAAAAGTTCAAATTTAAAGTACATGAAAGAGAAAGGAGTTATCTCCCTTTCATCCATCACAAGGAAACTTTTCCTTGTCTTATCCAACCCATCAATATAACAAGCCATCTAACTGATCAAACTCACAAAGATTTGAATACAATTCAATAAAAATATTCAATGAACAGGAATATTCAATTTACAGGGTTTTGTTTTGCTGTAATTTAGTGATGAACTGAGCATCTTCTCTATTATGTCTTGTTTGACAGAGATCTGGATCAACCTTCTATGGTTTGTTTGATCAATTCATTTGGAAAAAGCAAAAAAAATTGATACCACCTGAAGATCTAGCCTTGGGAAGACTATTAAACTGTCAAACAGAGTTATCAGGGAGCAGAAAAGGATGGTATACAAACCTGGCACTCTGGAGCTTTAACTCTTTACCCAACTTGAATAGCAGACGATAGATGTGAAAAAATTCTCCAATAACCAGATCACAAGATTTGACCCCTCGTAGGAATGTGCTTGTTAAGCCCATTCCAGTAAGGTGTCATTAGCTCTATTTTTAAGGCAGAATGTGAAGAAAAAAAAATTTGTATTCCACCTTTTGTGAAATAATGCTGGTTAAAATTATCCCCCTCCCTCCCCCTAACTTCAAAAAGTGCCATATCTGATGACTTGTTAATTTCCCAAGGTCAGGATAAGTACTTAGTTGGGGTGTTCCTGTCTACCTAGCCTTTATTGTTCTGAGAGAAGTATGAAACTTCTCTCGATCAAAGAAATGATGACTATAGTTTTCTTCAAATTAGTGGCTTGTTTATTTGGGAATTTTACTGCAAACTGAGAGGGTTTGTTGAGTGGGAAAATGACAAAAACGAACAAAAATAATTCACAATTTATTAATTATTTATCATATAGAAACACAAATAACAATGAACACATGAATAACAAATTAATAATTGAATGAAAATTAAACTAAAATCTTCTGTTATGAACTTAATATCTGGTGTTGTGGAACACTATCTAAATACTGTAGGAGGCTAATATTACCCTCCAGGAGAAGACGTTGAAAATACCGGATGGAATTATCCACTTTTCTGTACTTCTTCCTGGGCATCAATTTTCCACCAGCATTCAGTTGTAATATGGTTGCTTCCTGGTAAGCCTGTTCTTTTTTTTCAAAAATCTATCATTCTGTAAAAGTTGGGGTGCGACCCAGATAACACCAGCTGCAGCTTTTGATGCCAGCCCTCTATATGGTTAGTTGTTCTGGGTTCAACAGAATCGAAGTGGTTCCACATTTTTGTTCTGCGATTTCCCTCCACCCAGTTCTCTGTAACATGGTCTGTAAATTTTGTCAAGTTGTTGTTGAGGGCTGTGTCATCTGTCGTTGGAGTTTTTCACGCTACATGTACTCCACGTATTATAATTGTATATTATAACGTCCAGCGAATCTCAAATTTTGGGTCAAATCAAATCAGGCAGAAGATTTTGAATCAAATTGAATTGCACATCTTCAGGTTGTACATATCGTTCATTCTTAAAACAGAAGTTGTTCTAAGCAGCCGAGTCTCGTCTGTTTTTGTCAAATCGGTCAAAAATGTGGAACATTCAAAAACAAATAAGCCTAATTTATAACACAAGAAGAGGATAAATACTTGCATTTTCCACTTGGTATATAGATGTTATCAGTTTGGAATCGCACATGACTGTCTCTGCAATGAACACATCTGCAATTTTGCCAATGTCAGATGTATTGTTGTGAGTTGTGACTGCCATTATATGTGGTTATCACGTCATTTTCTGTATTTATGGTAACTCAGCAGTGGTGAGTACTTTGAGGGTTTCTAGTCTTGGTGCTAAAGTTATGATTGTCAAAAATAAGATATTTCTCTCCTCTGGGAGCACGGAGGCTCAATAGGTAGAGGTGCAGGCTGCAAGCCGAGAGGTCCTCGGTTTGAATCCCACCTGCAGCAACCGCGTTGTGTCCTTGGGCAAGACACTTCATCTCCATTGCCCGTGTGGGGGCACGATGACGTCATGTACTAAGGCGTACTGCACGTCGATGGTACGCCTGTCTTCAACCAATCTAACCCTGCCTGTGCTGCAGTGCGGAGTTACGATGTTGGGGAGCTGGCAGCTGCTCGTCGTTGCTCGGTGGTTCTCTCTGGGTACTCCGGCTTCCTCCACCCGTAAAACTGTCACGGTCATGATTAGCCATTGTGCATAAATATGTGACCTTAAACATCAATAAATAAATAAATAAATAATATTTCCCTCCTCTGCCATTTGCAATACAATTTACATTTACTTGAGCATTTACCATTGGAAAATACCAATGCAAGAAATGAATGAATGAAATGCTAAGACGTGTAGCTGTATATATACTAAATTTACTAGATGTAATGAATACAGTAAAACTTGTTTTGAGAGACCACTGTCGTGAGAAACGACTTGTCTTGAGAAACTGCTAAGGCCTTGTACCATCTGGTTGTTTTACTCTGTAACGAACCTGTCATGAGAGACCACCTGTTTTGAGAGACCAATTTTGCCTGGTAAGAAGGGTTGTCCCTCAAGACAGGTTCTACTCAATCAGTTAATAAAGTTCAACTGTTTGGTGTGACAACAAAATTCAATTCAATTCAGCCAGTCATGAACTAATAACTCTCTGTTTTGATACATCAACTTATCTGCTCAGTCTGGTGATGTAACATCAGCTCTCTGTTTTGATATGGACTATTACCTACACTTAGATGTTAATTAAAACTTGTGAGCTGGGTGAACAGGAATAACCCACTTAGTTTTGAAACACTGTCAGAATGATGGACAGTGTGCCATTCTGAGTAGTAAGAAGATCATTTTTAGTTGAAGTTCCATCTGTGAGCTGTTTGGGGGGATTCTACCAGAACATGCCAATTTATATCTATTTTATCTCATTGTTAATCTACACCTTGATAAGTTGTCTAAATTTGGGAAACATTAACCCTGCATGTGACGTTAATAGCCACAACCAGCCAGCACTATTCACAAAAATAACCATTCTAATTTAATTAATTTACTTCATTTTTGACTTAAAAATGTAGCTTATGAACCCTCATTGGAATGAGTTCAATGATAATGATAAGTTTCAGTTATTCAAGATCTTGTTTTCTTAGTGCTGTTTTTATTCTTGTTAGGAAAAGAGTTGAGAAAAAGCTTACCAAACCCAGCAAACAATGAAAAATTAATTAATTTTTTGATTCAGTGGGCTTTTGTCAGCTGAGCAGCTGCCCCAGCAATTTTATCCACAGCTATCTTTGGTAGAGCTGTGTGGTTTATTGGGCCTGTAAAGTCTGCTTTATGTTTTAAAAAAAACAAAATTGAAAGCAGTGAGTGTCACAGAAAACCGAAAATGACGATTTTTAGAAAATGGGATATATTTTTTTCTGAAAAATAGGTCCAGTTTGCATTCCAACAGACTTTGGGGATGGGTTATTTGACACATTTGGATTTGTCCTTCAGCGTTATAATTGGATATGTATCTTTGCACACCTTGAAAAACATAAAAGGATTGTAAATGTGCATTTTTAGCTCACCTAACTGAAAATCAGGGTGATCTATTGCCATCACTTGACATCTATCATCCAGCATACTTTAACTTTTGCATTTCAGCCTTCTTCAGAACCACTGGACCAAACTCATCACAAATTATCTTTGAGTTCTGAAATACTATCATCGATATAATTACAACATAGTGAGTGATATTTTATTCAAATAAATCATTGTTCAGTGTGGTTCGCCTTAATCATTTATCACCTATTTTCGATCAACAAAAGAAATTCCTCAGTACCCATGTGCAATGTATATAGCACAAGTCACTTCAGTCATCATTCAAGAATTAAGTATAGACCACGTCTACAAAGGAACCATGACAAATCAGCAGCTGGTCATAGTTTAGGTTTAGGAGATGAACTCCTGCATAGCGACGAGGGGGTTGCAGTTGGGGACTTGAAAATCCTAGGGCTATTTTTTGCTGACGATATGGTGCTAGTGTCAGAAAGCGAAGAGGGGCTAGTGAAAATGCTGGGAATTGTTGGGAAATATGGGAGCAAATGGAGACTCAAACTTATTGAAAGCAAGAGAAAAATTATACCTGTGGGCCGCAAAGTGGACCCCACTTAAAGGTGGAGAGTGGGGGAGTTCTGTATTCCGGAAGGCAGCAGCAAACTTTTTAGTGTAGGAGAGACAGGTGACTGAGTACCTGGGGTAAATATAAACATCACAGGAAGAGGCATCTACCGAAACCACACAAATAAATTGATTCTGAAGGGGAGGCGAATCCTTAACCAAATGAAACTTTTTGGAAGAAACAGTTTCAATGAGATTTTCGTGGGTAAAACCATTTGGGAAATGGTGGGTCTGCCAAGTATAACATATGGTACGGAAGTTGTACCCCTAAACCAGACGGCTGTAAAGAGCTTGGAAAACCTGCAGAATGATGTAAGCCAATGGATAACGGGGTCGAGTAATGCCGCAGCACTAGAAGCAATCGGCTGAGCTTGGGTGGATGAGGATCAAGGACAGGATAAACTTATTGAAACTTGGTTATCTGAATTATTTGGTAAATCTCCTCGTCAGCTGAAGCTGTAAAGTAATGTTTCAGACAATTTTCAACTCAAATATCAAGACAGGGTGGATGGTTCAAGTGAGGGAGCTAATAGAGAACTACTCATTGGAGATCTTGGACCTAGACGTTGGGGCATACCAGGGTAAAAAGAATCGTCAGAGAAAGGGTCATGGGGGATGGTAACCTTAATTGGCAAGAAGGGGTCAAATCAAAGAGGTCTTTGGGTGGCCTGCGTGATAAAGAGAAGCCTGGTTTTGAAGAGTACCTTGATGGCACCTTTGGGAGGTCACTGTTGTTCAAGCTGAGGTCATGGTCCCTGGAGCTGAGGGGAAAAATTGGGAAAAACAGTGAAAAAGAGTGCCAGATGTGTAATTTGGGCGTGGTGGAGACCCTGGAACACTTTCTTCTAGAATGCCCAAAATACCAGTCTAAAAGAATAAGATTCACTGGGAGCATTATGGGAAAGTGGGATGTGAGAATGAAGGACATGGTTAGTGAGAGACTGAAAGGAGAGGGTTAATATGCTAATCAGAGAGATTGGGAAGAATGGGGCAAGGGATGTCATCAAGCAGTTCATCTCCGAGTGTTGGGAGGAGAGCCGAAGCAGGTGAATAGGAAGGCAGTTGGTAGTACAGGGGTAACCAAGGCCTTCTCACCCGAGAACCGCGACAAATCAGCAGAACTCCAAAGCGTTATTATTATCATAGTGTCATGACTCCAGTGCAATGTAAGTAAGCAAAGTGTCACACTTCTGTTTTGATTAAACATAACTTATTCTTGACAGTGCTTTGGTTCTCTGGTGTTAGTTTTCCTGGGTTCTTCCCATCTATCTGGCAGATATTGTTTCGAGTACAGGTGTGATAATCCGGTATATCATAGTGACGCCGACTATAGTTTGTTTCTTATTTTGAAGCAGACTTTGGCGTTAGTTTAGTCCGCACTTCTGTTACCTACCGGCTGCCGGGTAGATGGGAATAACCTGCTCATCATATTTTAACTCTTCACTCATTTTTAGCCAGACTGTTTACAGTGAGGGCTATAGTCATGACTCATCCGTCTGTCCATCTGTCCGTCTATTAACGTTTAGAGTTTTGGTTTTTTACTGAAGGTTCAAGTGTTTTGGGGGTATTTTTCCTGTTTAGTCATGACTTTCGTCGGTCCGTCTGTTAACATTTGGAGTTTTGGTTAAAGTTTGTGGTTAAAGTTTTTTAGCTAATCTTAAAGTTTTTTGTTAGCTCACCTGACTGCTCACTTTTTGTCCGTCGTCTGTCGCTCGTCATGAAGGTGGTGTTTGGGTCATTTTCTCCCAAGCCACTTGCTGCAGTTCAATGGAAATTCACATGAGTAACGGTTATATAGGGGCATTTGGGTTTTTCTTCAAATTGGGTTTCTGCTCATATTGAGGAGGGGGGTGGGGCCAAAATGCACAAAATTTTTAAAAATCTTTTCATGAACCATCCATAGCAGAGACTTGATATTTGGTATGCAGCTTCCATTTGAGATGTAGACTCAAGTTAAGAGAAGTTTGATGAGCAATATTTGCCTTTGTTCTGGGAAGGGCAAGAATTTTCGCCAAGCCCAAAATGTCTATTTTCCAAACCGAGAGGCAGATTTGAGCCAAATTTGATACGAGGGCTTATTGGGTCATAAGTACTTAATTTATGCCCCAATTTTGTTTTCATTTTCCCGTCACCCCATGGGAACTGCAGGAGCTAAAAATAGAAAACAATTAAAATGACCAAATCTCCAAAACTACACGGCACTGAGAATTCTTATTTGGTGTGAAGCTTCCTTAGGACCAACAGAATGGAATGATAAAAAAAATTGCTATCGGTTTTATCATGGGGTGCTTTTTGGGGACTTTGAAAACGTGCGGAGTCCACATTTTTGAACACTGTGGGTAATGGGAAAAACATTTTACACTACTTTTATCCCAAACCACTGCTCCAAAAGCTTTCAAATTTCACATATAACATCTCTGGAAGATTGTTTCACATGTTTATTTAAATCAATTCCCTTGGTCCATATTTGGGCTCTCTATTCCCGGGAGCCCAAATGTTTAAATTAGTGCAGTATGAGGAATATTCATATAAAATCATCTTCTTCTGATCTACCAATAGGAATCTTTTGATATTTGGTATGCAGCATGCTCAGGGAGGTGAGATTCAAGTTTGTTCAAGCAAAATCCCTGGGTTCATATTTAGGCTGAAAATTTAGGGTCCCGGTCCGGAAGTGGAAATTTTGGTCCAAAATCCAGAAATTAGATTTTTGTCTTTTTATGTGTTTTGGTCAATTTTAAGACAAAATTTTTTTTATTTTTTTTTTTTCACACTGAAAATTTGGGGTCCGGGTGGGACTTTGAAAATTTTGGACCAAAATCCGGAAATTAGTTTTTAGTCGAGTTGTGACGAAGTCAAACTCGACTTATAGTTTGGTGAATGGCGGGCGGGCATCCGGGCGGGCAGGCGGGCGGGCGTAAACAATTGGTTTCCAGATGATAACTTGATAGTGGTTCAACTCACATTCATTAAACTTCATACGTAGGTTGGTCTTGGTGGGAGGAAGAACCCTATTGATTTTGGACATGCTACGTCGAAGGTCAAGGTCACAGTGACCTTGAACGTAGTAAATCTTAAACAATTGGTTTCCGGATGATAACTTGATAATGGTTCAACTCACATTCATGAAACTTCATAGGTAGATTGGCCTTTGTGAGGGGAAGAACCCTATTGATTTTGGACTCGCTACATCAAAGGTCAAGGTCAACGTGACCTTGAACATAGTAAATCGCAACAATTCCTTTCCGGATGATAACTTGATAGTATTTCAACCTACATTCATGAAACTTCATAGGTGGGTTGGCCTTGGTTCGAGGAAGAACTCTATTGATCTTGGACTCACCAGATCAAAGGTCAAGGTCACAGTGACCTTTAACATAGTATATCGCAACAATTGGTTTCCGGATGATAACTTGATAGTGGTTCAACCTAGAGTCATGAAACTTCATAGGTGTGTTGGCCTTGGTGCGAGGAAGAACCCTATTGATCTTGGACTCACCAGGTCAAAGGTCAAGGTCACAGTGACCTTGAACATAGTATATCGCAACATTTGGTTTCCGGATGATAACTTGATAGTGGTTCAACCTAGAGTCATGAAACTTTACAGGCGTGTTGGCCTTGGTGCGAGGAAGAACCCTATTGATGTTGGACTCACCAGGTCAGAGGTCAAGGTCACAGTGACCTTGAACATAGTATATCGCAACAATTGGTTTCCGGATGAGAACTTGATAGTGGTTCAACCTAGAGTCATGAAACTTCATAGGTGTGTTGGCCTTGGTGCGAGGAAGAACCCTATTTACCTTGGACTCGCCAGGTCAAAGGTCAAGGTCACAGTGACCAAATTGCAACAATTGGTTTCCAGACAATAACTTGACAGTGGTTCAGCCTATAGTCATAAAACTTAATAGCTGCATTGGCCTTGCTGTGAGGAAGAACCCTACTGATCTTGAACTAACTCGCCAGGTGATTTGACAATGGTTCCACCTACGTTCATGAATCTTCATAGGTAGGTTGGCATTGGTGCAAGAAAGAGCCCTATTTATTTTGAATCACAGTCAATCACTAGGTCAAAGGTCAAGGTCACAGTGACCCTTCACATAGTAAATTGTAAACAATTGGTTTCCGGATGATAAGTTGATAATGATTAAACCCACTTTTGTGCTGTCACAACTCGACATTGGATCGGTGATCCTATCGGCATTTTTTTGGTTTTTTATGCATTTTGGTCAGTTTTAAGAAGAAAAAAAAATTTTAGTCTGAAAATATTTTGTTTGGGACTTCGAAAATTTCCGAACAAAAATAAAAAAAAATCTGTTTTTATGCGTTTATCTCAATTTTGGTACGTAAAAGTGCAGGAACTGAAAATAGAAGGAAAATCCTGTGTATTATGTGGGCACAATCGCTTCATCTAGTTGGTATATACGTTTCTTAGGAGGGGCGTATGCAGCTTATTCAAGTCAAGTCCCTGGTTTTATATTTAGACTACCATGTCAGGTGAGTGCCCTAAGGCCCCCCTGGGGCCTCTTGTTTTTTTTCTTTTAAATTAATATTACTATTGATTGTATCATTCTCATTATGTTTTTTAGCTCACCGAAGGGAGCTTAACTTGTCACCAGCCGGCCGCCGGCCGCCGTCCACCGTCCTTCGTCTGGCGTCCATCGTCCGTCATCGTGGACATTTTTCAAACGACTTCTCCTCTGAAACCACTGGTCCGATTTTCATGAAACTTCATGTGGATGTTCATAACTGTATGGCAATTCATGGTTGTTCAAATGAAATGGCCACGTCCCTTGGGGGCTCTGTATGGGGCATAACTCTGATAGCACCATATGAATTATAGAAAAATTATTAAAAAATCTTCTTCTCCAGAACCAGTGGGCAGAATCTTTTGATACTTGGTATGCAGCATCTTGGTATGGGTCTGATTCAAGTTTGTTCAAATCGGCCCCCTGGATTCATATTTGGGCTCACCATTGAAGCCCAAATTCGAACTTAGTGCATTTCAGGCAAATTTTTAAAAAAATCTTCTTCTCCAGATCCAGCAGACAGAATCTTTTGATATTTGGTATGCAACATTGTGGGGTGGATCTGATTCAAGTTTGTTCAACTCGGCTCCATGAGTTCATATTTGGGCTCAGTATAGAAGCCCAAATTCGAACTTAGTGCATTTCAGGCAAATTTTTTAAAAAATCTTCTTCTCCAGATCCAGCTGGCAGAATCTTTTGATATTTGATATGCAACATTGTGGGGTGGATCTGATTCAAGTTTGTTCAACTCGGCCCCCTGGGTTTATATTTGGGCTCAGTATAGGAGCCCAACTTTGAACTTAGTGCATTTCAGGCAAATTTCTTTAAAAATCTTCTTCTCAAGATCCAGCAGGCAGAATCTTTTGATATTGGGTATGCAGCATGGGGGGTGAGATTCAAGTTTGTTCAAGCCAAGCCCCTGGGTTCATATTTGGGCTCACTGTGGTAGCCCAAATTATAACTTAGTTCAAAATGAGGAATTTTCTTTAAAAATCTTCTTCTTTATATCCAGCAGTCAGAATGTTTTGATATTTGGTATGCAGCATCTTTAGGGGGGTGAGATCCAAGTTGTTCAAACCATGTCCCTAGGTCTATATTTGGGCTCACTGTGGGAGCCCAAATGATAACTTAGTTCAAAATGAGGAATTTTCTTTAAAAATCGTCTTCTTCAGATCCAGCAGTCGGAATGTTTTGATATTGGGTATGCAGCATCCTTAGTGGGGTGAGATTCAAGTTTGTTCAAGCCATATCCCTAGGTCCATATTTGGGCTCACTGTGGGAGCTTGAATTGTAACTTAGTTCAAAATGAGGAATTTTCTTTAAAAATTTTCTTCTTCAGATCCAGCAGTCGGAATGTTTTGATATGTGGTGTGTATCATACTTAGGAGGGTGAGATTCAAGTTTGTTCAAGCCAAGTCCCTGAGTTCATATTTGGGCTCACTGTGGGAGCCCGAATGATAACTTAGTTCAAAATGAGGAATTTTCTTTAAAAATCTTCTTCTTCAGATCCAGCAGATGAATGCTTTTGATATTTTTGATATTTGGTATGCCACATCCTTAGGGGGGTAAGATTAAAAATTTGTTCAAGCCATGTCCCTAGTTCCATAAAATTTGTCTCTCATGACTTCATTCCTTTGTAGTGTTGATGAACCATGTCTAACTGAATGTGACCCCAAATACTTCTTTGAACCACTTTGTTTGAATCACTTTGCCCGGTGAGCAATTAAGGCACCTTGGGGGCCTCTTGTTTTTTTATGTTTCATGTTATTTTGGGAAAAATTTAACCCTCTTTTGTATGGCAATTTAATTTACAACTTCCAGGTAAAAGTTTTTGGTTAAAGTTTTTTTGGGGGGAGGGGGTGGGGGGGGGAGATAAAATTACACCTTTAATTATTCAAACAGTTTAGTGGAATGTCACTGTTTCTTATTTGGAACAATGTCTACTACCTACTAAACATTTCTACAGTGATTTTCATTAATCTCGGTTTGATTTTAACCCCTTTTAAACATGTTTTCAGACTTACTTTCTTTGTATTTGAAATTAGACTTTCTCACATACTTTCTTCCTCTAATTCTTGTATGGTCAGTATAACTTAATGATTCCATTTACATCAGTGATTTATTTTATTGGTTTTAGGAAATATTTAACCCTTTTTTGCCAATCAATTTTACTTAGTATTCCCAGCTTAAAGTTTCGGATTAAAGTTCTGCTTTTGAAGGTTCTACCTTTCATTCTCTTTTTTTCATTTCGGGCAAGGTCTACTGAGGCTGTACACAGTGATTTCAAATAATACTGGCATTAATTTAACCCTTTTCACAATGCTTTTCGAACTTAGTTTCTCTAAATTTCAAATTAGGCATCTACCACATACTTTGTTACTTTTTATCCCCTCCCACAAGGGAGGGATATAGCACAGAGCTCGCTCTGTCTGTCTATCTGTCAGTCCATCCGTCAGTCCATCTGTTTGTCCGAACTTTCTATATGCCATAACTTAAACAAAAGTTAACGGATTTAAATTCTTTCAGTACACATCTCCAGGTCAAGTTTGATGACCACAATTATCCAATGAAAATTGTTGAAGTTATTGCCCTGCCCAGCCCCTGCCAATTAGGCATTTTTTTTCCCTCCAATATACATTTTGAACTATTTACAGATTCTACATGCAGAACAATTAGGCACTTTTTTTTTTCTTTCGTCAAAAATGCATTTTTACAGTTTTGCTTAAAGTTTGTGGTTAAATACCCAGATAATACCCCCCCCCCACCCCGCACCCCCCCGCACCCCCCCCCCCCCCCCCACACACACACACACCTCGGTGCCAGTTAGGCATTTTTTTTTCTCTTTGCTCAAAATGCATTCTGAAGGAAAAACTGGACTCCCCTGCTCAAAATGCATTCTGAAGGAAAAAATGGACTCCCCTATACAAAATGCATTTTTAGCCAGACTGTTTACAGTTTGGGGCTATAGTCATGACTTTCGTCCATCTGTCCATCTGTATGTCTGTCTGTCTCTCTGTTAACATTTAGAGTTTTGGTTAAAGCTTGTGGTTAAAGTTTTTTAGTCAAGGTTAAAGTTTTTTTTCTTTTAAATTAATATTAATTACTATTGATTGTATCATTCTCATTATATTTCATGTTATTTTGTGAAATATTTAACCCTATTTTGTATGGCAATTTAACTTACAACTTCCAAGTTAAAGTTTTTGGTTAAAGTTTTTTTTGTTTACAAAGTTACACCTTTAATTATTCAAACAGTACAGTGCATTGTCCCTGTTTCTCATTTGGGACAATGTCTACTGTCTACTGACCCTTTCTATAGTGATTTTCATTAATATTGGCATGATTTTAACCCCTTTTAAACATGTTTTCAGACTTAGTTTCTTTGTATTTGAAATTAGGCTTTTCCACATACTTTCTTACTTGAATTCTTGCATAGTCAATACAACTTAATGATTCCATTTACATCAAGGGAGTGGGTGATTGGTTTCACTGTGGGGTTGAAACCTTTCAGCGTGGAGCTGGTGGAGCTATTTGGTATTTACGGGTCTGTATCTTGCAAAGTAGTGTGCACACTTTGTGAGTTGTGGTAAAAATTACTCCATTCAATGTGGAGCTGAAAGGAAATATTTGGTATTTTTGGGTGTGTGTCTTGTAAAGTTGTGAATAAACTTTGTGTTTTAGGGTAAAAATCACTACAATCAGCGTGGAGCTGAGAGGAAAAGAAGTGAGAAACCATTGAGTTTTAGGGTAAAAAACAACTCTACAGTATGCACTAGGAAGTACCGGGTACTGGATCAACACTTTGGATTTGGGGTGTTAGACAGACAAAAACTTTTCATCTTGTAAAGTAGTAAGAAAACGTTGTGTTTTAGGGTAAAGGGGCTACAGTAGGTCTTGGGAGGTACCGGGTGCTGGGTCGACACTTTGGGATTGGAGTGGGAACAAGACACCAGCAAGTGCAAGCTCGGATGATGGGACTCAGTTTATATTAGTGCTGGACTGAGATTTGGTGGGCTCTCATAACTAATACGCAACAAAGTGGTTGGTAAGTTATTCACTTGGGAGTGGATTCGTGTAATTGCCATGGGAGGTATGAATATGTTGCAGTCGAAAAAGATGCGACAAGTAAATAAACAGTTTGTGTGACAGGAGTGAATTCATGCAAATGATCAAAGGATGACATCGATTATATATGCTTATCTCGAGACCTCAAGATATTATCTCGAGATCTCGACAAAGTTTCTCGAGATCTCGAGATATTATTTTGAGATCTTGAGATATTATCTCGAGATCTTGAGATAGTTTCTCGAGATCTTGAGATATTATCTCGAGATCTTGAGATAATTATCTCGAGATCTTGAGATAGTTTCTCGAGATCTTGAGATATTATCGCGAGATCTTGAGATAGTATCTCGAGATCTTGAGATATTATCTCGAGATCTCGAGATAAAAAAAGTATTGAGGGTGGCGTGGCCTAAATCAGCCACCATATTAAAAGATACCACCCTTGAAAAAAAATATTTTGGCAGGACACGCAACATGATCAGTGACATGAAAAAAAATGAAGAAGAAAAAAATAAAAACACCGGTCAAACTTATCTCCCCTGGTCGAAACTGTTCTTTGTACTTTGTTTTCAAAAAAAGAAGTGAAATTCTAAAAAAGGACCCCGATTAAATTTTAAAGAGACTCGTGAGTATAACCAAATCACGTCTCCCAACCCCCAAAAATTGTGAAAAAAACCCACTTAAATTATTCTCGTGTGTTTAAACAAACACATGTTGAATGGATCACTACCTTGCTCAAGAGGTGTGCTGTCTGAAATATTTGGGAGGGGGGGGGGGTCATTGCATTTCCACAGAATTTCTTAGACAATAATGTACACTATGATAATATTTAATAGTGCTTCTTTCCCCGTGGCAATGGGAAGTGAAGCAGTGTTTTATTTACTATGGTAAGAAAGTTCCGCTTTACTGGTGAAATAGGACCCAGTCACCAGTGCCTGGGATGGATGTCCACTAAAATGGGGACCAACGGGGTAAACGAACGGCTAAACCGATGGGCACAATTAGCCATAGCTGATGAAAAGTGACCTTAAACACCAATAAATAGATAAATAAATAGCTAATGCTTCTTGCAAGGTGTCTAGTTTGTTCACACAATTTATTTCGTGTGTGTAGATAAGTGCAGGGTGGATTACAACTAAATCACACAGAGTGAATTATCCACTCAACTTCAACCTACAGGCGCCGATAAACAGCAGACAAGCAAGCAAATTGTCTCTTGATGGATGTGTAGATAAATCTGGTGGTCCTTAAAAAATCAGTTTGTGTAAAAAAATATGAGTTCTGTAAAACATTCACTTGACAAGTGATTTGGTAGTAGTCCACCTGTCACGTACTGTGTATTTTTACCCATTAGTAGTTGAGTGCTAACTCAATGGAATACTCGCAGAGGTTTTCTATTCAAAAGTGCAAACAAAACCCGATCTATATTATAGTGCTTTGAAAGAGTGCTTGTGTATACATTTTTTTTAAAAGCTAATATATTCTGTCATTCATGTGTGCAAATGTTTATAGATACTTGTAAAGAATTAAAGTCAGATATCATTAATCACAAAACCCGATCGATATTATAGTGCTTTGAAAGAGTGTTTGCGTATATATTTTTTTAAAATATAATATATTCTGTTATTCGTGTGTGCAAATGTTTGTAGATAAAGCATTAAAGTCAGATATCATTAATAAAAAAAATGCTTAATAAAGTATTGTTTGTTAAAATCATCAGTGACAACTGCACTTGTTATTGTTGAAGTAATTACCATGGATACTAAAAAGTTCCCCTCAAAGCCAATTGGCTTATCCTATTTTTAGACACCCTATTATGCAATCGACCAGTGGAGAGGAGACAATATTTTAAATGGACTGTACACGTAATTGGAGTTAATACAAAACTGTTATAAACTATTAACCTTTCATTGCCATCTTGTACTCATGAGAGTTGAGCCCCTCTTGCAGTATTGGATGCGTCAGTGTCTGAAATAAATTCACCATCCGGTATTGGAAATGATAAACATGGTGCAGATGTTAGTTCTTGTTTTTCAAATGCCAGTTGATGATCTTTATCCCATTTGAACTCTGTGACACTTGTTAGTTCATATAATGGTTTTTGAAATTCCTGCAAACCCTGTAACATATTCCCTGTGATAGATTTCATATCCTAAAAAAAGACTTTAATTGCTTTTTATTTGATGGTTCCCATAGTCTAATAACATCTAGCTTGTCTGGAGCTACACTAACTCCTTCACTACTGATATGTTTACCTAAGAATTCACATTCCTTTCTAAACAAGAAACATTTCTTATCAACCTACCTTACAATTGTTTACTACAGGCTTGCACTACAGTGGAAGACCTTATACTCTCTATTTTGATCTTTCCCAAGCTATTTGGGACAGAAAAGTGGTGCAAAAGCACCAAGAAAAAATAAGCCAAAACTGGGTCAAGTGCTACCGGCGCACAACCAGTAAGAGACGCTCTTCTCTTAGTAGAAATCCACGGCCTCCGGAAACCAGTGCGCAAACAGTAACTAATGAATCATTCTGTTTTCGTCCGCCCATGTCGCGTGACGTCCATTTGCATTCAGAAACACTGATAACTCAACTCAGTGATAATGGTTTCCTGTGACTGGAATTATGGATCTGAGGATCGTATAACAAGACTGTGTTTTATATATTCTTGTTATTATTTTCAACCGCATTTTCATTGTATTTTATATATTCTCCATGTTCGGACGCGACTTTTGCCTATCGTCTGGTTTGGACATAAAAATTTTTCGGTTGATAAATTTATGTTATCCTTTTGGATATTATTATTATTATTGGAGTTAGGTGTCAATGGGTGTGGGGGCTGTATGGACAGGATTTCTCTCTGTTGAGGACAGACTTTCTGTTTTTAGCTTAACTTGACAAAGTCAAGATAAGCTATTGCCATCACACGTGCGGAAGTCTGTTAGTCTGTTAGTTTGTGAGTCTGTGAGTGTGTTCACATTTTCCTTTAGCACGGACTACACCCCGCAGTTCTTGTCTGATCGTCACAAAATTTCATATGCAGGTTTGGGGTCATGTCCAGATGAGAACGTCCCCTTTTGGTCGGGATCGGTCAACCGGTATGGCTGCCCAAGCCCAAAACCCGAAAACCATTAGCACAATCTACAGGTCGTATTTATGAAGGGATTTCATTGTAACTTGGTAGGATGCCTCTGTATAATGCCTAGATGAGAACGTCCCCTTTTGGGCATGATCTGTCAACTGTGATGGCTGCCCAAGCCCAAAACCCAAAAACTTTTAGCACAGTCTGCATGTCATGTTTAATATGGAGGCTTTCATTGTAACTTGGTAGGATGACTCCTTATAATGTCTAGATGAGAATTTGCCCATTTGGGCGTGATCTGCCAACCGTGACGACTGCCCGAGCCCAAAACCGAAAACCTTTAGCACAGTCTACAGGTCATATTTATTGAGAAATTTCATTTTAACTTGGTGTGTTGACTTCATATAATGTCTAGATGAGAAAGTCCCCTTTTGGATGTGATTGGGCAACTGTGACGGCTACAGGGGCCCAAAGCCTGAAAACCTTTAGCACAGTCTACAGGTCATATTTATGAAGGGATTTCATTGTAACTTGGTAGGATGACTCCAAATAATGTCTAGATGAGAACGTCCCATTTTGATCGCGATCATTCAGCCTTGATGGGTGCCCGAGCCCAAAACCTTTAGCATAGGCAAAAGGTCATATTTATGGAAGGATTTCATTGTAACTTGTTAGGTTGGCTCCATATAATGCCTAGATGATGACATCCCCTTTTGGTCATGATTGGTCAACTGTTCCTTTCTGGCCAAGGATCAGATACCAGAAACGACTCCACCCCCATCTGTATCAGGGCTCTTCCTTCTGCTGAGGGTAACCACCCTATGCTCTGTCCAGTTCGTGCAATTCGCATTTATCTCAATCGGACACAAAGGAAACAATTTTTTCTGTCTCTTATTCCTGGTCGATGGATTTGTCTTACTATTCGTGTGACTTACGCTCATCTAGCGACTGACTAATTGTATTACCAATCGCATTTCTGCCCACGAGAGGTGCGTGCATTGTCTACCTCTTGGGCTTATTCTAACTACGTCAAGTTGTCGGATGTTATGCAGGCAGCCTACTGGAGAAATGCTTCAACTTTCTCCACCTTCTATCTGCGGCAGTTGCAGGAGCAGGCAGAGGACCTTTTTTGCTTTGGGGCCCTCTTTTTTCTGCTTGGGCTTTTGTCTACCCTAGCCATTAGGCTTCTTACAAGGACAGTTCCAGCTCTGTGCTGTTACTGCCCTTTCAGTCTGTGTGTCGCACAGAACTATAGCCTCATCTCTCATTGTCTTTTACTAATGTTTGTGATGCTATGGTTTGATAGGCCTAGGGACCTCTTCCTCTGTCCATGGTTCCAGTGCAATTGGGTTATGTGGGGGTTGGTTATGTGATTCACTCCATCTTATTGTCTATTCAGCCTGTAGTAAACAATTGTAAGGAAGGTTGATAAGGTTGGTCGGGTAAGAATCATTTCTCCCGCTGATCACATAAGAGAATGATTCATTAGTTACTGCTTGCGCACTGGTTTCCGGAAGCCGTGGATCTGTACTAAGAGAAGAGCGTCCCCTACTGGGTGTGCTGTTACAGTATGGAAATATTATTGATATTGGTAACAGAAAGAGAGAATCAGCAACAATAACTATGAATTTAACTATTTTGAATTAAAAAAAAATAATATAAAAGAAATGATACAAAGATCTTTTACACTAATTGGTTTACAGAAAATAAAAACAGTGGTACTTATCAATTATAGAATTAGTCAAAAATACAGTTTGACAGAATCCAGTAATCCAGAGGTGACGAATCTTGTGAAGAAAGTTACCAGCTGGTAGTATTAAATCCAAGAATGTCTCTTCAGAAACAGTATCCCATAGATTTGTAATAGAATTTTCTCTTAGAAATTTCAGCCGTCTCCAATAAAATATAATAAAATGCTCTGCAAAATTCAAATGGAGTAAAAATCCAAGAAGTATTGGTGCCACAGGTAATTTCCAAATAATCCAGTCGAATCCTGGCTTTTCACAAAATAATATTATTCTGTTTCACAGAAAGTATAAATTCTATTTTCCAAGACGAATAGATTCTCTTCAAAATTCTCTTTTGGAATCAATCTTCCAAATTCACAAAGAAGCACTGCTTCTATAATAAATGCACTGTCCTAGAACAATAATAATTTCCAATGGAAACAACTGCTGTGAAAATAAGTTCTTCTGAAATGGCTTTTTAAAAAATGAGTTTTTGAATTCTGTTGACAAACCTTAAAATAGTAACCAGATAGAATGTCATAGAAGACAAAAATTCTACAAAGTTCTAACAGTTTCTAGGTGATTCTGTCATAGTTCAAGTAAATAAGTCTCTTGACCTACATAAACAATCAACAGCTATTTGTACAATAGATCAGTGTAACAAAGATGTAAACAAGGTCACTGAATGCAAATGAGTGAGACCAGTCAGAAAATGCAGATAAAAAATATATCAATCTTGTAAAATTATCAACTAAAGATATATCAATCTCGATATAATATGGGGGCTATATAACATGTGCGCCGGTAGCACTTGACCCAGTTTTAGCTTATTATTCCACCCACTTGAAAGGTGGGTAGTATATAGTGTCCATAATGTCCATCCGTACGTCTGTACGTCCATCCATCCATCCATCCATCACTCCTTGGGGGTACACATCTGCTATCCACAACTCCTCCTAAACCAGTGAACAGATTTCATTGAAACTCTCAGACATTCTTTTACGTACATTGAAGATGTGCACCTCCTATTTTCTTTTCAGATATTTTTATTTTTACAGTTTCTCATATTGAAAAATGAACTTTGTCAAATTCAGTTAACATTCTGTACAGATCTGCTATCCGCAACTCATCTTAAACCATTGAACAGATTTCATTGAAACTTTCAGACATTCTTTTACATGCATTGCAGATGTGCACCTCCTATTTTAGATATTTTCATATTTACAGTTCCCCATATTCAAAAATGGTCTTTAGAACGGAGGGATATAGATCTGCTATCCACTACTCCTCTTAAACAATTGAACAAACTCCATTGGAACTCTCAGACCTTCTTTTACATACATTGAAGATGTGCACCTTCTATTTTTCTTTCAGATTTCGATGTCTGCCCGTCCATCTGTCTGCTACGCTTTAGCAGGGCACGAAATTTGGGGCGAACGATCGTTTCGTTCGCCCAGAGGTTGCCCAAACTCAAAATCGGGCGAACGATAAATAGGTTAACGAAAAACATCCAGGGTGAACGCTCCAAACACTCAGGTTTGAATTTTTCCGCTCAAGAAATTTCATCTCATCAATTAATGGGACATAACTCCCTTTCTTTTGCGTTGTTTTTAGCAACTGATATCTCCGATAATTACGTCATCGGAACACCACAAGTCTTCAGTTTTGATCATTTCCGCCAAAATGTCGCACGCAAACAAAGAGTCAGTCACGGTTAAAACATTTAAAAATTGCCCCCCCCCCCCCCCCCCAACTCACCCCCAGAATTATGAGAGTCCTGAGTGAGGCAGGCTGAGTGACTGAGTCCTCACGAGAAATAAACTTCATTTTTTTTTTATGCCCAGATTTTGTTGCTGTTCGGTGTTGTTAAATTAAATTTAACGAACAACACCGAACAGCAACAAATCTCGTTCATTTCTTTCAGTTCCTTATATTATTTGTTTTAAATACACAATGTCGGTTTGAACATCAATTTTTTATATCAAATTATTTGATATAAAAAATTGATGTTCAAACCGACATTGTGTATTTAAAACAAATAATATAAGGAACTGAAAGAAATGAAGTTTAATACTTTATTGCCCTGAAATGAAATGAATTAAGAGAAAAATAACATATTTCCATATTTGACGTGACTGTGTGTTCATTGGCAATTGGATCCTCCAATTTCTGAATTTATTCTTTGGAAGCAATCTTCCCTAACAGCTTTCAAAGATGTCATTCCGAAACTGGTAGATTTTTTCAGCTGGATGTTAACTGTAAGGGGAGATTATTTGTTTCTTGCCATTTCTCATGTATTTTTAGAAAACTAATTTGCAGTTTTCAGCAAACTTTTGACTCTTACTTTTTTTTATGCCGAACTGATAAAGTTGGTATATAAACCATAACAAATTATATATAATATGTAATATATATTGAATATATTCGAGTGATTAACGTTTTTATTGAACACACATTTTAGTTGTTCTAATTTTCTGTTCCGTTCGTACCCACGACAATATAGAAATTTATTTGTTAATGAGTTCTATGAAACAGATCCTGCAATGTTTTGAAAAGTTCAAGTTGCATTGCCAGTATTGCACCTGGCTCTGGCAATGGGTTTGTTTGGGGTTCAAACATTGTCACGTCCCCCTCAAAACACAAGAATCTTTAGAGAAGATTGATCAATTCATTAAAATGTGATAGTTTTTTCATGAATAAGTTACATTTATGTCCAAAACAGGACCTGCAGTTGTCCACCGACAATGCCTGGATTCGACATTGCTTTTCATTGACATTTCTGCGCACGATAGTGTTATAAATTTTAGGTTAACCAAAAGGTTAATCACAAAATTTCGGGCGAACGAACAATAGGTTAACCATGTTAGAATGGGGTGAACGAAATATAGGTTAGCTAAATTTGTGAAATTTCGTGTCCTGCTTTAGGGATGTCTGTCTGCTACGCTTTAGGGATGTATACATTTGCTATCTGCAACTCCTCTAAAACTAGTGAACGGATTCCATTGAAACTCTCAAACATTCTTTTACATACATTGAAGATGTGCACCTCCTATTTTCTTTTCAGATATTTTCATTTCTACAGTTTCCCATATTGAAAAATGAACTTTGTCAAATTCAATTGACATTCTTTACAGATCTGCTACCCACAACTCCTCTTAAACCATTGAAAAGATTTCATTGAAACTTTCAGACATTCTTTTACATACATTGAAGATATGCACCTCCTATGTGCACCGTCCATCTGTTATGCTATAGAGGTGTTACGCTTTGGGGGGGGGGGGGGGCAGAGGGGGGGGGGGGGGTACACATCCGCTATCTGCAACTCCTCTTAAACCAGTGAACAGATTTCATTGAAACTCTCAGACATTCTTTTACATACATTGAAGATGTGCACCTCCTATTTTGTTTTCAGATGTTTTCTTTTTTCTTTTTTACACTCTCCCATTTTGAAAAATGAACTTTGTCAAATCCAATTGACATTCTGTACAGATCTGCTAACTGCATCTCCTCTTTAGTTATTGAACAGATTTCATTGAAACTTTCAGACGTTCTTTTACGTACATTGAAGCTGTGCACCTCCTATTTTCTTTTCAGATATTTTTATATTTACAGTTCCCCATATTCAAAAATGGTCTTTGCCATTTCAGGTTTTAATAGGGAGAGATATAGGTCTGCTATCCGCTACTCCTCTTAAACCATTGAACAAACTCCATTGGAACTCTCAGACATTCTTTTACATACATTGAAGATGTGCACCACCTATTTTCTCTTCAGATATTTTCATATTTACAGTTCCCCATATTCAAAAATGGTCTTTGTCAATTCAGGTTTTAGTAGGGAGGGGTATAGATCTGCTATCCGCTACTCCTCTTAAACCATTGAACAAAGTCCATTGGAACTCTCAGATATTCTTTTACATACATTGAAGATGTGCACCACCTATTTTTCTTTCAGATATTTTCATATTCCGACAAACATCTGTCCGTCCATTCTTTTACATATATTGCAGATGTGCACTTCCTATTTTCTTTTCAGATATTTTCATATTTACCGTTCCCCATATTCAAAAATGGTCTTTGTCAATTCAGGTTTTCCCCCGTGGGAACCCCGGGAAGTGAAGCAGTGTTTGTTTACTGTGGTAAACAAGCTCTGTTTCACTGGCAAAATAGGACCCAGTCACTAATGCTTGGGGTGCAAGTCCTCTAAAATAGGCAACATGGGGTATAAACAATTGACTGACCTTGACTTTATCTCCATGTTGTGGTCATGATTAGCCATTGTGCAGAAGTATGTGACCTTAAACAACAATAAATAAATAAATAAATTCAGGTTTTAGTAGGGAGGGGTATAGATCTGCTATCCGCTACTCCTCTTAAACCATTGAGCAAACTCCATTGGAACTCTCAGACCTTCTTTTACATACATTGAAGATGTGCACCTCCTATTTTCTTTTCAGATATTTTTATTTTGAGGGTTTCCTGTATTTAAAAATGGGCTTTGTCAATTCAGGCTTGCATGGAGGGGGTGGGGGTGGGGGGTCTTGACATTTGCTATCCGCAACCTCTTTTCAACTAGTGGATGCCTGGATGGATTTCAATGAAACCTTCAAACCTTCTTTTATGTACAGTGAAGATGTGTACCTGCTATTTTCTTTTCAGATATTTTCATTTTTACAGTTTCACAAATTGAAAAATGGGCTTTGTCAATTCAAGCTTCGGGGTGGAGGTGTGTGGGTGGGGGTCAGTGTTTGTGATCTCTACATTAAACACACTTTTACTGTTGTAAAATGTTTTAAGACGTTTTGTGAAGATTGGTTCATATATATGGCCTCTTGCCTGAGATGTATAGAAGTTGTGTACAAAAAACTGATTGGACCTAATTTCGGTACAAAATGGCTGCTGGCATCCATCTTCAATTTTGAACCGCACCCAAAAACACTCATTTTCGGTCCAAGGTGACAACAAAGGTACCCAAAAAGTTTCGTGAAGATCATTTCATAAATACAGCCCCTAGCCCGAGCCGTATTGACATGTGTACTTACTGTGTGTAAGTAGCACTGAAAAAAGTTCATCTAATTTGCATAATTTCTGCACGAGAAAAAACCCTGTATTATATGTGATGTATTCCATGTTACTAAACATTCAGACAAAAATTTATTCGAATTAAAACTTTCATTCAGAAGTTTTGTACAAAAAACTGATTGCACTAACTAAGGTATAAAATGGCTGCCAGTGGCCATCTTGAATTTCAGACCACACCTAAAAACAGTCGTTTTCGTCCCACAGTGATAACAAAGATATCCAAGAAGATTCGTAAAGATTGGTTCATAAATACGGCCTCTAGCCTGAGCCGTATTGGCATTTGCAGTTACAGTGCTGAAAGTAACACAAAATAAATCAAAGTTAGTCTAATTTGCATCATTTGCGCACGAGAAAAAAACCCGTATTATATGTGATGTATCCCATGGTACTAAACATTCATACATGAAATTATTCAAATCAGAGCTTTCATATGGAAGTTCTGCGCAAAAATCTGATTGCACCTAATTTTGTACAAAATGGCTGCTAGTGGCCATCTTGAATTTCAGACTGGACCCAAAAACACTCGTTCTCATCCCACAGTGATAACAAAGGTACCCAGGAAGTTTCGTAAAGATCGGTTCATAAATACGGCTCTTTAGCCTGAGCCATGTTGACAGCGCGACAGATGGACAGACGGATGATGGGCCATGACAATACCTCATCAAATTTGGCTTCGCCAAAGTTGAGCTAAAAATGGTCTTTGTCAATTCAGGTTTTAGTAGGGAGGGGTACAGATCTGCTATCCGCTACTCCTCTTAAACCATTGAACAAATTCCATTGGAAATCTCAGACCTTCTTTTACATACATTGAAGATGTGCACTTCCTATTTTTCTTTCAGATATTTTCATATTCCGATAAACATCCGTCCATCTGTCTGTCTGTCCATTACGCTTTCAGGGTGTTACGCTTTTGGGGGGTTCACATCTGCTATCCGCAACTCCTCTTAAACCAGTGAACAGGTTTCATTGAAACTCTTAGACATTCATTTACATACACTGAAGAAATACATCCCCTGTTTTGTTTTCAGATATTTTCATTTTCAGCTTACCAACTTTAGTTGTGCGAGCTTATGGCATAGCTCGATCGGTCGCATCATCACATCGGCATTAGCGTCGGCATCAGCGTACGTGTCCAATAATGTTAAAGCTTCTGTTTAGGTCACTTATTCGCCCTATTTCCATATCATGGCCTTTATAATGCTGCTATATGATGATTATTATCATTCTACCATGATTTAACCCCTCATACCCTGCATTTTAAACATTTTTCTTAACATTTTTAGTAGCGTTTAGTTTTCTGTTTAGCTCAGAATTTCAGGTTTAACTAAGTGTTTAGGTCAGCTGCTGTGCTCCTTCTCTTTCCATGGCACTTATATTCATTATACATGTTCCTCAGCGTCATTGTTCCATGATTAACCCCTCATACTCTGCATTTTTAAACATTTTTCTTCACATTTTTAGTTGCATTTAGTTTTCTGTTTAGCTCAGAATTTCATGTTTAACTTAGTGTTTAGGTCAGCTGCTGTGCTCCTTCTCAGTGCCTTGCACTTATATTCATCATACGTGTTCCTCAGTATCATTGTTCCATGATTAACCCCCTCATACCCTGCATTTTAAACATTTTTCTTGACATTTTTAGTTGCATTTAGTTTTCTGTTTAGTTCAGAATTTCATGTTTAACTTAGTGTTTAGGTCAGCTTCTGTGCACCTTCTCTTCCCATGGCACTTATATTCATCATACGTGTTCCTCAGTATCATTGTTCCATGATTAACCCCTCATACTCTACATTTTAAACATTTTCTTCACATTTTAGTTGCGTTTAGTTTTCTGTTTAGCTCAGAATTTCATGTTTAACTTAGTGTTTAGGTCAGTTGCTGTGCTCCTTCTCTTCCCATGGCACTTATATTCATCATACGTGTTCCTCAGTATCATTGTTCCATGATTAACCCCTCATACCCTGCATTTTAAATCTTTTTCGAGACATTTTTAGTTACGTTAGTTTTCTGTTTAGCTCAGAATTTCATGTTTAACTTAGTGTTTATGTCAGTTTCTGTGTTTTACTTTTAAGAGGTTGTGTTTAGGTCAGCTTTGTCACATGTTATGAGCCTGTTTGATAGAGTTCTTGTGTTTGCCAAAGTTACTATCAAAGAGGAATGTTGGTGAGCTATAGTGCGTTGGCGTCCTTCTTGTTAGGGTTTCCCATATTTAAAAATGGGCTTTGTCAATTCAAGCTTGCGTAGGGGGGGGGGGGGGGGGGGGGGGGTTTGACATTTGCTATCCGCGACCACTTTTAAACTAGTTAATGGATTTCAATGAAACCTTCAAACATTCTTTTACATACAATGAAGATGTGTACCTTCTATTTTGTTTTCAGATATTTTCATTTTTACAGCTTCACATATTGAAAAATGGGCTTTGTCAATTCAAGCTGGGGGGGGGGGGGGGGGGGGGGGCAGTGTTTTTAGATCTCTACATTAAACACACTTTTACTGTTGCAAAATGTTTCTTGGTGGGAGTGGGTGGTATCATTTAGTGCTCACAGTTTTTCTAGTTTAATTCTGCTCTGAAATCAATAGTCTGTGAAGATTTCTGTTCATTTCCTTTAGAATCACTAAATGTTTTGTGAAGTTTTTGTTTCTTTACCCAAGACAGCAATCCCATCTCTTTGCCACCCTTCCCAAACTGCAGATACACCCGATGCTTCCACTAATGCAGATTTATCAAGAATGCCTTGAGATTGTCTATATTGAACCAAATTTCGTGCTCTTGATTCTACAATTTTGTGCAATTTGCGAAATTCATCTATAGAAGCAGATTTCACAAAAATTGGATGTGTCGTCGACATTTTTTTTTTTTTTTTTTTTTATTGAAATAATTTCGATATTACCAAACAAACAAACAAAATATCACGACTTATGAAAGCTACTAACCTTCAAATGTGTGTCATAAATTTAATAGAATTAAATTTAATGTAATAAAATTTGAATGACCAAAATGGAGAAAAATTTATTTTTTCGTCAGCGACGCCATTGTTATATATTTCGGTGTTTTTCACAATGGCAATTGAAGTAATTCAAGTTTTTCAAATGATTTTAACATGAAAATTTATATATGAATAATTCTTACCACACACAGCAGTACTTTTGTCACACAGACAAATATATAGATTGTCACAACGGCAATCTTCTCGACGGAAACACAAATTCACTGTAGATTATCTGGGAGCAAGCCAGCAACGTCCACCATTTTACATAGTATCTTGACAACTACCAGGATCAATCTCGTGCCAAACCACTTCACCAGGCCAGTTACACTATCCGATGAGCTGTTCTCAACTGGACACTGGAAACACCACCTCACTTTTTAAGCACCTACAACAGCATTATTATGAGAACAAACTGGCTAAAAAGGTGCTATCATTTGGCTTATGTTACACCAAAAAAGGACTCCTATCTTAACACTCTTCATACATCGAGCCTGGTTAGTCCTCAGATGGGTAACCATCTGAGTGATCGATTCGGACTCCCGCTTTGTTTCCTTGGGCAAGGCACTTAACCCCGATTGTCCACATGGGGGCACGATGACGCCGTGTACTAAGGTGTACTGCACGTCAATGGTGCACATGCCTTCAACCAATCTAACCCTGCCTATGCTGCAGTGCAGAGTTACGATGTTGGGGAGCTGGCGGCTGCTCGTCATTACTCGGTGGTTCTCTCCGGGTACTCTGGCTTCCTCCCCCTGTAAAACTGTCACGGTCATGATTAGCCATTGTGCATAAGTATGTGACCTTAAACATAATAAATAAATAACACTCTTCATAATGGGAAAACACTGAAGAGATTGTATGTGTTCGCATGTTCTGTGTTACAGTGATACATATGTTTGTTCAAATCAATCCCTTCAGGCAAAATCTGGGTGTGATATAAAACAAGTACTGCAACACAGTAGAGCACTATAAAAGGTAAAAATGGGCAAGGTTCAAATATAGCGTTTCTACAGATGTTTATTACCAGACAAAGAGCATTCTAAAATGATCAAATATTGTATCCATAATTTCATGTTGAAGAGTTACACAAAGTACCTAAGATCATATTGGTGTGTATCTGGTCTTTACCATTTGATGTAGATACTTTAGTGTTTTTGCTCAAATCCTTCACTTGAATGACTGATCCAGTCAACAGTTGAACCCCAAATTGGCCATAAATAGAACTCCAATACTTTTAACTCTAGAACTTTGCTAAACAAGAACATGTAAGATTTGAACCTGGCTAAATAAATCAATAAGATCTCCCTCCTCACACTCACTAACATACTTCCTCTTACTCCCCCTGCAGCCCTGCAAACAACTTGATCTCGGTGAGCATTTTAGGCTCACTTGAGCCTCTGGTTTTATTTACTTTTCTCATATAAAAAACAAGTATAAATTGAAAAAATATAATATTAATATAATAACTGGGTGCTGCCTGATGGGTTGGAGAGTTGCGTGTGCTTCTTGTAATTCCTTTTCAGATATTTAAATTTCTGTTTGATTTGATATCCATCCCACCCTATCATAGTCGTAATGCACTCTCCCAGTAGTGTTCTATGATTTCTCAATGTGGTACTGAGTAAATTATTTTGCTTTTTCAGGACAATGTATGCATTTTAAGGCGTGATAAAGCTAGTCTGCAATTTGATTACCCTTATTTTGTAAGCTTGTTGAACCAATCTACATCTGGAAGACTATGGGATAGGGCAGCATTGTCTCCTTTTTTCAATTATGTGGTAAGTTTGTACAGAATTATGTGGTAAGTTATGCAGTGGAATTCTATTGGTGTTTCTTCAAAACCTGCATATTTTCACATGAATGTGGAAAGTGATTGTTTTTTGTGCAGAATCACCAGAAAGTTATCTAACTTTCAGCCATCAGGGTACTTTAACACTCTACCTAATGTAATATGCATATCTAACCAGTGCTATTCACAAAAGTCTCTATTCAAATTTTAGTTTTAGCTCACCTGGCCTAAAAGGCCATGTGAGCTTTTCTCATTACTTGGCGTCCGTCGTCTGGCATCCGTAAACTTTTCACATTTTCATCTTCTCTGTAACCGCTGAGCCGGTGTGAACCAAATTTGGCAGGAATGGTCTATGGGAGGTCCTCTACAAACCATCGTCATTTTGTTCCCGTTGGATGAAAAACATGGCTTCTAGAGGCATTCTTTGATTCTGATAGGTGGATTTTCAAAAATCTTCTCATCTGAAACTGCTGGGCCAAATGTTTTGATACTTCACATAAGTAATGACTGAGACCCCCTCTACCAACGATCCTCATTTAATGTTGATCGGGTTGTAAACATGGCCACAATTGCGGCTTATAGTTACTATAGAAACCCTATGGGAAATCACATTTTCATCTTCTTCTCTGAAACAACTCAGCTGACGTGTACCAAACTTCGCAGGAATGGTCTATGAGAGGATGGAAATATGTGGCCACCAGAGGCTATATTCTAATGCTTAACCCAATGCCCCTCCTGTCTGCACGAAGATCGGTACTGTCAGCAAAATACTTGTTTTTTGAGAATCTGTTAAATGGTGGGTTCCAGTTTTCTCCACTGAGAACTGGGAAAAAAACCCAGAAATATTGTGTATACAGTACAAGTCAAAATAGGCTGTAGCATAACTGCAGTAAACTAAGTAAACTGCTGCTCCTGCCCTGACAAGATGAGAATCTGACATTTTCTGGAAAGCTATCAGTGAGAGCTCTCCAGAAAATGATTTCAGCTTCTGGTCTTATCAGTGTAGGGAGAGAAAAAGAAAAAGATCCAGAATTTTTGGATTATCCTACACAACTTATTTTGACTTTACTGTAAACCATTTTAACTGTACCTTGATATATGCATCATTAGTCTCCTGGTTTTCCAAACACCTGTCATCTTCAATCTGATATCAGTATTTTCTGATAAGTAAGATGAAAGTTTTTGTTTGTATTCTTTTTCAATCATGTCAGCTTAGATGACAGTAATTATTGTATATCTTTTAACATTTGACAAATATTGGAGTATAATGTGTTTAACTGTAACCCTTTACCTATCCAAAGCTATTTTGAAAAGAGAATATGTCTGTTTGTTGAAACAGAATTCATAAATGTGAGCATTTTCAAGAAAGTCTTCTTTGAAACTACAAGGCCAAATGGTTTGAAAACTTAGTGTGGCTGATGACTGTAACCCCCTCTACCAATGATCCTCATTTTAATCTTCATCAGGTTGCAATTATGTATGGCTGCAATTGTGGCTTACAGTTACTATAGAAACCCTATAGGAAATCACATTTTTATCATCTTCACTGAAAGTACTGAGCCAATGTGAACCAGACTTGGTAGGCATTGTCTTTGAGAGGTTCTCTACAACTGTTACTCATTTTATTCCTGTTGCGTGAAAAAACATGGCTGCCAGAAGCATTCTTTGATTCTTATTGGTCAATTTTGAAAACTCTTCTCCTCTGAAACCACAGGGCCAAATGTTTTGATACTTTGCATGGTTGATAACTGGGACACCCTCCACGACATTCCTCATTTTAATGTTGATCATATTGCAAACATGGCCACAATTGCAGTTTATAGTTACTACAGAAAAAACCTATGGGAAATCACATTTTCGTCTTCTCTCTGGAACAACTGAGCCGATGGAACCAAAACTTGGCAAGAATGGTCTATAGGAGGCTCTCTACAAACAATCCTCTTTTTGTTCCCGTTGGTTGGAAAATATGGCCACCGGAGACATTCTATGATTCTGTTTGATGGATTCAAATGTTTTGAAACTTCACGTTATTGAAGACACCTTCTACCAATGATCCTCATGTAATGTTGATGTAATGTTGCAAACATGGCCACAATTGCAGCTCATAGTTACCATGGAAAGCCTATGGGAAATCACATTTTTTATATGTAGTTCCAGGTGAGCGATTACAGGCTCTGTGGAGCCTCTAGTTTCAGTTTTTCCATCAAAAAACACTGGGTAAGACACCCCACAAGCAAATCAAGGTCATTCCAGTTAGGGAGCATAACAAGCCTGTCATTTTCAAAATTGAAAGAGGGCCTAACTGCCCTCCTTAATTGGGCCCATGAGGTCATTTTTGGCTTGGCATAACTGGGCAAAGGAAGGCTACTAAGGGCTATTCTGTTATATCATTCACGTGTGTATAACTTTCATCGTAAATCATGTAATACTAGCCTATTGCAGCTGTATTCAGACTGGTACCCCCCCCCCCCTCACCTCCACCCCTGTTGGAGAAACTGCCTCCATTATTGTGTGCTTGTTGGAGGGGGGGGGGGGTACCATAGCCCCTGCTTCAAAAAGCACATACCCCCACCCCCCACATTGTCGGGGAAATTTTGGCACGACCTGTGACTGGCATCATAACATGTTCAATATTAAATTTAATGTGGGATAACACATTAAAATATTAACAACATTGAATTTGCCATTTTGCATGAATTTGCTTGGTGCAGGGTTTTATTACTTTTATTTCCTTGACGTTCCAACTCCTCCACAAATTTTTGTACTTTGCTTGTAAGGTGTCTGTCTACATTAGACGTTTTCACAAGTGTCTGTCTACATTTGACTTTTTCACAAAAGTAGTCCCCAAATTGGCCAGAATGTGTTTGTCAATTTCATTGTTTGACTTTTTCACAAAGGTAGTCCCCAAATTGGCCAGAATGTGTTTGTCAATTTCATTGATGGCCTTCCCACGGAGTCTTGGTTCAACACATAGTTTGGCAGAATGCTTCTCATACACCTCACACCATACATGCATTTTAGTTGAAAATTCTGTGCAGCTACTGCCAGTTGTTTCACATCTGAGAACACCATTCTGAGTGTTCCAAGTCAGAAGCATTGAGTATTTTGCTCAATTTCACTTTATAGCAATGCAGACATTGTTTACATTTTACATATGTCATCTGCACTTGCTGAACCGATTTAATTTAAATTTGAGGTGTTTGTTCTCACATCGCATTTTGTTTTTGGTCATGTTAACAACCGAGACCTATGGTTTGGTGACGGCCAGTGTGCATCCGGGTGGATGGACATGCATCCTCACACTTTTAGCACAATAACTTGAATAAATGTTCTCTGCTTTGACTAATATTTGTGATACAGGTCTTTTGCAGTAATATCTAAAGTGAGTTCGAAAACTGGCGTGGCTAGATTTTTAGTTACAGTTATGGGCCTTAATTAGTCAATTTTTACTAATTTTGAGCTTAATGCAATAACTTGAATAAACGTTCCTTGATTTGACTAATATTTGCCATACCGGACGTTTGCAGTAATATCTCAAGCGAGTTTGAATACTAGCCCTGCCCATTTTTGTGACAGAGTTATGGGCATTAATTAGTCAATTATTACGAATTTTGAGCTTGTTAGCTCAATAACTTGAACAAGCATTCTCAAATTTGACTAATATTTGCCAAACAGGTCTTTTGCAATAATATTTCAAGCATCTTTGAAAACTGGCCCATCCCAATTTTTCTTTACAGAGTTATGGGTCTTAGTCAATTTTTATTAGCTCAACTTGACAATGTCAAGCTGAGCTATTGCCATCACTTCTCGTCCGCCGGCGTACGTATGTATGTACGTCTGGGTGTACATACGTACGTATGTCCACAATTTCCTTTGGCACACCTCACAGGCCGCATTTATGATCAGATCTCTTTGAAACTTGGTATGTTTGTTTGGGGTGCCCTCTAGATGGGAGCTCTCGATTTTCTTCAATTTCTGTCAAAAAATGTTGCCACGGCCAACATTTTTAGAACTTAGTTTAGTCAGACCTCGATATTTCACTTTGGCACACCCTACAGGGCACATTTATGATCGGATTGCTTTGAAACCTGGCATGCTTGTTTGGAGTGACCTCTAGATGGAAACTATCGATTTTCTTCCATTTCCGTCAAAAAATGTTGCCGCTGGCAACAACCTTTGAACTAAGTTTAGTCAGGCATCAATATATTCCTTTGGCATGCCGTACAGGGCACATTTTTGATCAGATCGGTTTGAAACTTGGTATGCTTGTTTGGGGTTACCTCTAGGTGGGAGCTATCGATTTTCTGTGATATCTTCCAAGAAATGTTGCCGCTGGCAACAACCTTTGATGAACTTAGTGCAGTTATGCATCAAAATTTACTCTGCAGGGCACATTTATTATTTGATCACTTTGAAACTGGGTATGCTTGTTTGGGGTGACCTCTAGATGGGAGCTATCGATTTTCTTCCATTTAAGTCCAAAGATGTTGCCCTGGCCAACGTTATTAGAACTTAGTTCAGTCAGACCTCAATATTTCCTTTTGGCACACCCTACAGGGCACATTTATGATTGAATTGCTTTGAAATCTGGCATGCTTGTTTGGAGTGACTTCTAGATGGAAGCTATCGATTTTCTTCCATTTCCATCACAAAATGTTTGTGCTGGCACTGACTTTTGAACTTAATTTAGTCAAGCATCAATATATTCCTTGGGCATGCCCTGCAGGGCGCATTTATGATCAGATTGGTTTGAAACTTTGTATGCTTGTTTGGGGTTACCTCTAGATGGGAGCTACCGATTTTCTTCGATTTCCGTCAAAAAATGTTGCCACTGGCAATGACCTTCAATGAACTTAGTGCAGTTATGCTTCAGTATTTCCCTTTTGGCACACACTGCAGTGCACAGTTTTGACCAGATCACTTTGAAACTTGGTATGCTTGTTTGGGGTGAGCTGAAGATGGGAGCTATAGATTTTCTTCCATTTCCGTCAAAAAATGTTGCCGGCGACAGCGTTCTTGGAACTTAGTTAAGTCAGACATCAATATTTCCCTTTGTCACACACTACAGGGCACATTTATGATCAAATTGTTTTGAAACCTGGCATGCTTGTTTGGGGTGACCTCTAAATGGGAACTATCGATTTTCTTCCATTTTCCGTCAAAAAATATTGTCACCGGCAATGACCTTTGAACTTAGTTTAGTCAGGCATCAATATATTCCTTTGGCACACCCTACAGGGCACATTTATGATGAGAATGGTTTGAAACTTGCTATGTTTGTTTGGGGTTACCTCTAGATGGGAGCTATCGATTTTCTTCAGTTTCTTTCAAAATATGTTGCTGCTGACAATGACCTTCAATGATCTTCATGCAGTTATGCATCAGTATTTCCCGTTTGGGCAGCCTGCACTGCACCTTTTTGATCAGATCTTTTTGAAACATGGTGTGCTTGTTTGAGGTGACCTCTAGATGGGAACCTTCAAACTTAGTGCATTTGTGCATTAACATCTTCCTTTGGCATGCCTCAGAGGGCACATTCATTATCAGGTTGTTTTGAAACTTTGTATGCTTATGCAGGGTGACAGAGATAGGAGCTATTGATTTTCTTTTCATTTCCATCAAAAACTGTAGCTGTTAGCAACAATCTTTGAATTTATTGCATTTTGTATGTGCATCAACATTCTTCTTTGACATGGCCTACAGGCCACATTTATCATAGAATTGTTTTTGAACTTGGTGTGCTCATTAGGCAAGATCTTTAGATAAGAGCTATTGATTAGCATTCATTTCTGTGAAAAAAGTTGCCATTTACAAAATAACCTCTGAACTTACTGCATTTGTGTATCAACATCTTCCTTTGGCATGTCTCAGAGGGCTCATTCATTATCAGGTTGTTTTAAAACTTTGCTTTGCTTATGCAGGGTGACAAAGATAGGAGCTATTGATTTTCTTTTCATTTCCATCAAAAACTGTAGCTGTTAGCAACAATCTTTGAATTTATCGCATTTGTGCATCAACATTCTTCTTTGCCATGGCCTACAGGCCACATTTATCGTAGGATTGTTTTTGAACTTGGTGTGCTCATTAGGCAAGATCTTTAGATAAGAGCTATTGATTAGCATTCATTTCTGTAAAAAATTTACAAAATAACCTCTGCACTTACTTCATTTGTGTATCAACATTCTTCCTTTAGCAAGTCTTACAGTTTACATTTAAAAATGCATGGATTACTCTGATGTAGTGCACACACAATGCTGTTATGTTGAAATTTCACCAAATAACATTGGTACCAATGATCTTCAATTTTGCCATTTCCGTGGCAACATTTTTTGACGGAAATGGAAGAAAATCGATAGCTCCCATCTAGATGTCACCCCAAACAAGCATGCCAGGTTTCAAAGCAATCCGATCATAAATGTGCCCTGTGGGGTGTGCCAAAGGGAAATATTGTGGTCTGTCTAAACTAATTTCTAAGAACGTTAGCCGTGGCAACATTTTGTGACGGAAATTGAAGAAAATCGATAGCTCCCATCTAGAGGTCACCCTAAACAAGCATATCAGGTTTCAAAGCAATCCAATCATAAATGTGCCCTGTAGGGTGTGCCAAAGGGAAATATTGGGGTCTGACTGAACTAAATTCTAAGAACCTTGGCCGCGACAACTTTTTTTGACGGAAATTGAAGAAAATCGATAGCTCCCATATAGAGGTCACCCCAAACAAGCATGCCAGGTTTCAAAGCAATCCTATCATAAATGTGCCCTTTAGGGTGTGCCAATGGGAAATATTGAGGTCTTCTGACTAAACTAAGTTCTAAGAACGTTGGCCGCGGCAACATTATTTTGACGGAAATTGAAGAAAATCGATAACTCCCATCTAGAAGTCACCCTAAACAAGCATGCCAGGTTTCAAAGCAATCCACTTTTTTAAGATGAATCCCCCCCCACACCCCACCCCACCCCTACAGAACACTCTGACACAACCGATGGCAATTCTTTTTAACATTCCATTTTACTGGTCCTGAGGATGCTTCATACCAAATAACTGTTCTCTGTTCCATGCAGTTTGGGAAATATGGGCGTTTGAAATATTTCTATTTTTAGCACTAGCACACAGAAATTTTTTTTTTGTCTAAACCAAGTACTTACAACTCAATAATACCACATACCAAATTTGGTTGAAATTGGATCATCAGGTCAGAAAATAGAAATGATGGGCAGGGCCAAAAAAATCTGCCCCTCTTATTACAAAGGCAAATATTTCTCCACAAACATAGAAAAAAGTGGATTCTACCTTAAAAGGAAGCGCCATACCAAATATGAAGTCAGTGTACCCACCGGTTCATGAGAAGATTTTTAAAAGAAATTGGAGCATTTTCCTCCACCCCTCCCTAAGGAACTGGGCAAGTTGATTTGAACAACAAAAGGTGCGCATCGGAGATGCAGGTGTCAAGTTGTGGTGGCAATCTGAGAGTGTTGCATGTCCATAGTCTGGTTGTCAAATCTGGAGCCTTTGTTCAAGTTATACTTTAAAGGCTCATAACTTTGTAACGAAAAATCAGGCTGGGCCAGTTTTTGAACTTGAGATATTATTGCAAATGTTAATCAAATCGGAGAACATTTATTCAAGTTATTGCACTAACGAGCTCAATATTCGTAAAAACTCACTAATTAAGGCCCATAACTCTGTAAAATGAAAGTGTCAATGACACTGTAGCTCAACTTGTGTAAGACATGCACATGTATAGTATGTGGCACAGCAATGACACACATCTAGGTAATGACCTGATAACAAAGGTACATGTAAAGTATTGTAAAGGTATGTACATAAATACTGACCATAGCTTGTAACAAATGTACAGGTAAAGTATTGTAAAGGTGGGTGACAGTTAGATGCTAAACTAGAAAAGAAATCTCCATGGGGTTAATGTTACAATGGGGATCCTTGTATGGTGCATCATAAGCCAAATGTTAGCAACTGTTTTGGCCTGTTTGGTTCAAACCCTTCTACTGTTGATTCCTGCTAATTAATAAACATTTGTCCAGTCCTTCTTAAAATATAGTTATTTGATTTTTTTTTTATCTTTAGCTCATAGTGTTCCCACAGGCGAGGTTTTATTTTTCTCATTGGAAACAGAAAAGTGGGTTGTCTATCTTGAATTTCAGACAGCACCCAAGAACACTCGTTCTCGTCCCAAAGTGATAACAAAGGTACCCAAGAAGTTTCGTGAAGATCGTTTCATAAATACAGCCTCTAGCCCGAGACGTATTGACATGTGCACTTACTGTGTATAACTAGCGCTGAATAAATCAAAGTTCATCTAATTTGCAGAATTTCTGCACAAGAAAAAAACCTGTATTATATGTAATGCATTCCATGTTACTAAACATTCATACAATGAAAGTGTAAATGACACTAGCTCAACTTGTTTAAGACATGTACATGTATAGTATGTGACACAGCAATGACAAACATCTAGGTAATGACCTGATAACAAAGGTACATGTAAAGTATTGTAACGATCTGTACATAAATGCTGACCGTAGCCTGTAACAAATCTATAGGGAAAGTATTGTAAAGGTGGGGTGACAGTTAGATGCTAAACTAGAAAAGAAATCTATGAGTCCCAGAGTGGGTCTGACTGAACCCAGAAATATTTGTTCTCATAGCACCGTGATAACAAAGGCATCCCAAAACACTCGTTCCTGTCACAAGGTCATAAAAAGGTACCCCAAGAAGTTTTGTGAAGATCGGTTCATAAAAACAGACTGTAGCCCGAACTGTATTGTCATGTACACTTACTGTGTATAAGTAGCACTGAACAAATCAAAGTTCATCTAATTTGCATAATTTCTGCACGAGAAAAAAACCTGTATTATATGTGATGTATTCCATGTTACTAAACATTCCTACAAAAATGTATTCAAATCAGATCTTTCATACAGAAGTTCTGTACAAAAAACTGATTGCACTAATTTGGGTACAATATGGCTGCTGGCAGCCATCTTGAATTTTGGACCACACCCCAAAACACTCGTTCTCACCCCACGGTGATAATAAAGGTACCCAAGAAGTTTGTAAAGATTGGTTCATAAATATGGCCTCTAGCCTGTGCCGTATTGGCATTTGCAGTTACAATGCTGAAAGTAACACAAAATAAATCAAAGTTAGTCAAATTTGCATAATTTACGCACGAGAAAAAAACCTGTATTATATGTGATGTATCCCATGGTACTAAACATTCATACATGAAATTATTCAAATCAGAGCTTTCATATGGAAGTTCTGCGCAAAAATCTGATTGCACCTAATTTTGTACAAAATGGCTGCTAGCGGCCATCTTGAATTTCAGACTGGACCCAAAAACACTCGTTCTCATCCCACAGTGATAACAAAGGTACCCAAGAAGTTTCGTAAAGATTGGTTCATAAATACGGCCTCTAGCCTGTGCTGTAAAGAAGTTGTGTACAAGAAAGTGAATGGACCTAATTTCGGTACAAAATGGCCACTGGCAGCCATCTTGAATTTTGGACTGCACCCAGAAACACACGTTCTCGTCCCAAGGTGATAACAAATGTACCCAAGAAATTGTGTGAGGATCAGTTCATAAATACAGCCTCTAGCCTGAGCCGTATTGACACGCGCACTCACTGTGTATAAGTAGCACTGAATAAATCAAAGTTAATCTAATTTGCATAATTTCTACTCAAGAAAAAAACCCGTATTATAAATGATGTATTCCATGTTACTAAACATTCATACAAAAATTTATTCAAATCAGAACTTTCATACCGAAGTTCTGAACAAAAAACTGATTGCACTAATTTCGGTCCAAAATGGCCACCGGCAGCCATTTTAAATTCGGACCACACCCAAAAACACTCATTCTCGTCCCAAGGTGATAACAAAGGTACCCAAGAAGTTTCGTGAAGATCGGTTCATAAATACAGTCTCCAGCCCTAGCCGTATTGACATGTGCACTTACTAGAGATGAGCCGATTAGTAAAATGCCCCATAAGACGAATGCTGATTATTTTAGACAACAATCGGCCGATACCGAATGCCGATGTCAGATGGTTTCTTTATTATTCAAGCTGACTGCAGAAACTGGGTGATTTACCTTAATCAGAATCCCCATCAACCCCGAAGATAACACACTTTTACCATACTGACTCGTGTCGAAGCCCATACTCATGTCGAAGCCCACCCCCTGCTTTTTCAGATTTGTGAACCAGGGTGCCCTACTCGAGTCAAAGCCCACCCCCCAAGTTTCAAATTGGACGAAAGTTGTTTGAGACAAGACGTCAAATTTACAGGCATCAAATGGAAAAATAGCTGACTTGTTGCAACACTGTACTTACCAAATAGAACTGCAATACTGTATTATGTATATTTTTTGGAGTTGAGATTTTTGTGTTGTTAAATTCGTGTTTTGTGTAATACATTATGTCTGTGTTCAGTGTAATAAGTCTTTATTAAAATATTATCCCAAGCAAAATTGACTTGTTTATTTTTTTGTCGACCTCGTTTTTGGAAGCTGTCACTTGTTTCAAATGAGAGTGCAGGCTGCTGTCAATAGTTGTCTGAAATACGCCCACAACATATAGTTTTCACAGTGGTCAAATATCATCAGAAAGATACTGATTGAACACTGCCACTTTCGAGCCTGCACATCTCATTGTGAAAAACAGGTATTCAGAAATTAATGAGAAAGTGGTAAATAAAAATAAAAAATAATTACAACTCTGGTATTTGAGACTTTTTTAACAATATAACCAGGAATATGATTTATGACATATTGGTTCAATAAATCCTGCTCATTTATCATTTTATCATGCTCTGCAACATGTGAAGTTATGACTTTCAATGTAAAATCAAATTTTCGAATTTGCCAAGGGAGGCAACTATTTTGTTATTCATATTCCACTGTGTAAATTTCATCTGGTCTTCATATGAAGAATTTTTTTATTGATTTTGTGTGAAGCTTTATTTTGTTTTATTCATAATAAAATGTACATATTAAAAAAAACAGCTATTTTTAAACAGACTATGTTTGCCTGTTTTCAAGGGGGTGGTTTGCAGTGTTGATTGTCAACTTACGTCCATTTCTGGTTTCGAGAGTAACCTGTACAAAAAAAAAAAAAATGAAAACACCACATGGTTTTCTGCTTGTTTTATTCATTAAATTGAGGATTAAAACTCGAAATCTGAACTGTATGTACAAGATAATTATGAGAATTTTTAAAGCACATTCTATAAAATTGGTAGGTGGTTTCCATACCCAGTAGATACTTGTCTTATTTCGACAATTTCCGACGCATCCCAACGCGACTTGCAAGCACTAAGCCTCCCCACCCCCCCCCCCCCCCCCACCCCCATCACCACCACTTTGCAATTTATCCACTGCAAGCACCCCCTGGGCTTCGACACGAGTCAGTACGGTAATACTCACTTAAATAAATTAAATAACAGACATCAAAGGGTTAATTTTATGTCAATGAAGCACCATCAGTGCAGAATATTTTCGATTTAAAATAAACAGCTAACAACTGAGTCGAGAACTCATCACATGCATCGTCACGGTAAATTGTGTTCTGAGCCTTTGATGCGGTTCACATCAACAATGGAAACAATTCATTTCAAAGTCGGGTCTTTGCCGAATTGCCCCCTACACAGGCTTTGAAGTCTACTATCAGTTATTTGGAAGAAAATGTTTAGTGAAAATCAAAAGCCGTTGTTGGAACCACACGTTTTAAAGTGGGAGTTTCTTTTCGGTAAACCCATATATGGGATTGTGTCACACGAGTTATGACGTTGCACTGCATTATCTATTTTTATCATGTGCTCCTCACAATTCAACATGAGAAAAATTCAGTGGCTTCGTGTTGATAAATCCCACCCCGAATGGCCCGATATGAAACTTTTTGCACCCAAACCTTTCACAATTAACATGGATTACTAATATGGAGGAATTATCTGTCCAATATATATTTAATGAGACGATGAGCGTGGTTGAAACAAATATTGCAACATTTTGCAGAATGAAGTACAGTTTGGGCAGTGAAGAGAGTCAGTATTCACATGATAGATAAAAAACAACTCAGTACACAGTTACACAATCAGAATCTTTAATATAATATTCTGCCTTTTCTTTCACGAACCATCATTTACATGGTATCAGTAACAGACGAGTTATGTACCGATCGCTTGCCACTGGTTGTCCCATGAAGTGGAAGAAAGTTCATCCATAACACTTTCACTTTCACTTTCACTGAGTTTCAGACAGTCGGCGAGGGACGATGTTGAATCATGAGTGCCGATGGTGAACCGATGGGTGCTTATCGGCCGAGTGCCGATGTTACACCGATTAATCGTCTCATCTCTAGCACTTACAGTATATAAGTAGCACAAAATAAATCAAAGTTCATCTAATTTGCATATTTGGTTGAAATTTCACCAAATAACATTGGTACCAATGATCTTCAGTTTTGCCATTTCACTTATAACTTACCAAGTTCAAGTTTGTCAAGTTGAGCTACAGTGTCATTGACACTTTCATTTAATATAGGAAACTGTAGAAATGAAAATATCTGAAAAGAAAATAGGAGGTCCACATCTTCAGTGCACGTAAAAGAATGTCTGAACGTTTCAATGAAATCATTCACTGGTTTAGGAGGAGTTGTGGATAGCAGATGTGTACCCCCTAAAGCACAACGGATGGACAGACGGATGGACCAAGTGAACACTATATACCACCCACTTTTTAAGTGGGTGGTTTAATTAACTGAGTGAGACGAATACATATACTTTATTTGTGTGACGATGAGTACAAAATCATTCCTGATGCTCCCAATGAAACTTCAAAGTTAAACGTTAATAACTTAGTTGAATCTTTGTTAAAACAATTTAACACGTTAACATTTGAAACGTAACTGCTCCCAGCCCTGAGTATGGAGAATAATCTTTAAAAATCTTCTTCTTCAGATCAACTAGTCAGAATCTTTTGATATTTGGTATACAGCATCCTTTGGAAGCTTAGATCTAATTTTGTTCAATCCAAGTCCCTGGATTAATGTTTTGGCTCCCTATTGGAGCCCAAATTTTAACTTAGTGCAATATGAGGAAAAATCTTTAAATCTCTTCTCCAGAAACACTAGTCAGAATCTTTTTATATATGGTATACAGAATCCTTAGAGGGGGTGGATTCAAATTTGTTCAACCCAAGTCCATTGGCTAATAATTAAGCTCTCTATGGGAGCACGAATGTTTCTTAATGCAATATGGGGAATAATCTTTAAAAATCTTCTTCTTCAGATCCACCAGTCAGGATCTATTTATGTCTTTCCTTCCCAGAAGGGAGACATATTGTTTTAGTGCATATTCTTCTTCTTCTTCTTCTTTCTTCTTCTTCTTCTTTCTTCTTCTTCTTCTTCTCTTCTTCTTCTTCTTCTTCTTCTTCTTCTTCTTCTTCTTCTTTTCTTCTTCTTATACAAACTTTGTCCGGGGCATAACTTTTTTGTCTTTTGACCTAGACCTTAGATATTTGGCATGTGGACGTATCACCATGAGCCGGTGTGTCGGTTACCATAGTGACCTTCATGTGACCTTGACCTTTGACCTGAAGGTTAGATTTATGTGCTTTTTAAGGGAAACTTTGTCCGGGGCATAACTTTTTTGTCTTTTGACCTAGATCTTAGATATTTGGCATGTGGATGTATCGCCATGAGCCGGTGTATCGCGTACCATAGTGACCTTCATGTGACCTTGACCTTTGACCTGAAGGTCAGATTTATGTGCTTTTTAAGGGAAACTTTGTCCGGGGCATAACTTTTTTGTCTTTTGACCGAGACCTTAGATATTTGGCATGTGGATGTATCACCATGAGCTGGTGTGTCGCGTACCATAGTGACCTTCCTGTGACCTTGACCTTTGACCTGAAGGTCAGATTTATGTGCCTTTTTAAGGGAAACTTCATCCGGACCAGAACTTTTTTGTCTTTTGAGCTAGACCTTAGATATTTGGCATGATTGTCAATATTATTCATGTATATATAATTTGCAGTGCATTAAATAGAAAGGAAGGGGAGACATATGTTTTAGTGTGCTAAAACAGTTTCTAGTTATATTTGGTATACAGCATTCTTACGGAGGTCAGGTTCAAGTATGTTCAAAGCTAGCGCCTCATTTAATATTAGGGCTTCCTATGGGGACCCAAATTTAAATTAGTTCAATATTAGGAATAATCTTTGGAAATCTTCTCCTTCAGATCTGAATCTTTTGATATTTGGTATCCTGCATCCTTAGGGAGGTTAGAGTTAAGTTTGTTCAAATGAAGTCTCTTGGTTAATATTTGGGCTCGCTATTGGAGCCTGAATTTTAACTTGATCCAATATGAGATATACTCCTTAAAACTCTTCTTCAGAACCTCTAGTCAGAATGTTTTGATAGATGGTATACAAAATCCTTACAAGGGTCAGATTCAAGTTTGTTCAAATGAAATACATCGGTTAATAAGTGAGCTCTCTATGGGAACCTGAATTTTACTTGATGCAATATGGGTAAAAATCTTCTTCTTCAAATCTACCCGTCAGCATCATTTGATATTTGACCGTAGGAAGGTCTGAACTAAGTTTGTTTAAACAAAGTCCCTGGGTTAATATTTGTGCTTCCTATTGGAACCCAAATTTTAATTAGTGCAATAAAAGGTATAATCTTTAAAAATGTCTTCTTCAGATCCATCAGTTAGAATCTTTTCATATTTGTTATAGAGCATCCTTATGGAGGTCAGATTTAAATTTGTTGAAACCAATTCCTTGGGTTAATATTTGAGGTTCCTATTGGACTTTGAATAATCTATGAAACTCTTCACCAGATCCATTAGTCAGAATCTTTTTATATATGATATGCAGGTCGACGAATCTTACAGGGAGGCACATAATCAAGTCCATCTGTTAACAGTTGGGCTCTCTATGGGAGCCCAAATTTTAACATAGTACAATATGAGGAGTAATCTTTATAAATCTTCCTCTTCAGATCCATAGTCAGAATCGGTTGATATGGTATACAGCTTCCTAACCTGGGTCAGATTAAAGTTTAAATCAAGTCCTTTGAATAATATTTGGGCTCCCTATTTGAGGCTGAATATTTATATACTAATAACCAATGGCCCAGACTAGCTGGTGCAAACACGATATTATTAAGGGCCAAACACAAATTTGGAGCTCCCAGTCCCCCAAATTTGCATACAATACCCAAAATTAAAAGTCCTATCTGGCCCTCCGTACTTTTACCATCTGTGCATGTGCAGTAGTCAGGAAGAGACCAGAATTGGCTCCAACATCATTCTTTGTTCGGCCCTATAGTCAGTAACAATGATCTGACATCTGTGCTTTAAAATCTCCTTTTTTGAGGATGCCAGGCACAAATCAATGAAAGAATTGGTGGATCCAAGGCTGTAAATGGATGATGGAATTGAACAACGGTGATGTCAAACATTCAGGGCTGTAACTTATAATAATTATAAAAATTATTTCATGTTTCCCAATTTCGAACATTTGTCTGACGTCATCATTCTTGCTAATGATTAATCCACTGTTTGTTAAGTGTTCCTTCTCTATCCTTCCTTGAAACCCTCCTGTTAAACTCGTAAGCTTTTTGGCTATTTTTTATTGAAATTTTTTATTAAATTTCTTGGGAGCTTAACATGTATTACAGAATGTTTATTCTGTTTATCCCCATGGTTACGTTCTCACACTAGGGGTGTTAGGTCATTTTGGTCTTGCATCTTCTATCCGATGTATCGTTTTTATCTTCATATGAAGATCTAGCTTTGCATCTGGTAGCATTTAAATTGGTTACTGACTTTGGGCTTTTTTGTATGCCTGATGTCTTGTTTCCGTTTTTTTCCTTTGGGGTTGTTTACATTGGTAACGTCCTCAAATACATATAGTATTTAATTATACCACCCACTTGAAAAGTGGGTTGTATATAGTGTTCACGGTGTCTGTCCATCCGTCCATCCATTATGCTTTAGGGATGTACACATCTGCTATCCTCAACTCCTCCTAAACCAGTGAACGGATTTCTTTGAAACTCTCAGACATTCTTTTACATACATTGAAGATGTGCACCTCCTATTTTCTTTTCAGATATTTTCATTTTTACTGTTTCCCATATTGAAAAATGAACTTTGTCAAATTCAATTGACTCCGTACAGATCTGCTATCTGCAACTCCTCTTAAACAATTGAACAGATTTCATTGAAACTTTCAGACCTTCTTTTATGTACATTGAAGATGTGCACCTCCTATTTTCTTTTCAGATATTTTCATATTTACAGTTCCCCATATTCAAATATGGTCTTTGTCAATTCAGGTTTTAGTAGGGAGGGGTATAGATCTGCTATCCGCTACTCCTCTTAAACCATTGAACAAAGTCCATTGGAACTCTCAGATATTCTTTTACATACATTGAAGATGTGCACCACCTATTTTTCTTTCAGATATTTTCATATTCCGACAAACATCCGTCTGTCCGTCTGTTACACTATAGGGGTGTTATGCTTTTGGGGGGTACACATCTGCTATCCGCAACTCCTCTTGAACCAGTCAGTGAACGGATTTCATTGAAACTCTCAGACGTTCTTTTACATACATTGAAGATGTGCACCTCCTATTTTGTTTTCAGATATTTTCATTTTTACAGTTTCCCATAACGAAAAATGAACTTTGTCAAATTCAGTTGACATTCTGTACAGATCTGCTATCCGCAACTCCTCTTAAACCATTGAACAAATTTCATTGAAACTTTCAGATGTTCTTTTACATATATCGAAGATGTGCACCTCCTGTTTTGTTTTCAGATATTTTCATTTTTAGTGTTTCCCATATTTAAAAATGGGCTTTGTCAATTCAAGTTTGCATGGGGGGGGGAGGGGGGGGGGAGAAGAGGAGAGGGGGTTGGTTGGTTGTTGACATTTGCTATCTGCGACCTTTTTTAAACTAGTGAATGGATTCAATGAAACCTTCAAACATTCTTTTACATACATTGAAGATGTGTACCTTCTATTTTGTTTTCAGATATTTTCATTTTTATAGTTTCACATATTGAAAAATGGGCTTTGTCGATTCAAGCTTTGGGGTGGAGGTGTGTGTGTGTGTGTGGGGGGGGGGTGTCAGTGTTTGTGCTCTCTACATTAAACGTACTTTTACTGTAGTAAGATGTTTCTTGGGAGTGAATGGTATCATTGGTTGGGGGGGGGGGGGGGGGGGGGGGGGGGGGGGTGTCAGTGTTTGTGCTCTCTACATTAAACACACTTTTACTGTAGTAAGATGTTTCTTGGTGGGAGTGGATGGTATCATTTAGTGAGCAGTGTTCACAGTTTTTCTAGTTTTATATTACTGTAGGATACATGAATTATGATTCCGGTAGTGTCGCGTAAAAAAATTGGATTTTGTCCACACTTAGGCTCTATCAGGATGCCCCTGGGCTCATCATGTTCCCTTGGGGAACTTGAGAATTTTTTCCAAATTTTTTCGAAAAATTTTTTGTTTAATTCTTCGAATTTAATTTTGATTGCTATTATTCATGTATCTTTATCATATATTTATTGTGGAGTTTGTAGGAGTGCTATTGACTTTGTATTTTGATTGTAATTATGAAAGCTTTCTGCTCTAAATGCAAGGCGCGGAAGTCGACCTCGGATTTACATTAGGGCCCTGCGAAGCTTCAAGAATTCGATTCGATGTCGACATTGCTTTGGTATTCGTATATTGATCTCGAACGGTTTGCCGATTTGTTAGTCAAACGAAGCTTCGAGGAAAATGAATCAGTGTTTGACAATGTTGACATTGGTTGAAATAAAGAGCGAACTCTTCTAGTTTTAATGTTTCTATCAGAAAAATAGTCAAATTCATTGCAAAATTCTGTTGTTTCACATTCAGTTTCAGATTCCCAGAAAACCACACACTGCTAATTCGCTATTTATAGATTTCCAGGAATTTGTGTGAGAGTCATTCACAGAATCCTGTTTGCTCAGCGGCTCTGTCATTTGTTTAGTCTCATACTTTATTAGAAGCAGGATAATAGTGATCATCATGGCTACTAGCAGTAGAAAGCAAGTTAAGCAGCCATCTTCTCATTCTTCTGTTATACAAGAATACTTCACAGTGAAGTTTGATGAAAAGGCTGAAAAAGACTGCTTGGTTTGTAATGCTTGCTACTCAAGTTTAACAAAACAGGCAAGTGGTACAACATCACATCTTTGGGTACACCTGGAACGAAAAGATGTGTCTCTTCATCAGCATTGCCGAATCCTGATAATACAAAAACAACCAAACATTACAATAATGAGGTTCCTATAAGATGTACATGTATTTAGCCATGCTAACGTACGTGAAGTTAGCGGCTGTAGCTGACTTCAACCCATGGGAATTAATGTGCCACTTGTATTACATTTGTGCTTTTAATTCTCATGTTTCAATTTAGTGGTTTGTCTCAAATGTCTCTGGGTAGTAACACCTTAATTTCTGTCTATGTTTATGTCTTGAATTTATTGTCGGGCCAAGTGAACATCCGAATGGCCAGTGAACGAGAGAGAAAATTAAAACAACGCCAGGTTGTCAAGTTTTATCAACGATCTCTTCTCGCAGTGCTTTCCGGACATTTCTGCACAAGATAATGCCAGTTATAGTTATTTCTCGAGTTTATCCTGATACGATTCGAGATTTGATTCGATGTTGACATCAGTCCCAATTCGATTTGAGATTTGATTCGAACATAAATTTCCCGATTCGCAGGGCCCTAATTTACATGGTTGTTGCTTTGCCTGTAGTCGATGCACGCTTATGGATTCTTGTCCTACATGTGAACATTGGGATGATGGGTGTCGCACTACATTGTTGGCAGTGAGATGCCTATGCCGGAACTCTCACTTCAAGATAATTCGAGTTTTTACAGTTTCTTTTTCAGAGGAACAAGAACATGGTGATGGTATTGTGACACCCATCCAAAGCGTGCTACTGTCGTTGCACTCTGGTGAGCAAATAGAGCTAGCTGCAAAGGTGCTCCTGAATATTAAGCAAGGGATAAGGCCTCTAGTTAGTGTTCTTAATCCCTTGCAAGCAGCTAGCTTGACCGGTGAAGCAGTTACTCCGTCCGTGGGAGCCGTGACACCGGGTAAGTCTGTTGCGGTCGAAGAAAGTGTAGATTTGGGTAGAGCGAGCACCTCAAAATCAAAAGCTCACCCAATGACATTGGAAATATGGAGGAAGGCAGCAAGTTTCTTTTTGGGAGGCTTGGTGAGATTTAACAAGACAGCGAGCGGGAGAGGCCCCGCTCTGATCCAACAACTTTCAAATGTTGTTTTGAGAAACTTGCACGAGCTGGAGCTTACGTCCACAACCGCTGCACGGGATGCTCCGTCTAGACTGTGGCCGGGGTTGGCTACAGTCACGGCTTTCTCGGCTATGTTACAAAAGCACACACGACCGCATGCTAGCTACCCGACATTGGAGATCCAGCCAGCTGTGCGAAGACAGTGCCAGTCTTCGCCAGTGAAGTCAGACCATCCGGTAGCTAGCAATGAAATGCTTCGATCATCTGGACGTTCAGAGAAGAGATCTGTTTCCGGATCTTTGTCCCAGGAGCAGTAAGCGGCGAAAAAACAAGACTGCTGCTCCTCAAGCCTCGGTAACGGACTTGCTATCGCAGATTGCGCAGCTGATCGCAGTATCCCAGCAAGTGCAAGAGCAGCCTTCCGCAGACTCCGGTGGTGGCTGTCGAATGGTGCTGGGTCGGTCCAGTCTGAACATCACAGCTGAATCAGTCGGACGGTGAAATGGACAAGGCAGAGGATTACTCTTCTCTTTCGGAACAGCATATTCATCAATACTATCCTGACTTTATTCCACCTGATCAGCAAGCTGTGACTACTAGAGAGAAACCACTGTCATCTCTGGACACAGATTTTCTGTGGAGGAAAGAGGATGTTCTTTCCTTCCCGAAACAGTCTTCGGCCATGTTAACGCCGCCATTGTGGACTCCATAGTAGCCTTCTGTACTGTTACAGTGGTCTTTTTTTATAATTAGCGGCTAGTGTTGTAAGTCTCAATTTAGTGAGCTTTCAAAGGCTACAAGTGAAACCAATATGTCTTCACGTAGATGAAGACTCATAACTGCATAGCTACCTTGAGATTTCTATCTCTTTGGGATTACTGCTGTTAGAATAGCAGCTCGTCATTCCCTACCTTGCACGATGATGGTTGTAAGTCTATTTTCAGTGAGCTTTCAAGGCCGCTAGTTAAACCGAGATATCTGTCTTCACGGAGAGGAAGACTTCTAAGCTGCGTTAGCTAGGCTCTGCCCGCTGTCTTTGGAGAATAAAACCGATAAAGGTAGAGTGCTTTTCGGTTTGTTTTCCTAGGTGTCCTAGACTTGAGTCTTATTGCTTACACCATAGTAGCCTAGCTAGAATCATGAGCGATGTTTTTTTCAGTAATTATGCAATGACATAACAGAATTTATTATCTCTTGGGACTACTGTCTCTTTGGGAATTTAGGGCTGTTAAAATAGCGGCGCTTCATTCCCTACCTTGCATGACGATAGTTGTAAGTCTCCATTCACTGAGCCTTCAAGGTCACAACTTACACCGATATATCTGTCTTCACAGAGATGAAGACTTATAAGCTACGACTAGCGTTGTAAGTCTCCTTAGTGAGCTTCTAAGGCCGCAGTTATGAGCCTTTTATTGTCTTCACATATAGGAAGACCTTTAGCTGCTTCAGCTAGACTGAGTTTGTTGTCCTATCGGACATGATACCGTATGTTAGAGGAGGTTATTCTCTTCCTACTTGTATGGTTTGGTGTTAGTTACATTGTATATGAGGCAATAAGCTCTATTGATGATGCCATATTTACCTAGTGTGTCAGAGTCAGAGGGGTTCAATAGCATTTATTTGTGTCGATTATATGGGCGACATTCTCCAATGTAGCAATTAGCCCACTCTGAAAAGTTTCGCTCAGAGCGGTCTGGTCTTTTCTTACGACGTATGAGTTTATTACTCAGTTAACTGCATATTAACGTCATATTATTCATTCAGTTTTTTGGGTACACTTGTATCACTTGGTCATACCGTGGTTATAGGCTGTATTCAGATGAGTACATGCGAGATTTCATTGCTCACGTGCATAATATACGTATTCATCAGGCAGATGCATTATTGTACAGATTATATAAATTCTTGCTCTGCTAAAAGAGCTCATGAGAAATTGGGTGCAATTTGGATCAGTTATGGAACTGCTAATAGGCCGTCTATGCATACGTTCTCAATTTTTGGCATCATTATTCGGAGTAGTATATTCTTTCTCCGAACAGTCATTGGTTGTTATGGACCTAGGAAACAATGAATTATTTAGGGGAAGGTCTGTGACAAGTCTGTTAATCATAGCTCGTTCCATGTTCTAATCCAGATTCTTTGAGATACAGTACACATTCTCGTATATTTGCACGGTTCAATTGGACTGTTATTATTGGAATTAATTGTACACCTATTTCACGTTTTTTCAACAAAATTCCTGGGTTGATAGTTGGGCTCCCTAAGGGAACCCTAATGTTAACTTGGTGCAAAATAGAAATATTGTTATCCCTACATTTGAAAAATTGCGGGGATATATTGGTTGTCTCAGTCCGTCCGTCCATCCGTCCGGGCCAACATTGGAGGTTTAGGGGACATTATTATTAGGGGCTACCTCCAAATTAAGGTAGTGTTAGGGTTAGGAGTGGGGTGGGGTTAGGGGTAGCCCCAGAGTAGGGCTTAAGGTTGGGGACGGTTAGGTCCCGGGGGCGTTAGGGTTGGGGTTAGGGGTGGGGTTTTAGTTTTAGTAGCCCCTAAACCGAAAAATAGCTCCTAATCCTATTTGGCTTGGGTGGGGGTTGGGTCAGGGGTGGGGTTAGGGGTAGCCCCAGAGTAGGGCTTAAGGTTGGGGGGGTTAGGTCCCGGGTGGGTGGGGGTTAGGGTCTGGGGTGGGCTTTTAGGGTCAAGGTAGGGTAGGGTTAGGGTTAGGGTGTGGTTTTAGGGTGGAGGGGTGGGGTTAGGGTTAAATATAACTTCTAAGGTGGAGGGGGTGGGGTTCTGGGTAAAATAAGGTTTTGGACATACAAAATGTTTTTTGGTAGCCCATAAACTCGAAATGTTGGAGCGTCCGTCCGTCCATCCATCCGTAAGACCAGGAATGGTTTCCGGCGAAAAAATCCTAGGGGTTTCAATTCAAAACATTGAAAGCGTGTTCATGTTCATTCATAGGGTCTGTAGATGTGCATAAAGGTTTTGGGTTTTTGATTCGGCCCTCGGGGGCGTAAGAGGCACCACTTTTGTCGTTAGAGGAATGGTTTCCGGCGAAAAACTCCTAGGGGTTTCAATTCGAAACATTGAAAGTGTGTTCATGTTCATTCATAGGGTCTGTAGATGTGCATAAAGGTTTTGGATTTTTGATGCGGCCCCGAGGGGCGCAAGGGGCTACAGTTTTGTCGTTAGAGGAATGGTTTCTGGCGAAAAACTGCTAGGAGTTTCAATTTGAAACACTGAAAGTGTGTTCATGTTCATTAGTAGGGTCTGTAGATGTGCATAAAGGTTTTGGATTTTTGATTCGGCCCTGAGGGGCGCAAGGGGCACCATTTTTGTCGTTAGAGGAATGGTTTTCGGAGAAAAACTCCTAGGGGTTTCAATTCGAAACACTAAAAGTGTGTTCATGTTAATCAATAGGGTCTGCAGATGTGCATAAAGGTTTTGGATTTTTGATTCAGCCCTCGGGGGCATAAGGGTCACCACTTTTGTCGTTAGAGGAATGGTTTCCGGCGAAAAACTCCTAGGGGTTTCAATTCGAAACATTGAAAGTGTGTTCATGTTCATTCATAGGGTCTGTAGATGTGCATAAAGGTTTGGGATTTTTGATTCGGCCCGAGGGGTGCAAGGGACTCAATTTTTGTCGTTAGAGGAATGGTTTCCAGAGAAAAACTCCTGGGGGTTTCAATTCGAAACACTAAAAGTGTGTTTATGTTAATCAATAGGGTCTGTAGATGTGCATAAAGGTTTTGGATTTTTGATTCGGCGCAAGGGGCACCATTTTTGTCGTTAGAAGAATGGTATCCGGAGAAAAACTCCTAGGGGTTTCAATTTGAAACACTGAAAGTGTTAATCAGTAGGGTCTTGGATTTTTTATTCGGCTTCGAGGGGCGCAAGGGGCTCCATTTTTGTCGTTAGAGGAGTGGTTTCCGGCGAAAAACTCCAAGGGGTTTCAATTCGAAACACTGAAAGTTCGTTCATCTTCATTAATAGGGTCTGTAGATGTGCATAAAGGCTTTGGATTTTTTATTCGGCTTTGAGGGGCACAGGGGGCACCATTTTTGTTGTTAGAGGAATGGTTTCCGGCAAAAAACTCCTAGGGGTTTCAATTCGAAACATTGAAAGTGTGTTCATCTTCATTAATAGGGTCTGTAGATGTGCATAAAGGTTTTGGATTTTTTTATTCGGCCCCCCCCAAGGGGCGCAAGGGGCACCATTTTTGTCGTTAGAGGAATGGTTTCCAGAGAAAAACTCCTAGGGGTTTCAATTCGAAACATTGAAAGTGTGTTCATGTTAATCAATAGGGCCTGTAGATGTGCATAAAGGTTTTGTATTTTTGATTCAGCTTCGGAGGGCGTAAGGGGCACCATTTTTGTTGTTAGAGGAATGGTTTCCGGAAAAAAAACTCTCAAGTTTTCAATTTGAAACACTGGAAGTGTGTTCATGTTAATCAGTTGGGTCTGTAGATGTGCATAAAGGTTTTGGATTTTTGATTCGGCTTCGAGGGGTGCAAGGGGCTTCATTTTTGTCGTTAGAAGAATGGTTTCCAGAGAAAAACTCCTAGGGGTTTCAATTCAAAACATTGAAAGTGTGTGCGGGAAGCTTGATTCCATTTTCATTCATATAATGCCAAAGACTATTTCTTGTACCTCTTGCTTGCAAGTGAATCATGTGGACGACTCTCATTCCACATGTGTCACTTGCAACAATTGCACTCAATCATGTGGTATTTGTGGGGTTTGGTCCTCTAAATTCTGGGCTTCTGTTAACAAGGTGGTTCTGTCCAGAGCTAGAACCCCTCATTCTCGGGGTAAGGGTAGCCGTTTCATAGCAGACATTTGATTCCATTTTCATTCATGTAATGCCAAAGACTATTCCTTGTACCTCTTGCTTGCAAGTGAATCATGTGGACAACTCTCATTCCACATGTGTCACTTGCAACAATTGCACTCAATCATGTGGTATTTGTGGGGTTTGGTCCTCTAAATTCTGGACTTCTGTTAACAAGGTGGTTCTGTCCAGAGCTAGAACCCCTCATTCTCGGGGTAAGGGTAGCCGTTTCATAGCAGACATTTCTGCTGGTGCACGTGGTGACTCTGTCACACAGGATTCGGATCTGCCTTCTGTGGCGAGTTCCTCTGCAACTGTTGGCGGTGTTAGTTCAGTGATACCTGACGAGGAGACCGTGGTCTCTTTGTCTTCTGATGTCGCTCTTGAGGCATCTGTTTTTGTGGATAGCTTCTCCAAGGTCAGCTCGGTGACCCTCTCTGATCTGCCTCCTACGCCATCGACAGTTGCTGAGGAAGTTGTTACTACAGATCCTATTCTGTCTGATGGTGGCTCTTCCATCTCCTCTGGGGATGGTCTACAGTCTCGGGGGACCGAGGCTGTATCTGCTGGTGTGTCTGTGTGCTCTCAGCCTCCCCTAGCCTCGCGGCGGGGCTGTGCGGGTTTGCTGTCTGCTCCGTCTCATCTGGCTAGGTTTGCTCCTAGTCGGTTGAGCTGGTCGGTCACTTCAGCAGCGATTCCTCGTCCCTCGAGTGAATCGTTTATTGTTCCTCCTTCCCCTGCTAGTGTGCCGCCTAGCAGGATGGTGTTGGGACGTTGGCATCCAGGTCCTGCTGTTCGGCAGCGGTCAGTGACAGCCCCTGTTAGCTGTCACTCTCGGAACCTTCCTCCGGTGATTCCTCACTGTGTTCCGGGTCTGGGTGTCGATCGATGCTTGCCGCCGGTCTCAGAGGATGGGCAGTTGGGGCCGTCTGCCGTGCAGAGGCCAATGACAGGTTCATGTCATTCTTGGGACAATCCTCCAGTGTCTTCTCACCGTGTCCTAGGTCCAGCTACCGATCGACGTGCGCCGTCGGTCTCTTTTGAGGATTTGCAGGCAGGACCTTCTGTTTTGCAGAGGTCAGTGATGGCCCCTGGGCGTCACAATCGGGACTATCCTCCGGTGTCTTCTCACCGTATCCCTATTCTGTCTGCCGAACGATGTTCGACGTCGGTCTCTTCTGAGGATTTGGGTTCTTCTACCAGAAGGGTCCATTGGGAGGACACTCCGTCGGGCGATGCTGCTGCGACGGATTCTCAGGGTGACCTGCATCAGGCCGATTTGGTGCTCACCCGGTTGCTTTCTGGCAACCCTCAAGTTGGCCTCCCTGTGCCTCCTGAGGCACAACTTCCTTTGGTCGGTCGCCAAGATGTCTCGCCTGGCCCCTTGGATACTGCTCAGTCATCCCAGGAGGTTTCTGCTGGTCAGCCCGAGTTGGGCTACGTCTCCTCTGCTACGGAGGATGACGATTATCTGGAAGGTGATGGGCCCCCCTCGTCAGTCTTGGGGCAGGCTTTGGATTTCGTCTTCGGCTTATTGCCGGGAAGTTCAACCTTCAGACCAGCCATCTGTGACCGTCCGGCCGTGGTCCACTGTGGAGCGCCGTAACCCTGTTGAGCCTTCTAGCTCTGGGGCTTTGCGTCCTCTGCAATCGGCTCAGGTTGTTGAGTCCTTCCAGGGCTTAGACGCCAAAATGCGTTCTAAGGCCCTCAAGGGTTCCTTCTTTTCTAGAACTGATGCCTTTTCTCCTCCATCGCGGTTTCGTGTTTATGATTCCATCTCTCCACCAGTCTTCCAAGGGATGACTACTGTGGATGAGGATTCTTCTTCCCTTGGGTTAACTAAGCCTAAGTCGGCAGTTCTCCCGATGTCGGTAGTTGAATCTATGGTGGGCCTGTCCTGAGAGATGCTGGGTATGTTATCTCTCGCGGACCATGTCGTCGCTGCTCTGGCTGAATATTTTCCACCAGGGGAGTTTGATGATGCTCAGGCGCCTTTTTGCGTTTTGTCACAGGCTCTTATGAACTTGACACACGCTCACGCCTGTAACACGGCTAATTTGGAGCTGGCACGCCGGGATGCGGTGTTGGATTCTTCTCCACCCCTTCCTTCTGAGCAACGTGCTGTTCTGAAGTCTGCCTCTTTGGTGGGACCTCAGTTGTTCCATGGTTCCGTGGAAGCTGTTCATGGCGAAGTTCTTCGGCATTCGAAGGACCAGCTTTTGCTGCGACAGCTTGACCAACCTGCTGCTGCGGGTGGTGGTCATTCCAGGCCCGCCAGCGTGCTGCTGCATCTGCCTCGTCTGCGACGTTGGCTACGCCTTCGGCTCCTTCTGCTCCTTCTGCACATAAGAAGTGCCGATGTGGCCAGGCTCGCTGGCAGCCTCAGGCAGGAAAGTCTCAGGACTCTGTCTCTTCCCAAGGTGGTTTCTCCTCTCGGGGGCCTCGTTGAGGCCGCAAGTGAAGGTTCTCACCTCGATTCGCCTCCAGTCGGGGGAAGGCTTCGCTGTTTTACAACCGTTGGACAGAGATAACGTCGGGCCCGTGGGTCCTCGACGTCATTCAATCCGGTCTGCGACTGTCCTTCCATCGGCACCCCAGTTTATCTTGGGTGCCCCTCCCGACTCAGGTCCCTTCCGATTCTCTGCGTTGGGACCTTCTGGTGCAGGAGATCGACAATCTCCTCTCCAAAGGGGCAATCGAGGTGGTCAGGAACACCCTTTCACTGGGGTTTTACTCGAGACTTTTCTTGGGTGCCGAAGAAAAACGGCCAATTTCGTCCTGTCATCGATTTGAGTATCCTGAACGAGTACATTATAGCTCCTCGTTTCAGTATGGAGACTTTCCGGTCAGTTCGACATTCAGTTCATCAGGGCGACTTTGCTGCCAGTATCAACCTGAAGGATGCCTACTTCCATGTACCCATTCATCTGGCGTCACGGAAATACCTTCGGTTCTCGTTTTGGGATCGAGTTTATCAATTCAGAGCTCTCCCGTTCGGTTTGAACCTGGCTCCTTGGGCCTTCACCCGACTGATGTCACATGTGCTTGCTTTCCACCGTACTCAGTCAGCTGTGACTTCGTCAGCCTACCTGGACGACATCCTCCAGCGGCACCACAATGCTGCTGTTCTGGAGTTAGATGTCCGGCAGTTTCTTTGCTTGCTAGCGTCGCTGGGTTTCAGAGTCAATCGCGAGAAGTCGGATCTCCTTCCTTCTCAGCGTTTCCGTCAATTGGGGATAGATTTTGACACTCTTCACAATGTAGTGTCGGTCCCCCATGCTCGGGCGACGATTCTTTCCGCCCTGACTTGGAACCTGCTTCAATCTTCCTCGGTCTCGGCCAGGACTTTCCATTGGATGCTGGGCCTTTGCGGATCTCATTCCGCTCGGTCGCTTGTTTGTCCAACCTCTCCAACACTTCCTGCTGGATTATTGGCATCCGAATGTAGATCCGCTGGACCTGGAACTTCCTATTCCTCGGTCCCTGCTTTGTCACCTCCACCCTTGGGCCGATATTCCCTGGCTGACACAGGGTGTTCCGTTGGATCTTCCTTTGGCCGATCGCATCCTTACTTCGGATGTCAGCGATCGGGGCTGGGGTGCGACGTTGGATCCTCTCGGTCTGTCTACTCACGGCGAGTGGGACAGCGAGCAGGTGGGCCTTCATATCAACCAGAAGGAGCTCCTTGCTCTTCTGTTGAGTTTTCGGCTTTGGATCCCTCATCTGTCGGACCATTTTGTCCTACTTCTTTCTGACAATTCAACAGTAGTGGCCTACATACGGAATCGAGGAGGCACACATTCGATTCTCATGTATCGGCCGTATTGGGATCTTCTTCTGTTGGCGCGGGATGTGAACGCTCGGGTGTCCATTCGACACATTCCCGGGCGTCTCAACGTCCTAGCAGACTCCCTGTCCCGATGCGACAGTGTCCTTCCAACCGAATGGATGCTACATCGGTCGGTGTTTCAGGCGATTTGCGAGCAGTGGGTCCGTCCTCAGGTCGACCTTTTCGCTACTCGCTGGAATCATCAGGTAGAGACCTTTGTCTCCCCTTGTCCAGATCCTCTGGCTTTTGCAGTCGACGCTCTGTCTCTGGACTGGACAGGTTGGATCGGCTATGCCTTTCCTCCTGCACCGATTCTTCCTCAAGTATTAGCGAAGATTCTTGCTTGCAGTTGCAGGATTATTCTGATCGCACCTCTGTCTCCACAGAGGGTGTGGATCAATCTGCTGCGGCCTCTGTTGGCAGATCGGCCGATTTGTCTACCTCTACATCGCGATCTTCTTTCCCAGGGTCAACCCAGGAAGTATCACAACAACCTGGCGAGCCTGTCCCTTCACGCCTGTCTTTTATCAGGTCCAGTCTCCGACGTAGAGGTTTTTCGAGACGAACAGTGGAGTGCATTTCTGCATCACGGCGACATTCCACTGGCATGACTTATGCTGCGAAGTGGAAGGTTTTCTGCCGCTGGTGTGCAGATCACAATGTGGATTACCGTGATCCGTCAATCGCTCAAATTGCAGATTTTCTGGTATATCTTTTTGACTCCAAGGGCCTCCAGCCTATTACGAATAAGGGCTGTCGGTCTATGCTGTCTAATACTTTCTCTTATGTGGGAAAGCGGTGCATCGGTCATAATCTTTTTCTCTCCAAACTCATTCGGCACTTTTCTTTGAAGAAGCCTCGAGTTTTGCGTCTTACACCCAAGTGGAACTTGGCATGGGTGTTGCACTGTTTGTTCGATCCTTTATCTGAGACCGATATGCGTTTTCTCACCTATAAGACGGCTTTTCTTCTAGCGTTTGCTTCTGCTCGACGAGTCAGTGAGCTTCATGCGCTATCTGTTGATTCTGCCTTCTTCAGAAATGAGGCTAACAGTGTCACCTTCACTACTGACTGCTCTTTTCTGGCTAAGAATCAACTTCCTGATTCGGTACCTCCTCCCATCTGCATTCGAGCTCTCCCTGCTGTCGATGGCCGGTGACCTCTTCTTTGTCCTGTTCGTACGATCAAGACTTACATTACTCGCACTCAGTTCATTCGGAGGGGTCGGAAGAGATTCTTTCTGTCTCTCATTCCTAAGAGGCAGTCTATCTCTTCCCATTCTATTTCCAGGTGGATCTGTCTTGCAATCAAGCTGGCTTATTCCCGTTTGTCTGCGCCGGATCTTGTTTCGAACCGGTTTAATGCTCAGGTTCGTGCCATTTCTACATCCTGGGCGTTCTCCAATTCTGTTTCGCTCCGGGATGTTATGAATGCGGCTTACCGGAGGAATGCCTCTACCTTCTCCTCCTTTTATCTCCGCCACCTTCAGCTGCAATCTGAGGACCTTTATTCTTTAGGCCCTCTCGTTACTGCTCAGGCTGTTGTGCACCCTCGTTAAAATTGTTTTTATTGAGGTTGTGCTTCGCTCAGCCTTGTTCTTTTCAGGTGCCTTCTCTCTATCTTCATTACAGGTTTCGCTATTGTTCTCTGCCATCCTTGCTTTTCTTTCTGCTACTCTTGTTGGTATTGGCTATGTGATTCACCTCCTCCTATTGTTTATTCAGCCAATTGTAAACAATTGTGAGTAGGTTGAAAAGAAATTAAAATTTTTTAGTAAATTTTGTTTCTTAACATACCTACCACAATTGTTTACCAGAGGCCCACCCTCCTTGGGGATATCTTTGATATCGATGCCTCCCCGCTAAATCACAAACTTCTCGTTGGCGGAAATACGGAATTGACGTCACGGTTGTTGCACATGCGCTCGGTAAATGCAAGAGGTGTGCAGAGAGAGTACCTGTAATTTCGAGCACTGGTCTCGCTCGACCCTTTTTTCGATCTTTTTCGTGCTTTTGCACTCTATTACTTTTCCAACTTGTTTGGAAAAGTTCTCTAAAAGCTTGAGTTAGTTCCGAACTAGGGCTTGCACTTACGTTACAGCCAATTGTAAACAATTGTGGTATGTATGTTAAGAAACAAAATTTACTAAAAAATTTTAATTTCCACCTCCTTTGTTTTTTCTATGCCAGCAGTGCAATGCTTTTTATGTTTTGATGGAATTTCTTCCGAAATATTGTAAAGTCTAACTGGCAAAACATATGAGATTAGAAATTTAATTTACATTGTATTGTTTTGTCGTAAAACATATTCTTCATTCTACAAGTGAAGTAACCCCCGAATAACCTTGTTATAGACAGCCTTCGCAAGTTTCCTAAGAGATCCATTAAATATGCAAATGTTGATTTCAAAATGTCTCCTTTGCATCCCCAGTAACAGATTATCAGATTCCCTATGTCCTTGTCGCTTTTGGTTTTTGTGCAGCAAATGCGTACTCATTTCTAAAGCAGAGTGCTCAGAATCTCTTATACATGCATAAAGTAGCTGTATTTGGGAAACTACAGAATTATACCCCAACTGTTTAAATATGTGTAATGTACTGGATTTCATCTGTCCATCCATCCATACAGATCGCAGTATGTCTACATGAGTCCATAACTCAGCTGATAGTCTTCTGATCTTAATGTAATCTTATATGGCTGCCTAGCATGACATGCTCTTTCGGACATATATCAAATAATGCTGTCTGGGAATTATGCCCCTTTTTCCATTGAGGAAAAATACAATTTTTAACTCTTGGCACTCGGTTGTCGAGAAAATCTGACATCCGTAACACAAACCTGAGACACTGTTGACAAAACATTGGATTTGGGGGACTCGTTCCACCACCCATGGTTAAAAACATTTGACCAGCCCACTGGTATTCAGTTTTCTGTGGATGGCAGCGAGCGTGAGTTGGGACATTTTCAGTAAATTTTTTGACAATGATTTTATTGAACTGTGCACTTCGCAAACAAATTTATATGCCAAACAATACTTTGAAAAACAAACATGAAGCCATTTACAATTGCCCGATCTTGGGTGGATACAGATGTGGCTGAAATGAGGGCTTTCATCGGAATATTATTATTTATGGGACTGATAAAATTACCCACATATGACTCATACTGGTCAACTGACAAATTAACAGAATTAATGGGTTTCAGAATGATAATGAGTCGTGACCGGTGGTTACAGATATGGATGTTTTTTCATGTTGCAAATAACACTGAATCACTCCCCAGGGATGATATCGATTTTGACTGGGCAGGGAAAATTCGTCCCGCTATTGATTTTTTGAATGAAAAATTAAAAAAATTATACGCCCCTGAACTGGAAATGGCAGTGGACGAGTCACTTATAGCATTTAAAGAAAGAGCATCATTTGTGCAGTACATGCCTTAAAAAACCCATAAGTGGGATATAAAAGCTTGGACTTTGTGCGAATCAAAAACCTGTTATTGTTACAACTGGCTTTTGTACACTGGGAAAATTTGCGGCGAAACAACCACAGCTCAGGATGTGGTTTCTGAACTCTCTGTACCAATAAGGGAAAGGGGTCATCATGTATACATGAATAACTTTTTTTCCTCTCCTGATTTATTTGATGAGTTGGCAGCATTCAGTATCGGAGCATTGGCACACTTTGGGCTAACCGCAAGGGAATGCCAAATAATATAAAACAGGCAGGCAAAATTTTGAAGAAAAATGATCCCCCCCATCTTTGAAGGGATGACATTATGCTTTTTATTATGTGTACCCATACTATGTATGGTACACATAATGCCGGCATCTGGGGTGGCAATCCGTCGTTCGTCCATCCTTTGTCCGTCCGTCTGTCCATCTGTCTGTCCGTCCGCCATCTGTATCCATTTCTTTGTCATTCGATAACTTGAAAAATATTGCTTGGATTGTCAAGTTACTGTATATTTGTGTTCAGGTTACTGATTTGCCGAGCTGTATAGTTTTTTGGTGTAAATCTGATGATTTGATCCCAAGATATTAACCCTTTATCCTTCAAATTGAAAATTCCTCCAATCCCTTTGGCATTCGATAACTTGAAAAATATTGCTTGGATTGTCAAGTTACTTTATATTTGTGTTCTTGTTACTGATGTGTCGAGCTGTATAGTTTTTGGTGTAAATCTGTTATTTTGATCCTGAGATATTAACCCTTTATTCTTCAAATTGAAAATTTCTCCAATCCCTTTGGCATTCGATAACTTGAAAAATATTGCTTGGATTGTCAAGTTTCTTTATATTTGTGTTCAGGTTACTGATGTGCCGAGCTGTATAGTTTTTGGTGTAAATCTGATAATTTAATCCTGAGATATTAACCCTTTATCCTTCAAATTGAAAATTCCTCCAACCCTTTGGCATGAGATAACTTGAAAAATATTGCTTGGATTGTCTAGTTACTTTATATTTGTGTTCAGGTTACTGATGTGCTGAGCTGTATAGTTTTGGGTGTAAATCTGTTATTTTGATCCTGAGATATTAACCCTTTATCCTTCAAATTGAATATTCCTCCAGTCCCTTTGGCATTCGATAACTTGAAAAATATTGCTTGGATTGTCAAGTTACTTTATATTTGTGTTCAGGTTACTGATGTGCCAAGCTGTTTAGTTTTTGGTGTAAATCTGATAATTTAATCCTGAGATATTAACCCTTTATCCATCAAATTGAAAATTCATCCAATCCCTTTGGCATTCGATAACTTGAAAAATATTGCTTGGATTGTCAAGTTACTTTATATTTGTGTTCAGGTTACTGATGTTCCGAGCTGTATAGTTTTTGGTGTAAATCTGATGATTTTATCCCAAGATATTAACCCTTTATCCTTCAAATTGAAAATTCCTCCAATCCCTTTGGCATTCGATAACTTGAAAAATATTACTTGGATTGTCAAGTTACTTTATATTTGTGTTCAGGTTACTGATGTGCCGAGCTGTATAGTTTTGGGTGTAAATCTGTTATTTTGATCCTGAGATATTAACACTTTATCCTTCAAATTGAAAATTCCTCCAATCCCTTTGGCATTCGATAACTTGAAAAATGTTGCTTGGATTGTCAAGTTACTTTATATTTGTGTTCAGGTTACTGATGTGCCGAGCTGTTTAGTTTTTGGTGTAAATCTGATAATTTAATCCTGAGATATTAACCCTTTATCCATCAAATTGAAATTCCTCCAATCCCTTTGGCATTCGATAACTTGAAAAATATTGCTTGGATTGTCAAGTTACTTTATATTTGTGTTCAGGTTACTGATTTGCCGAGCTGTATAGTTTTGGGTGTAAATCTGTTATTTTGATCCTGAGATATTAACCCTTTATCCTTCAAATTGAAAATTCCTCCAATCCCTTTGGCATTTGATAACTTGAAAAATATTGCTTGGATTGTCAATTTACTTTATAATTGTGTTCAGGTTACTGATGTGCTGAGCTGTATAGTTTTTGGTGTTAATCTGATAATTTGATCTGGAGATATTAACCCTTTATCCTTCAAATTGAAAATTCCTCCAATCCCTTTGGCATGAGATAACTCAAAAAATATCAGTCCGATTGTCATGTTACTTTATATATTTATTCAGGTTACTGATGTGCTGTGCTGTATAGTTTTTTATGTAAATCTAATAATTTGATCCGGAGATATTAACCCTTTATCCATCAAATTAGGCACTCCTCCATTTCTATATGTACCCATACCTTGTATGGTGTACATAATGTCGGCATTTGTGGTGGCCCACCGTCATACAGCTTTCTACTAGTTGCACGTATGGGTACACATCTGATGATTTCATCAGCCTATTTTCCATATATGAGTCTGCAACTCATTGTTGATAGTGTTCAGACAGAACTTAATGAAATGTTGCTTGGATATCCAGCATGACATGCCCATTCCGACACATATAAAGCTATGCTGCCCGCATCTTCCACCTGGGAGTTATGCCACTTTTTCTATTGCGACAAATACAATTTTTGTCTGTGGAAATCTGTAACTCAGTTGATAGTGGTCAGATCTTCATGATGTCTTACACGGATACCCAACATTACATGCCCTTTCAAAAAAAAAAAGTTATACTGTTCAATCCCTGACTTGGAACCAGTAGGGGTATGCCAGCACTTCTTGTGAGATCCTTTTTTCAAGGTACTGTTCTCTTTTGAGTTTTGTTTAACTGGTAAATTTTTGGGGCCATCAAAATTTGTTCATGTCTTGGCATTTTTACATTTTATGGTAGTGTCCCATAAATTTTAACAGGGTAAATCTATAACTCTGAGTAATTTATCTTCAAAGGAAATATGATGCACATCCACAGAACATTCATCAGACATGTTGCACAATTCCAAATATTATCAGAAAAGTGTTAAAAGGACAAAACATGTACTCATTGCCAGTTAATAATTTTCTCGAAACAGACATAGGAATGATGCACATGTCATCTGTGCATTGATCACAGCTTGCTTTGTTGTCAGAAAGGGTATGGCACATAATAAGTACCTTAACAGTTGTACCTAGGCATAGAATTGGCTGCCTCTAGGGGTTAGGAAATCCTTAGGATCTCTTTTGATCATGACTTACTAGGCAGATCATCAGGTGGCAGATAGAGGAAGGCCTGCTCATTTAAGCAGGTTTGCTGTGGAATATCTTTGGCTCTAAGAGTAGACAGATGGTTGGAATAGCCCGTGTTTGAAAGTCATTCAATCCGTTATTTCTTTTAATCAAATCCCATCATTGTCATTGTGTACTGATTTTAACTAATTATTAAATTTTAACAAATGTTTGGTTTTCTTGCAATGTCTGTGTTAGTTTTCAGTGGCAAGTTCTGTTGCAATTCTGTTGCAATGTAATGTAATGTAAAATGATTGGTTGAATGACCGACATCTGAAGACATGGCATCTCCCGCTCTGGCCAATCAGTAAGTGGCATGCTTAGGCATCAACAATAGCTGAGTATACTGAACTAGTACAAGTATGTGGGATATGGCAGCTCAGTGGGTTCATGGCATAGCTGTAACCTTACCCCTTCCCTTCTTGGACTCTGTGGTGGATGGGAGTCGAGGCAATAACAATATTAAAAACTCAATGGCAGATCTACATACAAAATCCTAACAACCTTTTTCGACTACTGGACTCTGGGTCAGTCCGGGACCCTGACTCTGAAGATGAATTGATTCAGTCTTTAATACCACCAGACGATAATATTCCAAAGTTTATATTATTACTCTCGACAGAGAGAAATTGGAAATTAAGTAACATCAATCTGTTTGCTCTCAAAAAAGTCCTCAAAGGTATTGCTGGAACTGTAAAACAGTAAAAAATTTAGATTTGGTGATATTTTAATACAGTGTTTGAAGCCAAGTGCAGGTAAATAACCTTATGCACATTAACCCTTTACCTAACATGAAAAGCAGACGACACTTCACTTCATATTTTGTCTGAAAAACTGAAAATTACTTGGCGATTTTTAGCTCGCCTGACTTTCAGTCAGGGGAGCTATAGTGATCACTCACCGCCCATTGTCCGTGAACATGGTGTTTGCGTCATCTCCTCCCAAACTGCTGAACCAATTTAATTGATATTTGAGATGATAGTTTGTTATGACATCGCATTTTAATTTTGTTCAAATTAAGTTGCTTCGCCCTTCGGTAGGGCCACACCCAAAAAGTGTGCTGAAATCTTAAAAAATCTTCTTCTTATGAACCAGCAGTAGCAGAGACTTGATACTTGGTGTGCAGGTACCTTTTGAGATATAGACTGAGATTTGTTCAAGAGAAGTTTGAGGAGCGAAATTTGCCTTCATTATTGGAGGGGCAAGAATTTTTACCCTGCCTAAAATTTGTATTTTCCAAACCGAGAGGCAGATTTGAGCTAAATTTGATATGAGAGCTTATTGGGTCGTAAGTACTTAATTTATGCCAAAACATTTTTCCCGTTGCCCCGTGGGAACTGCAGGAGCTAAAAATAGAAAAAAATTAAAACGCCCATATCTCCAAAACTACATGGCACTAAGAATTCTTTTTCGGTGTGAAGCTTCCTTAGGACCAACAGAATGGAATGGTCAACAAAAATTGCTATCGGTTTTATCATGGGGTACTTTTTTGGGACTTTAAAAAAGTGCTGAGTCAGCATTTTTTAACACTGTGGGTAATGGGGAAAACATTTAAGACTACTTTTTATACACCCGTTTTGAAAGAACGGTTGTTGGTATACATCTGTCCATCCGTCCACAAGTCGTAAAATAACTCAAAAACGCTTTGAGCAATTTTTGTGATTTTTTGGGTGGAAAGTATATGTTGATGGAAGGAAGCTCCCTTTCGATTTGTGTTGCTGTCCGATTTGTCATTCCACAGTTATGGGACTTTATTCGTCAAAATATAGGCAATTTTCCACATGTCGGACAATAACTTGAAAATGCTTAGATCAATTTTCATGATTTTTTGGTGGCAAGTATATGTTGATGGAAGGAATCTCCTTTTCTTTTTGTGTCACCATCCGATATGTCATTCCAGAGTTATGAGACTTTATTCGTCAAAATATAAGATATTTTCCACATGTCGAACAATAACTTGAAAATGCTTAGAGCAATTTTCATGATTTTTTGGTTGCAAGTATATGTTGATAGAAGGAATCTTCCTTTCGATTTGTGTCTCTGTCCGATTTGTCATTCCAGAGGTATGGGACTTTATTCATCAAAATATAGGCAATTTTTCACATGTCGGACTTTGAGCAATTATCATGATTTTTTGGTTGCAAGAAAATGTTGATAACTGGAATCTCTCTTTCGATTTATTTCCAAATTAATGAACACAGTATGTTGTTGGTTATGATTACTGTACAAGAATATAAAAAAAACCTGACAAGTACACATGTATACTCATATTGTGTGCTTCCCTCTTGTAATTAATAACGGGCGTATCATGCGCTCATGGCACAGCTGTTTATTTCCCAAACCACTGCTCCAAAAACTTTCAAATTTCACATATAACATCTTTGGAAGATTGTTTCACATTTTTATTGAAATCAAATCCCTGGGTCCACATTTGGGCTCTCTATGGGAGCCCAACTGTTTAAATTAGTGCAGTATGAGGAATATTCTTTAAAAATCTTCTTCTTCAGATCCACCAATCAGAATCTTTTGATATTTGGTATGCAGCATGCTTAGGGGGGTGAGATTCAAGTTTGTTCAAGCTATGTCCCTAGATTCATATTTGGGCTCACTGTGGGAGCTCGAATTGTAACTTAGTTCAAAATGAGGAATTTTCTTTAAAAATCTTCTTCTTCAGATCCAGCAGTTAGAATGTTCTCATATTTGGTATGCAGCATCCTTGGGGGTTGAGATTCAAGTTTATTGAAGCCAAGTCCCTGGATTCATATTTGGGCTCCTTATGGGAGCCCGAATTATAACTTAGTTCAATATGAGGAATTTTTCTTTAAAAATCCTCTTCAGATCCAGCAGTTGGAATGTTTTGATATTTGGTATGCAGCATCCTTGGGGGGTTGAGATTCAAGTTTGTTGAAGCCAAGTCCCTGCATTCATATTTGGGCTCACTGTGGAAGCCCGAATTATAACTTAGTTCAAAATGAGGAATTTTTTTTTAAAATCTTCTTCTTCAGATCCAGTAGTCAGAATGCTTTGTTATTTGTTATGCAGCATCCTTAGGGGTTGAGATTCAAGTTTGTTCAAGCCAAGTCCCAGTGTTGATATTTGAGCCTGAATTATAACTTAGTTCAATATGAGGAATATTCTTCAAAAATCTTTTTCTTCACATCCACCAGTCAGATTCTTTTGATATTTTGTATACAGCAACCCACTGGAGGTGAGATTCAGGTTTGTTCAAGCCAAGTTCCTGGGTTCACATTTGGGCTCCCTGTGGGAGCCCGATTTATTACTTAGTTTAATGTGAGGAATATTCTTTAAAAATCTTTTTTTTTAGTGGTACATTGACTGCACAACGGTATATTGATGAGATTCTGGATGTCCACGTCAGATTGTATGCAGGTGCACTGGGTGATAGATTCATTCTGATGGACGATAATGCCCGTCTTCATGTTACTCATGCTGCCGGGGAGTACCTACAGAGGGAGGGGATTGGCCAGCAAGATCCCCTGACCTCAATCCAATCGTACATGTCCAGAATGAGTTGCAGCTTGCAATTTCAGCCTGTCCAGTCCAGCCAAGAAGTGTCCACGAGCTTGGCGTCATGCTGGTCCAAGAATGGAACATCATCCCACAAAGGACCACCAGGAACCTCATTGGGAGCATGAGAAGGCATTGTCAAGCTGTAATTAACAGTAATGGGTCTCATACTCGATATTGAACCCATACCAGTTTTCTCCGTCAACTTTTTGGCATATTGAAAAATTTCTTCTTTTACCAATAATATCTATTTTCCACGGTTATCGTATTCAAAAGCTAAAAAATAATGTCAAACACAAATAAAATCTTAATTTCTGTACTTAATATATGCCAAAAAAACATTTTCCCGTTGCCCCATGGCAACCGCAGGAGCTAAAAATAGAATAAAAATTAAAACGTCCATATCTCCAAAACTAGCACTGAGAATTTTTATTTGGTGTGAAGCTTCCTTAGGACCAACAGAATGGAACGGTCAAAAAAAAAAATTGCTGTTGGTTTTATCATGGTGTGCTTTTTGGGGACTCTGAAAAAGTGCTGAGTCAGCATTTTTTAACACTGTTGGTAATGGGGAAAACATTTAAGACTACTTTTTAGCTCACCAAAGGGAGCTCAACTTATCATTTGCCGTCTGTTGTCCGTTGTCGTCGTCCGTCGTCGTGAACATTTTTCAAATGACTTCTCCTCTGAAACCACTGGTCTGATTTTCACGAAACTAAATGTGGATGTTCATTACTATATGGCAATTCATGTTTGTTCAAATAAAATGACCACGTCCCTTGGGGGCTCTGTATGGGGCATAACTCTGATAGCACCATATGAATTATAGAAAAATTATTAAAAAATCTTCTTCTCCAGAACCAGTGGGCAGAACCTTTTGATACTTGGTATGCAGCATCTTGGTATGGGTCTGATTCAAGTTTGTTCAAATCGGCCCCCTGGATTCATATTTGGGCTCACTATAGAAGCCCAAATTCGTGAACTTAGTGCATTTCATTCAAATTTCTTAAAAAATCTTCTTCTCCAGATCCAGCAGGCAGAATCTTTTGATATGTGGTATGCAACATTGTGAGGTGGATCTGATTCAAGTTTGTTCAAATCGGCCCCCTGGATTCATATTTGGGCTCACTATAGAAGCCTGAATTCAAACTTAGTGCATTTCAGGCAAATTTTTTTTAAAATCTTCTTCTCCAGATCCAGCAGGCAGAATCTTTTGATATTTGGTATGCAACATTGTGGGGTGGATCTGATTCAAGTTTGTTCAAATCGCCCCCTGGGTTCATATTTGGGCTCAGTATAGGAGCCTGAATTTGAACTTAGTGCATTTCAGGCAAATTTCTTTAAAATCTTCTTCTCCAGATCCAGCAGGCAGAATCTTTTGATATTGGGCATGCAGCATGTTTATGGGGGTGAGATTCTGGTTTGTTCAAGCCAAGTCCCTGGGTTCATATTTGGGCTCATTGTGGGAGCCCGAATTATAACTTAGTTCAAAATGAGGAATTTTCTTTAAAAATCTTCTTCTTCAGATCCAGCAGTCGGAATGTTTTGATATTTGGTATGCAGCATCCTTAGGGGGGTGAGATTCAAGTTTGTTCAAGCCATGTCCCAAGGTCCATATTTGGACTCACTGTGGGAGCTCGAATTGTAACTTAGTTCAAAATGAGGAATTTTCTTGAAAAATCTTCTTCTTCAGATCCAGCAGTCAGAATGTTTTGATATTTGGTGTGCAGCATCCTTAGGGGGGTGACATTCAAATTTGTTAAAGCCAAGTCCCTGGGTTCATATTTGGGCTCCCTGTGGAAGCCCAAATTACAACTTAGTTCAATATGAGGAATTTTTCTTTAAAAATCTTCTTCTTCCGATTCAGCAGTCGTAATGTTTTGATATTTGGCATGCAGCATCCTTAGAGGGGTTAGATTCAAGTTTGTTCAAGCCAAGTCCCTGGGTTAATATTTGGGCTCACTGTGGAAGCCCGATTGATAACTTAGTTCAAAATGAGGAATTGTGAGCCTAAATCTTAAAATATCTTAAAATATCTTCTTCTCATGAACCAGCAGTTAGATTTGTTCAAGAGAAGTTCTAGGGGCTATATTTGCCATCGTTATGGGAGGGGCAAGAATTTTTGTCTCGCCTAAAATTTCCATTTTTCCAAATCGAGAGGCTGATTTGAACCAAATCTGACATGAGATTTTATTGGGACATAGGTAGTTAATTTATGCCAAAAAAATGTTCCTGTCGCCTCATGGGAACCGCAGGAGCTAAAAATAGAAAAAAATTAAAAACCCCATATCTCCAGAACTACACGGCACTGAGAATTCTTATTTGATGTGAAGCTTCCTTAGGACCTATAGAATGGAATGGTCATAAAAATTGCTATTGGTTTTATCATGGGGTACTTTTTGGGGACTTTGAAAAAGTACTGAGTCAGCATTTTTTAACACTGTGGGTAATGGGAAAAACATTTAACACTACTTTTCTCCCAAACCACTGCTCCAAAAGCTTTCAAATTTCACATATAGCATCTTCACATGTTTATTGAAATCAATTCCCTGGGTCCATATTTGAACTCTCATGGGAGCCCAAATGTTTAAATTAGTGCAGTATGAGGAATATTCTTTAAAAATCTTCTTCAGATCTACCAATAAGAATCTTTTGATATTTGGTATGCAGCATCCTTAGGGGGATGAGATTCAAGTTTGTTCAAGCCAAGTCCCTGGGTTCATGTTTAGCCTGAAAATTTGGGGTTCCGGTCCGGACTCAGAAATTTTGGACCAAAATCTGGGAATGAGTTTTTTGTTTTTTAAGCGTTTCGGTCAATTTTAACCCTTTACCCAACGAATCGCCCGCTTCTGCCCACGTAATATGCAAATTCAGCAGTTGAAAAAATATTATTTTTCAAAAAATTTCAACAAAACCATATCACGTGGCCCCTCGTTGGAACGAGCTCGATGGGCTCGTTCCAACGAGGGGTCACATGATATGGTTTTGTTGAAATTTTTTGAAAAATTTGAAGAAATGATATTTAAAATAATAAATTTTGATATCTGCGTTGGGTAAAGGGTTAAGACAAAAAATTTTTTTTTCTTACACTGAAAATTTGGGGTCCATATGGGACTTCGAAATTTTGGACCAAAATCTGGAAATTATTTTTTTTGTTTTTTAGCTCACCTGACTTTCAGTCAGGAGAGCTATAGTGATCACTCACCGTCCGTCGTCCATTGTCCATCGTCCGTCGTCCGTGAACATGGTGTTTGCGTCTTCTCCTCCCAAACCGCTGAACCAATTTAATTGATATTTGAGATAATAGTTTGTTATGACATCGCAATTTGATTTTGTTCAAATCAAGTTGCCCCGCCCGTGGGTAGGGCCACACCCAAAAAGTGTGCTGAAATCTTAAAAAATCTTCTTCTCATGAAGCAGCAGTAGCAGAGACTTGATATTTGGTGTGCAGCTTCCTTTTGAGGTGTAGACTCAGATTTTGTTCAAGAGAAGTTTGTGGGGCTATACTTGGCGTCGTTATGGGAGGGGCAAAAGTTTTGGCCCCGCCCAAAATTTCTATTTTCCAAACCGAGAGGCTGATTTGAACCAAATTTTATGTGAGAGCTTATTGGGTCATAAGTACCTAATTTATGCTGATTTTTTTTTTCCCGTAGCCCCATGGGAACCACAAGAGCTAAAAATAGAAAAAAATTAAAACGCCCATATCTCCAAAACTGCACGGCACCGAGAATTTTTATTTGGTGTGGAGCTTCCTTAGGACCAACAGAATGAATTGGTAAAAAAAAATTGCCATCGGTTTTATCATAGGGTACAGTTTCAGGACTTTGAAAAAGTGCTGAGTCAGCACTTTTTAACACTGTAGGCAATGGGAAAAACATTAAAAAATCTTCTTCTCCAGATCCAGCAGGCAGAATCTTTTGATATTTGGTATGCAACATTGGAGGGTGGATCTGATTCAAGTTTGTTCAAATCGGCCCCCTGGGTTCATATTTGGGCTCAGTATAGGAGCCCGATTTCGAACTTAGTGCATTTCAGGCAAATTTCTTAAAAAATCTTCTTCTCCAGATCCAGCAGGCAGAATCTTTTGATATTTGGTATGCAACATTGTGGGGTGGATCTGATTCAAGTTTGATCAAATTGGCCCCTTGGGTTTATATTTGGGCTCAGTATAGGAGCCCAAATTTGAACTTACTGCATTTCAGGCAAATTTCTTTGAAAATCTTCTTCTCCAGATCCAGCAGGCAGAATCTTTTGATATTTGGTATGCAACATTGTGGAGTGGATCTGATTCAAGTTTGTTCAAATCGGCCCCTTGGGTTTATATTTGGGCTCAGTATAGGAGCCCAAATTTGAACTTAGTGCATTTCAGGCAAATTTCTTTGAAAATCTTCTTCTCAAGATCCAGCAGGCAGAATCTTTTGATATTGGGTATGCAACATTGTGGGGTGGATCTGATTCAAGTTTGTTCAAATCGGCTCTCTGGGTTCATATTTGGGCTCAGTATAGGAGCCCAAATTTGAACTTAGTGCTTTTCAAGCAAATTTCTTAAAAAATCTTCTTCTCCAGATCCAGCAGCCAGAATCTTTTGATATTTGGTATGCAACATCGTGGGGTGGATCTGATTCTATTTTGTTCAAATCGGCTCCCTAGATTCAAATTTGGGCTCACTATAGAAGCTCGAATTTGAACTTGGTGCATTTCAGGCAAATTTCTTCAAAAATCTTCTTCTCCAGATCCTGCTGGCAGAATCTTTTGATATTTGGTATGCAACATTGTGGGGTGGACCTGGATTCATATTTGGGCTCACTATAGAAGCCCAAATTCGAACTTAGTGCATTTCAGGCAAATTTCTTTGAAAATCTTCTTCTCAAGATCCAGCAGGCAGAATCTTGTGATATTTGCTATGCAGCATCCTTAGGGGGGTGAGATTCAAGTTTGTTCAAGCCATGTCCCTAGGTCCATATTTGGGCTCACTGTGGGAGCTTGAATTGTAACTTTGTTTGAAATGAGGAATTTTCTTCAAAAAATCTTCTTCTTCAGATCCAGCAGTCGGAATGGTTTGATATGTGGTGAGTAGCATCCTTGGGGGGAGGGGGGGATTCAAGTGTGTTAAAGCCAAGTCCATGGGTCCATATTTGGGCTCCCTGTGGGAGCCCAAATTATAACTTAGTCAATATGAGGAATTTTTCTTTAAAAATCTTCTTCTTCAGATTCAGCAGTTGGAATGTTTTGATATTTGGCATGGAGCAACCTTAGGGGGCTGAGATTCAAGTTTGTTCAAGCCAAGTCCCTTGGTTCATATTTGGGCTCACTATGGGAGCCTGAATGACAACTTAGTTCAAAATGAGGAATTTTCTTTAAAAATCTTCAGATCCAGCAGATGAATGCTTTTGATATTTTTTATGCAGCATCCTTAGGGGGGTAAGATTCAAGTTTGTTCAAGCCATGTCCCTAGGTCCATATTTGGGCTGATTGTGGGAGCTCGACTTGTAACTTGGTTCAAAATGAGGAATTTTCTTTAAAAATCTTCTTCTTCAGATCCAGCAGTCGGAATGTTTTGATATTTGGTGTGCAGAATCCTTAGGGGTGTGAGATTCAGGTTTGTTAAAGCCAAGTCCCTGGGTTCATATATGGGCTCCCTGTGGGAGCCCGAATTATGACTTAGTTCAGTATGAGGAATATTCTTTAAAAATCTTTTTTTAGATCCACTGGTCAGAATATTTGGATATTTGGTTTCAGCTTTTCTTAGGAGGAGCAGATGCAACTTGTGGAAATCAATTCTCTGGGTTGATATTTAGGCTACCATGTCAGGTGAGCGCCCTCAGGCCCCCTGGGGCCTCTTGTTTATGCATTTTGGTCAATTTTAAGACAAAAAATTTTATTTTTTTTTTTACACTGTAAATTTGGGGGTCTGGTGGGACTTAGAAATTTTGGATGAAAATCCGGAAATGAGTTTTTTTGTTTTTATGCATTTTGGTAAATTTTAAGACAAAAAAAAATACATTTTTTTACACTGAAAATTTGGGGTCCGGGTGAGACTTAAAAAATTTTGGACCAAAATGCGGAAATTAGTTTTTTGTTTTTTATGCGTTTTGGTCAATTTTAAGAAGAAGAAAAAAAATTTTAGTCTGAAAATATTTTGTTTGGGACTTCGAAAATTTCCGAACAAAGATTAAAAAAAATCTGTTTTTTATGCGTTTATCTCAATTTTGGGACGTAAAAGTGCAGGAACTGAAAATAGAAGGAAAATCCTGTGTATTGTTTGGGCACAATCGCTTCATCCAGTTGGTATATGCTTTTCCTAGGATGGGCGGATGCAGCTTATTCAAGTCAAGTCCCTGGTTTGATATTTTGACTACCATGTCAGGTGAGTGCCTGGGGCCTCTTGTTACTTAGTTCAATATGAGGAATATTCTTTAAAAATCTTTTTCAGCTCACCCTTGCTCATGAGCCTTAGTCTGTAAAATGTCGGTGAACTAAGTGTGAAGCCAACCTTGCGTGTTTTAAGGCATTTTCAGTGGCCATGTACTGGGCATTTTTTTCTCAGTTTGAATATACAGTGGGTGGATGTAAGTGGGTATTTACCCCCTCAAAAAAAAACAAACAAAATAAATAAATAAAATAAAAACAAATTCTCTCTGCGACGTTTTCTGTATCGCCGCCACCTCACGAATGTGACATGTTCTCCCCCACCCCCACCCTCACCCTCAAAAATATATATATATATACACATGAATAAAAATAAAAAAATAATACTTTAAATTTAAAAAAAAAAATAAAATAAAATAAAACCAATTTTTGTGGTGCATGTCTATGTAAGCACCTCCCAAATGTTCATTTATCATTTTCTTGACTGACATTGTTTTAAGTTTTGTTATGAAGCTCATGATCAACAGTGTTTGTAGTTAGGCCAACCTTCTGTGTGTTTCTTAACAGAGGTTGGTGTGAACTTCTCAAAGCATCAATGGTAATATTCAAACTCCTGTTTATGACCATGTGCTCTTTTGATTATGAAATTACTGATGCATAATCAAACCCACTTTTCGGGTTTGTGATTGATTTCGGAGGGTGATTGATAGAAAAAAATTCTATGTTGAATTTCGTGAAGAGTGCTCTCGCTTATGCAGCAGGAGAGGGTTTAAAGGAAGAGGTTGTTGCACAACAAGGAAACATGATAAAAAGGAAACATGATAAAAAAAAATTAGAAGCCCTAGCATGGACAACCCTCCCTCCCCTGGTGTAGCCAGCGTGCTCCCCCCCTCCCCCCCCCCCCCCCCATTGCAATCATCCCCCCATATGTTAACCCATTTAGGGAATATCAGACAAGAAATTTTAATATCTAGATATTTATACTAGTAAGATGTATGAGGGGTGCATGATAGCAAATTTAAATGTGAAATATTTCATAATTTATTCGGATTCTATTTGGTAGTGATGTGGCATAATTTATTTATGCCTTTCTCAACTTATAAATTATGGACACAAATGGTCTGAAGTGTCAATGAAATTTTTTTTGTGTCAATGAAATTTTTTTTTTATCTCGAATTTCAAAATTTTCAAAAATCGTTACGCTTTAGGGGGGTAACATCTGCTATCCGCAACTCCTCCTAAACCAGTGAATGGATTTCATTGAAACTCTCAGACATTCTTTTACTTACATTGAAGATGTGCACCTTCTATTTTCTTTTCAGATATTCTCATTTTTACAGTTTCCCATATTGAAAAATGAACTTTGTCAAATTCAATTGACATTCTGTACAGATCTGCTATCCGCATCTCCTCTTAAACCATTGAACAGATTTCATTGAAACTTTCAGACCTTCTTTTACATACATTGAAGATGTGCACCTCCTATTTTCTCTTCAGATATTTTCATATTTACAGTCCCCCATATTCGAAAATGGTCTTTGTCAATTCTGGTTTTAGTAGGGAGGGGTATAGATCATCTGCTATCCACTACTCCTCTTAAACCATTGAACAAACTTCATTGGAACTCTCAGACATTCTTTTACATACACTAAAGATGTGCACCTCCTATTTTTCTTTCAGATATTTTCATATTCCGACATACGTCCATCCTTTATACTACAGGGGTGTTATGCTTTGGTGAGGGGGGGGAGGAGGGGGGGGGGGGTACACATCTACTATTCGCAACTCATCTTAAACCAGTGAACGGATTTCATTGAAACTCTCAGACCTTCTGTTACATACATTGAAGATGTGCACCTCCTATTTTCTTTTCAGATATTTTCATATTTACAGTTCCCCATAAAAATGGTCTTTGTCAATTCAGGTTTTAGTAGGGAGGGATATAGATCTGCTATCCGCTACTCCTCTTAAACCATTGAACAAACTCCATTGGAACTCTCAGACATTCTTTTACTTACACTGAAGATGTGCCCCTCCTACTTTTCTTTCAGATATTTTCATATTCCGACATACGTCCGTCCGTCCGTTATGCTATAGGGATGTTACGCTTTTGGAGGGGGGAGCACACATCTGCTATCCACAACTCCTCTTAAACCAGTGAATGGATTTCATTGAAACTCTCAGGCGTTCTTTTACATGCATTGAAGATGTGCACCTCCTATTTTCTCTTCAGATATTTTCATATTTACAGTTCCCCATATTCAAAAATGGTCTTTGTCAATTCAGGTTTTAATAGGAAGGGGTGTAGATCTGCTATCCGCTACTCCTCTTCAACCATTGAACAAACTCCATTGGAACTCTCAGACATTCTTTTACATACACTGAAGATGTGCACCACATATTTTTCTTTCAGATATTTTTATATTTCGATGTCTGTCCGTCTGTCCGCTACGCTTTAGGGATGTACACATCTGCTATCCGCAACTCCTCCTAAACCAGTGAACAGATTTCATTGAAACTTTCAGACATTCTTTTACATATATTGAAGATGTGCACCTCCTGTTTTGTTTTCAGATATTTTCATTTTTAGGGTTTCCCATATTTAAAAATGGGCTTTGTCAATTCAAGCTTGCGTGGGGGGGGGGGGGGGGGGGGGGGTGTTGACATTTGCTATCTGTGACCTCTTTTAAACTAGTGAATGGATTTCATTGAAACCTTCAAACATTCTTTTACGTACAGTGAAGATGCGTACCTTCTATTTTGTTTTCAGGCGTGCGGAAGTCTGTTAGTCTGTGAGTCTGTTCACATTTTCCTTTGGCACGGGCTACACCCTGCAGTTCTTGTCTGATCGTCACGAAATTTCATATGCAGGTTTGGGGTCATGTCTAGATGAGAACATCCCCTTTTGTTCGCGATTGGTCAACCAGTATGGCTGCCCGAGCCCAAAACCATTAGCACAGTCTACAAGACGTATTTGTGAAGGGATTTCATTGTAACTTGATATGATGCCTCTGTATAATGCCTAGATGAGAACGTCCCCTTTTGGGCATGATCTGTCAACCGTGATGGCTGCCCAAGCCCAAAACCCAAAAACTTTTAGCACAGTCTGCAGGTCATGTTTAATATGGAGGGATTTCATTGTAACTTAGTAGGATGACTCCTTATGATGTCTAGATGAGAATTTCCCCATTTGGGCGTGATCTGCCAACCGTGATGACTCGCCGAGCCCAAAACCCAAAAACCTTTAGCACAGTCTACAGGTCATATTTATTGAGGAATTTCATTGTAACTTGGTGGGTTGACTTCCTATAACGTCTAGATGAGAAAGAAAGTCCCCTTTTGGACCTGATTGGGCAACTGTGACGGCTACAGAGGCCCAAAATCTGAAAACCCTTAGCACAGTCTACAGGTCATATTTATGAAGGGATTTCATTGTAACTTGGTAAGATGACTCCAAGTAATGTCTAGATGAGAACATCCCATTTTGATCGCGATCATTCATCCTTGATGGGTGATTGAGCCTAAAAACCTTTAGCATAGGCAAAAGGTCAAATTTAGGGAAGAATTTCATTGTAACCTGTTAGGTTGACTCCATATAATGCCTAGATGATGACATCCCCTTTTGGTCATGATTGGTCAACTGTGATGGCTACAGGTGCCCGAATTCCGAAAACCTTGAGCACAGTCTACAGGTCATATTTATGAAGGGATTTCATTGTAACGTCGTAGGATCACTCCAGATGATGCCCAGATGAGAATGTCCCCTTTTGGTTGTTATCATTCAACCATGATGGCTGCCCAAGCCCAGAAACTATTAGCACAGTCAACAGGTCATATTTATGAAGGGATTTCATTGTAACTTGGTAGGTTGACTTCATATAATGTCTAGATGAGAACGTCTCCTTTGGACGCAATTGGGAAACTGACGGCTACAGGGGCCCGAAGCCCGAAAACCTTTAGCACAGTCTACAGCCATATTTATGAAGGGATTTCAATGTAACTTGATAGGATGACTCGTTTTGGAATCATTTCGCTGTAACTTGGTAACTTTTGTTGATATACATTAACTGTGAGGGCCACTTACATTAACTGGTCATATTAACCCACCCCTCAGCTCTTTAGTACAGTGTACACCTCATATTATTTTTATCAAAAACATAGCATACAGGGAACAGAAATGAACATATTCCCAATTATCACAATTCTTGTCTTATTTCATAATCCTTTCATAAACATTGAACATTATCCTTTTCATCAAACACAACACACAAGTTAAGCTACAGTGTCATTGACACTTTCATTACAGCTTCACATATTGAAAAATGGGCTTTGTTAATTCAAGCTTCGGGGTGGAGGTGTGTGTGGGGGGGGGGGGGGGGGGTGGGAGGTGTCAGTGTTTGTGCTCTCCACATTAAACACACTTTTACTGTTGTAAAATGAAAATGGTTCTTGGTGGAAGTGGGTGGTATCATTTAGTGAGCAGTGCTCACAGTTTTTCTAGTTTGATTCTGTGACAGGCCCCCTTTTGAAAGTGTCAGGATACTGATGCAGATGCCGAAGGCATAAGCAGTGGTAGGTGGTTGGGGGTGGGGGGAGGTTTTCCCCCCAAGAATATTTTGAAATCAGTTATTAAATGGAAACTTCTGGCAGCTTTTGCGATGAAAAATAACAGTATTTTAGTATTTTTTGGCCATCCAAATGACGTTTTTAGCTGTGGAAGGGTGTGTCGATTGCCTGATTGATCCAAGGCTGGTCATTATTGAATAAGAAAAAACATAATTGTTTTCTGTTGAATTTGTGATTTACATGTGGTTATAGTTATGATTATGTCAAAATAATAATAAAAATATTTGAAAATGTTGGTTCCAGTCTCTTGTTAGCTCACCAACGAAGTTGTGTGAGCTCATGTCATGACCCGAGGCATGTCGGCGTCAACACTTATGTTAAAGTTATTGTACCAGTCCACTTTGACTTTCAGCCCTGTTGCTGTGCACCTCATACTGTGTTTCTATGGCTTGCAATTACCCACAGACCCTTAACCAGTGATATTTTATTGATTTTTATGTGTACCCATACTATGTATGGTACACATAATGCCATCATCCGGGGTGGCAATCCGTTGTTCGTCCATCTGTCTGTCCGTCCGGCGTCCGTATCCATTTCTTTGTCATTCGATAACTTGAAAAATATTGCTTGGATTGTCAAGTTACTTTATATTTGTGTTCAGGTTACTGATGTGCCGAGCTATATAGTTTTTGGTGTAAATCTGATAATTTGATCCTGAGATATTAACCCTTTATCCTTCAAATTGAAAATTCCTCCAATCCCTTTGGCATTCGATAATTTGAAAAATATTGCTTGGATTGTCAAGTTACTTTATATTTGTGTTCAGGTTACTGATGTGCCGAGCTGTATAGTTTTTTCCGTCTGTCCATCTGTCCGTCCATCTGTCAGTCCGGCATCCGTATCCATTTCTTTGTCATTCGATAACTTGAAAAATATTGCTTGGATTGTCAAGTTACTTTATATTTGTGTTCAGGTTACTGATGTGCCGAGCTGTATAGTTTTTGGTGTAAATCTGATAATTTGATCCTGAGATATTAACCCTTTATCCTTCAAATTGAAAATTCCTCCAATCCCTTTGGCGTTTGATAACTTGAAAAATATTACTTGGATTGTCTAGTTACTTTATATTTGTGTTCAGGTTACTGATTTGCCAAGCTGTATAGTTTTGGGTGTAAATCTGATGATTTGATCCCGAGATATTAACCCTTTATCCTTCAAATTGAAAATTCCTCCAATCCCTTTGGCATTCGATAACTTGAAAAATATTGCTTGGATTGTCTAGTTACTTTATATTTGTGTTCAGGTTACTGATTTGCTGAGCTGTATAGTTTTTGGTGTAAATCTGATGATTTGATCCCGAGATATTAACCCTTTATCCTTCAAATTGAAAATTCCTCCAATCCCTTTGGCATTTGATAACTTGAAAAATTTTTATGTGTACCCATACTATGTATGGTACACATAATGCCATCATCCGGGGTGGCCATCCGTCGTTCGTCCATCCTTTGTCCGTCCATCTGTCTGTCTGTCCATCTGTCCATCCGTCTGTCAGTCCGGCGTCCGTATCCATTTCTTTGTCATTCGATAACTTGAAAAATATTTCTTGGATTGTCAAGTTACTTTATATTTGTGTTCAGGTTACTGATGTGCCGAGCTGTATAGTTTTTGGTGTAAATCTGATAATTTGATCCAGAGATATTAACCCTTTATCCTTCAAATTGAAAATTTCTCCAATCCCATTGGCATTCAATAACTTGAAAAATATTGCATGGATTGTCAAGTTACTTTGTATTTGTGTTCAGGTTACTGATGTGCCAAGCTGTATAGTTTTGGGTGTAAATCTGTAATTTTGATCCGGAAATATTAACCCTTTATCCATCAAATTGGAAAATTCCTCCAATCCCTTTGTCAGTCGATAAATTGAAAAATATTGCGTGAATTGTCAAGTTTCTTTACATTTGTGTTCAGGTTACTGATGTGCCGAGCTGTATAGTTTTTGGTGTAAATCTGTTATTTTGATCCTGAGATATTAACCCTTTATCCTTCAAATTGAAAATTCCTCCAATCCCTTTGGCATGAGATAACTTGAAAAATATTGCTTGGATTGTCAAGTTACTTTATATTTGTGTTCAGGTTACTGATGTGCCAAGCTGTATAGTTTTTGGTGTAAATCTGATAATTTGATCCTGAGATATTAACCCTTTATCCTTCAAATTGAAAATTCCTCCAATCCCTTTGGCATTTGATAACTTGAAAAATATTGCTTGGATTGTCTAGTTACTTTATATTTGTGTTCAGGTTACTGATTTGCCGAGCTGTATAGTTTTGGGTGTAAATCTGATGATTTGATCCCAAGATATTAACCCTTTATCCTTCAAATTGAAAATTCCTCCAATCCCTTTGGCATTCGATAACTCGAAAAATGTTGCTTGGATTGTCAAGTTACTTTATATTTGTGTTCAGGTTACTGATGTGCCGAGCTGTATAGTTTTTTTCCGTCTGTCCATCTGTCAGTCCGTCTGTCAGTCCGGCATCCGTATCCATTTCTTTGTCATTCGATAACTTGAAAAATATTGCTTGGATTGTCAATTTACTTTATATTTGTGTTCAGGTTACTGATGTGCCGAGCTGTATAGTTTTTGGTTTACATCTGATAATTTGATCCTGAGATATTAACCCTTTATCCTTCAAATTGAAAATTCCTCCAATCCCTTTGGCATTCGATAACTTGAAAAATATTGCTTGGATTGTCAAGTTACTTTATATTTGTGTTCAGATTACTAATGTGCCGAGCTGTATAGTTTTTTTTGTCCGTCCGTCTGTCCGTTCAGCATCCGTATCCATTTCTTTGTCATTCGATAACTTGAAAAATATTCCTTGGATTGTCAAGTTACTTTATATTTGTGTTCAGGTTACTGATGTGCCGAGCTGTATCGTTTTTTTTTTTTTTTTTGTCCGTCCGTCCGTCCGTCCGTCCGTCGGTCTGTCCATCCGGCGTCTGTATCCATTTCTTTGTCATTCGATAACTTGAAAAATATTGCTTGGATTGTCAAGTTACTTTATATTTGTGTTCAGGTTACTGATGTGCCGAGCTGTATAGTTTTTGATGTAAATCTAATAATTTGATCCTGAGATATTAACCCATTATCCTTCAAATTGAAAATTCCTCCAATCCCTTTGGCATTCGATAACTTGAAAAATATTGCATGGATTGTCAAGTTACTTTATATTTGTGTTCAGGTTACTGATGTGCCAAGCTGTATAGTTTTGGGTGTAAATCTGTAATTTTGATCCGGAGATATTAACCCTTTATCCATCAAATAGGAAATTCCTCCAATCCCTTTGGCATTCGATAACTTGAAAAATATTGCGTGAATTGTCAGGTTTCTCTATATTTGTGTTCAGGTTACTGATGTGCCGAGCTGTATAGTTTTTGGTGTAAATATGTTATTTTGATCCTGAGATATTAACCCTTTATCCTTCAAATTGAAAATTCCTCCAATCCCTTTGGCATGAGATAACTTGAAAAATATTGCTTGGATTGTCAAGTTACTTTATATTTGTGTTCAGGTTACTGATGTGCCAAGCTGTATAGTTTTTGGTGTAAATCTGATAATTTGATCCTGAGATATTAACCCTTTATCCTTCAAATTGAAAATTCTTCCAATCCCTTTGGCATGAGATAACTTAAAAAATATCAATCTGATTGTCATGTTACTTCATATATATGTTCAGGTTACTGATGTGCTGTGCTCTATAGTTTTTTATGTAAATCTGATAATTTGATCCAGAGATATTAACCCTTTATCCATCAAATTAGAGACTCCTCCAATCCATTTCTATATGTACCCATACCATGTATGGTGTACATAATGTCGGCATCCGTGGTGGCCCTCCATCATACAGCTTTCTACTAGTTGCGCGTATGGGTACACATCTGACGATTTCATCAGCCTATTTTTAGTGTTTTTGCAATGTTAGCCTTTTTTGTCAGTGTGAACTTTCTGACCTGTTTTGCTGTATATGAGTGGAGGCTACCACTGGTATGCTGTGGCTTTCATATTTCATATATGTGTTAAATGCATTAATATTAGATGACATTAACCCTTTGCCAGACATTTTTCAGAGATTTTGGACTTTTTTAATGCAATATTAGACTTTTTTGTCAGTGTGGATTTAGAAAATTTCTGACCTGTTTTGCTGTGCATGAGTGGAGGGTACCACCGGTATGCTGTGGCTTCTTTTATTTCATACAATGAGTCAAAAAAGAAAGTACAATAAAAACAAATGTGAAAAAATAGCATAAAGGATGAAATATGATAGTTCTAATGTTGCATGTTTGTGGACAAGAAGTCTTGCAAAGAGTTTAATGACATGTTGTTGTTGTCCACCCAACCGCATACAATTTTGCTACAGATTTCAAAATAGCATGTGCTACCCGAGAATGTCAAATTGAATGGGTGACCAACGATTTTCTTTGTGTTATGTTGTGCTAGAGAGCCTGGGTTATTGAGAAAACACGCCAGGTTTTGTCTTCCAACATTTTAAAAAATGCCAAGGTTAACCAAATATCAGAGGTTGTAATGCCATTGGTCTGCATGAGGCTGGGATACCTCCAGATGAGCTCGCTGCTGAGTTCAGAGTCACTGTGGCCACTATTTACCGTCTCATTGGAAGGTATAGAACCACTGGATCTACTCCCGACCGACCGCATTCAGGTCGACCAAGAGCTATGACCCTTGCACAAGACCGACACATCAGGACGTCTCACTTGCGGGATCTCTTCCTTCTGGCGACGAGGACAGCAGCAATTACTCCTGGTAGAACTAACAATAGAATCAGTGCACAAACTGTCCGCAACAGACTCGCTGAAAAAGGCATCTGCAGTAGACGTCCATACCACGGACCAATCCTTACCCAACATCATAGTGACATCAGAATGGAATGGGTACGTCAGCGTGTTTGCTGGACTCAGCAGCATTGGAGCACAGTTCTTTTTAATGATGAATCACGATTTTGTCTACGGCTGGCTTATGGTAGGGCAAGAGTGTATCGCTGACGAGGAGAATGGTTTTTCTGATGCTTGCGTGCGTGAATGCGACCGTTTTGGCTGGGGTAATGTAATGGTTTGGGCAGGAATTTCCTAGCACCATCGAACACAGTTGATCTTCATCGATGGTAATCTGAATGGACAGCGATATAGGAATGAAATTCTTAACACTGTTGTTGTCCCGTTGTTCAACACTAATGTCGGATTGCAGTTATTCCAGCAAGACAATGCCCGATGTCACATGGCACGTATCTGTCATGACTTTCTTGAGGAGCAGAGCATTGAACTTCTTCCCTGGCCCCCACTTTCACCAGATTTGTCGCCAATCAAGCATCTTTGGGATCAATTGGACCGTCGGGTATGACTTCATGATCTTCAGACGTTAGGCGATTCACATAATGTTCTAAGGCAGGAGTGGAATGCAATACCACAGGGTGACATCCAGAGACTTATCAGGTTCATGCACCATCGATGTCTTGCCATCCAAGAGGCAAACATTGGACATACACGCTATTGACTGCTTGTGCGAACTTTTCATTTCACCCCAGGTCTGCATTGCGGCGTCCTGACATGTCGCTGGCAACAGTAAGAACATGAAATTATGCAGATTCATACAGCTAGACTCAAAATATGAATTTACAATAATTTGTTTGGGATTAAAGTCGATAATACAAAAAAAATTGCTTCTCAAAGTTTTTTATACTTTTTTTTTTGACTCTGTAAGATGACATTAACCCCTGGCCGAACATTTTTCAGAGATTTGGGACTTTTTTAATTTAATGTTAGACTTTTTTGTCACTGTGGACTTAGAATATTTCAGACCTGTTTTGCTATGCATGTACATGACTGGACATTTTTTGCAGATTTGTAATAAGTCTAGATTTATTGCATGCCATGTGTTGGTGAACTATGGGAATGGACACACCCCTCTTGTTTATCCTCAACCATGTCATGTGCAGAGGTGTTAAAATAGATGTTTGTTTGGAGGAGAAAAGCTTCTGTTGCTTTGTCATGCCACCCAAATGTTATTTCGGTATACGGACAGTTTTGTTTAAATAATCACCGTGGTAACCCAGAAAAAGTTCCAGTACAGTCCATCAGGCTGATTGGTCTATTTTTAGCACAACTGTTAGATAACAGTAATCAGCAATACTGTTGTCAGTTTTCAATAAGAGGTACACCTCATGTCTCTCCCCTGACTCCGAAGTCGTAATATTTAAATTTTAACTTTAAATTTTTACCATCATGTAACTAAGAATTTATCCAATTCAATCTTGTTTGACAGAGCTTGGTGAATTAAATTGTGTACATTTCAAATTGCATGTTGGGAAACATTTTCTGCTTGAAATTTTAGCATTTGTTATTAGTGTGTAGGAAATAAAGTGATTCAATCAACAGGATTCTTCTGTATATCTTTACCTGTATTCAAACTGGAAATGGCTTTTTAAAAGGTTTTTTTTTTTCATTTACAGAGTGTGACTGATAAACAGACTTACCAGATGTGGTATGATGATCCACAAAGCCTTTCATTGAAATATCCAGTTCAGACTCAGTATGACTTAAGAGGTGTGGGTATTTGGCATGCTGATGCAGTAAATTATGATGACAGTCCTGATTCTACAAAACAACGCAAAGAAATGTGGGCTGCTCTTCCTAAGTTATAAATTTGATTATTTTTACTTTGTTGACTTATTCATTTCGGGGTTGTTTAGATTAACTGTTGCACTCTTATGTTAAGACAAGAATTTGAAACATTTTCCATAGTGCAAATTTGAGTTTAATCGAACATAGCTTGTTTGAATGAGGTCATTGGACTCGATCAAACAGGATATTATATGCTCAAGTCTTTGCCGTGCATGGGAGAAATTTGTTAATTACGAAAATTTGGTTGTACTTCTCAGGCCTGTACAAATGGGTGAATGGTAGTTTCATTTTCCTGCTGTTAACCTAAAAATAATTAGGGCAACCCATTTTTAGCTCAACTTGACAAAGTCAAGCTGAGCTATTGCTATCACTTCTCGTCCGTTGGCGTACATCCACAATTTCCTTTGGCACACCTCACAGGTTGCATTTATGATCAGATCACTTTGAAACTTGGTATGCTTGTTGGGAGTGACCTCTAGATGGGAGCTATCAATGTTATTCAATTTCTGTAAAAAAATGTTGCCGCGGCCAACATTCTTAAAACTTATTTCCCTTTGGCATACCCTGCAGGGCACATTTATGATTGGATTGCTTTGAAACCTGGTATGCTTGTTTAGGGTGACCTCTAGATGGGAGCTATTGATTTTCTTCAATTTCTGTTAAAAAATGTTGCCACGGCCAATGCTCTTAGAACTTAGTTTAGTCAGACCACAATATTTCCCTTTGCTATACCCTACAGGGCACATTTTTGATTGGTTTGCTTTGAAACCTGGTATGCTTATTTGGGGTGACCTCTACATGTGAGCTATCAATTTGTTTCCATTTCCGTCTGAAAATGTTGCGGCGGCCAATGTTCTTAGAACTTAGTTTAATCTGAAGACCTCAATATTTCCCTTTGGCACACCCTACAGGGCACATTTATGATCGGATTGCTTTGAAACCTGGCAAGCTTGTTTGGACTAACCTCTAGATGGGAGCTATCGATTTTCTTCAATTTCCGTTCAAAAATGTTGCCGCTGCCAACGTTCTTAGAAAATAGTTTAGTCAGACCTCAATATTTCCCTTTGGCACACCCTACAGGACACATTTATGATTTGATTGCTTTGAAACGTGGCATGCTTGTTTGGGGTGACCTCTAGATGGGAGCTATCGATTTTCTTCAATTTCCGTCCAAGAATGTTGCCGCGGCCAACATTTTTAGAACTTAGTTTAGTCAGACCTCAATATTTCCCTTTGGCACACCCTACAGGGCACATTTATGATCGGATTGCTTTGAAACCTGGCATGCTTGTTTGGGGTGACCTCTAGATGGGAGCTATCGATTTTCTTCCATTTCCGTCAAAAAATGTTTCCGCGGCCAACGTTCTTAGAACTTAGTTTAGTCAGACCTCAATATTTCCCTTTGGCACACCCTACAGGGCACATTTATGATCGGATTGCTTTGAAACCTGGCATGCTTGTTTGGGGTGACCTCTAGATGGGAGCTATCGATTTTCTTCCATTTGTGTTAAAAAATGTTGCCACTGCCAACGTTCTTAGAACTTAGTTTAGTCAGACCTCAATATTTCCCTTTGGCACACCCTACAGGGCACATTTATGATCGGATTGCTTTGAAACCTGGCATGCTTGTTTGGGGAAACATCTAGATGGGAGCTATTTATTTTCTTCCATTTCCGTCAAAAAATCTTGCTGCGGCCAACGTTCTTAGAACTTAGTTTAGTCAGACCTCAATATTTCCCTTTGGCACACCCTACGGGGCACATTTATGATCGGATTGCTTTGAAACATGGCATGCTTGTTTGGGGTTACCTCTAGATGGGAGCTATCGATTTTCTTTGATTTCCGTCAAAAAATGTTGCCACTGGCAATGACCTTCAATGAACTTAGTAAAAACTTAGTGCAGTTAAGCATCAGTATTTCCCTTTGACACACCCTGCAGGGCCCATTTATAATTGGATCACTTGCAAACTTGGTGAGCTTGTGTGGGGTGACATCTGTATGGGAGCTGTCGATTTTCTTCCTTTTCTGTCAAAAATGTTGCCGCTGACCTTTGAACTTAGTCATACTTCAATATTTCCCTTTAACACGGCCTTCAGGGCACATTTATGATCGGATCACTTTGAAACATGGTCTGTGTGTTCTGTGTGATCTCTAGATGTGAGCTATTGCTCTTTTTCATTTCCATAAGAATTTATTGTCGTTATCACCAACCTTTGAACTTATGCATTTGTGCATCAACTTATCCCTTTTGCACTCTCTGCAGGGTATATTTATGAATTTCCATAAAAAATCCATTGCCACAAGCAATGACCTTCTACTTAGTGCATTTGTGCATTAACATCTTCCTTTGGCATGCCTCAGCGGGCACATTCATTATCAGGTTGTTTTGAAACTTTGTATGCTTATGCAGGGTGACAAAGATAGGAGCTATTGATTTTCTTTTCATTTCCATCAAAAACTGTTGCTGTTAGCAACAATCTTTGAATTTATTGCATTTGTGCATCAACATTCTTTGACCTGGCCTACAGGCCACATTTATCATAGGATTGTTTTTATACCCCCGCCTAGCGGGGGTATATTGGATTCCTCGTGTCCGTCAGTCTGTCAGTCTGTCTGTCCGTCAGTCCTTCCATCGCGAAATGTTTAATGGAGGGTACTGTCATACTGTAATCAACTCCTCCCCCACTTTTCCTTTCTTGACTTACAACATTTTTAGTGCTATTTTCAATAGAGGGTACCTTTATGCTGTAATCAACTCCTCTTACAGTTTTAAATGTAGATAGCTGAAACTTCAGGATATGAACATACACACAATGAAGATGTGTAACATATATAGTCTTGCGAAAAAAATTTTCTCCACAATTATTTCCCTTTCTTGACTTACCACATTTTTAGTGCTCTTTTCAATAGAGGGTACCTTTATCCTGTAATCAACTCCTCTTACAGTTTTAAATGCGGATAGCTGAAACTTAAGGATATGATCATACACAATGAAGATGTGCAACCTGTATAAAGTTTCACAAAAATTTAATTTTTCCACAGTTATTTCCCTTTCTCGACTTAGAATATTTTGAGTGCTATTTTCAATAGAGAGTACCTTCATGCCGTAATCAACTCTTCTTACAGTTTTGAATGCAGTGAACTGAAACTTTAGGATATGATTACAAACACATTGAAGATATGCAACATCTATAAAGTTTGTTGCAAAACTTTATTTGCTCAAAATTATGGCCTTGATCGACTTGGAAAATTTTCACAGATTTTAAAAACTTTTCACAGATTTTTTTTGTTGCTATTGTCAATCGTACCTTCATGCTGTCAGCAACTCCTCTTACAGTTTTGAATGCAGTGAGCTAAAACTTTATCATGTGATTACACACACATTGAAGATATGCAACATCTATAAAGTTTGTTGCAAAACTTTATTTTCTCAAAATTATGGCCTTCATCGACTTTGTTTAATGGAGGGTACCTTCATTGCCAGCTGAAAGGCGGGGGTATTTGTTTGTGTCACCTTTAGGTGACACCTATTGTTTTCTGAACACCAAGATGTCACATTGTTGACCTTGCTCACCCTCAGGTATTGGTGCGGGGGTAACACATAACCTGGCGATGGATTGCGGGGGTATCGCATCCCCTGGCGATGTATCGACTCTAGTTGAACTTGGTGTGCTCATTAGTCAAGAACTTTAGGTAAGAGCTGTTGATAAGCATTCAGTTCTGTGAAAAAAGTTGCCATTTACAGTAACCTCTGAACATACTGCATTTGTGTATCAACATTCTTCCTTTAGCCAGTCTTAAGTTTACATTTAAAAATGCATGGATTACTGTGACGTTGTGCACACACAATGCTGTTATGTTGAAATTTCATCAAATAACATTGGTACCAATGATCTTCAATTTTGCCATTTCATTTATAACTTACCAAGTTCAAGTTTGTCAAGTTGAGCTACAGTGTCATTGACACTTTCATTATTTCATCTGCATAACTAGATCTTAGAGAAATATCTTTGCTCGAATTGCTGGTGTATTCATCGAATTGCTGGTGTAACCATTTTGTTAATTCCCTTTTCATCAATTCCCTTTTTTTACTCACCTGGCCTAAAAGGCCATGTGAGCTTTTGCTATCACTTGGCGTTCATCGTCGTCTGTCATCTGCAAACTTTTCACATTTTCATCTTCTTCTCTGGAACCGCAAAGCCAGTGTGCACCAAACTTGGCGGGAATGGTCTGTGGGAGGTCCTCTACAAACGATTCTAATTTTATTCCCGTCGGATGAGAAATATGGCTGCCAGAGCCATTTTTGTATTCTGATTGGTCGGTTTTAAAAAAAATGTTCTCCTGTGAAACTACAAGGCCAAATGTTTTGAAACTTCACGTGCTTGATGATTGGGACACCCTCAACCAATGATCCTCATGTAATGTTTATATGTAGTTCTGCCAGGTGAGCGATCACGGGCCCTTTAGAGCCTCTAGTTGTCTGTTACCAACACATCACTTCCCTTTTCATCAATTGCTGTTTTATCTACTAGTTTATTACAAATTATAAGGGTGCATGGTATGATAAATATTTGAAAAATAGTTTGTACTGTTGTAAACTTAGTTTTCGTTCTTAACACCTTTCTATGCAGGTTATTTTGTTTTATAACAATATGATACTCAGCAGTGCTGGATGGTTTACCGATTAATCAGGTTTTGCTGCTTATAAAAAATATTGTTAGTAATAAAATAAAAAGAAATATCGTTAGTAATAAAATAAAAAGAAATAAAAAGTCATGTCAAAAATAATCCCCCATGCACCTCCTGGATAACCAAAAATGGGACACTGATAAAAAATCTTTCATTCCAGAAGTGTTTAGACAACCCAAAGTTAACGCTTATGAGAAAAAAATAAAACACAATCTTATTGTCGATGGAAGATGATTGTTACATAACATGTATGTCACATGGTTGTCACTGACACGTTCTCAGTGTTTAATGTTCAATATTCAGTTTAGTTTAGGCCACACAAAGTAGATCTTCTGTTTCTCCGGCCATTATTTGTAAAATTTCATGCGGGCGAGCGGTTTTTTATTTTATTTTTTATTTCTGTAATTATTTCCTTGTCATCAAAAGTTCATGTTCTTGGTTTATGTTTTAGGCCTCATAATCTATGGAAAAGCATGGGTGGTGGTGTAATTCGTCCCTTGAGTGCAAGAGGGCTTTGCAATGCTAAAGCATTGCAAAGCCTTCTTGCACTCAAGGGACAAATTTATAAAAAGTTTTAACTTGGGAAAAATATCATACATAAACCATTTAATTTTTATTTTTTTTAAGTTTACATTGGTTATAAAAAGAGAGCATGCGGCAACCAAAAGGACCATGCGGGAGGGCCTGAGAAACAGATTTTTATTTTTTTTTAGGCCTTACATACCTTGATGTGTCTCTCCAGCGTTGACTTCATTCCAGTAAACATTAGAGAGACACATCACTGGAGGTAAAAGTTTGAAAAATAAACATTACATTCTAATACACCTGAGTTTCTGATCATCATGTGTCTATATATCTGCAGACCATGCACAGACACAAGTTCATAAAGCACATTTCAAATCAACATTATTAATGAATGGAGACACCAAGAGAATGTCTTTAGAATATTTATGTTGATACTACAAAATCTATTTTATTCCATACTCTAAACTGTATTAATGCTATTTACCAGAATAAACACAACCTTCACAACAGAACAACTTTGTGATTATATCGTTAATCATGCATGATCATCTTTCCAAAAAACATTATTATTATTTTGGCTAATATTGCCCTGCTGGCCAGCACTAATACTCCTGTTTTTATTGCACTTCAAATGTTTTATATGAGAAAGAATAAATTGGTTAAGTTGTAATTTTACAGCATCTTACAAGTCTCACTGTTAAGCACTTTGTTCTTGGACTAACTGAATAGGACTGTATGATAAGAACACCCAAGCATTTAATTGATGTTTTTAACCCTTTACACAACACATGGCATATCAAAACTTTTTGTTTTAATTACTGTTTTTTTTTAAATTTTCAAAAGTTTTTAACAAAACCATATCACATGCCCCTCATTGGAATGAGCTAAAAGAGCTCATTCCAGTGGGGGATCACATTATATGATTTTGTTGAAATTTTGTGGAAAATGTGTTTTTTTTTACTGCTTAATTTTAAAATTAAGTGGCCGGATTCATCTGATTCATTAGGTTAAGAGTTAAAAAGGAGACACTGGTGACAGCTGTGAAATATTACAGTTGGCAAGTGAAAAGGGAATTGATGTGTTGGTAATTGAGAAAACGGGGAATTCACCAATTGACAAAAAGAGAATAAACCTTCACTTGTTACCACCCCCTGAACAATAATCTAATTTGCAAGGATGGTAAAGCTTAGTGCAATCTCACTATGATGATAAACTGCTGTGATGCAACACACTGTTGGAAAGAACTATTTGAAATTAAAGTAACCTGTTGTCGGATTACCCTAATGCTCCAATTTGTACAGACCTGCTGCAGAGTACTAGGACATAAAGTATTTAGAATAATTAATTAAACATATTTTTATCATGCCATGTGGAAATTTAGATTTTCTACACAGGTGTATCAAGAATGTTATTTGAAAAAAGCAGTGAGGAAAGATTTTCATAATGCTTAAAATGGGACCAATCAAGGGTATACACAAAGGAGATGTTGAAATAAAAAAAACTGAAATATCAGGGACCTGAAATACCCTTGATTCATTTTTATTTAGGTAATAATCTTGGACTGTCTCAGTGTATATATTTTACTATTGCTTTCTCTTTTAGGTTTTAAGCATTTTCACATTTTGTTTTTCAGACCTTTGCATATTGTTTTTAGCCCTTTACCCAACCTAACAGCAAAAATAGCCATATTCACAACAATTGCCATTCATATTTTACATTTTTTTTATAATATATCAAATAATATATATTATAAAAACCCAAAAGAACTCAGAATTCCCAAACAAGCCTCTTTCGTGGAGAAGTGTATAAGCCACAATCTAGCCCCAATGGGCCATCGAGCAAGGTTGATGCTCAATGTATGATGAGGTCAGACATCACAAAAAAATGGATTCAAGATACTGTCATCTGAGCCACAAGGGTAACAATCCAGATCACCAATCCAGATTACCCTGGGCCAGGCTAAACAAGAACTCACAACCATCAAAGGTAGAATCACCCGAGAAACACAGAAGATACAGGAAACAATCACACCTGACCAGCAAGTAACAATATGTAGATGAAACAAAACAACATTTAAAAGAACACCTGAACGATATCACATACATGCAAGACACACCAATAGCCATACACTTCAACCAAGACAACCACTCCAAACAGGACCTCCATTACCGCACCATACGCTAGGTACTAGACTCCGATCCGGATATACACCACACAACTAAACTGCGTCACCACCTCAAAATCCTATGGATTTTCGCTTTAATTCCATACGACTTGAACAGAAAAGATTAGTGATTTTGTTTGTTGATAATTTTTTATCTCAAAAACATTGCTTATGATCCCTCATCGGAATAAACACATTGAGCACCTTCAATGAGGGGGTCACAGGCTGTTTCTTTAGTCAAAACTTGGTACATTTATGTTATTCAAAAATTGTTTTTGCAAGTGTTGTCTACTAATTTGGGTTGGGTACAGGGTTAAAATAATATTAATATATACATGTATTTCTTTATTTTGATTTTTTATTATTTTAGTTTATTTTAATTCATTGTTTAATTTTTTGAAGGTATTAATGATAAAACTATTTGCAAGTTATGTTTGCTGGATATAGTGTACAATTGTCTTGTATTTTAAGGGTTAACCCTAAATTTAGCTAATGAATTGGAAAATTCACCTCTGTAAATTAGCGCAGATAAATAGACTGCAATTGCGAAAATGGGTGACAAAATATGAAGACTTAAACAGTGTTAAAACAACAGTCACTTCCCTGAATAAATGAGGTGGTAAAAATCACTCCACAATATCCTGTTCGCCATTTATACTGTTTCCTGCTTTGCATTACTCAAAACTGCTATTAAATCTTTTAATTTTTTCAATTCCATTGAAAATTTAGTATCCATCATGGTGGTTGAAAAATAAGGAATGAAGCTTTCTGCTCATGTCTAGCAGGAGATGGACAAGGAGTTGTACTCCAATGGAGAGGAAGAACAGGACATCAGGTTGTGTGCCATTCGCTTTCATCCTGAATTGTCTGGTTCAAAAAATTTTCGATCTTTTTAGCTCACCGAACTGAAAGTCAGGGTGAGCTATTGTGGCCACTCACCGTCCACCAGACATGAATGTGGTGTTTGCAACTTCTCCAAAACTGCTGGACAAATTTCAGTTAAATTTGAGGTGAATGTTCTGACATCGTATTTTGTTTTTGTTCAAAACAACTTGCCCAGCTCCATAGGAAATGGGTGGGGGAAAATGCTCCCAAATTTTGAAAACGTCTTCTCATGAACCAGTGGGTACATTGACTTGATATTTGGTACTGAGCTTTCTTTTGGAGTGTGGAATCAAATTTGTTCAAACGAAGTTCATGGAGCCATATTTGCCTTTGTAACAGGAAGGGCAAGATTTTTGGCGCCACCCAAAATTTCTATTTCTGAACCGGTGAGCTAATTTTAACCAAACTGGGTAGGTGGTATTATTGAGTTATAAGTACTTGATTCATGCCAAAAATATATTTTTATACTGTACCAATGACCCAGACTTAGCTGGTGCTAACTCCACAAAAACCAGGGCCAAACACAAATTTTGCCCCCCAATCCCCAAAATTTGCATCCAAAACAAAAAGAAATCATGTCCTAAAGGACCTCCATAGTACGACTCTACTGCGCATGCGCAGTGACGCAGTCGTCCCGAAATTGGCGCCAAATATCATTCTCTGTTTGGCCCTTCATCAGTCAACATCTCACTGATCTTTGTGCTTGTAAATCTCAGTTTAAAGGATGCCAGACACGTAATTTTTGGAGAAAATGTGATTCTAAGGAGGATAGAAGGAGGAGAGGAAAAAAGAAGTGGCAAAAAATAATCAGGGCTGTACTTAAAATTTTTTGTTGAAATTATGTTAAGTTGCCTATTTTCGAGGCATGGGCCTCTTGTTGTCATTCTTGCTAATTGTTGCACTGCTTATTCAGTGTTTCCTCTCCCCTAGCCTTCTAAAGTCCCCCCTTGCAATTCTCCCATGCTTTTGGCATATTTTTGAGAAGTTTCATTTCTAAAATTCCCTGGGAGAGTTGCTTGGTTACAGAATGTTTTCTGTTATTTTCCCCATAGTTACATTTTCACCCATGGGTGTATAACGTTTGTGTTCTGCATCTTCCATCTGATGTTCTGCAGATTCTCCCCTGGGAGTCTCTGTTTTGCATCAGATAGAGTGTAATTGATGACTGATTCCGGGCCAGTTTTTTCAGTGCCTGGAGTCATGTTTTCTAGTGTGTTTACACTGTTTGTTTTCATTGGCAACAGCCTTTTTTGAGGGGGGCTGTTTGCCTTTGTGGTAGTTTATCTCATTATAAGATACATTTATATTATCCGAAAGTGTCTCATTAATTATTTTATATAATTTTAAAATTTTTGACCACACTTTGCCATCGGATCCATCGGGGCTCAACGTTACTTTTCAGCAACTTGGGCTTCTCTGAAAAAATATTTTTTCAAAATTATTTTGTTTTGCAATTGTTTTTTCATTTATTAATGGATCATGTTATTATGTATCTTTGTGTCAGGGGTTTTTGCGAGTAACTAGGACTTATTGTTGTTCTTTCACAATGAAGGGACTTTGTTCAAATTGTAATAGGAAGAAATCTTCCTCTGACTTTCATGATCATTGTATTAATTGTAGTCAGTGTTCTCGCATTAATCCCTGTCCTATATGTGAACATTGGGATGAGAAACATTGGAAACGTGTGTCACGATATGTTGTTTCTGGAGAAAGAGCGATGCCGGCTCTTTCTCCACAAGGTCACTCTACTCTCTCAGTTTCTATTTCAGAGGAACCAGAACAGGGTGATGTTTCCATGTTATCTTCTTCAAGTGTGCGTCCGTCGTCACAAATAAATTCAGAGCTAGCGGCAAAAGTGCTCATGGAGATTAGACAAATGTCGTCCGCTAGCTCGCCCGGTGTAGCGTCCATTCACCGAATGGTTCGGCAGCCGGGTTCGTCCGATGCGGTCCAAGAGGAAATTTTGGGTGATGCGAGCACTATAAAAATAATAGATGCACACCCAGTGACGGCGGATAGTGAACGAGAACGGAGGAAGCCTTTTAGTCCGGTTCCTAGCTCGTCCAGGTCCAGCCGGGCCGCGAGCGAGAGAGGCCCCTCTCTCGTACAACAACATCTGGGACCAGATGTTGTGGTACAAAATGTGTCTTTAGCGGAGCATACGTCCGTCGCTCGGGACGCTCCGTTGTATAAGCAGTCCGCAGAGACTGTTAAGGCTTCCTCTTCTCGTCGGCGCACACGACCGCACCTTGGCTGCGTGACCTCCGATATTTTGCCAGCTTCGCCGATGAAGGATTCTTCGGCGACCAGGTCACACCATCCGGCAGCCAGGGATTCGAGACCGATGGACTCCGGACGTTCGCATAGAAAAAGTATGCGGGAGCCATCTGATGCGGAGCTGCCCTCGGAGAAGCAGCGAAAGACCGCTCCTCCGCAGGTCTCGACGTCGGACATTCTAGTGCAGATAGCACAGCTTATCGCAGCATCCCAGCAGCCGACAGAAACGGTGTCGGATCGAGAATTATCCGACGGCGCTGGGTCGGTACGCTCCGCCGAAGCATCGGGGGCGGACGACCGGGAACATCGGGAGGTCCGACCGGATGGTGAAAGGGATACGGATGAATTGGAGCTATCCCTTTCGGAACAACATAAAGCTGCCGTGGACTTCATCCGGCACTTTCTTCCTCAAGTTGTTCCGTCGGGCCAGACTGCTGCGCTTCCGGACAGGAGAATTATAGCGTCATTGGACTCTGAATTTTTTGAGCGGTTCAGGGACATCGCTCCCGAGTTTCCGTCGCAGTCCAATAATGTTGCAAGAACATTTGAATTATTGAACGACGCTATTTTTAAACTTGCTTCCAGGACGGGGAAAGCAGGTTTCTTGTCCGCAAATACTCTCAACCTGCCTTTCATTAATGCAAGGAATAAATTCGACACGGCAGGTCAGGGTATACCGAGAGTTCCTCTGCGTATGGACGACGAGGCGGAAGACTTAGAGCTATCATTACCGTCGTCAGCTTCTATTCCAACCGCAGTGTTGGAAACAGCTATTGCGTCTAACAGAGCCAATTTAGATGCCTTATCTTACGCAGATCACCTTACTAAGGCGTTATCACTGCGCCTTCAAGGGGAAGAGTTTCAGGATATACAATCCTCCTTAAGACTTCTTTCAAGGGCAGTAGCTTATTCCACGTGTAACTCCGCCCTTTCAGTGGCAAATCTGGAGTTGGTTAGACGTGACGCAGCCCTGGCTACATCCACACTAGTGGATTCTAAGGTGAAGAACTCTCTTAGAGTCGCTTCGGTCTCAGGAGATCTTCTCTTTGACGGCAAGCTTTCCGCTATTTATGATAATATTAAAAAGAAAGCTAGTGATTCTCTGTTGTTCAGATCCGCTCCTAAAAGGTCGGATACAGCAGACACGAATAAGGCGGGCACTTCTGGGTCTTATACGCCCAAGAGAGGTTCCTATAGAGGTTCCGGTGCGTCCTCTAGCTCTTATTCGAGAGACCGTCAGGATAGCGACTCTCGTTCGGGACGTCCTTCAGGCCGGGACAATCGGTCGGACGCCCCGAGGTCGACGAGGCGAGGTGCGGGTCGTGGAAGACGTGGTTTCTCCTACCGCAGGCCTCGCAGATCCAGGAGGTGATGGCTTAAACCTCTATCGCGTTCCGGTTGGCGGAAGGTTGTCGAGTTTTTCTCAAGAGTGGGCGTCGATTACGGACGACCCGTGGGTGAGAGGAGTGACTTCGGAAGGTCTAAAGATATCCTTCAAACGAAAGCCTCCATTAACTCGAAGTCCAAAGTGGACTCATCTTCCGTCAAATCCTCAGAAAAGAGACGCTCTGCTATCAGAGGTGCAGTCTCTTTTAATGAAGAACGCGGTAGAGGTCGTAGAAAACCAGGAATCGCTGGGATTCTACAGCCATCTGTTTCTGGTTCCGAAACCAGACGGCTCGTTCCGTCCAGTCATAGATTTGAGCTGGATAAACAAGCTGATCGTCGCTCCGAAGTTTTATATGGAGACGATTCGATCGGTCAGAGCGAGTATTCGGGTGAACGATTATGCAACGAGCATAGATCTCAAAGATGCGTACTTTCACGTCATGGTACATCCGACATTCCGAAAGTATCTACGCTTCGCAGTCCTAGGAGTGGTGTATCAGTTCCGGGCCATGTGCTTCGGATTGAATCTAGCACCCTGGGCTTTCACTCGGGTAATGAACTCGGTAATGATCTACTTCCGAGCTCATTCGTCTGCGGTAACGTCGGCCTACCTGGACGACATTCTTCAGAGGTACGGCAACGAGTTAACGCTTCAGAACGATGTTCAGAATCTTCTTCTATTGCTCCGACGTCTCGGTTTCATAGTAAACGAGGAGAAGTCGGATCTGGTGCCGTCCAAGTCATTCACTCATCTGGGAATGAGCTTCGAGACGCACAACAATCTCGTTCGTCTGCCGTTAACCAGAGCGAAATTAGTCAGTTGTTGCGCTCGCTATTGTCTGAATACAGACAAAGTCACGGCGAGAGAATTTATGAGACTGATAGGTCTGTGCGGAGCCGCCGTGGATCTCATTCCGATGGGACGGCTACGCACACGGCCTCTTCAAATTTTCCTGACTCAGAATTGGAGTGTGAAAATTCATTCGCTCGATGTAGACGTTCTCTTGTCAGATCAAGTGAAACAAGAGATTCAGACTTGGGCAAGCATTCAGTGGTTAACTCAAGGAGTTCCGCTGCAGTTGCCGGATCCGAGTTTTACCATTATGACGGATGCCAGTCAAACAGGTTGGGGTGCATCATTAATCCCAACGGATTCGAGATGCCAGGGTCTTTGGGATCCACAATTCCTGTGCAAGCACATAAACATCAAGGAAATGATGTCAATTTGGCTTGCGTTACGTCACTGGATGGACATTATTCACGATGCTCATGTCCAAATCCTATCCGACAATACGACAGTAGTGGCGTATATACGGAATCAGGGAGGCACTCATTCAGTTCCGTTGTTCAATCTAACGGAAAGAATCCTTCTGTTTGCGTTGGAACATCACGTTCTTCTTTCGGTCCGTCACATACCGGGTCGTCTGAATGTGCTAGCAGACTCCCTTTCACGAAAGGGTCGCTTGTTGCCGTCGGAGTGGACTCTCAACAAACAAGTATTCAATCAGATTTGCTACCAATGGGAACGGCCAATGATAGACTTATTTGCGACACATCTCAACAATCAGTTGCAGACGTATGTGTCCCCGTGTCCGGATCCAAGAGCATTTGCAGTAGACGCTCTGTCGATCCCTTGGGACGGAATGATAGGATATGCGTATCCTCCAGCGCCGTTAATTCAACAAGTATTGCTAAAGATAAAACAATCTCAATGCAAGATTCTGTTGGTAGCATCTCTGTCGCCACAGAGACCGTGGATAAATCTACTCAGGTGTCTGTTGTGGGACCTACCGCGGAAGCTTCCTCCACGAGAGGATCTTCTTTCGCAGGGGAAATCGTGCCAACTCCATCACAACCCGCAAGGTCTCAACCTTCACGTTTTTCCGTTGTGCGGTCCTTCTTGCATGGCAAGCACTTTACAGGACGAGCAGTGGACGCGATTTCTAACTGTAGGAGGACCTCCTCTTCGCTAAACTATGCGGCTAAGTGGAAGGTTTTCCGTCATTGGTGTAGGGATCATTCTGTAGATATATTTGATCCCTCTATACCAGACATTGCTAACTTTCTAGTATACTTGTTTGACGAAATCAAACTGCAGCCTGTTACTATAAAGGGTTATAGATCTATGTTATCTGATACCTATGCACATCATGATAGTTTACAAATTGGATCTAATGTCTCTTTATCGAAATTGGTTAGAAACTTTTCGATAAATAGACCCAGAACTCTTAGATTAATTCCTAAGTGGAATTTAGCTTGGGTTCTCCTTAAATTGAAGGAAAAGCCATTTGAACCTCTTGGGACAGTAGATTTCAAATTCTTATCTTATAAGACAGCTTTTCTCTTAGCTTTCTCTTCTGCCAGAAGAGTCAGTGAGCTTCATGCACTATCGGTGGATGATTCTCATTATCGTAGTGTTGGGAACACTATCACCTTCACTACTAATGTCGGTTTTTTAGCTAAGAATCAGGCTCCTAATAAATATCCGAAACCTATTGTTATTAAGGCTCTTCCATCTTCAGACGGGCGTAGGCCTTTACTCTGTCCTGTTAGAGCACTACGTATCTATAAACAGAGATCTCAGTTCATCAGAAAGGGACGGAAACGTTTCTTTCTGTCTTTGATGCCTAATAGAAAGGACATTTCAGTCCATTCTATTGCTAGATGGATTCAGTTAACTATCCGTACTGCATATGAAGATTTATCTTCTTCTCAGCAGTCTGTGCTTAAGATTTCTGCTCATGAAGTAAGAGCTCTTTCTACTTCCTGGGCTTATGCTAATAGTGTTGCTATTACAGATTTAATGAAGGCTGCTTATTGGTCTCAGCCTTCCACATTTACTAATTTTTATCTCAGAAATATTGAGTCCATTTCTGGAGACCTGCATTGTTTAGGTCCGTTATATGTTGCTCAGAATGTCGTCCACTAAACAGTTGCAACTATAGTTATGCAGGCTTTCTGTTCCGGCAGTGACTCCGTCCGGCTGCCCTCTTTGCTCTGGGCTATTTGACCCAGAGCAAGGGGAAGGGGGGGGGGGGGGGGGGGGCGTGTTCCCTTAGGTCACCTGCTTTATAGTGAAAAGCAAGGGAATGCCTCCTCCAAGACAGTATTTCTGAGTCGCTTCCGGGATGGTTTTAAAGTGTAATATTAATGTTTAATTTCATTCATGTCTTATTTTTAAAGTGTAGCTCGGTGTGAAGCATTTGTATATGTCAAGTGTCAAACGGGCTTTAATATACAATACTCAGACACTTTTAAATGATTATAAAGAGTCTCAATTCTCTGGACTACTTTATTTATTGGCTTGCTTTTAAAATAATTAGTATAAGGGTTATACTGGATGTTAATAGAGAACATGAATGTTATTGTGCTCAATTATTAAGGGTAGTGTATCTTTCTAATTTAATATTAAATAAGAAAGATACATGTAAAGCCTAATACTCCTTTTCTCCTTAAGGGGTTACCTCTTTATTATATAATTGAGCTTATTGGATTTTCCTCTATGTCCTAGGCCCTCCAGCCTGTTTACTATTCAGCTAAGTCTGGGTCATTGGTACAGTATAAAAATGTTAAAAAATTTATAGTAATTTATATATTTTTTATACTTACCAATGACCCAGACGGGGATGGCCCTCCCTGAGTTGGGAACTCTTGCCTCCCCGCTGAGTACATAGCGCTGACCAGGCACTGCCAGTAAGAATGATATTTGGCGCCAATTTCGGGACGACTGCGTCACTGCGCATGCGCAGTAGAGTCGTACTATGGAGGTCCTTTAGGACATGATTTCTTTTTGTTTTGGATGCAAATTTTGGGGATTGGGGGGCAAAATTTGTGTTTGGCCCTGGTTTTTGTGGAGTTAGCACCAGCTAAGTCTGGGTCATTGGTAAGTATAAAAAATATATAAATTACTATAAATTTTTTAACTTTCCCGCATCCCCATGGGAACCCTAGGAGCTACAAATAAAAATATTTTCAGACACCCATATTTCCCAAACCACACAGAATAAAGATATGTTATTTGGTACAAATCATCCTTAGGACCAGTAGAATTGAAATCGAATGGTAAATAAAAAAAATTCCTTCCTTGAATAAACTCTTATATTGCTGTTTTTCAAGAAGAGTGGTTAATAAGGGCAAAGGCATATTGTGTTGGTGTGGTAGGTACATTTACGACCAAAACCAGTCAGCGCTATTCACAAAAAACCACACCATTCAATTTTCATTTTTTTTGGTCATTTTAGCCTCAAAAACATAGCTTATGACCCCCTCATTGGAACGATCTCATTGAGCTCATTCAAATGAAGGGTCATAAACTATATTTTAGATGCAAAAAATTAAAAAGATTAGTTATTCAAGAATTTTACTTGCAAGTGTCGTCTGCCTTTCTTGTTAGGTAAAGGGTTATATCTTGGATAAAAAACATTGAACTTGTGTCCTGGAATGTACTTCATATTCTCCCATTGTTTTTACAGCACTGGCTTCATAAAAATAATTATTAATGAGGGTTTCAGTTGTTGAGTGAAACATTTTTAAACAGACTTTGACACACTGACCCCTTTCATCTAGGTGCTACTTACCAACCTGCTGTTCAAAGAAAAAAAGCCCAAGAAATACACAGAACGGCACACACATGTGAATGGGTAAATCGATATGGTACGAGTGCCAGCATGGAAGGATTAACCATATCGATTAACCCATTCACATGCATGTGTCATTCTGTGATTATTACACGTCTTCACTACTATAAAAACAATTACCTGAAGGACATTCAGCAATTCATTTGACAACTATCAATACAAAGAACATTTTATCGCCAACCAAATTTGCAAGGGGAACCTGTGTTACTATTTTGATCCCACAGGCACATAGAACACATTGGAACTCTGGGGACAATATTCATCTATCGCTAACAATTCAAATTGTAATTTCAGTGGCCGATTTGCAGAAAATTCCAGTGAAATTTTGCTTCTATTCAAAAATAACCTGTTGCTGTTCTGCACATACGTGCAGAACAGATTTTCATTTTCCACATGGTTTAATGTTAACAAAACCTTGAATTTTTTACTTCCATGGCAGAATGAAATTATGATAATTGAAATTCTGTTCCAGCCACAGAAAAACATTATTTGATGAAAAACTTTTAGCTTTGCTCAATAAAATTCCTTCTGTCTCTGTGTGATTAATTCTTTGCCTAACAAATCTGGACCATCTGTGCCTGTGTAATATATGAATTGAGCAGTGGATCAAGCTCAATCCAATGAGGAGTCATGTGATGTTTTTGTTGACATTTTGTGAAAAACTTGACAAAAAAAAAGAATTAAATTTTGATATCATGTGCATTGGGTAAAGGGTTGCAAGTCAGTAACATTGATTGTAATTTGAAGTAAATTTTATTTTGATAAAAATGTTTGCAATTAACCCTTTCGTGACTCGTTGGCGCACCTATGGCATAGTAATGCATCTACTCTCACCTCAGTCCACGTCTACTATCTATTTCAGTCCACAGAAGTAATTTCATGCCCGAATGAATTTAAAGTTGTTTCCCTTTAGTTGATTGGCTACAGTTTTAGCACATATTGCACCTCAGAGTAATTCCATGGATGGAGATGACAATTGATAGCAACGTGGAAAAAGGATTCTGCGGTATAGTCTGGCTCAAATCAAGTTGACACATATGACAGTACTATGAGTGCAGGACATTCAGATGATGTTGCCAGTAATAATGCAGATGACAGAGTGGAATAGGACTGGCCAGTGGGAGGGGACACGGCAGAAAAAGAAGTGCTGGTCAGGGACATGGCAGAATACGAGGGAGCTGGCGTGGGCATGGACTTGGTCCAATTTTTCAATGGGAAAAATGTACAGATTTTGTTCCACTAGATATCCCATGTTCTGAAGCTGGGAAGATAAATCTTGACTTACCTGACAATCCAAATGAATGGAACGTTTTATACCTTTATCTAATGGACAAGATAATCCCAAAATTAACCCCAATTTCACAAGTCTGGGGGGGAGGGGGCAGTTTGGCTGAGTCGCGAAAGGGTTAATGATGTTGAGTGAGCTTCCATTCTGTGACCATATGAATTTGATTTTGTCTCTATTCAGTACTGTGATCACAAAAGTGCACAGAGAACTTTGACCATATCGCTACTGGGTCATGATCCAGTCAAAATTATGTGATTGCTTTCCTCAGTTCAACAAGGTAGAATCTCACCTTTCAAAAATGAATTACAAGAATATTGATTCTTAGATGCTATTTTCATTTGTTTTTTCTTAATGTAATCTTGAATTTGCAGTATTTTATTCAGGGAGTCTCAGCTGACTTGTGTAAGGGTGTCACGCCTGAATCGCGATCTGACCATGAAAGGGGCTGTTTTTGTGATCCTAGTACTGTACTTGTACCATAAGTACAGAAATATTTTTTTATCATCATTATTATCCTGTGTGAGTTTGTGTGTGTGTAAAGTATTGTGATTACAAAAAAGCCTACAAAGAATTTTAACCAGATCACAACTGAGTCAAAATTCTTGCTCTCCTTCCTACAAGAGTCTAAAATCTAATCTGTCTTCCTTGATTTAGTCTTCATTTCACAATATTTTATTTATGAAATGTCTAGCCATTGTATGTGTGTCGTGACTGGATTGTAATCGGATCAAGAAAGAGACTGCTTTTTATCTTAACTTGACAAAGTCAAGATAAGCTATTTCCACCATGAGTGCAGAAGTCTGTAAGTCTGTTCACATTTTCTTTATCACAAGCTATACCCTGTAGTTCTTGTCCGATCATCACTAAATTTCATGTGCAGGTTCGAGGTCGTGTCTAGATAAGAATGTCCCATTTTGGTCGCGATTGGTCAACCATGATAGTTCCACAAGTTCAAAAACCTTTAGCACAGTGTGCAGGTCGTATTTATGATGGGATTACAATGTAACTTGATAGGATAACTCTGTATAATGTCTAGATGAGAACGTCCTCGATTTGTTTAGCACAGTATACAGTTCATATTTATGAAGCGATTTCATTGTAACTTGGTAGGATGACTCAATATAATGTCTAGAAGAGAATTTCCTATTTTGGTCACGATTGGTCAGCAATTACCATCGCTTGGGCACATGACCTAGTTTTGGAATGATTTTACTGTAACTTGGTAACTTTGGTTGACATGCATTAATTGTGAGGGACATAAACCCAAGCCTCACTTCTTTAGTACATGTAATCTTTACCTCAAATTATTCTTGTTGAAAACATAGCATGTAGGGTACAGAACTTAACATTTTCTCAATAATCTCAATTCTTGTCCAATTTCGTAATCCTTTCATAAACATTGAACATTATCCTTTTCATCAAACACAACACACAGTCAAGTTAAGCTACAGTGTCATTGACACTTTCAATTGCAATCATAATACCAAAAGTGTGCTTATTGTATTAAGCATTGCATTTATGAACATATGTGTTCCTTTTCAATAGAAGTTATATTTATGGTTTTATAGGGTTTTTGAATTATAAATTTATCTTTATACCTGATTGTCAAGAATGTGTGTGAGTTGAACATTTTTTAGTCCCCTACCGGCATCGCCAGAGGGGACGCTAGGTTTGCACTCTGTCCATCCGTCAGTCTGTCGGTAACACTTTAGTTTTCCGGAGTTTTTTTTGGAAACGCTTCAACGGAATGATTTTATTTTTGGTAAACTACTATAGAACGATGACTTACAGATCAAGTTTGAGTTTCATGCTGATTGCATTATTCTTGTGTGAGTTACGGCCCTTGGAAATATGGGAAAAAGCACTAAAATATCAGTTTTCCAGAGTTTTTTTGGAAACGCCTCAACGGAATGATTTCATTTTTGGTAACCTACTATAGAACAATGACTTACAGATCAAGTTTGAGTTTCATGCTGATTGCATTATTCTTGTGTTAGTTATGGCCCTTGGAAATATGGAAAAGCACCAAAATATCAGTTTTCCGGACATTTTTTGAAAACGCTTCAATGGAATGATTTCATTTTTGGTAGCCTACTAAAGAACGATGACTTACAGATCAAGTTTGAGTTTCATGCTGATTGCCTTATTCTTGTGTGAGTTATGGACCTTGGAAATATGGAAAAGCGCCAAAATATCAGTTTTCTGGAAACGCTTCAATGGAATGATTTCATTTTTGGTAACCTACTATAGAACGATGACCTACAGCTCAAGTTTCATTTACACTCTGTCCATCCACCCATCAGTCTGTCGGTCATACTTTAGTTTTCCGGACTTTTTTTGGAAACGCTTCAACAGAATGATTTCATTTTTGGTAACCTACTATAGAACGATGACTTACAGATCAAGTTTCATTTGCACTCTGTCCATCCGTCAGTCTGTCAGTCAGTCTGTCAGTCATACTTTAGTTTTCCGGACTTTTTTTGGAAAAGCTTCAACCGAATGATTTCATTCTTGGTAACCTACTATAGAATGATGACTTACAGATCATGTTTGAGTTTCATGGTTATTGCATTATTCTTGTGTGAGATATGGCCCTTGGAAATATGGAAAAGCACCAAAATATCAGTTTTCTGGACATTTTTTTGAAATGCTTCAACGGAATTCATGCTGATCACATCTAGGTTACACCATTTGTATAATTATTAATGCTCATTAGTCTGGTAGGGGACATTGTATTGCTTCAGCGATACATGCGCTCTTGGTGTTACTTTAAGCATTAAATCCTTGAATACAACTCTTATGCAAGGTTCGAAATTTCAGTTCTCTTCAGGTATCTTGTGCCATGTTTGCGAAAAACTGTCAAAACTAATTTAGAAGTGCATCCTTATAAGTTATATATTTTTCTTTGTAAGTATAATACATATAGAGAATCTTTATTGAATCGTGACATCAAATAAAATTTCTATACTCAGTTCACTAAAATCGATCTGAGCCAAGTTTACCAAGGCACAGATCGATTTTAGTGAACAAGGTTTAGAAATTTCATGTCAAATCATGATGAATTTGAGATTCTTTTTATCACATAATATGTACATTACAGCTGCCATGGATTTGTCACTTTCCACGGGTGGGCATTATTTTCACAGATTCAATAATATTAGATAATTAGATAATATTAGATTCCAAACACTAATTAATTAAAATTTTGCAGCTGATGATTTTTATTACCTGGTAAATGCATGCATGGACCTCACTGTCAACGCGTGGGTTACGACCAGTCTACGGCGACTGTACTATAATTTAACCTTTTTAGCAAAGGTAACAACTAAAGCAGACCAGTGTTGTTGACTAAAATCGCCATACATAGTTGATTTTTTTCAATTTTTGCCTCAAAAACATAGCTTATTACCTCACTTGCACAAGCTCATTCCAATGAGGGGTCATAAGCTATTTCCTTTTATCAATAAAACAAATCTTCTTTATCACAGGAAACGAGCACTGACCCATATTTTTATACTAATAACCAATGGCTCAGACTAGCTGGTGCAAACTCGATATTATCAAGGGCCAAACACAAATTTTGAAACCCCCCCCCCCCCCCCCCCACCATTCCCCAGATTTGCATACAAAACCGAAAATTAAAAGTCCAATCTGGCCCTCCACACTTTTATCATCTGCACATGCACAGTGGTCAGGAAGAGACCGGAATTGGCGCAAACATCATTCTTTGTTTGGCCCTAAAGTGAGTAACAATGATCTGACATCTGTGCTTTAAAATCTCCTTTTTTGAGGATGGCAGACACAAATCAATGCAAGAATTGGTGGATCCAAGGCTGTTAATGGATGATGGAAGTGAACAACGGTTGTTTCATATGTTCAGGGCTGTAACTTTATAATAATTATAAAAATTATTTTATGTTTCCCATTTTCAGGACGTACACCTGATGTCATCGTTTTTGCTAATGATTAATCCACTGTTTGTTAAGTATTCCTTCCCAATCCTTCCATTAACCCTTCCTGTTAAACTCCTAAGCTTTTTGGTTAAGTTTTATTGAAATTATTTATTAAATTTCTTGGGAGTTTAACGTGTATTACAGAATATGTATTCTGTTTATCCCTAGGGTTACGTCCTCACCCTAGGGGTGTTAGGTCGTTTTACTCTTGCATCTTCTATCCGATGTATTGTTTTTTCTTCGTATGAAGATCTAGCTTTGCTTCTGGTAGCATTTAAATTGGTTACTGACTTTGGGCCTTTTTGTGTGCCTGACATCTTGTTTCCGTTTTTTTTCCTTGATGTTGTTTACATTGGCAACATCCTCAAATATATGTAGTATTTTATATTATATTACTGTAGAATTACTGTAGGATACATTGATTATTAGGGCCCCGCCGAGAGGCGGACGCCCTATAGTGATTGCTCTGTCCGTCCATCCGTCCGTCCGTCCGTCCGTCCGTCCGTCCGTCCGTAATCCTTCTCTCTTAATAGATAAGGTTTTGATATTTGACATGTGGGTATATTATCTCAAGACGATGTGTCGCATACCATGGTTGCTATGCTTTGACCTTGAACTTTGACCCCAAGGTCAAATTATTCTGAATTCGGGATTCTTTTCTGACAAGTTCGTGTCCGGGCTGTAACTTTTTTCCCTTAATAGATAGGGTTTTGATATTTGCTATGTGGATAGATTATCTCAAGACGACGTGTCGCGTACCAAGGTTGCCATGCTTTGACCTTGAAGTTTGACCTCAAGGTCAAGTTATTCCGAATTCAGGGTTCTTTTCTGACAAGTTCGTGTCCGGGCTGTAACTTTTTTCCCTTAATAGATAGGGTTTTGATATTTGGTATGTGGGTAGATTATCTCAAGACAACGTGTCGCGTACCAAGGTTGCCATGCTTTGACCTTGAAGTTTGACCTCAAGGTTAAATTATTCCAAATTCGGGGTTCTTTTCTGACAAGTTCGTGTCCAGGCTGTAACTCTTTTCCCTTAATAGATAGGGTTTTGATATTTGGTATGTGGGTAGATTATCTCAAGACAATGTGTCGTGTACCACGGCTGGCATACCAAGGTTGCCATGCTTTGACCTTGAACATTGACCTCAAGGTCAAATTATTCAGATTTTTTTTTTTTTTCTGACAAGTTCGTGTCCAGGCTGTAACTTTTTTCCCTTAATAGATAGGGTTTTGATATATGGTATGTGGGTAGATTATCTCAAGACGATGTGTCGCGTACCACGGTTGCCATGCTTTGACCTTGAACTTTGATCTCAAGGTCAAATTATTCCGAATTCGGGGTTCTTTTCTGACAAGTTCGTGTCCGGGCTGTTACTTTTTTCCCTTAATAGATAGGGTTTTGATATTTGGTATGTGGATAGATTATCTCAAGACGACGTGTCGCGTACCAAGGTTGCATGCTTTGATCTTGAAGTTTGACCTCAAGGTCAAATTATCCAGATTTTTTTTTTTTTTCTGACAAGTTCGTGTCCGGGCTGTAACTTTTTTCCTGTAATAGATAGGGTTTTGATATTTGGTATGTGAGTAGATTATCACAAGACGACATGTCGCGTACCAAGGTTGCCATGCTTTGACCTTGAAGTTTGACCTCAAGGTCAAATTATTCAGAATTTTGGGGGTTTTTTCTGTCAAGTTCGTGTCCGGGAAGGGATTTTAATCAGATTTTACCTATTGCTTGAAATATTTTAGTATTACGGTTCACATCAGTTTATACCTAACATCGGTTAGTTGCTGTGGGGCCCGCAGAGATGGATTCCATCTCCGTGATATCTAGTTATTCCAGTAGTGCAGCTAATAATATTTGGATTTTGTCCTCACTTAGAATCTATCAGGATGCCCTTGGGCTCATAATGTTCCCTTTGGGAACTTAGGCATTTTTTCTAAAAAATTTTTATAAATTTTTTAATTAAATTTTGATTGCGATTATTCATGTATCTTTATCATATATTTTGTTGTGGAATTTGTAGGGGTGCTATCGACTTTGTCGTTTGATTGTAATTATGAAAGCTTACTGATCTAATGCAAGGCGAGGAAGTCTTCCTCGGATTTACATTCTTGTTGCCTTGACTGTAGTCGATGCACTCCTACGGCTTCTTGTCCAACTTGTGTACATTGGCATGAAAGACGTTGGAGACGGGTGTCGCGGTTGATGACGGTGAGGTTCCTATGCCGGAACTCTCACCGTAATATAATTCTAGTTGTTCAGTTTCTGTTTCAGACGAACATGAACATGGTGATAGTATGGTGACACCCATCCAAAGTGTGCGACCGTCGTCGCGATCTGTTGAGCAAATAGAGCTAGTTGCAAGGTGCTTATGAATATAAGCAAGGATTAAGGCCTTTAGTTAGTGTTCTTAATCCCTTACAAGCAGATAGCTCGACCGGTGAAGCGGTTTCTCCATCCGTGGGAGCCGTGACACCGGGTAAGTGTATTGCGGTCAAAGAAAGTGTAGATTTGTGTAGAGCGGGCACCTCAAAATCAAAAGTTTACCCAGCGACGACGGAAATAGGGAGGAAGTCAGCAAGTTTCTTTTCGGAAGGCTTGGCGAGGTCTAATAAGACTGCGAGCGGAGGAGGCCCCTCTCTAACCCAACAACATTTGGGGCCAATTGTTGTTTTGAGAGCCAGAGCATACGTCCACCCACCGCCCGGGATGCTCCATCTAGACTGCAGCCAGGGTCAGCTTCAGTCATGGCTTCCTCTGGTACATTATAAAAGCACTCACGACCGCATGCTAGCTACCCAACTTTGGATATCCAGCCAGTTGCACGAAGACAGAGCCAGTCTTCACCCATGAAGTTGGACCAACCGGTAGCTAGCAATACGAGGCTTTGTTCATCAGGACATTTCAGAGAAGAGATCCATCTCCGGATCTTAGTCCCAGAAGTAGCAAGCAGCAAAAAAACAGAAGACTGCTACTCCTCAAGCCTGGGTAACGGACTTGCAGTGGCAGATTGCGCAGTTGATCGCAGCATCCCAGCAAGTGCAAGAGCAGTCTCCCGCAGACTCCGGTGGAGAGCTGTCAGACGGTGCTCGGTCGGTCGAGTCATCTGTACACGGAGATGCGAATGACCGAATGTCACAGCTTAATCAGTCGGATGGTGAAAGGGACAAGGAAGAGGATTTCCCTTCCCTTTTGGAACAGCATCATCAATACTATACTGACTTTGTTCCACCTGATCAGTAAGCTGCGACTACTAGAGAGAAACCACTGTCGTCTCTGAAGCAGATTTCATGTGGAGGAAAGAGGATGTTCTTTCCTTCCCGAAACAGACTCAACAGGTGTCGGAGGCCTTTGGCCATGTTAACAATGCCATATTCAACCTCTCTAATGCTGAGGGGAAGGTGGTTTCTTATCGCCATCTTCAATAAATATACCGTTCCTTGGACACGTTCATTTAAAACAGTTGGAGAAGATGTCTAGAGAGATCCTCTGCATTTAGATGAGCAGGCTGGGGATGAAAATATGTCTCTACCTGCATCATTCAATATACTCTCGGAAGTGATGGAATATGCTATTTCATCCAATAGAGCAAATCTGGATGCGATGTCCTACGCAGATCACCTCACCAGAGCGATGGCACGTCTTAACAGGAAGGTATTTGAGGACGTTTGTTCCTCGCTTAGAGTTCTTTCCAGGGCAGTCATGTATGCCACAAATTGGGAGATGATCAGATGTGATGCTGCCCTTTCATTGTCAACACTTATAGACGACACGGTGAAAAGCTTTTCCGAGTCGCTCCGGTCTCTGGATATACTCTATTTGACGACGAGCTTTCATTAGTCTTTGAACAGGCTACAAGAAAGATACGAGTACACTGCTACTGAGGTCACAACACGCTTCAGCAGACCGGGGTAAGCAAGGCTGTTCCACTTAAATCAGCTAAGGGAACTCCTCGTGAGGGTACAATAAAACCTCTCATACTTACTCCGGAGTTCGTCAATATAGCGACTCGGGAAAGGGGCGCAGGTCCATACTATAGGTCAGATGCCTCTAAGCCGATGGGATGAGGTTCTTTGTGGGAATGACGTAGTTTCTCCTTCCGTAAGCCTTGTTAGTCGCATAGGTGATGAATAAGACCTCTATTGCTTACCAGTCGACGAAAGGTTATCAACTTCGCGAGAAACTGGATTTATGTCACAGAAGATCAGTGGATAAAAGTGTTGTCTCGGAAGGGCTACGGCTATGATTCCGAACAAAAAACACCACTTTCAAGATGTCCGTGTTGGACAAATCTTTCGGCGGATCCTTTCGAAAGGGAGTCACTCCTAGTGGCGGTAAGGCTCTCTTATTGAAGGAAGCAATAGAGGTCATTGAGCATAGACTTATATTGCTTTCCACTTAGCGGAAGGTTATCAACCTCGCAAAAAAGTGGATGAATATTGTGGAAGATCAGTGGATGAGAATGTAGTCTCGGCAGGCCTGCGGCTATCAGTCTGAGCAAGCTCCACTTACAACAAGTACATGTTGGACAAATCTTCTGGCGAATTCTTCCAGGAGAGTCTCTCCTTGTGGAGTTATAATCTCTCCTATTGAAGAAAAGCAATAGAGGTCGTCGAAAAATCTTTCGGCGGATCCTTTCGAAAGAGAGTCACTCCTAGTGGAGGTAAGGCTCTCTTATTGAAGGAAGCAATAGAGGTCATTGAGCATAGACTTATATTGCTTTCCACTTAGCGGAAGGTTATCAACCTCGCAAAAAAGTGGATGAATATTGTGGAAGATCAGTGGATGAGAATGTAGTCTCGGCAGGCCTGCGGCTATCAGTCTGAGCAAGCTTCACTTACAACCAGTACATGTTGGACAAATCTTCTGGCGAATTCTTCCAGGAGAGTCTCTCCTTGTGGAGTTATAATCTCTCCTATTGAAGAAAAGCAATAGAGGTCGTCGAAATATTCTCCAGATTTTTTCAAATCACCTGTTTTTTGTCCTGAAGTCGGATGTATAGTGCAAAGATAGGCTGAGACAACTGTCTTATTTGGAATAGAGCCGTTAGAGGGAATAGGTACATCTTTTCCGTCTCGGTGTTGTATTCCTTGGCTTCAAGACATTTAATGTCATTGTGGATGCCATAGTAGCCTTATGTACTGTTACAGCAGTCTTTTCTTGCGGCTATTGTTGTAAGTCTCCATTTAGCGAGCTTTTAAGGCCACAAGTGACACAGATATGTCTTCAAGTAGACGAAGACATATAACTGCGTAGATACCTTGAGATTACTGTCTCTTTGGGTATTACAACTATTAGAATACCGGCTTGTCATCCCCAACCTTGCGTGACGATGGTTGTAAGTCTCCGTTTAGTGAGCTTTCAAAGTTACATCAAGATATCTGTCTTCACAGAGAAGAAGACTTCTCGCTACGTTATCCAGGCTCTGACCGCTTATCTTTTGGGAATAAAACCGATACAGTTGCAGTGCTTTTCGGTTTGTTCTAGGTGTCATAGACTTCAGTCTTATTGTTTACACCATAGTAGCCTAGCTGGAATCATGAGTGAGATTGTTTCAGTAATTATGCAGTGACATAACTGAATTTATTATCTCTTGGGACTGCTGTCTCTTTGGGAATTTAGGGCTGTTAAATAGCGGCTCTTCATTCCCCACCTTGCCCGGCGATAGTTGTAAGTCTCCGTTCAGTGAGCCTTCAAGTTTGCAACTTACACCTATATATCTGTCTTCATGAAGATGAAGACTTATAAGCTACGGCTAGCATTGTAAGTCTCCTTAGTGGGCTTCTAAGGCCATTGTTATCAGCCTTTTATTGTCTTCACGTATAGGAAGACCTTTAGCTGGTTCAGCTAGGCTGAGTTCATTGTCCTATCGGGCATGATACCGTATGTTAGAGGAGGTTATTCTTTTCCTACCAGTATGGTTTGGTGTTAGTTATATGAGGCGGTAAGCTCCATTAATGATGGCATATTTACCTAGTGTGATTATGTCAATACGGTGTATTTGTTCATCATGTCCCTCTCCGTCCTTAGTGACATTATGGAGGCGGTTCCTATTCTATTTGATGACTATCACAAGAGCGATTCAAGTAATGCGGTGAGGGTGGTGGGGGAGGGTTCGATATGAATTGTTTGTCGAACTGCACTCCTTGTCAGTGTGTTAAGAAGTGATTACAGAGCAGGACGTAGTTTTCTACCCGTAAGCCTTGTATGCATTTAGTATATACATGCCTTTCATGGCTTCGCAATTGGTGACTGGGTCATGTTCTAACGGTGACCTCATGGGCACATCCACTTTTTAGTTGGTTTGTTTCCTGTCATTGTTGGTTTATAAGTTATATACAAGCATATGATTCTTTATCAATAAAATTGCTATCCTCCGTGTACCTGTATGGTTGACGTATCGGTTATCTGGGCGACATTCTCCAATGTGGCAATTAGTCCACTCTGAAAAGTTTCGCTCAGAGCGGTCTGGCCTTTTCTTATGACGCATGAGTTTATTACTCAGTTAACTGCATATTAACATCATATTATTCATCCAGTTTCCTGGTTACACTTGTATCACTTGGTCATACCGTGATTACGTGCTGTGTTTAGAAGAGTACATGTGGGATTTCATTGTTCACGTGCATATGTGTATTCATTAGGCAGACGCATTATTGTACAGATTATATAAATTCTGGCTCTCCTTATAGAGCTCATGAGAATTATGGGGCTATTTGGATCAGTTATGGAACTGCCAATAGGCCGTCTATGCATATGTTCTCATTTATTGGCATCATTATTTGGAGTAATATATTCTTCGATGAACAGTCATTGATTGTAACAGACCTATGAAACAATGAATTATTTCGGAGATGGTCCTTGACGGGTCTGTTAATCATAGCTCATTCCATGTTCTAATCCAGGTTTCTATGAGATACAGTACACATTCTCATATAATCGCACATGTCAATAGGAGTGTTATTATTGGAATTAATTGTTCACCTGAACGGGGTCGCCTGTTGGTTGCCTTAGAAGCGTGTTTTCTCTTCAGACACTTTCAATAGGGATTCTGTTGGACAAGTGTATGGTTGTACTCATTATATCACCGGTTTTCGACCTATCTACGTATTCTGTCTCTGGTTTATGTTAGAAGCGTGCGCTATTAATTACCGTGATCGGCATGATAGCCTTGGCTTCTGAAGTGGCGTTAAGCACCAATAATTAATAATAATTAATATTTAGGTGCCTGATGGATGAATATATATTGTTTAATTGGTACTGCTTTTCACTGATTCCAGAGTGCTCCCCTCTTTGTTTTGAAGAATATTCCTTTGAAAAATGGGGTGGGGTGGATTTTTGTAAAATCTCCGGCTTGTTAAGTGTGTAACTATTAGTGAAGCTGTTTTGTCTGTAGATTATATCTGATCCTAGATACAGTTTGTTTATTATTTATATTTGGCATATGTTTGTGGAGGTAACTCTCTCACTCTCAAATACGCCATCCTAATTTATGGGGCTTAGTCCGGACTAGCCTTAAAAATTGGGGACTTGTTACACCCAACTAGCATAATCATTCATGCTAAGAATATGGAATTACTTGGATATGGTTCCTTATTTATGATATGTCTTCTCTATTATTGTATAGAGAGACATACATGTAATTCCTTTTAAATTTAATTTCTTTTCACCTTGGAATGCAGGCTTAGGAGCTATGTTTAGTCTGCTAATTCTAAAGTCCTAGGCCCTCTACCTTTTTACAATCCAGCTAGTCTGGACCATTGGTTATTAGTATAAAAATATAAATTTAAAGTAATTTGTATATTTTTTATACTTACCAATGGCCCAGACAGGGATGGCCCTCCCATGAGTGGGCACTCATACCTACCTGCTGAGTTATTATTAGTACGCTTATCTACAAAGAATGGTGTTGTCGCCAATTCTGGTCTCTTCCTGATCACTGCGCATGCGCAGATGATAAAATTATGGAGGGCCAGATAGGACTTTTAATTTTTGGTTTTGTATGCAAATTTTGGGGATTGGGGGTTCAAAATTTGTGTTTGGCCCTTGATAATATCGAGTTTGCACCAGGTAGTCCCACCCATTGGTCAGTATAAAAAATATACAGATTACTTTAAATTTATCATTTTCTCAGGTTTCCATGAGGGAGTGACTACATGTATGTGATAAAAATTATTTAATAGTTGAGCAATCTGAATGTATTGCCATTCACATGTGGGTGGTCAATATATTCAGATTACTAAACTATCATATAAAAGTTTGAAAATCATTGTGAAGCTTCACCAGCAAGACATATATAAAACAAGAGGTATGCATCAGAGATGCAAGCGTCAAGTTGTGATGGCAATCAGAGAGTGTTGCATGTCCATAGCCCAGTTATCAATCATATCCTGGTTGTCAAATCTGGAACCTTTGTTCAAGTTATAATGCTAACAAGTTCAGAATTCGTAAAAATTATTTAATTAAAGCCCATAACTATGTAAAGAAAAATAGGGCTGGGTCAGTTTTCGAACTCGCGATATTATTGCAAAAGACCTGCATGTCAAAAATTAGTCAAATTGGAGAACGTTTGCTCAAGTTATTGTGCTAATGAACTCAAAATTCATAAAAATTGACTAAGGCCCATAACTCTGTAGAAAAAATCAGGCCGGCCAGTTTTCAAATTTGCTTGAGATATTATTGCAAAAGACCTGTTTTCTAACTTGCTTGAGATATTATTGCAGAAGACCTGATTGGCAATTGTTAGACAAATCGGAGAACGTTTGTTCAAGTTATTGCTCGAACTAGCTCAAAATTTGTAAAAATTGACTAATTAAGGCCCATAACTCTGTAATAAAAATCGGGCCGGGCCAGTTTTCAAATTCGCTTGAGATATTATTTCAAAAGAACTGTATGGCAAATATTAGTCAAATTAGAGAACGTTTGTTCAAGTTATTGTGCTAACACTGAGGATGCCCAGATGCACGCAAACCATTGCCAAACCATAGGTCTCTGTTATTAACCCAACTCGACCAAAAAATCTTGTTTATATTTAAAGGGTAAAGTTTGTTGAAAAATATGTTCACAGGTGATATCATACTTTAGTTTTTGATTATGGAAAGCAATATTTCATTATGTTGCCTAAGTGCATAAAAAGTTTTTTTTTACTCCTGTTATGAACTTTATGGCCTCAGGATATGTGATCCACTGCAATTATGATGATGTATTCTAGACAATCATAAATTTATTCGTTGAGCTTTTTAAAAAAAACTCTACATATTGTTTGATGAAGTCTGTGTGTGGGCGGGCAGGTTGATGAATGGGCAAAGCTTGATTTTCTTGTTAGTATGATAACTTGAATAAATATCAGTGGATTTAGTGTGTGAGTCTTTGGTAATAATGTCTTGAATGGGTTCGATAACTGATATGGCTCAGCCATACTGTATGGAGTTAAGGGCCTTAATTAGTGTATTTTTGCCTGTTTTCAGCTTGTTAGCGCAATAACTTGAACAAATATTAATGGATTTGGTCAAAATTTGGTATGTCTGTCTTTCTTAACAATGTCTTGAATGGGTTTGAAAACTGGTATGGTTTGTCCATACTGAGCAGAGTTATGGCCCTTAATTAGTTAATTTTTGCCAGTTTTAAGCTCATCAGCTTGATAATTTGAACAAATGTCAGTGGATTATGTCAAAATTGTGTGTGGGAGACTTTCTTAGCAGTCTTTTGAATGAGTTCGAAAACTGATACGGTTTGGCTATACTGAGCAAAGTTATGGCCCTTAATTAATTTTTGCCCGTTTTCTGCTTGTTAGCGCGATAACTTGAATAAATATCTATGAATTTGGTCAATATTTGGTATGGGACACCTTCTTAACAGTGTCTTGAATGAGTTAGAAAACTGGTACAGATCATCCATACTGAGTGGATCTATGGCCCTCAGTTAGTCAATTGTTGCCTGTTTTCTGTCTATTAGCACAATAAAACTTGAATAATGTCTTGAAGGGAATCGAAAACTAGTGTGGTTTGGCCATACTGAGTGGAGTTATGGCCCTTACTTAATTAATTTTTGCCTGTTTTCAGCTTGTTAGCATGATAACTTGAACAAATATCAGTAGATTCGGTATGCAAGACTTTCTGAACAATGTCTTGAACGAGATTGAAAACCAGTGCAGTTTGACCATACTGAGGAGAGTTATGCCCCTTAATTACTTACTTTTTGCCTGTTTGCAGCTTGTTAGCGCTACCTTGAACAAATATCAATGAAGCCTCACAGATGCAAAAAAAAGACCCTGAGCCCCCTTCCCCACCCCAACCGCATTGGCATTGCATAATCCTTGTTATCTTTGTTGCGCTAAAATGTCAAATCTTAGCTGACCATACTGTGGAGTACTGCTAACTATTTACCAAACCATCCAGTGCTGTTCACAAAAGTCACCTTTAAAAATTTATTGTTAGCAGCTTAAAATGTGGCAATATCGGACTACCTGTCAGTCTGTTACCAACAAGTTTTTAAACTTAATAATTTTTACCTCAACTTGACAAAGTCGAGCTGAGCTATTGCCATCACTTCTCGTCCGTCGGCATACATACGTACCTCCGGGCGTACAGACATCCCCAATTTCCTTTTGCACACCTCACAGGTCGCATTTATGATCAGATTGCTTTGAAACTTGGTGTGCTTGTTTGGGGTGACCTCTAGATGGGAGCTATCAATTTTCTTCAATTTCCGTAAAAAAATGTTGCCGCGGCCAACATTCTTAGAACTTAGTTTAGTCAGAAGACCTAAATATTTCCCTTTGGCACACCCTACAGGTCACATTTATGATCGGATTGCTTTGAAACCTGGCATGCTTGTTTGGGGTGACCTCTAGATGGTAGCTATCGATTTTCTTCCATTTCCGTCCGTCAAAAAATGTTGCCGCTGGCAACGATCTTTGAACTTAGTATAGTCATTCATCAATATACTCCTTTGGCACGCCGTACAGAGCACATTTTTGATCAGATCGGTTTGAAACTTTGTATGCTTGTTTGGGGTTACCTCTAGATTGAAGCTATCGATTTTCTTCCATTTCCGTCAAAAATAGTTGCCATTGGCAACAACCTCTGATGAACTTAGTAAAAACTTAGTGCAGTTAAGCATCAATATTTCCCTTTGACACACCCTGCAGGGCACATTTATAATTGGATCGCTTGTAAACTTGGTGTGCTTATGTGGGGTGACATCTATATGGGAGCAGTCAATTTTCTTCCATCTCTATCAAAAAATGTTGCCACTGACCTTTAAACTCAGTTTAGTCAGACCTCAATATTTCCCTTTAACACACCGCTCAGGACACATATATGATCGGATCACTTTGAAACTTGGTATGTGTGTTCGGGGTGACCTCTAGATGTGAGCTATTGCTTTTTTTCTTTTCCATAAAAAATTATTGTCATTATCACCAGCCTTTGAACTTACTGCATTTGTGCATCAGCTTATCCCGTTTGCACTCTCTGCATGATATATTTATGAATTTCCATAAAAAAAAACAGAAAAAAATGCATTGTCACAAGCAATGACCTTCTACTTAGTGCATTTGTGCATTAACATCTTCTTTTGGCATGCCTCAGAGGGCACATTCATTATCAGGTTGTTTTGAAACTGTGTATGCTTATGCAGGGTGACAAAGATAGGAGCTATTGATTTTCTTTTCATTTCCATCAAAAACTGTTGCTGTTAGCAACAATCTTTGAATTTATTACATTTGTGCATCAACATTCTTCTTTGACATGGGCTACAGGCCACATTTATCATAGGATTGTTTTTGAAGTTTGTGTGCTCATTAGGCAAGAACTTTAGATAAGAGCTATTGATTAGCATTTATTTCTGTGAAAAGTGTTGCCATTTACAATAACCTCTGAACATACTGCATTTGTGTATCAACATTCTTTAGCCAGTCATACAGTTTACATTTAAAATGCATGGATTACTCTGACGTTGTGCTCACACAGTGCTGTTATGTTGACATTTCATCAAATAACATTGGTACCAATGATCTTCAATTTTGCCATTTCATGTATAACATGCCAAGTTAAAGTTTGTCAAGTTCAGCTACAGTGTCATTGACACTTTCATTAAAACACTTTGTGGAATGACGTCATATTTGATATGCAAGTACATCTTATTGATGTCTTGCCCCATATTCAGTGCAGGTGTTATTTGGAGTATTTTGTTGGCGTTACTGCCCTTTTTTTGACTTTCACTTAATTTTTACCACTCATCACACCTCCGGTGCGAACTTGCAACCTTTTTTTTTTTTAGCTCACCTGACTGAAAGTCAGGATGAGCTGTAGTGACCACTCACCATCCGGCGGCCGCCATCCGTCGTCCATGAACATGGTGTTTGCACCTGCTCCTCCTAAGCTGCTGAATCAATTTTAATTAAATTTGAGGTGATTGTTTGTCCAAATCAACAATCCCAGCCCCATAGGGAGGGGGTGGGGGAAAATGCTTCAAAATTATTCAAAAATATTCTCATGAACCAGTGGGTGTATAATGACTTGATATTTGGTATGGAGTATCCTTTTGAGGTGTAGAATCAAGTTTGTTCAAACAAAGTTCGTGGATAAATATCTTCCTTTGTAATGGAAGGGGGCAAGATTTTTGGCCCCGCCCAAAATTTATATTTTCTGAACTGATGGTCTGATTTGAACCAAATTTTATTAGTGGTATTATTGAGTCATGACTACTTTATTCATACAAAAAAAAATTTATTTTTCCTGTGTCCCGGGGGGAACACTAGGAGCTAAAAACAGAAATATTTTCAAATGCCCATATTTTCCGAACCACATAGAACAGAGAACTGTTATTTGATATGAAGCATCCTTAGGACCAGTAGAATTGATTGGTAAAAAAATTGCCATCGGTTATGTCAGGATGTTCTACAATGGGCAAAAATGCGGAATCGGCATATTTGCAAAAATATTTTAAAAATTTTCCTCCAAAACCACTGATAAGAATCTTTTGTTATTTGGTATACAGCATCCATAGGGGTTCAGATACAAGTGTGTTAAGATGAAGCCCCTCAATACAGGAGCCTGAATTTTTAACTTAGGGCAATATGGGGAATGATTTTAAAAATCTTCTTCAGTCAGAATGCTTTCATATTTGGTATGCAAAGTCTTCAGGGGGGGGGAGGGGGGGGGGGGGGGGGGGTCAGATTCAAGGTTGTTCAATTTGGGCCCCTAGATTAATATTTGGGCTCTATGAGGAAATTTCTTTAAAAATCTTCTTATTCAGATCCATCAGTTAGAATGCTTTCATATTTGATGTACAACATATTTAAGAGGGGAGGGGGGGGGGGGGGGGGGCAGATTCAAGTTTCAAGTTTCTTCAAATCGAGTGCCTGGGTTAATATTTGGGCTCCCTATGGTAGCCCGAATTTTAACTTAGTGCAATATAAAGGAATTTCTCTAAAAATCTTCTTTAAATCCACCAGTTAGAATGCTTTCTTATTTGGCTTATTTGGTATACAATACCTTTAGGTGTGGTGGCGGGGGGGGGGGGGGGGGTCAGATTCAAGTTGTTTCAAATCAAGTCCCTGGGTTAATATTTGGGCTTCCTATGGTAGCCCGAATTTTAACTTAGTTCAATATGAGGGAATTTCTTTAAAAATCTTTTTCAGATCCACCTGTTAGAATGCTTTCATATTTGATATACAACATCTTTAAGTGGGTCAGATTCAAGTTTGTTCAAATTGAGTGCCTGGGTTAATATTTGGGCTCCCTATGGTAGCCCAAATTTTAACTGAGTTCAATAAGAGGGAATTTTTAAAAAAATCTTCAGATCCACCACTCGGAGTGCTTTCATATTTGGTATACAACTCTCCATGGGATCCCCGGGAAGTGAATAAGTGTCTGTTCACTGTGGTAAAAAGGCTCCGTTTTACTGATAAAATAGGACCCTGTCACCAATGCTTGGGAGGTGCAAACCCTCTCTAAAATGGGCAACATGGCTTATTAATGCTCACCCCTGGTCTTGAGTTGATACTCATGTTGTGGTCATGATCAGGGACCATCCATGAGGGCAACTAGGACGATTGTGTCGCCCTTCTAAGCCCAAAGTCATCTAGAAAAATAGTCGGGGCAATTTCAGGTCGTCCTCTAAAAATTGGCCAAAATGAAGAAAGGCTGAACTGAGTGTTCCGAGGATTATTTTCAAGAATCGAATATGTGCTTGAGTGTGATAAATGGGCATTTTAATTCATAAAATAAACGACCATTTATTTGAAATCACACAACAATCAATTGTCCATTGTCGCATTTTTTATTTCTATTTTGTTCCATTTCAGTCGGATCTTCAAGTGTCGAAACGAATATAGGTGACTTACGCGACTCAACAAAATAACCCAGTTTGAAAGTACGTTACCTCGCTTAGGATACCAAAAATGTATTCACAACGGACGTATTTTCTAACACCGTATTTTTATTTCGTTTTGCTGACGACTGTTAACTGTTGGGCCTTCTATTCCCAGAAAAAATGCGAATGGAATTGAAGCACATGAAAAAAGCTTATGTGATCACAAGAAAAGCTTTGTACAGGGCACAAGTGTGCATGTGAAGGATCTTGAAAAAGGGGTCCTCCTAAACACGGTAAAGACACGAAATGATGCGGTTGACACCGGAATGCCATAAAAATGATGCGGAATGACATTTATTTTACAAAATACTTGACCCCAGAATGTATTTTGTTTACTGACTAACAAAGTACCTTCTTACATCTGGCCCTGTTCACAGTTTCAGACTTAGGAAATTATTAGCTTAATAGACTTTGGTGAAAGGCAATCACAGGAGGTTGCTGGGGGATTGGCACAAAGAAGAGGGGAGGGGTCATGAAGGAGAGGGTAGCAGTTGGGGATTTTCAGTCAATAATTACTTTGTGATTTTGTAACCTGGCATAGATGCATCATAGACAACTGGACCTGGATTAATCAGACATTAATGGAGGACCACAAGCTGGAAATATGAAGGGGCGGCAGGGGGGTGGTACATAAATATTCTTAATTTTCCCCACTTACCAATGAAGTCTCCCTACTTGACTCTGCAGTCTCCCCATTTTTTCTGGAGGGAGACATGAAGTCTCTCTAAAATTCCCCCCTAGGCTGGTCCCTGGTCATGATTAGCCATTGTGCAAAAATATGTAACCTTAAACACCAATAAATAATAATAATAATAATTTGGTATACAACATCTTTGGGGGATGGGGCGGGGTCAGATTCAAGTATGTTCAAATCGAGTGCCTTGGTTAATATTTGGGATCCCTATGGTAGCCCAAATTTTGACTTAATTCAGTATGAAGGAATTTGTTTAAAAATCTTCTTCAGATCCACCACTCGGAGTGCTTTCATATTTAGTATAGAAAATATTGAGGTTTGACTAAACTAAGTTCTAAGAACGTTGGCGGTGGCAACATTTTTTGACAGAAATTGAAGAAAATCGATAGCTCCCATCTAGAGGTCACCCTAAACAAGCATATCAGGTTTCAAAGCAATCCAATCATAAATGTGCCCTGTAGGGTGTGCCAAAGGGAAATATTGTGGTCTGTCTAAACTAAGTTCTAAGAACGACTGAAATTGAAAAAAATCGATAGCTCCCATCTAGAGGTCACAACGAGCATACCAAGTTTCAAAGTGATCTGATCATAAATGCGACCTGTGAGGTGTGCCAAAGGAAATTGTGGACGTACATACTAATGTACCAAAATACTAACGTACGTACATACGTACGTACGCCGACGGATGAGAAGTGATGGCAATAGCTCAGCTTGACTTTGTCAAGTTCAGCTAAAAATCATCTGGCATGGACAACAGAGTTATAAATAATTAAATAACTTCTTCCCTCTTATTTATTTATTTATTAAGATTTAATAACACTTTAACAGCCAAGGTCATATCATTTCAGTGACAGTTTTATGGGTGGAGGAAGCCGGAGTACCTGGAGAGAACCACCGAGCAATGACGAGCAGCAGCCAGCTCCCCAACATCGTAACTCGGCACTGCAGCTCAGGCAGGGTTAGATTGGTTGAAGACGTGCACCATCGACGTGCAGTATGCCTTAGTACACAGCATCATGAACAATCGGGGTTAAGTGCCTTGCCCAAGGACACAACGCGGGAGTCCGAATTGACCGAGATGGTCACCCATCTAAGGACTAACCAGGCTCGACGTTGCTTAACTTCGGTGATCTGATGAGAACTGGTTACCGCATCCCCTTCATTCCTCTGTAATGTTAACTAGCTATAGATACTAATTATACCCCCACTTTCAATGAAATGGAGGTATACTGGATTGCATGCGTCCATCCGTGCGTCCATCTGTGCATCCGTCCATCCATGTGTGAGTCCATTCGAGAATATTCATAACTTTCATAACTTAAGTAAATTATTATTTTCTATAATATTTGTTGGTCATAGGTATGCCCACACTAGTTATTTTTTTTTTATTACTTGTTTTTATTACTTGTTCACTTAGAAATTGTGTCCGTCCGTGCCACATTTTGTCTGTTCAGCCTGTATCTCGGGTATCGAATGTTCTATTGCTATGAAATTTGCCGTGTCCACTGCTTATGGTATAGGCTTTAAAAAATGGATCCAACAATATTTCTCACATTCTCCTTTTTAGAGTTATCCCCCTTTTTTGACTTAGAAATTGTAGGAAATAGACATTATTTGTCTTTTCAGCCTGTATCTCAGGTATGGGTTATCAGATTTCAGTGAAATATGGCATGCAGTTTGCCTATGACAAAGGCTTCTGCCTCATTGCATAAAACTTCCAAACACCAAACAATTTACCATGCCTGTTGACTTAGAAATTGTTAGAAATTGTTATACCCCTACTTTCGAAGAAAATGGGGGGGGGGGGGGGGAGGGTATACTGGATTACATGCATCTGTCCGTCTGTGCGTTTGTCCGTGTGTGAGTCCATCTGAGAATATTCATAACTTTCATTATTTTCTATAATATTTGTTGGTCATAGGTATGCCCACACTAGGCAGTACTCCATGTGGGGGTATGCACCGGATGACAGTCCAGCTTTTGTTGAATCCATCTTTATACAACTATTGTCAGGTGAGTTTCTCAAACCCCATGGGGGCCTCTTGTTTTAAATTTTTGTCTAAAAAATACGGTATGGCTTAGAATGGACTTGTTTGGTTCATTCTAGAGAGGTTCCTTAAGCCAGTTATTTTTTAGATAAAAAATTTAAAAAATTTTCCTTCACTATTTTTTGCAAGTGTTGTCTGCTTTTCATGTTAAGTGAAGTGGTGAATGAATATCTACTATGCACGTGAGAATTTGGTAATTGTCCTACATTCTTGTAGTAAATTGATCATTTATACATTGGAACCCTGTTAATTGAATACTAATTTGCCAGTGAAATTATTCAATTAACAGAACTATTCAGTTAACAGGAATTGGTCACTTAACCATATTAAAACTGAGCATTTATTTTATTACATTTGTTTGACAGAGCTCAAGTCAAATTTGTACAGAAGGTATGGTAAATGAGTTGGTGTTTGGACGTTTTTTACAATTAATAGGGTTATGCAGTTAAGCACCATCCAATTAAGTGAGTTCTAAGGTACTATTGAACAAAGAAGACTTTAACTTCTTTCAGAACTGATCAATTTTGTACAAGAAAAATAAATGTTAATCAGTGTAAGTGGGAGGCTTGTGGACATGCTTAATGTCAAATAGTTATCAGTAAAAAATATATGTAATAAATTTACAGGAAATAAATTACACAAATTTCCCTGTTACTGGTAATATTATACCCCCACCCCCCTCAACAACTATACTGGAATCAGCTTGTCCATCCATCCATCCATCCATCCAGATATGTTAGCCAGCATGGGAACCTGTGTTTCTGCAATTTTGAGATAGATCAACCATGCCACTGCAGAGTTACTGCCCTTTTTGACTTTGAATTTGTGATCCATGCACACAACTTTGTCCAAATGTATTCCTTCATTTTCCTGTAAATTTTTTATGAACCTGACATTAAAATACTGTGGGAACCTGTGTATCTGTAATCTTGAGATCAATCAGCCATGTCATCGCAGAGTTATTGCCCTTTTTGACTTAGAATTTATTTTACATGGACACAACTCAGTCCAAGGTTGTATTCCTTCATTTTCAGGTGCATGTTTTTAAAACGTGTGACAGAGATTAACCTGCATGGAAGCGCCTACATTTTGAGATTGTTTGGCCTCATTTTGTCATGTATTGCCCCTTTTAGACATTTTTTCTTGTTTTTATTTTTGCAGCCTTCATCATTTTGTCTGTGCTTATTCAGTCATATTTTGAAAAACTTAGTACAGAGATTAGCCTGCATGGGAAATTTGGCCCCTGTGATTTTGGAATTGGCCAGACTTATTTTGGCTAAGCTGTTGCCTTTTTTCAAATCAGGTGTTTTCATGATCTACTTGGTGTGGAAGGTGGAGTGTATTCTTTGTCCCATTGGGACAGACACCTCTAATTTGGAGCTGGCTTGTCCTCTTATAATTTTGCATGGATTAGGAAGTGTGGAAAATTCACTGAATACAGCCAATTCATAGGTAAAATATTAAAAATTTATTTCCTGCAATAAATATGTTGTAAGAAAATGTTCTTCAAGACCATTTTTATGTCATTTTTTTTAAATAAAATTCCCCATTGAAACCCTGGGAAAGTGGAGCGATGCTTGTGTAATGTGATAAACAAGTTTTGTTTTACTGGACTGTAAGTTCTCTGAAGTGAGCAGAATAGATATGAATAATTGGCTAAACTTGACTTCGTACATGTACTTGTGTTGCAGTTATGATATAGTTTACATGCTGAAAGTGTTCCCCCTGGAAGTGAACCTGTGCCTGTACACGGCAGTAAACAGGCTCTGTTTTACTGGTAAAATAGGACCCAGTCGCCAGTGCTTGGGAGGTGCAAACCCTCTCTAAAATGGGCAACATGGCTTATTAATGCTCACCCCTGGTCTTGAGTTGATTCTCATGTTGTGGTCATGATTAGCCATTGTGCATAAATATGTGTCCTTAAACACCAATAAATAAATAAATAATAAATAAATGCTGAAAGTGACCTTAAACACCATTAAAGAATAAATCATCATATATTGCTCTGTTACATTTGATTTGCCTACTGGCACTATCCAATCAAATGTGACTGAGCAATGTTTCATTAACAAAATATGAAGGGGTGCGGTGGCATTGCGGTAACCGGTTCTCGTCAGATCACCGAAGTTAAACAATATCAAGCACGGTTAGTCCTTGGATGGGTGACCGTCTGAGCGATCGATTCAGACTCTTATGTTGTGTCCTTGGGCAAGGCACTTCACCCCAATTGTCCACATGGGGGCACAATGATGCCGTGTACTAAGGCGTACTGCACGTTGATGGTGCGCATGTCTTCAACCAATCTTACCCTACCTGTGCTGCAGTGCAGCATTACGATGTTGGGGAGCTGACAGCTGCTCATTGTTGCTCGGTGGTTCTCTCCGGGTACTCCAGCTTCCTCCACCCATAAAACTGTCACCGACACGATATGACCTTAGCTGTTAATGTGTCGTTAAACCATAATAAATAAATAAATAACAAATAGCAAAGTGATTCCTTCCCGGGTCAATAAGAAACCTCCTCTAATAGAGTGTAGATACTATATTCTCCCACCACTAAGGTACTGGGATATATATAAAGTCGAGCAGGACAGCTGAGAAAGATATGCCCGTTTCACTCCACCGACGTAGCACCTATCTCACCCCACCCACGTGACCAACATATTTGCATATTTAATTTGCGTCGGAACTATTTAATCATTGCAAATCACGTCTGCATACATATAAACAAACAAAATGCCTGTTTTTCTTTCGAAAGTACAACTGACTTTGTAAAGAAAAATCGGAACTCTCAACAAAAAACCTCAGCACACCTCAAATTGCTCTATCAGTTTATCGGGGGGGGGGGGGGCGGGGGGGGGGGGGGGGGGGGGGGGGAGGGAGAGAGAGGGGGGCTGTGACTCAGTAGGTAGAGGTGCAGGCTGCAAGCCGAGAGGTCATCAGTTCGAATCCCACCTGCGGCAACCGCGTTGTGCCCTTGGGCAAGACACTTCACCCCTATTGCCCCACGTGGGGGCACAGTGACGTTGTGTACTAAGGCGTAGTGCACGTCGATGGTGCACTGTCTTCAACCAATGCTAACCTTGCTTGTGTGGAGTTAGTATGTTGGGGAGCTGACAGTTGCTCGCCGTTGCTTGGTGGTTCTCTCCAGGTACTCCGGCATCCTCCACCCGTAAAACTGTCGAGGTCATGATTAGCTATTGTGCAGAAATTTGTGACCTTAAAAACACCAATAAATAAATATAAATAATCAGTTTATCAGAGAGAAATATATATCTGATATCATTGTGCTCTGTCAAACTGAAGTACAAATCTGGAAATGACGTGTGCAGGCATGTCGATTTTATTTGAGGTCGCTTCAGTGCATTAACCCTCAACATGCGGTGCTAGTCTGTGTGTTTTGAAGTATATGCTTACCACAGTTCTCGACAAGCTTTGTGAATATCTTATTGGTTTTCTTCTAGAATGAGTGCACTAAAAATGATTTATTCCTGGAAAATATGGTATTTTCTTATTAATGGCATTGCATCCCTAAAATAGTGGAAGAAAAATCATCCCCGATGGGTATCTGAGTGGGACGGGTAAATCTCACCCTCAGGGCAAGATATTTGAGCCAGACACTCGGCAAGCCTCATGTCTGGATCAAATATCTTTCCCCTCGGGTGAGATTTCCCCATCCCACCCAGATACCCATCGAGGATAATAATAGTCACAACCTGTGCTATTTCATAAAACCCAAATATGGGCTTTCCAGCACTCTACCAGTTAATACATCTGCATTATTTTTATTAGTATTCCCACCATCCTTCTACACATTGATTTCAAAAAGTTGAAATATCAGGCAGCAAAATGTTCACTTAATGAAAGTAAAAATTGAATCAACTCAACCTTGTTTTACAGAGCTCATTGAGCACTGTCAAACAGAATTGAATTGGTTAAATTCCCAGATGTATCATGAGAAAAATTTGCAGCTTGAATTCTTTATTTCAACATCAGTATGCAGAGGGCTACAGGCTGAGAATTTCAAATAATTTTATCAAAGGTTCTAGAAGCAGGAGTGGGGTGGGATGGGTGAGCTACCCCCTCTTGCCCTGAGACTAAGGACAAGGGGGCAGCATGTGCCCTGTTTCATGAGAAGTATACTAGTAGAAAAGACTTTGCTCTTTTTGAACTGTAACTGAGAAATCTTGAGTATTCGTTTCCAACGTACTTTCGGTACCAATGCCATTTTGGAGGGATGGGTATCATAGATAATGACGGAGGCTGGTTGATAATGACCAAACAAAGAAGCTATACAATCAGCAGGGTGAGCTCTAAACTAGTTTATAAAAAGATTAATTTCATGACTGATTAATATAAATGTATTGTTTCTTATGAGATTTTTAGCTGCGACTAGCAGCTCTATAAGTGGCAATGTCGGTCCCTTGGTCTGTCAGTCTGTCTGTCGGTTGGTCTGTCTGTGACCAACGAGTTTCAAAACTCAATAACTTTTGAAATACTTGATGGAATGACTTTATATTTGGCATGTAAGTGTATCTTATTGATGTCTAGGCACTGTTCAATGCATGTGTTGTTCCAATTATTTTTCTTGGAGTTGTGGCCCTTGATGAACTTAGAATTTTGTGAAATTGCACCACCCGTCGCAGCTACAGCGTCGATGTCGCGATTTTTTTCTTTATATACAGTATGTGGAGAGTGGATTGTAAAAAAATCACTTGCAGAGTGGCATTATCACTCGAAGTATCACTTTCAAATTCTATACATATGGACAAAAACACAAGCGATGTTTCAGCCAGTGAACCTCTGGGTTTATTGCTTGTGTGGAATTCCCACTCTGCGGCTGATTTAGTGATAATACACTCTACATGTACTGTTCTGCATATATTTTGAGAAATAAATTTAATGAACATTCTTTTCTGTTGACATATAGAAGTACTCATGGATAGCTCAGGTGTGAATTGCTGACCTGGACTTAAACTGGCAGAATTAACCCATAGGACACAGATGGAGCACAGGTTTTTTTTGTTGTGGTTGACAAGTTTTGCTTCTTGGGTATAATCGGACCTGGTAAATGATATTACTTTCCTCGTTTTGGTCAGTACATACTTATAAGCTGTGATATTTGTGTAAATTGTGTTTTTTGTCAATAGAAATAACAACTGCACCCTCCTGTGGGAACCCTAGGGAGTGGAGCAGTGCTTTTTACTGTGGTAACACAAGTTCTACTTTGTTAGTGAAACGAGACCAGTAAACAAGTCCTCTAAATTGGGCAGCATAGGTATAAACAATTTGCTAGAATTGACTTATCTATGTTGTGGTCATGAGATAACTATAGATACTGAAAGTGACCTTAAACACCAATAACTAATAAATATTGCCTGCACCTGACACTGATCTTTAGGAAGCTCTTTGGGAAGCTCTTCGGGAGAGCTTTTCAAGAATCAGTGTCAAATACTACTATTGCTTTGGAGTATATTAGAAAAATTGTTCACTAGTATGTTTACAAAAATATGTGAGATATGATTGAAATAAAGTGTGGTGAATATCCTAGAAAGTGTTTGAAAAGAAAGTTCTGAAAAGTATAGAGGGGGAAATTTTTTGGTTTGGTTTCGGTTTTTACTGCAAACTGGAATAATGAACCACAAGAACATGTAAAAAATGGACAAGCCGTTTTACTGTGTTTGTGCATAAACTGATCAAGCTACCTTACCTGGAGGGAACTAGCCAAGAGGTCCCTGTGGACTCTCATCACTTAGTCTCTCCAGCAAAGGGTCAATATGTCATGTGCTAATTGTCACATTTTTGCCTTATTGACTTGTCCAGTAGACGAGTCATAAAAGGAGAAAATGTAACAATGAGAACACGGCAAAGATTAGATGAACTTTATTAATTTGTTACCCTAATTTATGTTATTTACTGACTCCATAGGCTAAGCACCTGATCCCCTAGAACTTCTAAGAGTGATCAAAGGGAAATTAGGCTGAACCTAATGGAGATTCTTACTCTTGTGGTGAGTTGTGTCGTACAAAACTATTGTTTCCAAATTAACGAGTCTGAAATATTGTTTACCTTATATGTATGCTTAACAGAAAAACTAAACCGAAAACAAGTTTTTTTTCCTGAAACTGAACTGAAACCAAATCTGAAAAATCAACCCCCCTCCCAATTCTAGAAAGGTTCTTGATTTTATTCTCAGAACTGCACAAGCCCTGCAAAGGCCATATGCAGTGGTTCATAAACTGCAAATTGGCATGTTGGCGGGGCAAGTAGAGGGATGGATGGGGTGGGGAGTCACACAGATTTACTGTATACCATGTACTAACAATATAGTATTGAATATTTTATGGGTGAAATCTTACTTTGTCACAGATTTAATACATATAAGATATAATGTTCCATACAAGTGCTCAATTTATTTTAAAAGATTATTTTTGTTACCGATTTATATAAATTTTTTGTTTCTCATAATGATATTGTTTTCTTTAGATTAATAATATATTGTATATATTTTGGGAAATAAATTTAATGTAACATTCTTTTCTGTTTTTTGACTTACTTATGGACAGCTCAAGTGTGAATTCCAGATTTAGGCTTAAACTGGCAGTTTCCTGTGGTAATCCCAAGACGTCGAACTGTTTTGCTGTGGTGGACATGTAATGCTTCTTTGATATAACTGGACTCTGTAATCAATATCTCGAGACATCTAAAGTGATCAACATAATTATAAATGATTGACTTAACTTGAATTTATATTAGTGCAGCTGCCATGACACAGAAAATGACCATAAATTCCAATAAACTTAACACCTTCAATGCTGCTGGCAGATATTCCTGCTCCAAGACTGAAAATCTCTTGCCACAGAAATAGCATGATTTGGGCACATTTAACTAAATTTCTGTCCTCAAAATTGAATTGACTTTTTGACCAATGATTTCTTTAGTTAAATTTAGATAAATTTTGCATCAAATCTAGTCATGGCTGCTTCCCAGCAGCCATGACTAGATTTGATGAAAAATATTTTGAAAATGCTCAGCGGGTTAAGAGTTAAACCTGTCATAAGTCATGAATCCAATCTATTCAATTGTGTCCCTGGAGAGTCTTGAAGGACTAGAACTTAAAACTGAAATTCCAGATCCTTGAAAGAACTTGCAAATAAGGCTTTCTTGGGAAAGTTATGGAAAGTCTTTGAGAAATATATTTAGGTAATTGCTAGGCAAATTTAGGTCAGGATGTATACTTATAATAAGCTGTTGTATTTGTCTATTTTTGTTGTATAACTTGTAGGTTTGTTATCCACGGAAATAAAACCATCCTGATCCTATTTAGGTATCTGTATTCTTGTTTGGTAGACAAGTATAGGAATTATTGACTGGAAGGTATGCAAATATCAGAGATGATTAATTCTTAACCTACTGAATATTTTTACAACATTTTTCACCAAATCGAGTCATGCCTGCTATGTAGCAGCCATGACTACATTTGATGAAAAGTCCAGGAAACTTTAACTCAAGAAATCACAGGGCAAACAGTTGATTTACTTCCACAAATGACAATTTGATTAAGAATACTCAAGTTATACTGTATAATTTAAGACAAATGCCCGGGGAAGTTCTTGAAAATGCTCTGGAAAAGTCCTTGAAAATGTCCTGGGGGGCGTTCATGCTGTTAGGTGCCACTGGTGCCAATTGCACTAAAAAAAATTTTTGGCACCAAGAATACAGTATTTAGCACCAAAATAAAATATACTTTTGGTAGGTCTCAAAGGCTCTGTGGTTTATTATTTCAGAGCATTGTTTTCTATCAAATCGCTGTCTGAAAACAGAGGCGAGACAGAATTCACACCTGTCAAGTAATCTCCAGGTAATCATGACTCTTTGTTATGGATCAACTGAATTAACGGTGTATCCATTTATTATGATTCTCATCAAACCATGTCTATCTTATTAAACCATGTGTTTGTTATCTTATCAAACCAGGTCGTTGTTTCTTAACTGGTAGAGTGCTAGAAGCCACTATTAGGGCTTTAATATGAAGAGAGGTACCCCAGCCTAAAGGTGTCATATTCTGTGGATGTGCTTCACATTATCTTAGAAGTGAAATTACTTAGTCTATATGGGTTTGCCTTGTTACAATTTATGGGAGAGTGCCTCTTGGCACTCTCCCATAAATTGTAACAATGGAAAGATGCAGGAACAAATTTTTATGACCAAAAATAATTTAGCACTCTACCGGTTAATCATGCTTAATTTTTTCTAAGCCTTCTGAAGAATAATAAATTATTTGCTACTAGTTTATTTGGAGTGAATAAACAGTGTGTAAATAAAAATCAGGAATGAATTTTCTAAATGTTAATAATGTCCTTTTATTTATTTATTTTTAATTTTTGATTTTTATTACCAAGATGTTTATCAATTTTTTTTTTTTTTTTTTCAACTGAAATACTTAAAAGAACTAGGTGGTAATACTGAATTAAAGTAATGGTAATGTACTTTCAGTGCAAAAAGCTGGTTTAGCATTGCAGATGGCACCTTATTGCATTCAAAGGCTAATATATGGTCAATTTGTTCTTATTTGCAATCCATTTGCCACTAAAATCTTTCATTTGGCACCAAAAAAATTCAGTTGACACCAACAAAAATTCCACTTGACTCTGGTTGACACCAAAAAATTGAACATTGATCCTGAATTATTTTCCTGTCAAGTGTGTACGAACCCAATCACTTGAAAAAGATATATCAAAAATAAATATATTGAATTGACACATCAGATGTTACCATATCTTTTCTTATGAGCTGTACAACTAACAAAAAACTCATCCCACCTATTTTAGAAAATCGTGAAGTAACTGAAGAAAATTAATTACTCTATAGAACGACAGTCTGGAGTGTGGTCGCTCAGTGGTTACAGCATTGGACTTCAAACCAAAAGGTACATGGTTGGATCCCCATCAGGGGTAACTCTCTTGTATCCTTGGGCAAAGCACTTAATCTTGATTGCCCAGGTGAGTCACAGTGGAGCTGTGTACTAAGGCATACTGCACGCAGATGGTTCACTTGTCTTTAACCAATGCTTGTGTAGAGATAGTATGTTGGAGAGTCTGACAGTTGCTCACCATTGCCCAGTGGTTCTCTCCAGGTACTCTGACTTCCACCACCTGTCAAACTGTCTGAAAATGTCTTTAAACCCCAATAAATAAATAAATTGAGAGACAGAATTTGATCTGTGTCATCCATGTTCTGTCCGTAAGCAAGACACTTCATCCCAATTGCCTCTGTGGGAGCAACTAGCACTGTGTACTAAGGTGTAGGACATGGGCACATCGACGATACACTTGTCCTCAACCGATACTAACCCTGCCTGTATCAGGTTAGAAAATTGAAAGGTCTGGCAGTTACTTTCCATTGCTTGGTAGTTCTCTGTGACTTTCTCCACATGTAAAACTGTCTGACAAATGACCCTGACTGCCAAAAGTGTCATTAAATCCAAATAAACTTCTATTAAATAATGTAAATAACTTGTATTTAACCAACAAATTTAGTTGAAATTTTATTGTGGGGAGGGGATGGGGCCGTATATCGGGAGTTGGAACAGAGACTTCTGTTTTCAAATTTGTTTCAGGCTGGCACTCTGACCAAATGTTTTGCTCACTTGAGCAGAACACAATGGGAGCTTCAGTGATCATTTTCCATCTGCCGTCATGAACTTTATATTTCTGACTTTTCAAGAACTACTATATATATCTGATATCCCTCTGGAACGTGAAATTTAACTTAGTATGATGTGAGAAAAATTCTTTAAAAATCGTCTGCTTCAGATCCATCAGTCACAATCTGTTGATATTTGGCATACAGCCTCCTTATGGGAGTCGGATTCAAGTTTGTTCAAATGAAGTCACTAGCTTCAGGTTTGGGGTCTCTATAGGACCCCACATATAACTTAGTGCAATATGATTTATATTCTTTTCGAAATCTTTTACAGATCCACCAGTCATAATATGTTCGTATTTGGTACTCAACATCCCTGGAGGGGTCCGATTCAGGTTTGTTCAAATCAAGTTTCCTGGGTTCATACTAAGGCTCTTCTTCAGATTCACCCATCAGAATCTTTTGATAATTAGCATCCTTGGGGGGGGGGGGGGGGGGGGGGCAGATTCAAGTTTGTTCAAATCAACCACAGATTCATATGTGGGATCCCTAAGGGACTCCAAAACTTAACTTGGTGTAATATGAGAGAAATTCTTTAACAATCTCCTTCTTTATATCTACCAGTCAGGAACATTTGATATTGGGGGTGTGAGAGTGTTGAGTCAGCTTCAAGTTTGATCAAACAAGTCCCTGGGTTCATATTTGGGGTCCCTATGGGAGCTCAAATATTAACTTAAGTACAGCATGAGGAATATTCTTAAAAAATCTTCAATGCACTAGTACGAATCATTGGATATTTGGAATGCAACATAATATAATTATAATACAACATAATATAATATAATTTGTTCAGACTAAGTCCTGGTGCCCATATCTGTGCTTCTTATACAAGCCTGAATGTTATCTCACTGCAATATTAGAAATATTCTTTGAAAGTTTTCTGCTTCAAAACCACAAGTGAGAATCTATTAGGATGGGCAGATTCAAGTTCATTCAAAGCAAAATAGTGGGTTTATATTTGGACTCCCTGTGGGAGCCTGAAATTTAACTTGGTGCAATATAGGAAAAATTGTTTAAAAATCTTCTTCTTCATGCCGCCAGTCTGAATCTTTTAATATTTGGTATACAGCATCCTTAGGAGGGTCAGATTCATAAAAAAGACACTGGGTTTATATTTGCTCCTTATGAGGCCCTGAATTTTAACTTGGTGGAATATGAGAAAAAATGTTTTTTAAATATTTTTCTTCAGATCTACCCGTACGAAGTTTTGATAATTGCCATAAACTGCATCCTTGATGTTTGTGTGTAGTGGTGGTGGGGGTCTGATTCAAGTTGTTTTTAAATCAAGTGCCTGGGTACATGTTTGTGTTCTGTAGTGGTAACTAGCCATAGATGTTGAATGCGACATTAAATCCTTTAAACTGGTGAGCGATTAAGGCCCCTTGGAAGCCTCTTGTTAATCATGCAATGAACAGTTCCCTGAAAGCTGCTTTGTAAAAGCTGCCCCAACAAAGTGGAATAACTGTCAAGAGTTATGATATTGTAGCGTTTCCTTTGGGTACAGTGAGTGCTACAATAATTATTTATGGGTCCTTGGATTTATCCCTGGAAGAATCACCCAAACACAAACATGGAAGACGAGTAGTTTTATATTGATATAGAAAGGTACACATGAACATGAATGAAACTAAGAAATGATGGTGCGCCTGTATCTCTGGACTCAAACACGCGACAGTTCACCTTGAGAACTTCACAGGATCTGCCTTGTGGCATTGGGAGTTACTCCCTGAAGTCACTAGGTATAGCCAGTATCAATAAGCGTGTTCGAAGTATATCGTGTTTTGAAAAAGTTATGCAACATTACCCTCTCCCCATGAGACTGAACGTCCCTTGTTCAGAGTTCCAAAACAAATAAAGTTGAAAGTTTTTAAAAAAAAACATGCACTTTTCTGTTATTCCTGTCCAACAACTTGAACTTCATGCGTCCATCTCCTGGGCCTCACTGTACCGTCGCTCCTGTCCCATAGCAGCCGTTAAATCATCAATAACCTGTTGCGCGAGTGTATAGAAATTTATATTATGCAATTCCATACCTTCAGAATAATTAATAGAATAAGCCTTTGTAACAGTTTTTGTCACATCTGGTTCCGTAACAGTTTTTATCACAATGCCTATGCCAATGTGAGCGTTAGATACTTCAATCACCGGCCCTGAGTGTTCAGTACTTTCAACATCCGACAAGCGGTTTCTCGACCCCTGCGAAGCATGCTCTGATATCTCATCTTCTTCATCCCTAAATAACCCATCACTGTCAATATCTAGAATGTTATACACCACGTCCGATTCATTCACCGGTAAATTAGGGCTTAGTCCTGTTCTCGACCAACTATCCAGAGAAGACGGGGTACTGGCATCCCTATTCTTCTCTACAGACCATATCTGGTTCAGCCTCGTGGGACTCCTATTATTGTCCCGACTATTAACTGTGCCTCCACAGTCTTCTACCCAACTCCGTCGAGTGCCCTGCAAACTACTCCTGTCACCGTCATAACCAGTGGAGCTTCTCCGATCCTTTGAATTACTCCAGTGAGCACCTTGTCAACGTCTCTGACTCTCCTGGCCACTGACACCTCCACGGGCCCTCGAACTACAGCGGTGCACACCACGCCGGTTACTCCTGTCACTCCCATGTCCAGTGACTCCAGTGGAACTTCTATGGTCCCTTGACCTACTCCGGTGCGCACTACTCCTGTCACTTCTATATCCGGTGTTACTTCTACAGTCATTTGACCTACTCATGTATGTACTACTCCGATCACTTATTACGTCCTTACGCGAACGTTTGCCATGAAAATCATTGTATTCCTCCCTATCAGTCTTTTTCCACACACTCCCCAAAACCTCTCTTGGAACCTCCTCCAAATTCCATCCATGCTTTCTCAATAAATGTTCCTTGTAAAAATGCTTCCTCTGAAACCTTTCTTCACATTCCGAACACTGTACATTGCGAACTCGATGTGTATGTCTGGCGTGACAATGTCTCTGTAGATTCCTACTATTTACAAAGTCTTTCCCACACTTTTCACAATCGAATGTCATCTTCGATTTCGAAAACAAAACTCCAGTGTGTCTCGACGCAACATTATCAGCCCGACTGGAGATCATTGGCTCATAAACTTTACTGCTCACGCACGGAACCGTCGTCCAGGAAACTCCCCGAATTTTTGATGTTCCAGTGCCGAGCCCAAGTCTTCAACTCGGCATGCGGATGGAGAGAAGTGCGTTCACTTCATTATTTCTCGACCATAGCACGTTCAGGCATTCCCTGTCAATTTATTTTGCTCGTGATTGTCTTTTACACCTTCCTGTGGTTCACATGCTGCCCCCCGATTAGGAGGATTTATCTCAGGATCACGGACAAATGGACTCCGGTATCTTCGTCTCCTGTTGTGTAAATTCTGACCTGCTCCACGCATTTCACGTGGAATCCGATCCACAAAGCCCCTGTCTGTTGATCGCCGTCTACACCGGCTTTCCTCAGCTGAACTCCGGTCCACTTGATCTCTGATAGATGGACTCTGATTCACCGGAGGCCCATCCACAAGACTCCCGTCAGCTTGACCCACGTCTGGAGATTTCCTGAGTTGTATATCTTGAAGTGTGAGATCATTTTATGGAGTCGATGTAGCATCTAACAACCCTCTTTCTCGTTGAAACCATGTACAGCTTGAGTCTATCTCCATGAACGACCAGTGGCGAACTTTTGGACGAATGTTGAACTTCGTAAACGACGTCAGATAGTTTATGCACAACTACCCACAGTCCCGTCCAAAACCGATCGAATTTTGCTGACCTTCCTTTGCTCTTTCTATATTGGTTCAGCCGCACAAGGTCATCCACCTCCAGAATGGTTTTGCTAGCTTTCCTGTCATATTGCTTCTGTCTTTTTGCACTTCGCCCCAGCTTCTCGTGAGCGAGAATGTGTGCGTCTTCTAAATCTTTCTGTAATTGTTTTACTTCAGTCATTTCACAAGTGTCATCACCCTTCACCAACCGTTTAGTCACAACATCCAATGGTATGCTCATCTCGTTCCCAAACACCATTCTAAAAGGTGTGAATCCAGTACTGCCATGTGGCGTACTGTTGTAAGCCATGGAGATGTAGTCCAATTTTAGGTCCCAATCTCGTTGATTTTTTCCAACCATTTTTGCTAACATTCCTTGTATTGTCCAATTCATTCACTCCACCATGCCATCAGAACGAGGGTGGAGTGGGGTAGTACGGCACTTGTCAATCTCCAGGAATTCACACATTTTCCGAAACACACCACTCTCATATTGCGTTCCTTGATCAGAAAATATCTCCACTGGGCATCCATAATGTCTTATCCACCTACGAAAGATCAAATCTGCAACCATCTCAGCCTTCATGTCACTCATTGGTATCATTTCCACAATTTTTGTGAAATAGTCCTGTATGACTAAAATGTACTTATTTCCTGAATCTGCTGTTGGGAATGGGCCAGCGATGCCCGTGGCTACCCGTTCAAAGCGTCCACCAACATTATAAGAACCCAGTTCATGTCTTCGGCTTTCTTGTGGATCCTTCCTGTCTTCACAGATGTCACACATTCGAACGTAATCAGCTACAGATGAATGCATCTTTTCCCAATAGTAAGCACACAGCTGTGCCCTTCCCCATGTCCGTTGTATTCGTTGATGGGCAGACATAGAAGCACTGTGTAGCTGCCACAACACTGCTGGTCTCAATACTTTTGGAGTCACTATTCACCACCTTGAGGATGCTGCATCTTTCCACAAGTAGCATAGATTTGTCTTTCTCACTTTCAACAGTTCCCATCGCACTTCCCAAAACTTAATTTGTGGGCTCTTGTGGGAAATTTCGGGCCACTCAGGCTTTTGTCGTCCAGCTTCAACCCGGGTCAAGATTTGTCCAATCTGTTGATCAGCTATCTGTTCCTGTCTTATGAAATCTTCAATCCAGTTGTCACACCCTACATCGAGTTGTTGAATGGGTTTACTCAGTCTTGGATGATTTGCTTTCTTGCCTCTTTTAGTATCAACATCAACAGCATCAGCAACAGTTCCACTAATCGTTTGGTGCCCTTCATTCTCCTGTTCACTATCCACATCGTCTCCATAATGGATAGGAAATGCTTGAATTACATCTGCAATGGTGTTTTTCGAAATGCACACTGGGCTCCAGTCACAAGGATTCTCTCTTAGATCTGTCACATCCGTTTCACTGGGTCCACTGTACTGATATTGAGTTGACAGGTGACACTGGCTACAGGACATGGCTTCATTTGGGACATAACCGGGACATTGCAACTGCGTTTGCATGCCGCTTACCTGGTCGGTGTTGTGAAGTCAAACTGGCTCAGAGTCTGTAACCATCGACACGTTTGACCGTCAGGTTCTTTAAGCCGGTGAAGCCAGGTTAATGACCCATGATCTGTCCTTAACAGGAACCACCTTCCTATGAGGTAGTGTTTGTAGTGCTGCACAAAATAGATTATTGACAACATTTCTTTCCTTGTCACGCAATAGTTACGTTCTGATTGGCCAGTGTTCTGCTCCCATACGAAATAACAGTTTCCACATCACCCTGTCCCTGTGATAAGACTGCTCCAATTGCGAACTCACTTGCGTCGGTGTCTAGAATGAAGATACCACCATCCACAGCTGGATATCCAAGCACAGGCGGCTCCATAAGACGCTGTTTGAGCTCTAGGAATGCACTTTCACAGTCTTGACTCCACTTGAAGGTTTTTCCTTTCCCAGTGAGCTCATGGAATGGTTTAGCTACCTGCACATAATCTCTAACAAACTTCCGATAGTACGCAGTCAATCCCAAGAAAATCCTCGTATCACGGATAGTCATGGGCCGAGGAATGTCTTTTATCGCTCTGACTTTGTCAGGATCGGCAGCCACACTATGGGACACTACGTGACCCAGGAAAGATACTTCCGTCCTACACAACTGGAACTTCTTTGGTTTTAATTTCAAACCTGCAGCATCCAATCGATCCAGAACATGATCCAAGTTTTGAAAATGTCCATCCACGTCTTTACCATACACTATAGTATCGTCCAAGTATAGAACAGCTATATGCCACTGAAGTCCTTTGAGGATCCTTTCCATAATGCGCTCGAACGTCGAGGGCGAATTGCAGAGGCCCATGGCCATGGTCACATATTGATAAAGACCTCCACGAGGTGTTGCAAACGCAGTTTTCTCTTTATCCTTTTCAGCCATGGGATTCTGATGATATCCCATTGCCAAGTCCAACAATGTAAACCACCTGGCCCCACACAAAGCGTCAAGATTATCCTCCACTCTCGGAATAGGATAGCTGTCCTTTATTGTCTTCTCATTGAGCTTCCTATAGTCTACACACAACCGCCACGATGTATCTTCCTTCTTGACCAACACACATTGTGCAGACCATGGACAAATTGATTTCTCAATCACTCTAGCATTTTCCAGTTTTCTAATCTCCTCGTCCAGAATTTCCCTTTTGAAAATCGGTATTCTCCTTGGTGGCTCTCGAATGGGTGATGGATCAGATAATCTGATCTCATGCTGACCCATCATTGTTCGACCCAGATCACGGGGTTCTGTCGAAAAACTGTTTGACCTTCTTATAAGAAAGTTCTTCAACCTGTCTTTCTGTTCTTTTGTCAGCTGTTCACACCCATCTTTATATACCTGCTGCAAATGCATCGGTACTTCAGTCGATTCTGGCACATTCTCCTTGACATGGTTGACTCGACTATAGTCTATGGGATCGAACAATTCTCCAACACTATCTATTGGAGTAAACAGGGCAACATGCGAATGTCTGTACACCACCACATCCTCTTCATTAGGGCTGAAGACACACGCAAATACTGTGCCAGAGTCGGAACTCCCAATAGTTCTTGCAAGTCCAAGGTGGTGCTTTTCCATAAATTTAATTTCTGGATTCACAACACCCCAGGTGGCAACATCGTTTCCCTTCCTGGCCATACCGCATTTGATGACAGCTTCGTGTTTTGAAGGGATGGTGACTGTTTCCAAACATACCAGTCTACATGACTTTGGCACCCCTCCATCTGTTTGCAAGGGACATTTCGTAGAGCCAATAGTTATAGTCCTTTCATCCAAATCCCATTTGCAGCGATGTTCTAAGAAATCTTGACCAAGCAAATTTGTCTTGACTCCACCAATAATTTCATCAATGTCAGTGACTATGTTATCGAACACCACGTTTAATCATGTGACTCCCAAAACATCCAAAGGTCTGCCACTGAAAATGACTTTTTCATAGGTGCTAACGGAGACCTGCCTCTAGCTGGTATCTTATAGAAAGTATCTTCGGTTAAAAATGTTCTTCTGGCGCCAGTGTCTATGAGCCAAACCACAGGAGTCCCTTCAACGTAGCCACGAACAAACATACCACCCAATCCGTTGCTTTTTGTTACAATAGCGAATTTCTCTCCTTCTGTCACAGCTTTCTGTGAGGCGCCACTCCCCAAATCAATAATTGTGTTTTCACTCTTACTCATGCAATGGGTGCTCTGCGGTGCCTCCACTGACTCTCCTGTCCCAGGCCTTTCTCCTGATCGGACATCCCCCCCCCCCGGCCCACTGGAGCTGCCCTTGTCCATTTAGAGTATCTCTTACTCCTTGTCCTGGCAACTCCGGTAACTTCTGTCCATAAATACATTGGCTCTTTGATTGATATGCGTTCTCAGTCTTACCGCCGATATTGCCCCTTTTACGTCTACGGCGGAATTTTCTCCGTCGATTAGTTCCTACTTGTGGCCAGTCCACATGTTTCTCTTCATCCTGTTCGATTATGTGAATTCGGTTCCAACCTAATGGCCGCGATTTATAATCTTGCTCACTATCAATAATTGCTTCCTCTTCTATAGCATTTTGTATAGCATCACAAAGTGTCTGCGGTCTCGTCCTTTTTACCATCAGCCGGAAAGACTCGTCGTTACACTTGTTAAGGAAAGCTTCGAGAGACTTCGCTTCTACTATGTCCGGATTTCGTGGATATGCTCTCCTATATAAATCGTCAATGGCCTGTCCCAAATCTCTCAGACTCTCACCTGATTTTCGAAACCGTGCTCTTACTTCTGTTTCGTTCGCTTCCTTCAAAGCTGAATGGCCGAATCGTTCCTCCATACTTTTTATGAATTTATCCCAATTATTCCTCACCACAACTGGAAGTCCATTCGCATACAGTTCTGCCTGACCTCTTAAGGAAGAAAGAACATAATTCTTTTCCTCTCTTTATCCCAGTCATTTATTTTGGAAACATTCTCGAAGTGAATAATGAACTCAGACCAGATATCACTATTGGCGCCCTGAAATGTTCGTGTCACAGGCACCTCCATCCTCTTGACATCTCGCCCAGCGTATTTCCTGTGGTCTGAACATGTGTGACAAGAATGGTCGCCAGAAAAATTAGGATTCATCGAGAGTTCATGGTTTCTAGCAATTAGATTTTCATGTATTCTGGAAACGTGAGGATAATGTTCCATAGTTGCCCAATAAGGCTGTTTAATCTGGTTATTTCTCACTGGACCAGCATCGCTGGGTATATTCTTCACCAGTTTAATTATCGCCGACATCAGGATGCATGTTATTATCTCCATAAGTCCTGTCATGGTGTATTGTTGTGAATACTTTACAGATGCGCAGTCGGGGTACATATACCACATCACTGCTACCAAGAAAGCACACGAAAGTAACAATCCCAGCCACGTAATGATAAATATCAACCACTGTTTGTTTTCTGTTCCGTGTTGAGGATCTCCAGTAACACGCTGATTTTAATATCCACGTGAATTTTCACAGAACATTGGAGACAACTGATCTGGTATTGTGCGGGATGTTAAATCTTTCCCCAACTTCTGTGTTCCAGACAGAGATCCACTAGATGCATTATCCCAATTAAATTGGTCATATTCAGAAAATGTGCCTTGGTGACCCAATCCCTTCCTCATTTCGCTTGGATGGCCGTGATTCAAAGCAGATGCCACACTACGGTCCCTGTTGACATGCGAGTAGTTTCGAGTATCATTCTCCTGTGTCAGAGGAATCACATTTCCTTCCCTGTTGGACACATCCATGCTTCGTACTGGAGTATGAACTTCCAGATGTTCTGCTGGATTGTGTTTGCCCCTACAGGGATCCTGTCGTTTATACCTCTCCAATGTAGAGTTAGAACTCATGAGTGTAGAAATGTTGTAATCATGACAAACCTTGCCTGATGGAGTGACATTATCAAAATGGTTCCAGCCATCTGCTACAGGACCATACGTTCTGTCAAGCTCAGCCTCTCCGGCGACTCTAGTGCTCCTCTGGACAGCAATGTCTCCATTGGTCACTTTGCGCCCGGTATCTCCTACGTATCCAGTGAAATCGCACTTCCTGTCTCCAGTGTATCCAGTGAGGTCGAACTTTCTAATGTTTCCATTAGTTTCTTGATTTCCATCAGAATTCCATTCTTTACAATTTTCACCACTTCCAGTGCATTCCATTATTTATTGGGAAACTGAATAGCCGATCTTCTTTCCACATTGAATAAATCCCACCATCTGCCACCAATTGTAGCGTTTCCTTTGGGTAGAGTGAGTGCTACAATAATTATTTATGGGTCCTTGGATTTATCCCTGGAAGAATCACCCAAACACAAATATGGAAGACGAGTAGTTTTATATTGATATAGAAAGGTACACATGAACATGAATGAAAATAAGAAATGATGGTGCGCCAGTATCTCTGGGCTCAAACACACGACCGTTCACCTTGAGGACTTCACAGGATCTGCCTCGTGGCGACGAGGGTTACTCCCTGACGTCACTAGGTATAGCCAGTATCAATAAGCGTGTTCGAAGTATATCGTGTTCTGAAAAAGTTATGCTACAGTATTCTGGTTCCAGGGGTCTGTGAGGGACGTGCTCTTTCATTACGGAACATCATTCAAAAACCTACACAAATGGATGTTTCAAAGAAGGCACAGTAGCCAGTCTGTAATTACAGACATCTTGGACCAAAGACCACTCAGCCCAAGACCAGTCGGACATGATTTGAAGACAACACGGGCCAGTTTTAAAGACAACTCGGACCAATGTTTAAGACAACTCGTACCTGTTTTCAGTGTTTTGAAGTCAACTTGGATCAACACCAAAGACAAGTCGCGCCGCATTTCATTGCTACTCTTGCTAATTTTAGAACTCAATACAGATAATAGTATGAATATTTTTTTGTTATTTCGGGATGCTTTTGGTCTTATTTGGACAAAAGACACACATAATAATGATAACACATTGTCCGGTTGCTGATTTGTAACGGTTCTCAGGCGAGAAGGCCTTGATTAGCCCTGTATTCCCAAATACCTCCTTATCCCCACGCCTCTCCTCCTAACACTCTGAGACGAACTGCTTGGTGAGATGATGTCATCGCGTGCCCCATTCTTCCCAATCTCTCCGATAAGTATACTAACCTATACTTTGTGTCACCTACTTACCACAAGTACTTCATTCTCCCACCCCACCATACTCTTTGTGAATCGCATTCTGGTAGATTGGTATTTTGGACATGCTACACATTTGGCATTCCTTTTCATTGTCTTTCCAGGTTTTTCCCCTGATCTCCAGCGACTGCGACCTCATCTTGAACAACAGTGACCCCAAAGGTATTCTTTAAAACATGGCCACACAAGCTCACCCCTTATTGCTTCTAGTGCTGCGGCATTACTCTACCCCGTTATCCATCAACTTCGGATAACCAATAAATCCTAAGTTAATGGATAACTGGGCCGAGTTATGCCGTGACCTACTACAAGAAAGGCTAGATTCTGCGTTGAGTTAATGCAGCTGTTAGAGGCCTATGTAAAGTTGGAGGAAGGGGTGCAGGAGGAGAGGGGGAGCTGGGGAAGGCAGAAAAGTCTGGTGTTACCCCAGTTAGGGTGGCATTCGATGGGGGTGGAAGGTGGTGGGTAGTAGGAAGCGGACTTTTGACGTGCACAGTGGGTCTTTTGGGAATAGGAAGGTGCGTCGGGTTAAGGGTAGGCGAGAAGTGGAGGCTAGAGTGTCAAATCCCCAGGCTAGTAGTGTGAGTCGGGGGGGGGGGGGGCAAAAGGCGTATTCGTTTAGAATCGGATAGTGAGGGAGATAGCGATGACCATGTGGCGTCTATCAGGGCAGGAGTCAGAGGGAAGGTTAGGAAGGTGGTAAACGAGGAAAAGAAGGCTTGTAGTGGGAGTGGGCAAAAAGTGGAGTGCAGTGTCCAAAATAGATTCAGTATGTTAGGTAGTTTCGAGAATTCTGAGGAGCAGGTGGGATCTGAAGAGGTGGAGGTAGGCATGGCGGTTAGTGTGGCGGCGTGCAAGACTGCAAGCGGGTCCGGTGGGAACAGAGGTGGTAACAGGGGTTGTAGGACAGGAAAGAGACAGTTGGTGGTTGCGGGGAGTAGTATAGTGCGGGGGTTAGATAGGGTGGTGTGTGGGCCCGACAGTGTCAACAGGACCAATTTGTGTTTTCCGGGGGCTAGGGTGGAGAACCTAAGGGACAGAGTGGGTGGATTAGTAAAGGGGTCAGCCCCAGACCCAATGGTTGTTGTACACATTGGGACCAACAACATAAGGGAGAGGAAATCAGTTCAGCTTATATTGAGACTTACAAAGGTTTAATAACTCAACTGAATGCCAAGAATGCACAGGTAGTGGTTTCGGGGTTTCTCCCAGTACCAGGTGGTGGGGGCGAGCGTAATTCGCGGATCACTGGGGTCAATGAGGAATTGGGGGAGTATTGTAAGGAACTTGGGATACCTTTTGTAGACAATTGGGGATCATTTTGGGGCAGAAAGGACCTATATGGAAGGGATGGTCTCCATCTTAGCCCAAGGGGTACAGAGGTTTTGGGAAGAAATATGTTGCAGATGGTGGAGCCTTTTTGGTATAGGGAGGGGAGGGGGGAATGAACACAGGAAATGTGATATGAACCCTAGTTGTAAAAAATGGGATAATGGGGATATGGAAAAGGGACAAAAAATCCACTTCAGTAGGAATAGCATCCCAAGGAAAGCACAGGTACACAACATAGGATATACAAACATACAGGGACTAGATAATAATAGAACCAATTAATCTTGATACCCTGAAAGTGAGTTATAGCAACATCCAGGGTCTCCACCGGAAAGTAAGTGAAATTGCTACATTGATCGAGGCAGAGGAGTTTGACGTCATGGGCTTAAGCGAAACGTGTGTAAGACACGAGAAATGGGCAGACCAAGTAAGGGGGTGCCTGTGGATAGGTGCAGGGCGAACGGAAGGCCAGAAAAAAGGGGGAGGTGTAGACATGTACATTAAAGAGGATTTAAAACCGTCGCTGATCACAGACTTGGCAGACGTCAGCACCTCGGCTGAGGTATTGAAAGAAATTGGATGGGTCAGGATCAATTTGAGAAACAAAAGTATTGCCCTTGGGGTTGTGTACTGTGCTGTGGAGGGTAGCAAACCCGAGTCAGTGGAATGACTCGATATACTCCACACTAAGGTCCAATATCACAGATTTACAAAACAAGGGGCTCGGTATAATTCTGATGGGTGAGTTTAATGGACACATAGGTGATAATGAAGAAGGCATAGAGTGTGGGGACAAGAAAATCAACAGGAATGGAAGAAAGCTGTTGAACTTCACAAATGAGCTCGGTCTGAAGATTCTGAACAGGGACGCGAGGTGTAAGGGGGAATGGACCTGGGAGAGGAACGACAGAAAATCAATAATCGACTACATTCTCACAGATATTATTTTATGGAGGGAAGTGATAGGGGTAGAAGTGGATGATGAGGGTAAAATGGAGGTGGATAGTGATCACAACTTGATTACAGTGACGATCAGGGCCAAAAATCTAGAAAAAAAGCAAAGGAAGCTTCAAGGAGATTTGGGAACTCAAAAAGGATGCTGACTGGACGAAGTTCAATGAAAAACTGAAACCAAAGCTTTCAACCGTACCCAAGGGGGGGGGGGGGGGGCAGTGTCCAGAAGATGGCCGACGCCATAGTTGCGAGCCTAGTGGAGGCAGGGAAGGAAAGTGTAGGGAGGATCAGGGTGCCAACACGGGAACTTGGGTACAGAGTGAATGAAGAACTGAAAATGGTCATAAAGGGTAGAAAAGCTAAATGTGCTGCATACAGGAGAAGTAGAAAACTCAAGGGGGCGGAAAGCAACGAGGCCACAGTAGCAAAGGAAGAATACCAACAAGCACGTAATAAAGTAAATAAGATTAAAGACGATAATCGGAGAGTGCGAAATAGCAGTCTTGTTAGGACGATAAGAACGACGGGGGGGTGGGGGGGTGGGGGGGGGGGGGGTTCTCGAGTTCGAACGTATTTTGGAAATGGGTGAATAAACGTAACAAAGGAAGTAACCCACAGAATATTAAAGTAGATGGCCGAGTCACAGACGAGCAAGATCAAGTCGCATCAGAACTAGTCAAGCACTTGGAAAAGGTAAACGATAAGCGATGGGGCATGGGGAGCCCACCTGAGTGTCCGAATAAGTCGAGGAAAACCTATTGAACTTCGTGTGCAGCGAAATTAAAACGGAGGGGGTGCGAAAGGTGATCTCAAAATTAAGGGATGGAAAAGCGGGAGGAGTGAACGAAATTCCTAACGATTTTATAAAAAAAATGGGGAGAGGAATTCGTGGAAAGCCTAACTGCCCTATTCAATCTAGCTATAGAAAATCAAGAGGTCCCAAAGGAGTGGAGAGAAAGCAAAGTGACATTTATTCACAGAAAGTGGGAAAAGGACGTTTTGGATAACTATCGAGGGATTTCTGTCAGTAGCAACATTGGAAAAGTTTTCTGTATGGGAGACTAGAAGAGGTGATTGAAGAGAAGGGTTTTTTGGGAGAAATCCAGAATGGCTTCAGGAAGGGAAGGAGAGTTGCTGACCATCTTTTCACGCGATCCCAAATGATAGAATCCGCGAAAGCAAAAAAGAAAAAGATGTTTATTGCCTTTTTGGATGTAGTATGGAGGGAGAGTATGTGGCATAAGCTGGAGGCTCTGTGCTTAGGAGGCGAGTTTGTTGGAATTATGAAAGCATTATATAAAGACGTACAGAGTGAACTTAGCCTGGGAAACATTACAACAAAACGTGTGCCTTTGGAGATCTATAGGCTTAAAACAGGGGTGTATCCTTTCGCCAGTTCTGTTTGCATTGTACATCAAAGGTTTAAGAGATGAACTCCTGCATAGCGACGAGGGGGTAGCAGTTGGGGACTTGAAGATCCCAGGGCTATTTTTGCAGACGATATGGTGCTAGTGTCAGAAAGCGAAGAATGGCTAACGAAAATGTTGGGAATTGGTGGGAAATATGGGAGCAAATGGAGACTCGAACTTAATGAAAGCAAGAGCAAAGTTATACTTGTGGGCCGCAAAGTGGACCCCACTCGAAGGTGGAGAGTGAGTGAGTTCTGCATTCCGGAAGGTAGCAGCAAACTTCTCAGTGCAGGAGAGACAGGTGATTACGAGTATTTGGGGGTAAATATAAACATTACAGGAAGAGGCATCTACCGAAACCACACAAATAAATTGATTCTGAAGGGGAAGCGAATCCTTAACCAAATGAAACTTATAGGGAGAAACAGTTTCAATAAGGTTTTCGTGGGGAAAACCATTTGGGAAATGGTGGGTCTGCCAAGTATAACATACGGTACGGAGGTGGTACCCCTAAACCAGACGGCCGTAAAGAGCTTGGAAATCCCGCAGAACTATGCAGGCCAATAGGTAGCGGGGTTGATTAATGATGCAGCGCTAGAAGCAATCAGGGGTGAGCTTGGGTGGATGAGTATAAAGTACAGGATAGACCTCTTGAAACTCGGTTATCTTAATTATTTGGTAAATCTCCCCGACAGCCGATGGCGTAAGGTGATGTTCCTGAGAATTTTCAACTCAAATATCAAGACGGGGTGGATGGTCCAAGTGAGGGACCTAGTAGAGAACTACTCCTTGGAGATCTCGGACCTGGGCGTTGGGGCAAACCAGGGCAAAAAAAATCGTCAAAGAAAGGGTCATGGAGGATTGTAACCGTAATTGGCGATAGGGGGTCAAATCAAAGAGGTCTTTGGGTGGCCTGCGTGATAAAGAGAAGCCAGGTTTTGAAGAGTACCTTGATGGCACCTTTCGGGGGGGGGGGGGGGGGGGTCACTGTTGTTCAAGCTGAGGTCGCGATCCCTGAAGCTGAGGGGGAAAATTGGGAAAAACGGTGAAAAAGAGTGTCAGATGTGTAATTTGGGCATGGTGGAGACCCTGGAACACTTTCTTCTAGAATGCCCAAAGTACCAGTCTAAAAGAGTAAGATTCACTGGGAGTATAATGGGGAAGTGGGATGGGAGAATGAAGGACATGTGGTTAGGGGGAGACTCAAAGGAGATGGTTAATATGCTAATTGGAGAGATTGTGAAAAATGGGGCAAAGGATGGCATCAAACAGTTTGTCTCCGAGTGTTGGGAGGAGAGGAGAAGCGTGGGAATAGAGAGGCAGTTGGGTGTACAGGGGTAACCAAGGCCTTCTCACCCGAGAACCGCGACAAATCAGCGGCTGGCCAAAGTTATTATATTATTATTCCTTATCTAGTGACCTATTCGAGATGCAAAAACGAGGATCAGAGTTAAATCCTATGTGGAATACATTCAAAACAAACCTCCGAAAAGATATAGAAGACTTAATACCATCAAAACTGCAGAACTAAAAAGAACACTGCTTTGGATCAATAAGCCAATCGGACGGATGCTTCGGCGGAAACAAAAACTAACGGAACACAAGCATCCGAAACCAAGAATTGGAAGAATTACAGAATTTTTCAAAAGACCATTCGAAGAGTAGAATGGGAATATGTCAACCAGATCATCCAGGACGGCCTTAACAGAAAGGGGACTGTACTTTTCGCCGGAAAGACAGTTCGCCGAAAGACAGTTTGTCGAAACTTTGGACAGTTCGCCGGAATTTTCGAAACAATTCGCCGGAATTTTGGACAGTTCGCCGGAAGTTTAGTTTAAACAATATTTATTTCCAACTTTCAGAATATACATGAAACAGTATAATGATGTATGTGGATTCGACAAAAAGCTGATAGCTTATGCAAGGTCGTTTCCACTCGCATTGCAATTACACATAAATAGATACGAGATGACAGTCATACAGCTGTGACAATCAAAAATTTCGATTCAAACTTTTAACATATGTACACATTGTTGAGTTCAATAAATTATCAATAAACAGCTGAGTATGAGCATAAGTTGAAAATAGAATTATGTGAATGGAGCTCAAAATATAAGAGAAAGAAGAATGGGTAAACAGAGAAACTTATGGACTTAGCGAGCCCTCCGCATTACCCCAACCGGAAATCGGACCAACAACGGAGTCGTTTCTACGGCTAGTACTTTCAAAACATTTTCCAATCTTCCACCTTTTTCTGATTTATGATTGTGCAGAGGGAGGTCGCTGGGCCGAATTTCCTGCTGAAGAAATGCGGCAGGCCCCAATTTCTAAAATGAGAGACCTTCACAGACAACATTATAAGTGTTGGTTCAGAACTGCCACAATTTGACTGGAATGATCACAGTAATCTTGAGATGTAGATAGATAGATAAATAGATAAATAGATAGATAGAGAGAGAGAGAGAGAGAGAGAGAGAGAGAGAGAGAGAAAGAGAGAGAGGCTACGCTTACGGGACAAAAGAAGCATGTATAGTCATTCCAGAATGCTGAGAAAGTCTCCCGTCATTCGGATTGAGTATAGGGTTAAAGACAAAACACTTTGTCTGAGAAGAGGATTAAGTGGAATAGGTAAACTTGTCCTTTGGAATGACGTTGATTTGGTAGTTGTGGCAGACCCCTGACCCCAGCCTCCGGCGACGGTGCCCCAGCTGAAAAAGTGGCACGTAAACACCTAAAGTAACTTTAATTGGGACTCAGGTCTCATGGAAACCTTTCTGATTTGAGAATAAACTTGTGAACAGCTTCAAATATTATTCGATTGTCTGTACTGTTATAAAATTCGCACCCAAACAGCAATATATTTGTATCAATTATGTGTGGGAGATGGCCTAAAGTCTCATTACGTATATTAACATACATGGGACAATTTAGTAGGAAGCGCTCCGTAGTCTCCATCTGTCCACAGAGGCAGTAAGGCGAGTCCACGAGGTGGTTTACATAAAGATGCTCATTCAGATTGCTACACCGAAGACGTAATCTACAGTGATAAATTTGAGCTTTGCGAGATTTCGAATGTGAGAAAAACTTGGGTGGCCGCCTGACATTTAGGTTTAGATAAGTTTTAAACTCAGCCAAGGAGCAATTATCTCTGACACTAACAGGTAAATCGTTCCATAATTTAGTTGTTGCAGGAATAAAGGACGTTTGATAGTTTTTGGTTCGACAGAACGGGAGACGCCGGTTACTAGCTGTGCGTAAATCATGGATCTGATTACTCGATATAGAAGGAGGAATTCTATTAGATATATAAGGGGGGACCATGTTATGGAACATTTTAAAAAACTGCACCAGTTTGTGCTTATCTCGTCTTGCTGCAAGCCGTTCCCAACCTGTTTCGACATTAATGGAAGCTATACTAGCGCTTAGTGTGGCACCTGTTACAATTCGTGCAGCAGCGATTTGAATACTTTCGAGTTTCATAGCGTCATGTTCAGTACAGTTGTCCCAGACGGTGTCAGCATATTCAAGTAGGGGGCGGATGAAAGCAAAGTAGATCTTCTCCAGTGTTTTACGATCAAATATAAATTTGTACTTCCTAATGAGGTCCAAACGTGACCAAGCCTTTCCGCAGATATGATCGACATGCTGTTCCCACGTACATCTCGAGTTAAGAAAGACACCAAGGTGTTTATGCGTGTTGACTTCCTTGATGGGGGTGTTTACCAGTATTAACGGTGGATACCTAACAGGTTCAGTTTTTCTAGATATGATCATAGATTCGGTTTTCAAAGGATTAAATTCCACAAGCCATGTCTGTGCCCATTGTTCGATTTTGGCTAGGTCGTTGTTTAAGACAGTAGAAGCCCTATCGGGGTGATCAACTATAAGGTACAGGGTTGTATCATCCGCAAATAACCGTATGCTACTTATTAGATTAGAAGTGGTATCATTAATGTATATAAGGAAAAGCAAAGGCCCGAGGATTGAACCCTGGGGAACACCTGAACTAATTGGTTTCCAGGATGAAGTATCCGAGTTGACTACTACTCTTTGCAATCGCTCATTCAAATAGGATTTAAAGAATTCAAGCAGGTTACCAGTAATGCCAATTCTGTTCAATTTATAAAGTAAGCCTTTGTGCCAGACCTTGTCGAAAGCTTTACTGACATCACAGAATACAACCCTTACATCTTTTCCTTCGTCAAGAGCACAACTAAACGCGTCATAAATGTCAGTGAGTTGAAGTACTGGCGAGTCATGCGGGGTAAAGCCTGACTGGAAGGTAGTGATTATACTATTTTCGTCTAAAAACTCCCACATTTGTTTGAAGACACATTTTTCGAAAACTTTACCGAGACAGCTAAGTAAAGAAATTGGGCGATAGTTAGATATAATGTTAGAAGAATTTTTTTTTAGGACTGGAATTACATTAGCTTTTTTCCACAGTAGTGGGAAATATGAGTAACTGAGGAGGCAATTAAATAAGCCAGTAAGAGGTTCTGTCAATGAGCCTGCACACTCCTTCAGTATACGTGGGCTCAGAAGATCTGGTCCCGTAGCCTTCGAAGCTTTCAAAGTCTTGAGTGAAACACGTACATCGCTTTGACTAATTGTTATAGCGTTCATAGTAGGGCGATCGTGTTGGGGTAGAGGAGGAAGAGTAGCGTGTTCATCATTTAGTGTCGCAATATTACAAAAGTAATCATTAAAGGCTTCGGCCTTGTCTGCAGTTCGAAGGATGTTTTTATTTTGGTAATACATGTTAGGAATTTCTGTTACTTTGTTTCCCATAATCAGTTTGGGTGTTTTCCACCATAACGATGGTGCAGTAGAATTACTATTTAATAACGAGTGGATTTTATTGTGATATTTAGCTTTCGATTGACGTATCACAGAGACAACTTCATTTCGTTTAGAGCGATATTTGGTCCATGCCTCGGGCTGGCCACAAGATTTAGCTTGTCGGTAAAGACGTTTTCTCTGTCGGATTAGTCGTCGAATTTCATTGTGCATCCATTTGGGTTCGTTTCGTCTAATAGTCACCACTTTATTTGGGATAAATTGCGAAGCTAAGTCAAGGATTTTGTTGCAAAACATCTCAACCATGGTATCCAAATCGACCTGTGATAAGATTGCGTCCCACTGAGTGCTTGCTAGAGCATTATTGAGTCCTTCGAAATTACCTTTATCGTACAGCCAGATTTTGCGTTTGAAACAATTGTGAGTTAGTTTGGGGAAACGAACCTCGATGTGCACTGGACAATGGTATCTTATCAGATCGGGTATAAACGGGTCTGCCACCTCACAAGATGTCACATTAACTGACTCACTTACCGCAAATAGGTCGAGTAGTGACTCAGACGTTTCTGTAAAAAATGTGGGTTCTGACACTAATTGAGTAAGATGAAAATAGTCTGCGACATCGCTGAATTTACTCTTATTGGGTGGGAGAATGTTATCATTAAAATCACCTGTGACAATTATATCGGGAATACCTGAGTCGTATGCTTTTTCAAGGGGGGCAAGAATCATGTCCCAATGTTCAATGCCGCTGTTTGGTGGTCTATAGAAAACGCCAAGCAAGAAAGACTTGGACCTGACATAAATTTCCACCCATATGCATTCAAGATGATGCACCTCGAGGTCGGGTCTTAACTTAAATGGGATCCCAGTTTTGATATATATTGCAATACCCCCTCCCCTAGTCGGACGGTCTTTTCGAATTATGTCTTGGAAACCACTGATATGAAGATCAAAGCTTTCATCGGTGGTTCTTAGCCAGGTTTCGGTAAATGCACAAATATCATGCACGGGTGTTTCGCATTGTAATACGTCGAGTTTGGGCTTTAAACTTTGAATGTTCATCTGACAGATTTTAATCCCTTGTGATGGAAAGTAGTTTGTCGAATAGCTTGCATCCGTTTCACTTGTGGGCCCAGGGTTGAGTTCGCCGGAAGTTTGGACAATTCGCCGAAAGTTTGGACAGTTCGCCGAAAGTTTGGACAATTCGCCGAAATGTGCCAGAGAGTTCGCCGAAATGTGCCAGACAATCGCCAAGGTGTCTCAAGCAGTTCGTGAAATCTTCAAAAGAGCCTGCTATTTATTTATTTATTGGTGCACAATCGTGATCTTTCTTTTTTCTTTTTTTTTTGGGGGGGGGGGAGGCATTGATTCACTATCCTGGAGTATGTGAATGTTGGTTTTGCTCAGGTCACTTGTTATTATGGGTATAAATAATATTTCACCAAACCTTAAGAAACCAATGACAACAATAATCTCCTAACATCAATGCTATCCACCGACAGAAATGTTTTTGTTGCATTTAACAGCACTGACATATGCCATGTCGGTTAAATTTATTTTTGTTGCATTTCACAACACTGCTATATGCTATGTCGGTAGAAAAAAGGAATACGCAGCCAGTGTTAATTGGTATTTTGGCTTGTCGGAAGAAAAAAAAACGAAAAAAAGGTAGCCCCCCATTAGTCAGACACCCCAGTTGTCAGACAGTTTATAATCACAGATTATTGGGTTGTTTGAACAGCTAATCCCTTACTTATAACCTTCAGAATAAAGTGGGATATTCCTATAAGTCAGGCAGAAAAGAAACAATTAATTAACTTTTAGCGATTTATTTCTTTACCAGTGTGTTTTAGAAATAAACAGAAAATAAATAGAAAATAAATGACAATAAAATTATGAAATATGTGACAATAACATGAATAATCGCACACATAAATAGTTTTTTTGTGATAATTAAACAGAAAATCATATTGTATGAAACAAAGAAAATAAATAGGAAATAAATCACAATAAAAAGAAAAATACGAAATACAACAAGAAAAGATTTCTAGACATGAATAATCATACAAATAGTTTTTTTTGTTAAATAAACAGAAAATCAATAAAATGAAAAATCTGAAGAACAATAAAGAAAATATTTAGACTTGTTTTATAGTAAATAAATAAAAATTTATATTTCATGATAACTCATTTTTAACGTAAATAAATAGAAAACCATGTTTTATAAAAAAAAAATGAAACAAATATTAACAATATGAAAAATGTGAGGTACACATCATAAACAAAGTTACAAAGGTACAATATTACGATGACAAAAAAAAAAAAGTACAAAACAGTTTTTTGATATACATCTCCAGTGGATGCAGGTCTTCCGTACAGCATTATTATTGTAAGTAATGCATTCTACTCGCTGTAAACTTGCCATTTTGATGCCTATTGTTGAATGAGTGAATGGTTATGCCTATTGCATGAATGAAAGGTTTTAACGCGCCGAAGGCGCGCAGGGACGATGTGGGATTTACAAATCCCTTGCGACCCGGTTGACCTTATTTTATTTTGCTTGGATCACACAGGCCTAGCTTTCCTATTGCCTCAAATGGAGTCTGCGGGGGGATGCACGCGGTTAGAATTCCCGGCAGTTTACGTTGGCGTGATAGATTGTCAATAATCAATCCCTCAACGCAATTAAGGCTGTTAGAGAGTGGGCTCTATTCGGTTCTAGCTTGGCGTTGGTGGAGGTTTGAGTCCCACCATGGTGGCGAGCCAGAATATAATGCTGTGCGATGGCAAATTTAAGGGAAGAAGAGAAAAGAAAACCAAACAGCAACGCCGGTTTGGTAGCGGCCCCGGTATATGACCATAGCGGTTAAAAAAGGAATAGAGAAAGCTCCAACAGTTTAGTTTGAAAAACCGGGAGTCTTCCATCAAGCCTTCTGTGAGATAGGATGCCGTACGTGATTATGAGGTATCTGGTTATCCTTCGGGAATTCCAAATGACCAAAAAAAAATGCCTATTGTTGGGTGCATTCAACTATATATAGACAAGCATCGTTGTTACAATGTAAACAACAGCTAAACATTTGAAAAAGAAAATTATTTCAAAGAGATTTCTGTTTTTACAAAACTTATGTGTGATTCTTTAATTTTGATTAGTTATCAATAAATAGTCAAACATCAATTTTACAAGAAAATGAAAAAAAAAAAACAACAGCAAATTGTTTGGGAAAAAAAAAATTATTTTCAAATTTTAGATCAAAGTTATCAGTGTTATTACACAATATATGTACCAAACAAAATGTTGAAACTAAATTTTATTCGGATTGTATACATCTGGGTTGTTCCATTTATAACAATAGGTAATCATCTATTTTAACTTCAGCTAATCCCTAATTAACTGTCTGACAGCTGGGGTGTATGACAATTGGGTGTCTGACTAATGGGGGTAAACCGAAAAAAAACCATTGTGTTCAGTTATACGTTCATTTTAATTTAGAATTTCATCCTCAATGGACCGGTTTTGACCTGTTAAACGGATTTTAAAAAATGGGTAAGTCATTTTTAAAATTTTAAAATCTTTTCGGCGAACTGTCCAATTTTAAAAATTTAAGTTCCGGCGAAATGTCTTTTCCGGCGAACTGTCTTTCCGGCGAAAAGTCCAGTATTTAACAGAAACACCACAAAACCATTCTGGAAATATATCAAATAAAAAAACAAGACAGTTTGGGCGTCTCACCATTAAAGGACCAAGGACAACTAGTAAACGACGGTAAAAGCAAGGCTCAACTACTAATAAATCAATTTAGATCGGTCTTCACCATAGAAAACACCAGTACAATGCCACCAGTCAACAAACAGGCTACACATAACATTGGACAATTGGAAATAACAGTAGCAGGTATTGGAAAATTGATTTTAAAAAAATCCATCGAAAGCTAGTGGATCGGATAACATTCCAAATATGACCCTACACAAATGCGCAAGAGAATTACAGACCAATATCTTTAACCTCTGTGTCATGCAAATTACTGGAGCACATAATATGTCGCCACATAATACACCATCTTCAGGAAAACAACATCCTTACAAATGTGAATCATGGTTTCCGATCGGGTTACCCATGCGAAACCCAGCTCTTAATAACAACAAACGGCTTCCTCAGAGCACTTGACAACAAACAGGTCGACATTGCCATCCTCGACTTTTCAAAGGCATTTGACACCATGCCACACTTAAAATTGCTGTACAAGATCGATAAATATGGCATAAAAGGCCCAATTCACACCTGGCTGACTAACTTCCTAACCAGACGCACCAAGAAAGTGGTCCTAGAAGGGCATGCATCAGAAGATGTAAAGGACAGTCCATGGACCATTATTATTCTTATGCCACATAAACGACCGACCAGAATGCGTGTCATCACACGTACGCCTCTTTGCCGATGACTGCCTGTTATACAGACAAATCAAATTAATTCCAACAGAGACCAAAACACACTCCAAGAGGATCTCAAACACCTAGAAACATAGGCATCGACTTGGCGTATGAGGTTCAACGCCAATAAGCTACTTCTATAACCTAAACGACACAATTCTACAAGTTACCAGAAACCCATACCTAGGCATCTAACTATCTGAGGACATTAAGCGGTCCATGCACATCAGCAACATCACTAAAAAGCCAACTCAACACTGGGCTTCCTGAGAAGAAACTTTAAAATTGTCCACGGGTAATCAAACACATCGCATATCTATCTCTCGTCAGAAGCACTTTCGAATATCGGGCAGTAATCTGGGACCCATATCAAAATGAAAGTGTCAATGACACTGTAGCTCAACTTGTCAAGACAAAGACATGTACATGTATAGTATGTGACACAGCAATGATAAACATCTAGGTAATGACCTGATAACAAAGGTACATATAAAGTATTGTAACGGTCTGTACATAAATACTGACCGTTGCCTGTAACAAATGTATAGGTAAAGTATTGTAAAGGTGGGTGACAGTCAGATGCTGAACTAGAAAAAATCTTTGAGTCCCAGAGTGGGTCTGACTGAACCCCAAAATATTTGTTCTCATAGCACAGTGATAACAAAGGCACCCCAAAACACACTCGTTCCTGTCCCAAGGTGAAAACAAAAGTACTCAAGAAGTTTTGTGAAGATCAGTTCATAAATACGAGCTGTATAGAACTTGTGACAAAAAACTGATTGGACCTAATTTCGGTACAAAATGGCCACTGGCAGCCATCTTGAATTTTGGACCGTACCCAGAAACACTCATTCTCATCCCAAGGAGATAACAAAGGTACCGAAGAAGTTTTGTGAAGATCGGTTCATAAATACAGCCTCTACCCTGAGCCGTATTGACATGTGTGCTTACATTGTGTAAGTAGCACTGAATAAATCAAAGTTCATCTAATTTGCATAATTTCTGCACGAAAAAAAAACCCTTACAATATGTGATGTATTCCATGTTACTAAACATTCATACAAAAATTTATTAAAATCAGAACTTTCATACAGAAGTTCTATACAAAAGACTGATTGCACTAATTTTGGTACAAAATGGCTGCTGGTGGCCATCTTGAATTTCGGACCACACCCAAAAAACTCGCTCTCATCCCACGGTGATAACAAAGGTACCCAAGAAGTTTCGTAAAGATTGGTTCATAAATATGGCCTCTAGTCTGAGCTGTATAGAAGTTGTGTACAAAAAACTGATTAGACCTAATTTCGGTACAAAATGGCCACTGGCAGCCATCTTGAATTTTAGACCGCACCCAGAAACACTCGTTCTCGTCCCAAGGTGATAACAAAGGTACCCAAGACATTTCGTGAAGATCAGTTCATAAATACAGACTCTAGTCTGAGCCGTATTGACATGTGTACTTACTGTGTGTAAGTCGCACTGAAAAAATCAAAGTTCATCTAATTTGCATAATTTCTGCACGAGAAAAAAACCCGTATTATATGTGATGCATCCCATGGTACTAAACATTCACACAAAAAAATTATTCAAATCAGGGCTTTCATATGGAAGTTCTGTGCAAAAATCTGATTGCACCTAATTTTGTACAAAATGGCTGCCATCGACCATCTTGAATTTCGGACCGGACCCAAAAACACTCGTTCTCGTCCCACGGTGATACCAAAGGTACCCAAGAAGTTTCGTAAAGATCGGTTCATAAATACGGCCTCTAGCCCGAGCCGTATTGGCATTTGCACTTACAGTGCTGAAAGTAACCCCAAAAAACATCAAAATTAGTCTAATTTGCACAATTTACGTACGAGAAAAAAAACCCGTATTATATGTGATGTATCCCATGGTACTAAACATTCATACAAAATAATTATTCAAATCAGAGCTTTCATATGGAAGTTCTGTACAAAAAACAGATTTCTGCATCGTCGGTACAAAATGGCAGCTGACAGCCATCTTGAATTTCGGACCGCACCCAAAAACACTCGTTCTCGTCCCACGGTCATAACAAAGGTACCCAAGAAGTTTCGTAAAGATCGGTTCATAAATACGGCCTCTAGCCCGAGCCGTAGCAGCTTGGCACTTACAGCTCTGAAAGTAACACTAAATAAATCAAAGTCAGTCTAATTTGCATAATTTACGCACGAGAAAAAAACCCGTATTATATGTGATGTATCCTATGGTACTAAACATTTATACAAAACTTTATTCAAATCAGAACTTTCATACAGAAGTTCTGTACAAAAAAACTGATTTTTGCATCATCGGTACAAAATGGCCACTGGCAGCCATCTTGAATTTCGGACCACACCTAAAAACACTCGTTCCCGTCCCAGGGTCATAACAAAGGTACACAAGAAGTTTCGTAAAGATCGGTTCATAAATACGACCTCTAGCCCGAGCCATAGCCAATTGTTGACGTACGGACAGACGGCCAGACGGCCAGACGGACGGACGGACAGACGGACGACGGACGACGGGCCATGACAATAGCTCAAATTTGACTTCGTCAAAGTTGAGCTAAAAATGATATTGACAAACTTGAGCGTATTCAAAATCGTGCTGCTCGCTTCATCACAAAAGATGGCAAATCAAGAGATAGTGAGTGTGTCACCAAAATGCTGTTAATTTTGAAATGCCATCACTAAAATCCAGACGACAGCAAATCCGACTACAGTATATGTACAGAGCCACGGCGGCTGAGGGGCTGATACCAGCCTCACCTCCATTTCAATTGTTTCAAACTTGGTATATTTCTTTATTCGTCATGGAACAGAAAGCCTCCCTCGTAGCAGTTGTTAACAAGTCGCCTCTATTCATTGTTCCCCTCCATTGCTTATTTAAGCTCTATTCAGCAAGCTAATAAGGCATCTGATTAAGACGCGGCGAAAGCTTACTTTAATCTTTATATTCGGTAATCCTGTTGTGACATGACTCGTTGTATTGTATATATTGCATTTATCACAAATAAGCGTTCACCCTGTAATTAGAGACCACACCGGAGAGGGAAAGAGCAGGAATAACACCCTCGGGTGTGGCACATGATCGCCATGGCCTGCTTCCTTCTCTTAATCTTAATCTTGATCTCAACCTATCTAATTAAAACGTCCCATATAAACTGAAGTAGGAATCAAACCAGGGAGCCAACAAACGGGAATAACACAATTGGGTGTAGCAGATGATCGTATGGCCTGCTTCCCTCCCTTACTCTTAATCTTGATCTCAACCTATCTAATTAAAACGTCCAATATAAACTCAAGTAGGAATCAAACCGGGAAGATAAAGAGCAGGAATAACACCCTCGGGAGTGGCACATGATCGCATGGCCTGCTTTCCTCCCTTAATCTTAATCTTGATCTCAACCTATCCAATTAAAACGTCCCATATAAACTAAAGTAGGATTCAAACCGAGGAGGTAAAGAGCAGGAATAACACCCTCGGGTGTGGTCCATGATCGCCATGGCCTGCTCTCCTCCCTTAATCCTCACCTCGATCTCAACCTATCAAGATGGCCCAGATAAAGTCAAGTAGGAATCAATCCGCGGGGGCAAAAAGCAGGAAACACCATCGGGTATGGCATATGAGCGTCATAGTCTGCTCTCGCCCATTTTAACTTAAACACAATCCACTCTACCAAAGATGGTCCCCTTACTTTGTTAGCACTCTTACTCTACTGTATACAACCTACTAATTCTGTGTTTTCTGTTTTAAGCAGGTACCGACAGACGTTTTTTCTTTGAATCATCCACCTCCTAATAACCTCTATGGATTAACTCTAACCACTATGGAACACAGTAACCGCTATGAACTTTGAACATCCTTCACTCCATTCCTAGAAGTGGTCATCCACCTCCTGGGAGGCGAGTGTTGGTCCTGCGTCCCACTTATTGTCCATTTTTGTAAGCGCCAGTAGCGCGCATTCTTGCCCCGGCCAAATAGGTTACCATGCATGCCTGCCCCCGAACCAGGGAAGTTCGGGTCTTTCTCTGGGTGGTCCCCGAATGGGGCCGTTGTTTTGTTTTTTTTTTGCACGATTTGATGCAATCCTAAAAAAAGAATCCAATACAGAAGCCAACTCAGCCACCATCGATTGCCTGCGGCAGACTATACTTGCCAATGATCATGGCCCACCACAACAAGACCATCCCATAAGTGGCAGATTATACTTGCCTGAAAATATCATCACTGCACCCTCGGGGAGAGGTAGCACCTTTGCTGAGAGGACCCCCTCTCGCACTGGTCTTCACCCGAGGGTTTAGACCAAAAGAACATCAGAAGACCACCACAACTCCCAAGAACACCTAGAAACTATATTTTACAGTTAAAGACAGTCGAAAGGGGCTTGCCTCAAACCGTTCCTTCGGCGCGCGAAACCATTTCATCTACTACGGTGCTACTAAATAACGAAAACAAACGAACATAAACGAACACAAACGAAAACAAGTAAAAAATGGCAAAATACAGGCTAATAAAAAAAATTTAATGGGTAGGGGGTGTGTGTACGGGTATATTTTACTCGTGTGCGAAATTTTATCCACTTTTGATGAGTATTTTGGTCATAAAGAGGATTTAAAATGTGTTGCGTGACGCAGAACTTGTGTTCGTTAATTAGTCGCAATGACCTGCCCTACTAAATAACGAAAACAAGAAACGACTAAATAACGAAAACAAGAATCTACAGTGGATAATTAACTAGCTGTCAATATATTGAATCGGATTAGTGCTTGCATAAATGGCTGGTTTGAAATTTTGTCTCATATTTTATATATTTATTATTATTATTATTATTATTTTTAACTGGGATCTATTTTAATTTTTTTGTTGTTGCCTATCTGCTGTGTTGGATGTTTTATTGTTTGTCAAACAATTCTACTGATGTACAACATAGTTGTTTTTGTAATAAGTGACGCACTTTTGATTTTTTACATGCAGTTTTCTTAAGTCTGGCTTGCTTGTTTTTATAACGATAATGTAGGATCGTTTGAAGAAAACTCTTGATATTGGCTTGCATATTTGATAACCGGTTTCTTTTGAACAAAAGCTTGGTTGTTCTGGCAATAATAATTTTCAAATTTACGTGCATACCCATCAGTATATAACATAGCTCATTTGCCAAAATTTTCAGTCTGATCTTTGATCCGATTACTACAATGTCTTCCCCATTGTATCCTTGTGGTGTATGTGGTGCTGACTGTCATGAGATCAAGAGTATAGGATGCGAATTTTGCGGGCAATGGTTCCATCCACAATGTGAAAGAATGATCAAGTTGGAGAGTTTGACTTTTTCGTAAAGTCCGATTTGGAATTTATATGCTGTTGTTGCCTGGAGATTCGTGAAGGTGCTTTCAACTGGGACTTGGCTCACAATAGATTGATGGTGGCTTTAGATGAGGGCAGGCTGGAAGAGGCAGTAAAACTAGAATCAATATTTTTACACCTCTTGCTCACTTATCAGATATCCACCGATATCATCCAATGAAGTCGTACATCAGGGATCTACAAGCGTCTAGGCTTCTTGGGTCAAGATGGACAGATCCTATCCCAATTGTCGTTAAGTCAGATGGCAATTGTCTTTTCAATGCACTGTCAGTTTGTTTGGTTGGAGATGAGTCAACGAGCAGTGAGCTTCGAGTTAGAACATATATCGAGTTATCGCTGGATAGGTTATTTTATGAATCATTTCACAAAAATACAGAAATCCTTTCGGTTAGCCCATCTCTGGATGATGATATAAATGCATGTGCCCGTAAAAAAGGCTGGTCCTCGACGTAATCCGATGACGGGCAACTTCCCAACTATGGGTCGACCTAAGGCAGGAAAGGACTGCAGCCGTATTGAATGAATTAATAATTAAACTACAGGTAAAAAAACACAACCTGGGGTTAAGAAAAAAATCACAGCCATGGTCTAATGTAAGCCTATGAATGGTTGTCTTTTGGTACTTACAGGCATAAGACGGTCTAATCCGATGACGGGCTGAACACTAGAATTACACAGAAGATAACAGCGGTTATTTCCCCACGGTTATTATACCCCCAGACAGATCTCCATGTGAAAGTTGTGCGGCCGTATTTCGCTTCTTCAATTACGATGTCCAAAAAAGAGCGGTTTATTTCAAAGCACAAGCAAATTGTTTTTTTGTTTTTTTTCGGGAGAAGAAAACAGCGGAAAAACTCAAATGGTTCACAGTCCACTCGGTCCAAAGCCCACTGTATGACGACAGCATAATTTGGCCCGTTTCTGGCCGTTTCGGTCCGTTTTGGTCATTCGTCTTACTCTTGAGGTGAGACTTGTCTGCAGCGACCAGCATAATTATAAAAATGACATAGGCTAAACTTGACCTTAACTTTCGATCTATATAATATTGCCATAGTTGCTTAAAACTGGCCTTCGCTTTAAACCCAGGTGTTCCGTTGGAACCCCAGGAAGTGGTGCAGTGCTTGTCTACTGTGGTAAACTAGCAATTGCTTCACGGGTAAAACAGGACCAAGAACCAACGCCAAAGGTGGGAGTCCTCTAAAGTGGGCAGCATAGGAATAAACGATTGGCTAAATTTGAATTTATACCTTTGTTGTGGTCGCGATATGTAACCATGCATTGATGCTAGAAGTGACCTTAAACAACAATAAATAAACTCAATAAAAATAAATGATCAAGAGTGGCGCAGTGCATATCGAAAAGTAAAGGTTTTAATCGACCACCCCACCTCACCCCACCCTACCCACCCACCCACCCACACAAACGTAATAATCAGAAAGAGAATCGACAATGGGAAGACTAGTGCCTCTCGGGTGCTGGGCGGTCAGTGTAGCCGTTCACTTCAAGTTGTGTTTGTATAGGAGAGCTTCAACCAAACTTGTTCTCTCTGACTGCATGGGGGATGAAATACTTGGACAGATTTAATGTGGAGGCTTGGCTTATACTTTACAGTGCACTCCGCTAAGGGCTGAGCACACCATTCATGTTCCGTTTTTGTGTTACCATAGAGTCAAGTTCTTACTCCATGACTCCATGATATTACTGTACAACTGCTCCAGAAACAAGGTTGCTGTTTATCGACCTTATTGTCGATGGGCACCTGACTTCACGTGACCATGTCAGGGCGTTGATAGTGAACTGGGTGCAGATTAATTAAAAGTATCTTGGAGTTGGCATCTCGCATGATCTCTCCTGGAACAAACATATCAGCAGAATCAGTAACACCGCTAACAAAACTTTAGGCTTTATTAAACGAAACATTCCTTCCAAAAACAAAAAGGTACGCGAATTAGCATATAAGACACTTGTACGGTCCCAGCTCGAGTACGCCTCAGCCGTGTGGCCCCCATACACACAATCAAACATACTTAAATTGGAAATGGTGCAAAGGCAAGCTGCCAGATGGGTCGTGAATAATTTTTCTCCATATGAAAGTGTAAGAAAAATGCAGTCTGACCTTGGGTGGAGAAGCCTTGAAGAGAGACGTATGTGCTCCAGAGGATCGCTGAACTAGTGCTCCAGGCTTGTTTTGTTCTTTAAAACCAGACACACGCACCCTTTCCACTTCAGACAGATCCACACAGGAGCAAATTTTCATTCTTTCCACATGCCATTGTTTTATGGAATGATCTTCCATCAAACACTGTAACACTGCCTGACAAAGAGTCCTTTGGTAAGGCAGTGAGAGATTTAACCTATCCCTGAAGCCAGGATCGATTGTTTTTAACCTGATTTTAATTTTTATCTTTTTAAACACTGTTAATAAAATACTAGTCTATCATCTTTTTTTCAGACCTTACTATTCTTATTTTCATCTCTTTTCGCACTAACTCCCCGACGTTGCACCTTTTCCTGCTCATAATACCTGCAACTGCAAGGGGTGTGCAGCAGTATTTAAAAAAAGAAAGAAAGTGAGAAAAAATAATTATCTTTTTCTCAGATAGAGTTTCATTGCCAAACGTTTGCTTTCCGAGAAAACAAACTAAACTAAAGTACTGTAACGACTGAACCGTTAAACGCTTGCAAGTTACATTGATATGTTGACTTTGTTGTGGGACAAATCAAATCAGTTGGATAGACACACAGTTGTTTAAAATTCAAGACTTTGACTTCTGGAGTCACACTGAGAAATGCGGGGTAGTTTCTTGCAAGATTTTTGAACCCAGAACTGTAAAGAAATGTTGTTTTAAGGGCCTATATAAGAAATGAAATTTTGTTTATTTTGAATATTATTTTATTATCGGTTCTGGTGCGAATACGGTAGCAGACCCCCAGGAACCAGTGGCGTCTACAGTCGACTCTATGAGTTGATTACATATCATATGTGTTTCGTGTTCTATACATCCCAACCTTCATTTTGATGTGTAATTTGTGTATATTTAATCTGAATTTAAGGAATATGAGAGGTGAGAATTTCGAAATAAACAAAATTCCATTACTTATATAGGCCCTTAATGCCTTTATATGATACACGGGGTGGGGGTGGGATCAGTTGGTAGATGTGCAAGCTGAGAGGTCCTCGGTTCGAATCCCACCTGCGGCAACCACGTTGTGTCCTTGGGCAAGACAATTAACCCCCATTGCCCACGTGGGGGCATGGTGATGCTGTGTACTATTAGGCGTATTGCACGTCGATGGTGCACCTGTCTTCAACCAATGCTAACCCTGCTTGTGTGGAGTTAGTATGTTGGGGAGCTGACAGTTGCTCGCCATTGCTCGGTGGTTCTCTCCGGGTACTCCGGCTTCCTCCACCTGTAAAACTGTCGTGGTCATGATTAGCCATTGTGCAGAAATATGTGACCTTAAAACACCAATAAATAAATAAATAAATATGATACACAGAAGGCTAAGTCTTTATATACTGCTGGCAGATATTCCTGCCCAGGACACAAAATATATTACCAATTGAAAAAGTATAGATGGGCACATTTTACCAATTTCCTCTATTGAAAATTGAATGGATTTATTGACTAATGATTTCTTAAGTTAAATTTAGATGAGGTATTCATCAAATCTAGTCATGGCTGATTCTTAGCAGCCATGACTAGATTTGATGAAAAATATTTTTAAAATACTCAGCAAGTTAAGAGTCAAACAGGAATTCTACCAGGTATAGAGCTGGGTCCGAGCCACCGAATTGAAAACTCTCAAAGATTTTAATAAGTTGCCCAACCTTTGTGCCCCCCCCCCCCCCCCCACAGCCACTCCCACAATTCTCGAATATCGGTCTGGGATTGGGTTGTAAATGTGAACTGGCTTACTGGCTGAATTAATTGCAACCTTTTTTGTGGGTTGTCAACAGCTCAGTCAGTATAGTGACAGAGCATTTATGGTATTTGGTCTCACGAGTGTTGACTGGCATAAAAGATATTGATCAGTTTTATAATGGAGCACTATACATGTATGTGTCTTCCTCATTTTAACACTGGGTAATAGGGAAAACAGTTAAAATGCTTCTTTGGACAAACCATCAGTCCAATTGCTTCCAATCTTGACATGTAACTTGTGTGAGGATGATTTACAGGTTTATTCTAATCAAGCCCCTGGGCCAATTTTAGAGGCCCCAAGGTTTAATATTGTGGGAAATGGATAAACAATTAGTAACCTACTTCTCCCAAACCACTTCTCCAAACATATCCATAATTGATATGACCTCCTGGGGGCATATTTAGGGGCTGTTATAGGGCCCAAATTTTAATACTGTGGGTAATGGGAGAAAACATAACAGAATTTTCTCCAATCATTCTGGGTTTTTTTCTTGTATAACTATGAATTTAACCAATTTTATCTTGTTTGACAGTGCTCTATTGAGCTCTCTCGAAGACAGTATATTTGGTTAAATATTAACTGCATTGTGGGAAATATTTGCTGCTGAAAACTTTGTCATTTTAACAGAGTACAGAGGGTTAAAGAAATCTTTTTCTCTCACAGAGCTTCACCAGAGGCTTACTATATTTGACATATTAATATCTTCTTAACTGTTTACCGAACAAAGATGATATCAAAATTTGTTATTTTCAATATTTTTTTTTCAAATTTTTCAAAATTAAAAAAATTCAACAAAACCATATCCTGTGATCCCCTCATTGGAAGGAGTTTGACAAGCTCATTATTGTTAATGAGGGTTGGGGGGGGGGGGGGGGTCACATGATATAGTTTTGTTGAAATCTTTTGAATTTTATTTTTGTAATTCATGTGGGCAAATGTGCCCAATTCATAAGGTAAAGGGTTAAGGATAATTCGTAGATTTGTTCAAATCCAGCCGATGGGGTAATTTTTGGCTCATTCCCTTATAAATAAGTACCATGGTAAACCATGGTAAATCCCAAAATACCCTGGTAATACCATGGTATTACCAGGGTATTTTGGGTTTTACCATGGTTTACCATGGTACTTTTTTATAAGGGTTTTGGGGATATTATGAGGCTCCAATTATTAACTCTGTGAGTAATGGGGGAAAAAACATAAAAACCTCCTTCCAAACACTGCTCCAAATGCATCCATGTCTGATATATAACATGTTTAACCCTTCACCCAATGAATCGGCCACATCCGCCCGCGTAATATGCAAATTCAGCAGTTGAAAAAATATTATTTTTCAAATAATTTCAACAAAACCATATCATGTGACCCCTCGTTGGAACGATCTCGTCGAGCTCATTCCAGCGAGGGGGTCACATGATATGGTTTTGTTGAAATTTTTTGAAAAATTTAAAAAAATGGTATTTAAAATAATAAATTTTGAGATCGTCCGCGTTGGGTAAAGGTTTAAAGGATGATTTAGTTAAAATCAGGCCCCTGGGACCTTTTTATGTGTGTCACAGTGCCCTCACATTTTAAGACTGGGTAATGGCCTGATGGGGAAGTATTTTTTAACTGGCTGAGGGCTAGATTATTTTTGGTGGTTTGAATTTGTTACTCAAAATTTGTTTTATTGCAAATTTTTGTAGAGTGCCCATAGGTACTTTTCAATAAGTTGTAATAAAACAAATTTAGATGAGCAAAATATTATTTGCGTTTTATGGAATATAAAAATGAACAAGGAAAATATTGACTTTTGCTCTGGTCTCGTGATTTTTAGCTTAATTTGACAAAGTCAAGATAAGCTATTGCCATCACGCATGTGGAAGTCTGTTAGTCTGTGAGTCTGTTCACATTTTCCTTTAGCACAGGTTACACCCTGCAGTTCTTGTCCAATCGTCATGAAATTTCATATGCAGGTTTGGGTTCCTGTCTAGATGAGAACGTCCCCTGTTGGTCGTGATCGGTCAACCATGATGGCTGCCCGGGCCCAAAACCAAAAAACATTTAGCTCAGTCTACAGATTGTATTTATGAAGGGATTTCATTGTAACTTGGTAGGATGCCTCTGTATAATATCTAGCTGAGAACGTCCCCTTTTGGTCATGATCTGTCAACCGTGACGGCCACCTAAGCCCGAAACCCAAAAACTTTTAGCACAGTCTGCATGTCATATTTAATATGGAGGAATTTCATTGTAACTTCGTAGGATGACTCTGTATGATGTCAAGATGAGAACTTCCCCATTTGGTCGCGATCTGTCAGCTGTGACGACTGCCTGAGCCCAAAACCCGAAAACCTTTAGCACAGTCTACAGGTCATATTTATGGAGGGATTTTATTGTAACTTGGTAGGTTGACTTCATATAATGTCCAGATGAGAACGTCCCCTTTTGGTCGCAATTGGTCAACTGTGATGGCTACAGGGGCCTGAAGCTCGAAAACCTTTGGCACAGTCTACAGGTCATATTTATGAAGGGATTTCATCATTGTAACTTAGTAGGATGACTCCAAATAATTCCCCAATGAGAATGTCACCTTTTGGCCGCAGTCATTAAACCATGATGGTTACCCAAGCCCAAAACCCAAAAAACTTTAGCACTGACTACAGGTCGTATTTATGAAGCGATTTCATTGTAACTTGGTAGGATGACACAGTATAATGTCTAGATAAGGACATCCCCTTTTGGTTTTGATCGGTCAACCATGATGGCGACACAGGCCTGAAGCCCGAAAACCTTTAGCACAGTCTACAGGCCGTATTTATAAAGGGATTTCATTGTAACTTGATAGGATGACTCATTTTGTAATAATTTCACTGTAACTTGGTAACTTTCATTGACATACAGTAACTGTGAGGGCCACATTAATCCACCCCTCAGTTCTTTAATACAGTATACACCTCATATTATTTTTATTGAAAACATAGCATACAGGGAACAGAAATTAAAATATTCCCAATTATCACAATTCTTGTCCTATTTCATAATCCTTTCATAAACATTGAACATTATCCTTTTCATCAAACACAACACACAGACAAGTTAAGCTACACACTCATCCTCAATAAGAGAGTCCATATCCAGTGTGGCAGAGAGAAGAAAAACAATTTGACTGGAATTACATAAATTTGTTTTTTTTCCAGATGTTGATGTTCCAAAAAATGGGATTAAAAAAAAAATTCAACTCATGGTTTGGTTTAATATGTGTGACCACTTGAATCCAAGGTTGATTTTTTCATAAAACGTAAAATGTAATGTACGTTACGTCATACTCGATGTTCTTATTGATATGTTTTATTACAAACAGTAAGACCTTACAAAACTATGGAACGAAATTAAAAACACTTCCATTGGTAGAACATTAACATAGAAGTATATGCAAGTAAACAATCAATATTTTGCACGCCGTGTGCTGATGAAGCCAAAGATAAAAAGAGAGTGATTACCAATTGTTCATAAAAAAAACCCTGCTATGCCTCAATTGTTTTATAAGGGATTTACGACAAAACTGGATCGAAATTATCGAGCCTGTCAAAATCGCATGTAAGTACTTTCCAAGAGAATCTATCTTTCATAACAGTCAGTATAAACCAACATAACTAAAATACTCGTACTTCGAGATATTACACCCAGTAACGTACATTTCGCAATTGCTCAGCACATATGTTAAATTCTGAAAAGTCTTAAAAAGAAGCCTTTCATGCAGAACATATGCCATGCATTGTTTAGTAGCCTTTGATAACTTTGGAACTTGATGGTTTTTTTTAAAAAAAGCATGCTAACACACAAAATGATCAAAATCACGTACATTTAAAAAAAAGACTACTGTTTCCTGTAGCTATTCAGATAGCGAGACTATACGTTTGCATTTCAAACCCTAGCAGAACAGTAGATATAAGCTCGGTGTCGTTTTTTAAGGAAAAAAAAACACCAATAAAAGTTCTAAACCGTAAATGTTCGGTAACGTACATATTCTAAGCCCTAATACGTAAAGGGAGATATACATGGATGCATGTCGACAAGTTTATTGTGGTGAGGATTATAAATTTGAAAAACGATTTTTTTTCGGGCAGTTTTATTGTCGCCTCTTTAAAAAAAATTCTATAATTTGCGCACCAAAATGTCCTTGAACTCGACATCGCTTTGTTGAAGCTGCTATATTCACCCCTATTCGTTTTCTGTTTAGGCCAGTGGCCTTACTCATCCAAGTTTTTGCGCGGTACATCTTTATGATCTTACCAGATATTACAGTGTATAATTTGTTTTTACAGTGCTGAGAATGTTTTGTTTTGCTGTAGCTCTCTTTTATTTCATCAAGAAGAATATGACCTGTCAATATCTGTCTGCGGACTCTAAAATGTTAGTCCCCCGCCCCCCCTCCTCCCAAAAAAACATTGACCCAATGCAAGTTTCACATCACTTAGAGTCCAAAAATACTCTCCAAAATAGGGCTACACATGCTACAATTGCCTCAGATTCGATCTTAGAGCACTAAATTTTGCAAAACACATTTCGAGGAGGCCTTGTCCTAACTAGGATCTTCTGGTCGTTACCCCCCTCCTCCCACTTGTCTGTCCTAACTAGGAACCTCTGGTCGTTACCCTATCCTCCTACTTCCCTGAAGTAGGACTATAGGGGAGAACCCTGAAACCCCACAACAACCTTCCGTAGCACCCCCCACCCCCCAACCTCAAAAAAAGAAAAGGAACTGGCTACCCCCCCCCCCCCCCCCCTTATAGAATCCTCGCTACGCCCCTGATGCAGACTACTGATATTTCTAAGTTATCCAACATTCAAAGGAATTTTGGAATAGATGTTATCAGAATGTCGCAATGTTCCTTCATATAATCCGCAACAAATGCTTTACCCGAATTTGGAAAATGTGAAATGTACGTTACCATTGATAACGTACATTTCATTACACTTTATGCAAACTCCCGCGAATAAAGCAATTCTCAACCCCCCTGGTAATCAACAATCTCACTTTTCCCGTCCAAAAATAAAAACTTACCTGAATGAATTTGTTTGACTAATACTTAACTTTGACCTACCTTTGGTTTCACGACGTCCCTGGTCCTTTATTTTTTCACCGTTGAAATTTTCAAATAGAAACATGTGATGATACACAAACCACGCTTCCGGCTTGCAAAAAATATCAATGGTGGTCAACCAGTACGCACGTGTTGGCGTTTCCTTGAAAACAGGCACGTGCAGAGACTTGGATTCATTTTTGACGTAACGTACATTTCTGTAACGTTCATTTCAGTAATGCTTCATTCTTTAACTGAGGTCAGAATCTTTGTTGAAAAAATCAAAGTAGTAAATTTCTATATGTGTTATAGGGTGGCCTAAAGAAATAAAATGGTTATATATTTCGCATCTTCTATTCTTGCGAGCCCCGACTGGTAACGTACATTTCTGCGTGAAAATTAACCAGTGAATTTCCAACTTTGTCATCAATGTGTTTACTCGAAGGCGTGTATTAAGACGTAACCGCTACAGGTTAACACAGTACGAATTATGAAGCACCCAAATTATGTAGAATTTCAATTTAAATATTAGTACAGGCAAATTGTCTGTGCCTGCAAGTTAATATGAAGATTTGAGTCCGATTTTAGGCGACGCAGGCTATTATATATTGGCGCTTACGAGTGCTTTGCTTTTTCTGTGTAAGAACGGTATGACAGTAACTGCCATGTGTTTACGTTTCATAAGAAACAAAGATTGTAGTGTTCCCGAACTAAGGAAACGGGAGAAAATGGGGATGAACATCGAAAATATGCACGGCGACAGTAACGTACGTTTCAAAATCGCACTTTTACAATAACTTAATCTAGAAAAAAATTGGGAAGTCTGGTTTCTTGGGGTGATTTATGTTTTAAGTTTGACATGGTCAAAAATGGGGAAAAACAATATTTGGAAAAGCCATGACCATTTCAGGATTATCCGTTGACGACATTGTTTGGCCCGTCTTATTGAGAATGAGTGTATAGTGTTATTGACACTTTCATTTTGAAAGCCCTGATAGTGCCTTCTAGCACTCAACCAGTTAATAACCTCACAAACCGCTAATGCTTCAGTGTTTTATGTACACCCTTTTTGTAAGTGTAATTTGCAAGTTTGTTCAAATCAACTCTCTGGGGCAACTTTTAAAGATGCCATGGGGTCCTTGAATATTAACACTATGGGTAATGGAGAAACAATATAAAAATCTTCTCCCAAACCGAATCCTGGACATTTCCCCACCGAGCATCAGACCTTTAGATCAGTCTAATATGGGCACAACGGCAGATATGGATGTTGCCAGCATGGTTGGAGAAAAAGCACCAGTATTTTCTTCTTCTTAGCGTCTGTTTCAGGTTTTAGGTCCCCCGTCTTAAAATGCTAGTTTACAACCCCTTGTTCTATGCCTTCACCATTATCACTGGTTCTCTCCCACCACCCTTTGACGTAAGTTTACTCTACTAACTTAAGAAGGCTTCTTAATTCCCAGTGTCGAGCCAAAGGTCTATTTGAATGTAAATTACGCATGACATTTACTGAGAAATGCCAGAAACATGAATATAATAGATTTCAAGCTTTAAGTTCCCTGTGGGAACCCCAGGAAGTAAGCAGCACTTGTTTACTGTGGTAAACCAGTTCTGCTTTACTAGTAAAATAGGACCCAGTCACCAATGCTTGGGGTGAAAGTCCTCTAAAATGGGCAACATGTTGATCAACGATTGACTACACTTGACTTCATCTCCATGTTTTCGTGATTGCATAAGGGGGGCATAAAATGCTATTTCCAGCAATTCTGAAAAATGCATTTAATGGTCTCTGGATGACCTTGAACCATATTTTGAACCTCCATTGAGTTTTGACTCATGTTGTGCTGCTCTCAGCCCCATACGTCATACCATGCTTGAAGTATGAGTGTGACTGACTTTCAAAATGTTTATCATCCACACACCCCACCCACCTCACCCCCCCAACTCCACCCCATCCCCCAACACACACTTTTTGGAGTGTAAAAATACATGTATGAACTTCGTGAATGCCATAAGAGCTAGGGGCATAAAATGCAATTTCTTAACAATCTACCTTACAATTGTTTACAGCAGGCTTGCACAACAGTGGAAGTCCCTAACTCGGAAAATTACTCTCTACTTTCTTCTATCCCATGCGATTTGGGAAAGAAAAGTGGTGCAAAAGCACCAAGAAAAAATAAGCCAAAACTGGGTCGAGTGCAACTGGTGCACACCCAGTAGGGGACACTCTCCTTATCAGGAATCAGATTGTTTTGCTCATCAACAGTGATACCTTATGACTTTTGTTAACAATGTTCCTGTTCTGAATTGTGGATTCATAGCTGTTTCTTCACTATCCAGACATACAGGGCTGTGTTTTTATATATTTTGTTGATTATTCACTGTATTTTTCGTGATAAATATCTATACCGATAACGCGATTTCGCGCACGATTTTTCGCAGACCATGCTGTTTCTGTCTTTTGTTCATTAATGCTAACCCTTTGGGTTCTGTTTTTATCTCAGATGTCAGCTGGGGGCTGTTGTGGCAGCTTTTTCCCCTCTGTTGAGGGTAGAATTTCTGCCTCATTTGGAGCTAAGCTCGGTTGCTCTCTCCGCTTTTCTGCCTTTGTCAACATCTACTGATGTATCTGCTTCTGCTGCTGCTCTGTCGGTGATGTCATTGGTCTCCGTTTCGGCTAGCCTCGGCTTAACCCTGCAAGGGTCTGCAGGAATTTCTGCTTCTTTGGACGTGGGATATCGGCCTCAACCTTCCCTGACTTCGACGAAGTCGGAAGTGGTTGCCGGCTGATCCATCTGCTGTAGTCTCTCAGCCATCGAGCCCAGCAAGTTTTGATTTGGATTCAGATGTCCATGGTGGGGTCATGCTTCGTCCACTTACTCTGGTCTTTCGGAAAGTTTTGCTGGGCCGGCGTATTTTGTGCAGCCTGGGCCGGCGTATTTTGTGCAGCCTGGACCTTCTGTCCCTTAGAGGTTTGCGGCGAATTCCTGCACTTCAGATCCACGGGGTATTTCCTACCCCTATAAGCATCTGTATTCAGATGTTTCGGCTGCCACCTGTCGCCCCGCGTCAGGTGTTCTAGAGGATTGTTTCCGCATCGAACTGGCAGATACAGGCTGTGAGCTTAGGGAGGCCCTCTCCTTGCTCACGCAGGTTCTTTCCAAGAGCCTTCCCGTTGCCTCCAGCGAGGCTTCTGGAGGCTTCCAGGAGCCCTCCATGGCACCACCTCCCAGGATTGGAAGCAGCCCGCTGCTTTCTGATCCCCCTGGTGTTCCTACACCATGGGAGGCATCAGCTGGTACGTGTCTTCTGACTCAGGCAATGGGTCAGACGCACCTGATGTTGAGAGGCATCAGTTTTCTGACTTGGGGGCGGCTCTTGACTTTGTGTTTGAGTTCCTTCAAACCGTCAGACCAGACCAGCCTTTCGTCTTCAACCTGGCTCCTTCGTCCGACTGATGTCGCATGTGATAGCTTTCCATTGTACTCAGTCCACTGAGTCCAGGGTGACTACTTCGGCATATCTGGATGATATCCTCCAGAGGCACTCCAATGCTGCTCTTCGTCCCTTCTCAGTCGTTTTGTCATCTGGGGATGGACTTCCATACTCAGCTGAATACAGTGGCAGTTCCCAGGGTGAGGGCCAGCGATCTCAGATGGTGCGCAATGTTGGATCCTCTGGTCTTTCCCTTCACAGTGTTTGGGACCAGGTATCAAGCAGCTCATCACATTAACCAGAAGGAGCTTCTTGCTCTTGTTCTGAGTTTCCGGCAGTGGATCCTCCACCTTTTGAATCATCAGGTTCTTCTGTTGACCGACAGTTCGACAGTGGTCACTTATATTCAGAACCAAGGTGGCACGCACTCAGTTCCCATGCATGAATTGGCTCGGGATCATCTACTGCTCGCTCAGGATATCAACGCCGGGGTGGTGGTTTGTCACATTCCCGGTCGTAAGAACGTCCTAGCCGACACCCTGTCCCAATGGGGCAGGTTCATTTCCACCGAGTAGATGCTTCACAAGGCAGTGTTCCAGTCGCTTTGCGATCTCTGGGGTCGACCCCACATCGATCTTTTTGCGACCCGCTGGAACCCTCAGGTGTACACTTTTGTGTCCCTGTGTCTAGATCCTCTGGCTTTCGCCGTTGATGCTCTGTCACTCGATTGGAACGGTCTAGTCTGCGATGCCTTTCCACCGATTCTGATTCTGTCTCAGGTTCTAGCCAAGATATGAACCTTCAGTTGTCAAATCATTCTGATTGCCCCCCTGTTGGCGGCAGTTCCGGCATGTCCCCCTCTACGGCATGACCTTCTTTACCAAGGCCACCCGAGGAAGTTTCGCGTCGACCTGACTCCATCCCAAATCGCTTGGGAAAGAAGAAAATAGAGAGTATTTTTCTGAGTTAGGGACTTTCATTGTAGTGCAAGCCTGTTGCAAACAATTGTGGTAAGTATAATAAGAAAGGAAATTTACTATAAAATTTAAATTTTCATGATCCACCTTTTGAAGCATTTAGAGTGATACAGTGGAACCCTGTTAATTGAATAACCACTTTGCCAATGAAAATTATTCAATTAACAGGCATATTCAATTAACAGGGATTGTGTCACTTTTCTGTATTCCAGAGATAAACTTAGCATTTATTCTATCATATCTTTTTTGACAGAGCTCCATGAGCTCTGTCAAACAAGATATAATAGATTAAATGCCTGTATTGGATGTACTGAGGCTAAATAGGTCTATAAACAAATGAAAATTGGGGAGAGTCAGAGTAATTTCTTAACAGGTCACAAGATTTTTTATTCAATTAACAGGAGATTACTCTATAACCTATTTCCAATTAACAGGTCAAATTTGTACTGGAGGTATGGTAAATGGTTTTGCATTGGGAAATCATATTCAGTTAACAGGGTTATTCAGTTAAGAGATATCCAATTGAGTGGGCTCCATTGTAATATATTTTTGGCAGTCATAATAGTGTGATTCTGTTTTACTGGTAAAATAGGACCCTGTCACCAATGCCTGGGGTGGAAGTCCTCTAAAATGGGCAACGTGGGTATAAACCGAAATATGTGACCTTAAACACCAATAAATAAATAAATGGTGTGATTGTATGAAATGATTATTAGGGTTAAATGTCAGTATTGGATGTATTGAGGTCAAAGAGATCTGTAAATAAGAGGAATTTGGTGATTTTCAGGGAAATTTCTTTTACCAGCCTAATAATAGTGATGGCTTAATACTAGTAATGGTCAGGCTATTTGATTGGAAATGATAATAGTGATGGCATTTTCTCTCTATTCCTCACTGCTCAATAAAAATTGATTGCTGAGATTTCTTCTCAAAAATTTATAACAATGTCAACACTATTATTAATGGGCAGCTGAGAGTACAAAATTTTTAGCTCATCTGACTGAAAGTCAGGATGAGCTATACTGATCACTCTTTGTCCATTATTGTCAGGCGTAAAGATGATGCTGGAGTCTTCTCCTCCCAACCTGCTGGACAGATTCAATAAAATTACATGTGAATGATGACTGGGGAGGGTCAATTCAGTTTTGTTAAAATTGATATCGGGAGGGGGTGAGGAAATTGATCCAATTTAAAAAAAAATCATCTCATGATCTGATGAATGGAATAACTTTGTATATGGTATTCAGCATCCTTTTGAGGGGTACACTAAAGTTTGTTCCAGGGTAGTTTGAGGGGCAATTTTTTCAGTTCTGGGCCTTGCCTGAAATTTCTATATTTTTTTTCAGAACCAATTTAAGTCAGATTTGGTATTCAGTATTATTGGATCATAGGTACTTGACTCATTCCAAAAATTTTTTCTCACAGCCCAAATTTTTCAAATGAACATATTTTCAAAACTGCATGGAACAAAGAACTGTTGTATGGTATGAAGGATCCTTTAGTCCAGTAGAATCGAATGGGCAAAAAAAAATATATTGCTGTCGGTTGTCTCATAGTGTACCCAATGGGGAATTGAAAAACTGCTGAGATGGCATATTTTCAAAATTTAAAAAAAAATTTCTTCTCCAAAGTCACTGGTCCAAATCTTATAATTGACATAAAACATTTTTAGGAAGATCATATTTAGGTTTGTTCAAAGCAAGTGACTGGGTTCATATTTTGGTCCCTATGGGAACCTGAATTTTGGCTGGGTGCAATAGGGAAAATGATCTGTATCTGAATGATTGGAAGCATTCAGACTGAAATAAAAGCACTCATTAAGTTTATCCAGATATTGGGAAAATTGAAGGCATCCATATACAATCTCCAGCGAAGCAACATGCATTTTATAAGTGTGAAAATGAAATCTGAAACTGAAAGGTTAGTTAATCAAGTTATTGGCACTACAGTTGAGAATTGTGACATAAATCTATCATCACTATTATATTTATGTAAAAAATGTTGTATCAGAATCTTGCTCTTTCTTGTTTCTAAGGCTATATCTCGACTTGTGATATGGACTTAGAAACAAGGGTTGCCTCTGATAGAACTTTTTGTACATAAACATAATGGTGATAATATTTCTGTATTATTTATGCTGATCTCGCTCGCATTATTTAAAGGAAGATAGCATGAAGACATCAAACATTTGATATAATACAAAATTATTCTCATCATATTTTTTTAGCGTGGTAATGACAGAAATGGATACTTTTCTGTAAAGATATATAAAAAGGAAGAAAGCTGAAGAACTTGTCCACAGAAGAAAAATATAATTATGAAAATGGCTGTTTACCAGCTGATGTTCTGCCTTTCCTTTGTTTTGACCATTGTGCTTATTATAAGCACATGCACTGAGGCTAATTCCTGTCCATGTAGTGATCAGAAACTGTGTCAGCCAATCAGACGCATTGGAGGAAAAGAGGTAGGTGGCTTTAAAAGAAAATTTAAAAATTAAACAAGACTCATCTTGGTTAGTTGAAGTTTGAATGGGAGTAGAATCACAGGAGGGATTAAGAAGGTACTGCACATGCGTGCCTTCAGACTTCAAAACAACCATGGATTGTGGTGACCACACGGACCAAAAAAACATCTGCAAAAATTAGCACATGCATACTGGCAACAGAAATAAAACACTTCCACTGTCCATTTCATTAACAGAACACTGCCAGAAGGGCGGGAGGCACTTAATCCCTCCCATGATTCTACTCCCTCATAGAATCACAAGCAAACTAACCAAGATGAGTCTCGTTTAATTTTTAAATTCTATTTGGGGAAGTGACATCACTCCCGTCATTAAGTGAGACTTCAAAGCGGGAACCACAAGAAATGGTTTAAGTGCAACATAGCACACAATATGGCAGACACTCATGATTATAATACAGCTGTATCGAAGGAGGTATCACAATTTTTAACAATCTCCTTATCATAAATATTTTCAAATGTTGTAGCATTTTACCACCCAGCTGTCTGCAAATTAAGTTCAATTGGAATGTAGTTAACCTTGGCCTTAGAAATGGCAGCTGCACGCACACTATGTGCCTTAAAAATGACATAACAATCTTTAACCAACTTGCTAAAGAAGTTGCGCATGTGTAGTACCATCTCACTTAATAACGGGAGTGATGTCACTTCCTGAATTAGAATATGATATCAACTTTGAAGTTAGTCTTGGTTCAAAACTTATAATGGATTCAGGCCTTCAAGTAACAGTTGATTTTCTGTTTTCTAGTGTTGAAATGATTAATCAGTTAACCCTCTGCACTCTGATGTCAAAAGCTGAAATTCAACGTTGCAATTTTTTCCCATGATGCAACTTAGAATTTAACCAATTCTATCTTGTTTAACAGAGCTCATTGAGTTTCTTAACCCACGACAGGATTTCTCTTGTCAATGAATAAGTATAATTTGGGTACATTTAATCAATTTTCCCCCTATAAGTTGACTTGACATTTTCATCAATGATTTCTGTAGTTAAATTTAAATGAGTTTTCCGATCAAATCTATGATGAAAAATATCTTGAAAATACTCATCGGATTAAGAGTTAAATTCTTAGATGGATTATGGGGAGAATTTGAAGGCTGAAATTTTGGTCTTCTGACATCAGATGGCAGAGGATTAACCTGTCTCAAAATATACTATTAAAAAAAGGTAGGGGATATTTGATAAAAGTGGGATATCTGAAGAAATATATTTATATATTTATCAAAAAGACAGTTGAGACATGGCACTGTGACATCTGGTGAATGATTTCAGTGATAGTTGGGTGTCTGTCAAGCACACATTCCACACATTGAGCTGAAGAAGACATGGACAGTCAGTCAGAGAATTTACCACATTCAGTCCAAGATCTCAATACCTTTGTAAATCCTCCTTGGTTTGTGAGACAAGCGCAGATCCGACATGGCATACTCCTCGCCAAACGTCCAATATCAACTTGACTGATGTTATTCCTTTCTTCCTGCAATGCAGCGGCGAGTTCCTGGACATCGGTAAGGGGCTGTTGGCATTTTCGTAGGCACCTGCCAAGCATATCCCATAGACCCAGCTGTGCTCAATTGGTGAGAGGCCTGGACTTAGTGCTGGCCAAGGAGTTTAGTGATGTTCTGCTCCTGGAGGAAGTCTGTAGCAACACAGGCCCTGTGTGCTCTTGCATTGTTATCTTGGATTGATGGCCGTGATGTGATGCAAATGACACTACATGAGCTGCTAACATGTTGTCACGGTAGTACTGCCCTGTGACACACCCTTGGATGACATGTAATGCTGTTCTGCTTGTCATGGTTATGCCTCCCCACACCATAACCGATCCACCACCAAAACGATTGTGCTGCCTAATGGTTACATCATGGTATCGTTCGTACTGCCACCGCCACACTCTGTTTTGGAACCTTGATTCATCAGAAAACATGACATTGCTCCACCGACGATCGTCCCAACACTGTCATGCTCCACACCAATTATGCCTTGCTGTGATGTGACATTCAGTTAAACATCGAATTATTTGAGGTCGTCGAGCATACAAATTCCAGCTTTGTAGGCGATTTCGGATAGTCTGACCACTTACTCTAACATCTGTCGCTCGGTGCACCTGCTGTCCAATTTCTGAGGCACTTTGATGGCGGTTATGTAATGCTGTGGTTCGGATGAAACGATCCTGGTTAGCAGTTGTCGCCTTTGGAAGACCAGACTGACGTCTGTTATCAACATTGCCTGTCTGACAGTAGCGAGACAACAACCTCCTAATCACTGATTGAGTAACATGGACAATTTGGGCCACTGCAGTCTGTCTTTTGCTAGCTTCCAACATGCCAATGCCACATAAACATTCGTCACGTGTCAGTCATCGCATACCTCAAAAGTTACATTTTGACCAGAAACTATTGATGAACAAGTTTATACTAAGAAAAGAACAATGAGACCTCTGAAAAAGCCCGTCCAGTACAGATGAAAATTTCAAAACGTACCCCACAGACATTAATGCGACCCTCGTGCGAAAAAACCTGTACGAAGTTTTTGTTGGCCAGTGACATTCATGATCCACACTAAACCTGGTAACATACTGATGTATCCAATCACGCGTACCCAATACCATTTTCCAAAAATATCATCATCAGTTTGGATATCCCCAGTTTTTTTAAACAGTATAGTTACAAGCTTTTTCCCGTTGATTTTGGGTACCAATTTACTGCACATTTATGATAGAAATGTAGAAATCCTTTTATTTTTGGATTCAAACAATGGGAAATACTCCAAATGTTATTCATGCAAATCTTACATAGAATACTCAGACCTGATCCTCATTTGGATAGTTATATTATGAATTTTTCTTACTTCCCGAATTCACAAAATTAAATACAGAACCTCAAGTCTAATTTCATCTATTTTCGTAGTGAATGTACTGGTATGCCCATTTGTGATTACCACGTCTCAAGTTTCTGCTACTACAATGACAGAGTGTTCTTCAAACAACATTTTTTAACTGAATTTTTTAAAGTTTCAGCAAACTGATTCTCCAATTCATTCAGGCCTATTAACAACAAAGAGGCAATTGTTTTTTGGCCCCCGACAAATGCATCCAAATCCACAATTTGTACCAGAAGAAAAGTATACATATACTTGTTTTGTAAAAATTGATTGTCAAACTGATGTTAATATAATGCAACAGTGTTGTTTGAAGTGAGTCATGCCATGACTGAAAAATAATATATCCTTCATTTCAGAAAAAAAAAAAAAAAAAACCTGTCTGGGCCCTATCCAGCCTGAGTTCCATTAAGAAAAAACACACATATTTTTCTATTAGACCTAGGTTGACTTACAGGCAGTTGATTGATAATGGAATGGTATACGTAACTGGACCATTAACATGTTGGAGTAATCCCTTATTGATTCAGTACAATATTGCCCATGTCCTTTCACATATTTTATTATTCATATACCAGAAGGTCTTATGCTCCTGAAAAGTGGTACCCTTGTGCTGTGACCACTAATGGATACCAAGTACTTGAATAGACTCAGACACAGTTTGAGTGCTGAGGTCATAATTTTATGTCGGCAAACTCAGCAGACCTTTAATATATTCCAAATTCAAGGTGGTAAAAGCTGTGCTCAAAATAGGAAACCTGCTCAAATACTGTCCTTAATTTGTCTCAGTTAAAAATATATCAATTTTTTCAGCTGATAGAGTTTTTGGTTTTTCTTTTCTATGCTGTTTAAAGTTACTTTCAGTTTCAGCTTCAATAATAAAAAATATTTTTATACTGTACCAATGATCCAGACATAGCTGGTGCTAATTCTCAAAATCTAGGGCCAAACACAAATTTTGCCCCCCAATCCCCCAAATTTGCATCTAAAACCGAAAATAATATGTCCTAAATGGTCCTCCATACTTTTCCTCCACTGCGCATGCGCAGTGTCAAGGAGGTCTCGAAATTGGCGCCAATAATCATTCATTCTTTGTTTGGCCCTTCATCAGTTCACATCTGACTGATGTTTGTGCTTGTAAATCTCAGTTTAAATGATTCCAGACACGAAAATATTAGAGAAATGGTGGATCTAAAGAGGAAAGAGAAGGAGGAGAGGAAAAATTAGTGGCAGGAAATAATTAGGGCTGTAACTTAAATTTTTTTTATGAAATTATGTTATGTTACCTAATTTCAAGGCATGGGCCTGTTGTTGTCATTCTTGCTATAAAGTTACACTGCTTGTTCAGTGTTTCCTCTCTCCCTTTCCTTTAGTCCCCCCTTGCTATTCTCCCATGCTTTTGGCATATTTTCTGTACTATTATTACTAAAATTTTCTTGGGAGTTTTAGCTTGGTTAACAGAATGAATTCTGTTTTTTCCTCATGTTTACGTCCTCACCCATGGGTGTTTAGGTGTTGTGTTCTGCATCTACCATCTGATGTTCTGCAGTTTCTTCCTGGGAAGTCTCAGCTTTGCATCAGATAGTGTTGTAATTGGTAACTGATTTCGGGCCATGTTTATCAGTGCCTGGAGTTATGTTTCTGGTTTTTATATACTTCTTGTTTACATTGACAACGGTTTCTGTTGAGAGTGATTTCTTGTCTTTGTATTAGTTTAATCATAACAAGATACATTATTATTATTATACGTAAGTGTTGCATTAATTTTTTGAAATATTTTAAAAAAATTTGTCCACACTTAAGCTTTTTGGGATCCATTGGGGCTCAACGTTACTTTCAGAAACTTGGGCTTTTCTGAAAAAATATTTTTTCCAAAAATTTTTTTGATTTCAATTATTTTTTCTATATGTTAATGGATCATGTTATTATGTATCTTTGTTTTCAGGGGTAAGTGCGAGTACTAGGACTGTTTGTGTTCTTTTCACAATGAAAGGATATTGTTCAAATTGTAAAAAGAGGAAATCTTCCTCTGACTTTCATAATCATTGTATTAATTGTAGTCAGTGTACTCGCACTAACTCCTGTTCAGTATGTGTCAATTGGGATGACAAACATTGGAAACGTGTGTCACGGTATGTTGTTTGCGGGGAGAAGGCCATGTCGGTCCTTTCTCCGCAGGGTCACTCTAGTTTATCAATCTCTTTTCAGAGGAACAAGAACAGGGTGATGTTTCCGTGATGTCTTCCAAAAGTGTGCCTCCGTCGTCACAGTTAAATGAAGAGCTTGCGGCAAAAGTGCTCTTGGAAATACGTCAATTGCCTAAGAGATCCCTAGTAGGATCGAAGGCATTGGCGTCCGCTAGCTCGCCCGGTGTAGCGACCATTTATCGAATGGCTTGGCAGCCGGGTTCGTCCGTTGCGGTCCAGGAAGGAGATTTGGGTGATGCGAGCACTATAATAAGACAAAGTGCACACCCAGTGACGACGGATCAGAGGATAGAACAGAGGAAGCCTATTAGTCCGGTTCCTAGCTCGTCCAGGTCCATCCGGGCTGCGAGCGAGAGAGGTCCCTCTCTCGTACAACAACATCTGGGACCAGATGTTGTGGTACAAAACGTTTCGCATTCGGAGCATACGTCCGCCACTCGGGACGCTCCGTTATATAGACAGTCCGGAGAGACTGTCAATATGGCTTCCTCATCCTCATGGCAATGCACACGACCGCACCTTGGCTACGTGACCACGGATATCCAGCCAGCTTCGCCGATCAGGGATTCCACGGCGACCAGGTCACGCCATCCGGTAGCCAGGGACACGAGGCCTGTAGACTCCGGACGTTCGCATAAAAGAAGTATGCAGGAGTCATCGTCCAGGGAGCTTCCAGCGGCAAAGCAACGTAAGACTGCTGCTCCACAGGCCTCAGAGACGGACGTGCTATCACAAATAGCACAACTTATCGCAGCATCCCAGCAGACGACAGAATCTCTGTCGGATCAGGAATTATCCGACGACAGTGGGTCGATACGCTCCGCTGAAGCATTAGGTACGGACGACCGAGAACTTCATAGGGTCCGACAGGATGGCGAAAGGGATTCAGAGGATCTGGAGATTTCCCTTTCGGAACAACATAAAGCTGCCATAGATTTTATCCGGCATTATCTTCCAGAGGTTGTTCCGTCGGACCAGAATGCTGCGATGCCGGATAAGAGACTGATAGCGTCATTGGACACAGAATGTTTTGATCGGTTTAGGGACATCGTCCTGAGTTTCTGACACAGTCCAATAATGTCACAAGAACATTTGAATTATTGAATGATGCTATATATAAGCTTGCTACCAAAACGAGCAAGTATGGTTTCTTGTCCACAAATGCTCTACATCTGCCTTTCATCAATTCAAGGAATAAATTCGAAACGGCAGGACAGGGCATACCGAGAGTTCCTCTGCGTCTAGACGACCAGGCTGCAGACCTAGAATTGTCTATACTGTTGTCTATGTCAATTCCAACCACGACGTTGGAAACGACAATTATGTCTAATAGAGTTAACTTAGACGCTTTATCATACGCAGATCACCTTACTAAAGCGTTATCATTACGTCTTCAAGGGAAAGAATTCCAGGTTATACAATCCTCATTAAGAGTTCTTTCAAGGGCAATAGCTTATTCCACGTATAACTCCGCCCTTTCAGTGGCAAACCTGGAGTTGGTTAGACGTGACGCAGCCCTAGCTACATCCACGCGCGTGGATGGTAAGGTGAAAAACTCTCTCAGAGTCGCTTCGGTCTCCGGAGAGCTTCTCTTCGACGGCAAGCTTTCAGCAATCTATGATCAGATAACTAAGAAAGCTTCGGATTCTCTGCTATTCAAATCCGCTTCTAAAAAGTCGGATACAGCAGAAAAGAGTAAGACAGGCACTTCTGGGATGAGTACGCCCAAGAGAAGTTCCTATAGAGGTTCCTATGCGTCCTCTAGGTCTTATTCTAGAGACCGTCAAGGCAGCGACTCACATGGGGGACGTTATTCTGGCCAAGATAACCGGTCAGACGTCCATAGGTCGACGGGGCAAGGTGCGGGTCGTGGAGGACATAGTTTCTCCTTCCGCAAGCCTCGCAGTTCCAGGAGGTGATGGTATGAACCTCTATCGTGTTCTGGTAGGTGGAAGATTGTCGAGTTTTATAAACAATTGGGCGTCAATTATGGACGACCCCTGGGTTCGAGGGGTAATTTCGGAAGGACTAAGAATATCCTTCAAACGAAAGCCTCCATTAACTCGAAGTCCAAAATGGACTCAGCTTCCGTCAAATCCGCAGAAAAGAGACGCTCTTCTATCAGAAGTACAGTCTCTTCTGAAGAAGAACGCGGTAGAGGTCGTAGAAGACCAGAAATCACCGGGTTTCTACAGCCATCTGTTTCTGGTTCCGAAACCAGATGGCTCGTTCCGTCCAGTCATAGATCTGAGCTGGATAAACAAGCTGATCGTCGCTCCGAAGTTCTATATGGAGACAATTTGATCAGTCAGAGCGAGTATTCGGGTGAACGACTATGCTACAAGCATAGATCTCAAGGATGCGTACTTTCACGTCATGCAGGGTATTTTTTGTTTTTAAAAATTTGATTAGCAGTTTCCATCTTGGTTTCAAAAAGTGATGATAAATAGTGAATATAAGGCCAATATGAAAGAAAAATGGTTAGCATTTGGCCATTTTTGACTAGCATTTTGCGATGCGAATCCAGTCATCAAATACCCTGTCATGGTACATCCGACATTCAGAAAGTATCTACGCTTCGCAGTCCTAGGAGTTGTATATCAGTTCCGAGCGATGTGCTTCAGTTTTAACCTAGCGCCCTGGGCTTTCACTCGAATAATGAACTCGGTAATGATACATTTCCGAGCTCATTTGTCTGCGGTAACGTCGGCCTACCTGGACGACATTCTTCAGAGGTACGGCAACGAGTTAACGCTTGAGAACGATGTGCAGAATCTGCTTCTATTACTCCGACATCTCGGTTTTATAATAAACGAGGAGAAGTCTGATCTGGTGCCGTCCAAGTCATTCACCCACTTGGAAATGAGCTTCGAGACGCACAACAATCTCGTTCGTCTGCCATTAACCAGAGCGAAATTAATCAGTTGTTACGCTTGCTATTGTCTTCACTCAGACAAAGTCACAGCGAGAGAGTTCATGAGACTGATAGGTCTGTGCGGAGCCGCTGCGGATCTCATTCCGATGGGGCGGTTATGCACTCGTCCTCTCCAAATTTTCTTGACTCAGAATTGGAGTGTAAAGATTCATTCGCTCGATATAGACGTTCTCTTGTCAAATCAAGTGAAACAAGAGATTCAGACTTGGGCAAACATTCAGTGGTTGACTCAGGGAGTTCCACTGCAGTTGCCGGATCCGAGTTTTACTATTGACGGATGCCAGGCAAACAGGTTGGGGTGCAACATTGATCCCAATGGTTTCGAAGTGCCAGGGTCTTTAGGATCCGCAGTTTCTAGGCAAGCACATAAACATCAAGGAAATGATGTCAATTTGGCTTGCACTACGTCATTGGATGAACATTATTCAGAAAGCACATGTCCAAATCCTGTCCGACAATACGACAGTAGTAGCGTATATTCGGAACCAGGGAGACACTCATTCCGCTCCGTTATTCAATTTAACGGAAAAAATCCTTCTGTTTGTACTAGAACACCAAGTTCTACTTTCGGTCTGTCATATTCCGGGTCGTCTGAATGTATTAGCAGACTCCCTTTCACGGAAGGGTCGCTTGTTGCCGTCAGAATGGACTCTCAGCAAACAGGTATTCAATCAGATTTGCTACCAATGGGAGCGGCCAATGATAGACTTATTTGCGACACAGCTCAACAATCAGTTGCAGACGTATGTGTCACCATGTCCGGATCCCCGAGCATATGCAGTAGACGCTCTATCGATCTCGTGGGACGGAATGATAGGATATGCGTATCCTCCAGCGCCGTTGATTCAGCAGATATTGCTAAAGATAAAACAATCTCAATGCAAAATTCTGTTGGTAGCATCTCTGTCTCCACAGAGACCGTGGATAAATCTGCTCAGGTGTCTGCTGTGGGACATACTGCAGAAGCTTCCTCCACGAGAGGATCTTCTTTCGCAGGGGAAATCGCGTCAACTATATCACAACCCACAAGGTCTCAACCTTCACGTATTTCCGTTGTGCAGTCCTTCTTGCACGGCAAGCATTTTACAGGACGAGCAGTGGATGCAATTTCTAACTGTAGGAGGACCTCCTCTTCGCTAAACTATGCGGCTAAGTGGAAGGTCTTTTGTCATTGGTGTAGGGATCATTCTGTTGACATTTTTGATCCCTTCATTCCAGACATAGCAAACTTTCTAGTATACTTGTTTGATGAGATCAAACTGCAGCCTGTTACTATTAACTGGTTGAGGGCTGGATTATTTTTGGTGATCTGAATTTTTTATTCAATATTTGTTTTATTACAAATTATAGGAGTGTGCCCATAGGCACTCTCCAATAAATTGTAATAAAACAAATTTATATAAACAAAATATTATTTGCATTTGACTGTGTGTAAAACATGAGCAAGGAAAATGTTGGCTTTTGCTTTGGTACCCTCATTATTTGAAAGCCCTGATAGTGGCTTCTAGCACTCAACCAGTTAAAGGTTATAGGTCTATGTTATCTGATACCTATGCACACCATGATAGTTTACAAATTGGATCTAATGTCCCTTTATCTAAATTAGTTAGAAACTTCTCGATAAATAGACCTAGAACCCTTAGATTAATTCCTAAATGGAATTTAGCTTGGGTTCTTCTTAAACTAAAAGAAAAGCCATTTGAGCCTCTTGAGACAGTGGACTTCAAATTCTTATCTTATAAGACAGCATTTCTCTTAGCTTTCTCTTCTGCTAGAAGAGTCAGTGAGCTTCATGCACTATTTGTGGACGATTCTCACTATCGTAGTGTCGGGAACACTATTACCTTTACTACTAATGTTGGATTTTTGGCTAAGAATCAGGCTGCTAATAAATATCCAGATCCTATTGTTATTAAGGCCCTTCCATCTTCAGACGGGCATAGGCCTTTACTCTGTCCGGTTAGAGCTTTACGTATTTATAAACGAAGATCTCAGTTTATCAGAAAGGGACAAAAACGCTTCTTTCTGTCTCTGATGCCTAATAGAAAGGACATTACGGTCCATTCTATTGCTAGATGGATTCAATTAACTATCCGTACTGCTTATGATAATCTATCATCAACTCAGCAGTCTGTGCTTAAGATTTCGGCTCATGAAGTAAGAGCTCTTTCTACATCCTGGGCTTACGCAAATAGTGTTGCTATTACAGATTTAATGAAGGCTGCATATTGGTCTCAGCCATCCACATTCACAAATTTTTATCTCAGAAATATTGAGTCCATTTCTGGAGACCTGCATTGTTTAGGTCTGTTATCTGTTGCTCAGAATGTCGTCCACTAAACAGTTGCAACTATAGTTATGCAGGCTTTCTGTTCCGGCAGTGACTCTGTCCTGCTGCCCTCTTCCGACTTCGCTCTGGGCTATTTGACCCAGGGCAAGGGGAAGGGGGGGGGGAGGAGAGTGTTACCTTAGGTCACCTGCTTTATAGTGAAAAGCAAGGGGATACCTCCTCCGGAGTCAGTAATTCTGAGTTGGTACCCGGGATGGTTTTAAAGTGGTAAGCTAATGTTTAAATTCATTCATGTCATATTTTTAAAGTGTAGCTCGGTGTGAAGCATTTGTATATGTCACATGTCAAACGGGCGTTAATATACAATCCTTGGACACTTTTAAAGAGTATAAAGAGTCAAATTCTCTGGACTTGCTTTATTTATTGGCTTACATTAAAAATAATTAGTATAAAGGGTTATACTGGATGTTAATAGAGAACATGGATGTTATTATGCTCAATTATGAAGGGTGTTGTGTCTTTCTAATTTGTTATAAATAAGAATGATACGTGTAAAGCCTAATACTCCTTTTCTCCTCGAGGGGATAACTCTGTTATATGTAGTTGAGCTTATTGGATTTTCCTCTATATCCTAGGCCCTCCAGCCTTTTTTCTATTCAGCTATGTCTGGGTCATTGGTACAGTATAAAAATGTTAAAAAATTTATAGTAATTTATATATTTTTTATACTTACCAATGACCCAGACGGGGATGGCCCTCCCAGGAGTTGGGAACTCGTACCTCCAGGGACCAGCCATGAGGGCGACTAGGGCGATTAAGTCACCCTTCTAAGCCTAAAGTCGCCTAGAAAAATAGTCGGGGCGATTACAAGTCGCCCTCTAAAAATTGGCCAAAATGAGAAAAAGCTGAACTGAGTGATGCGAGGTTTACAGGAAAACAAGTATTTTCAAAAATCGAATGTGCTCGAGTGTGATAAATGGGCATTTTAATTCGTCAAATAAACGTCCATTTATTTGAAATCACACAACAAGCAATTGTCCATTGTCGCTTTTGGCAGATTTTTTTATTTCTATTTTGTTGCGTTCCAGTCGGAGCTTCAAGTGTCGAAACGAAAATAGGTGACTTACGCGACTCAACAAAACAACCCAGTTTGAAACAAAACAACCCAGTTTGAAAGTAGGTTACGTCGCTTAGGATGCCGAAAATGTATACACAACGGACATATTTTATAACACATTATTTTCATTTCGATTTGCTGACGACTGTTAACTGTTGGGCTGTCTATTCCCAGAAAAACACGAATGGAATTGAAACACATGAAAAAAAGCTTTAGTGATGTCAAGAAAAGCTTTGTACAGGACACAAGTGTGCATGTGAACGATCTTGAAAAAGGGTCCTCCTAAACATCGGAATGACAGGAAATGATGCAGAATGACACCGGAATGCCATAAAAATGATGCGGAATGACATTTCTTTTACAAAATACTCGACCCCAGAATGTATTTTGTTTATTAACTAACAAAGTACCTCCCAAGCAACCTTCTTACATCTGGTCCTGTTCACACTTTCAGACTTAGGAAAGTATTAGCTTAGTAGTCTTTGTTGAAAGGCAACCACAGGAGGGTGATGGGGGATTGGCACAGAGAAGAGATGAGGGGTCATGAAGGAGAAGGTAGCAGTGGGGGATTTTCAGTGAATAATTACATTGTGATTTTTTAACCTGGCACAGATGCATCATAGACAACTCGACCTGGATTATTTGTACGTTAATGGAGGACCATAAATTGAAAATATGAAGGGGCGGCGGGGGTGGTACATGAATATTCTTAATTTTCCCCACTTGCCTATGAAGTCTCCCTACATGACTCTGCAGTCTCCCTATCTTTTCTGGAGGGAGACTTGAAGTCTCCCTAAAATTCCCCCCCTAGGCTGGTCCCTGCGTACCTCCCCGCTAAGTACAAAGCGCTGACCAGGCACTGCTTGTAAGAATGATTATTGGCGCCAATTTCGAGACATCCTTGACACTGTGCATACGCAGTGGAGGAAAAGTATGGAGAACCATTTAGGACATATTATTTTTGGTTTTAGATGCAAATTTTGGGGATTGGGGGGCAAAATTTGTGTTTGGCCCTAGATTTTGAGAATTAGCACCAGCTATGTCTGGGTCATTGGTAAGTATAAAAAATATATAAATTACTATAAATTTTTTAACATTCCCATATAATTAAATTTTCAAAATTTGTGCCCAAAATAAAGTAATCTAAAGCGTCCAGAAAACTGGCATTCAACTGGAATTCAAGTTCATTCAGTAAAATAATCGATGATGGCAACAAGATTTATGACAGTAGATTGTTAAATGATGGATACAGGAAGTACACATATTCTAATTTTGGAGAAAGTATACAGAAGATTAACTCTTTCCAGACTTACCTTTCTTTCAGGTGACCTTTATAACAAAGCCAGGCACTGTGACACTAATTTCTACACCAGTGTTGGTTAAAGATGAGCATTTTGGAATTTTGAGTTCGGTATCGGTTTTGGTATTTTCAAGGGGGTGTACCTTGACATCGGTTCAGTATTCGATATCTGACTTGACTGAGATTTGCTGATAGTACCAAAGGGGAATTCACATCAGGAAAAATACAGAATAAGTTGTTTTTGTGTCATTCTATCACAGCTCCGCAAGTGCTACTGTCGTTGAGCTCAACAGTGGCTTTCTTTTACGAACACAAATCACATCTACAGTAATTTTGTGACTTCTTTTAAACACACCTTAACCTTTTGAGACCTGTTTGAGGTGTTTGCAATCTCAGAGCATTTACCCTGACCATGCTATCTTCAGGAGATCCTGCTGACAATACACAGATCGCATGGGCAGTGATTTTTAGTCAAGTCTTGGCTGTCTGTTGAGGCAGCCAAGTCTTTGCTAGAAATCATTATTAAGCAGCTGGACATGCACAGGTAGTAGTCGTGAGAATTCAGGACAATTACCTAGGCCCCTTGTCATGCTCCAATCATGGACTGGGTGATCAAGATAAAGAAAATGAATGAAGCAAATGTCAATGACGGTGCCTTTCATATCTCAACTGTCTCAATTGTTCAATGTCATGGGTATCCGGCACTTGTAGTCTCTTCAAGACTCATTACCACCTCTGGGCTACCTGGGCTTTGTCCGATCCCCGGTAGGTCAGAGAAGAAAAGGAGTCTTACAAAGACTGCAGTGTAATGCCTACCACTTACAATTACCATTCGCATCTGTCACATTTTCCGTGTGCAGATTTGGCAGTTTGCTCATGTCTATGAGTCACCACACAAAAATGAGAAATTTGGCGTTGACAGATGCTGAGTCTTTTGCAAAGGCCTTTCTCACTTCAAGTGCTATGTTTATTACCACACATGATCAGTAGTGATGGAAAGAGGATCAATGATAGGTTTACATCCGGGGGACATCAGGAGTCTGAATAACAGGTTGCGACTTGCAGGACATTCTGTTATGAATTAGAACAACATATACCAGTGGGAGTGGAGGGAGATGTGTCAACTAATTATCTAATCGACTAGTAATCAACTAATGGTTGGTGATTAGTTGACCATGAAATTCACTAATCGTTTCAACACTATCCCTGAGTTTCTTTCAGTAAGCCAATGTTATGTACATGGATTACAATGTTGGAAAGGGCTCAGAGAAAATTGTGTCAGATCACTGTACTTCACTTCCAGAGTTGAAGATCAGTATGTTTTATAATGATTATAAAGTAGATGTTACTTCTGTAAGGAGGTAACAGCACCAGTGCAGTATCTCTCAGTAACATGTACTGGTTATCTGTAAAACATATCTTATTAAATCACACTATGATACATGTACTATAACTTGCAAAAACATTTGTTTATGTTTTTGTTCCCCATGTTCTTATTGACATCCATCGATTTGAATCATAGCCAGAGTTGGCATTCCTCATGGGAACCCTAGGAAGTGAAGAAGTGCTTATTTGCTGTAATAAACAAGCTCTGTTTTACTGGTAAAATATGACCCAGTAACCAATGCCTGGGGTGGAGGTCCTCTAAAATGGGCAACATTGGTTGGACTTCCCTTTATATCCTTGTCACAGTCGCAATTAGCCATTGTGTAGAAATATGTGACCTTAAACGCCACTAAATAAATAGAGTTGGCATGATTCACAGGGGTGGGAAGGGGGTCCATATGTGAGAGGTAAAGTTGTGTGAAGAAGCATCACTTGCTTCAGGTATAAGCTATTGGGACGGGTTACGATCTGTTGTCCTTAAGTATGTAAGTCCATACATACATCCGCCCTTGCATCCGTATGTATGTTCCTCTGTCCATCCACAATTCCTTCAGGCCCTACAGACTGCAGCTCTCACCCGATCAGTTTCAAATTTCACACATGCCAGGCTTTAGGGCAATGTCTAGATGGGAGCAATTGAATGGTTTTGAATTTCGTTGAAAAACGTGGCCTCCAGCAGCCATCTTGGATTTGACAAATAAATTGTCAACAATTCCATTGGCATACCTTACAGGCCACATCTCTCACCTGATCAGTTCCAAATTTCAACATCAAGTATGAACTACTGGGGTGGGGTTGCGATCTGTATGTACATCCATCTGTCTGTTCGTACACCAGCAGCCATCTTAGATTTGGCATATAAATTGTCAATGATTCCACTGGCACACCCTGCAGGCTGCATCTCTGACCCAATCTTCTCGAATTTTCACATACAGCTTTGCCAGCAGCCATCTTGGATTTGACACATCAATTATCACAATTCCATTAGAACATCTTACAGGTCACATCCCTTACCCGATCTTTTTCAGATTTCATAGCTTTGGTGTTAAGTCTTTTCTGTAGAAGCTTGATTGAATGACTTGGCATTAGTGGACTTGGACAAGTTGAGCTTCAGTGTCTGTGACACTTTCATTGATTATATTCCTCGATTGGCAATGGACTGGACAGATGGGGCAGCTAATGTAATTAATTTTTATTTGAAAGTCTTTATCTTGCAATATTGGCATACCTCGGATGTCCACTTGGGAACCCTGCAAAATGCAGTAACTGTTTACTGCAGTAAACAAGTTCTGTTTTACTGGTTAAATAGACCCGGAACCAACACCCAGAAGTCCTCAGTTGTGGGCAGCACAGGTATAAATGATTGGAAAAATTTGACTTCCTTTCTATGTTGCAGTCATCATATAGCCAAAGATCCTGAAAGTTTCCTAAAACACCAAGAAACTAAATAAATAAATAAAAACTTTCCTTAATAACCACGTCTGGTTTGGGAATTTAACATTTTTTATATTTTTGCTATATACCTAATAATACCTTTAGTTAAGGTTTTCAACTCCAAATTTGAAAATTTGCATGCCAGGAACATTTTTTTTCTGACTTTAAAATTTACTCGGCTTTTCCCTCTGGAAAAGACCATCGTTTTTTTTATGCTTTTCCCTCTGGAAGAGACTATTGTTTTTCTACTGATTATTTTGTTTTTTTGGGGGTGGGGGGGGGGGGGGGGGGGGGGGGGTGGAGGAGGGGTTGTTTTTTTCCCACACATTTTGTCCATACGATTCAGAAGCCATTTTCAAACCGATTTTCATACAATTCTTCACACACATAGAGGGGTACAACATCTAAAAATGTACCAAAGCGGAATTTTTTATTTAACCCTTATTTCGTCAGAATTGACAAAAAAACTGTCAAAATTAGGGTTTATAGGCACTTTCTCGAAACACGTCTTGCAGATTTTTTTTTAAACATTCTTCATTGTTAGACCTGCCTGTGACACGACCATTGATACACAAGACATATTAGGCAATGCATATAGTAACCCTCCATAGGCTGCCAAACATCAAAATTCTGATGAAATGGGCTGTTTTAGGGCCCCCACGGCACCCAAACGATAAACGAGAGATAAACATAACTTCCTTTATTGAAAGTGGAATTCACCGAGGATCATTTTTGTAAGTAATAAGCGTGTTCATAAAACCAAGCGTTTACCCATTTTGGGCTGGTTAAACAGCAATACCCCCCCCCCCCCCCCCAAAGCTAAACAATTCATGTTTTCTGTGGATTTCTCTAAACAAGTCTTGTAGATTTTCCAGAAAAACTGGCCACGCGCAGGTCTTTGTGTGACAAAAGTAGTTGCATGAACAAAATACTCCGGTCAGCATTTGTTAACCCTCCACGGCCTGCTAAAAGTCAAAATTGTGATAAAATGGGCTGTTTTTGGATACCAACAGCACTCAGTGGGTACGCCACAAAGAAAAGTGCCTTCTTTTATCGAGCGCAAAATTTATACGGAAACATTTTTAGCTTAACTTGACAAAGTCAAGATAAGCTATTGCCATCACACGTGCTGAAGTCTGTTAGTCTGTGAGTCTGTTCACATTTTCTTTAAGCACGGGCTACACCCCACAGTTCTTGTCTGATCGTCACAAAATTCATATGCAGGTTTGGGGTCATGTCTAGATGAGAACGTCCCCTTTTGGTCACGATCGGTCAACCGGTATGGCTGCCTGAGCCCAAAACCTGAAAACCATTAGCACAGTCTACAGGTCGTATTTATGAAGGGATTTCATTGTAACTTGGTAGGATGCCTCTGTATAATGCCTAGATGAGAACGTCCCCTTTTGGGCACGATCTGTCAACCGTGATGGCTGCCCAAGCCCGAAACCCACAAAATGTTAGCACAGTCTGCAGGTCATGTTTAATATGGAGCGATTTCATTGTAACTTGGTAGGATGACTCCTTATGATGTCTAGATGAGAATTTCCCCATTTGGGCATGATCTCTCAACCGCGATGACTGCCCGAGCCCAAAACCTTTAGCACAGTCTTCAGGTCATATTTATTGAGGAATTTCATTGTAACTTGGTGGGTTGACTTCATATAATGTCTAGATGAGAAAGTCCCCTTTTGGACGTGATTGGGCAATTATGACGGCTACAGGGGCCTGAAGCCCGAAAACCTTTAGCACAGTCTACAGGTCATATTTATGAAGGGATTTCATTGTAACTTGGTAGGATGACTCCAAATAATGTCTAGATGAGAACGTCCCATTTTGATCGCGATCATGCAGCCTTGATGGGTGCCCGAGCCCAAAAACCTTTAGCATAGGCAAAAGGTCATATTTATGGAAGGATTTCATTGTAACCTGTTAGGTTGACTCCATATAATGCCTAGATGATGACATCCCCTTTTGGTCGTGATTGGTCAACTGTGATGGCTACAGGTGCCCGAAGCCCCGAAAACCTTGAGCACAGTCTACAGGTCATATTTATGAAGGGATTTCAATGTAACTTCGTAGGATCACTCCAGATGATGCCCAGATGAGATTGTCCCCTTTCGTTGCGATCATTCAACCATGATGGCTTCCCAAGCCCGAAAACCTTTAGCATAGTCTACAGGTCATATTTATGAAGGGATTTCATTGTAACTTGGTAGGTTGACTTCATATAATGTCTAGATGAGAACATCCTCTTTTGGACACGATTGGGCAACTGTGACGGCTACAGGGGCCCGAAGCCCAAAAACCTTTAGAACAGTCTACAGGTCATAATTATGAAGGGATTTCATTGTAGCATGGTAGGATGACTCCAAATAATGTCTAGATGAGAACATCCCCTTTTGGTCGTGATCATTCAGCCTTTATGGCTGCCTGAGCCCAGAGACCTTTAGCATAGTCTATAGGTCGTATTTATGGAAGGATTTCATTGTAACTTGTTAAGTTGACTCCATATAATGCCTAGATGATGACATCCCCTTTTGGTTGTGATTGGTCAACTGTGATGGCTACAGGTGCCCGAAGCCCGAAAATCTTGAGCACAGTCTACAGGTCATATTTATGAAGGGATTTCATTGTAACTTCATAGGATCACTCCAGATGATGCCCAGATGAGAATGTCCCCTTTTGGTTGGGATCATTCAACCATTATGGCTGCCGGAGCCTGAATACCTTTAGCACAGTCTACAGGTCATATTTATGAAGGGATTTCATTGTAACTTGGTAGGTTTGACTTCATATAATGTCTAGATGAGAATGTCCCCTTTTGGACACAATTGGGCAATTGTGACAGCTACAGGGGCTCGAAGCCTGAAAACCTTTAGAACAGTGTACAGGTCATATTTATGAAGGCATTTCATTGTAACTTCGTAGGATCACTCCAGATGATGCCCAGATGAGAATGTCCCCTTTTGGTTGGGATCATTCAACCATTATGGCTGCCTGAACCCGAATACCTTTAGCACAGTCTACAGGTCATATTCATGAAGGGATTTCATTGTAACTTGGTAGGTTTGACTTCATATAATGTCTAGATGAGAATGTCCCCTTTTGGACACAATTGGGCAACTGTGACAGCTACAGGGGCCCGAAGCCTGAAAACCTTTAGAACAGTCTACAGGTCATATTTATCAAGGGATTTCATTGTAACTTTGTAGGATCACTCCAGATGATGCCCAGATGAGATTGACCCCTTTTGGTTTGCGATCATTCAGCCATGATGGCTGCCTGAGCCCAAAGCCCGAAAACCTTTAGCACAGTCTTCAGTTCATATTTATGAAGGGATTTCATTGTAACTTGGTAGGTTGACTTCATATAATGTCTAGATGAGAACAGCCCCTTTTGGACAACATCAGGCAACTGTGACGGCTACAGGGGCCTGAAGCCCGAAAACCTTTAGCACAGTCTACAGGTGATATTTTTGAAGGGATTTCATTGTACCTTGGTAGGATGACTCCAAATAATGTCTAGATGAGAACGTCCCCTTTTGGTCGCGATCATTCAGCCTTGATGGCTGCCTGAGCCCAAAACCCCAAAATCTTTAGCATAGTCTATAGGTGATATTTATGGAAGGATTTCATTGTAACCTGTTAGTTTGACTTCATATAATGCCTAGATGATGACATCCCTTTTGGTCGTGATTGATCAACTGTGATGGCTTCAGGGGCCCGAAGCCCGAAAACCTTGAGCACAGTCTACAGGTCATATTTATGAAGGGATTTCATTGTAACTTTGTTGGATCACTCCAGATGATGCCCAGATGAGAATGTCCCTTTTGGTTGCGATCATTCAACCATGATGGCTGCCCGAGCCCAAAGCCCTTTAGCACAGTCTACAGGTCATATTTATGTAACTTGGTAGGTTGACTTCATATAATGTCTAGATGAGAACGTCCCCTATGGACGCAATTGGGGAAACTGACTGCTACAGGGGCCTGAAGCCCGAAAATCTTTAGCACAGTCTACAGGCCATATTTATGAAGGGATTTCAATGTTACTTGATAGGATGACTCGTTTTGGAATAATTTCACTGTAACTTGGTAACTTTTGTTGATATACGTTAACTGTGAGGGCCACATACATTAACTGTGAGGTCATATTAACCCACCCCTCAGCTCTTTAGTACAGTGTACACCTCATATTATTTTTATCAAAAACATAGCATAGAGGGAACAGAAATGAACATATTTCCAATTATCACAATTCTTGTCTTATTTCATAATCCTTTCATAAACATTGAACATTATCCTTTTCATCAAACACAACACACAAGTTAAGCTACAGTGTCATTGACACTTTCATTGTAAGTAGTAAGGGTATTCAAAAGTGGAAGTCTTAACCCATTTTGGACCTGCTAAAGAGAGATACCCCTTAAAAGCTTGAAATTCCCATTTTCTGTGGATTTCTCTAAAAGCAACTTGTAGGTTTTCAAGAAAAATTGACTATTCACAGGTCTTTGTGTGACATTACAAGTTGCGTGGACAAAATATTCCGGTGAGCATTTATTAACCCTCTACAGGCTCCCAAGTATCGTAATTTTGTTGAAATGGGCTATTTTCAGACACACACAGCACCCAATGCATACCCGAGAGATAAACATAATCTCATTTGTTGAAAGGGGAATTCACCGAGGACCTTTTTTGTAAGTAATAAGGGTATTCAAAAAACCAAGCGTTAACCCCTTTTAACAACGATACCCATCAAAAGCTTAAAAAATTAATGTTTTCACTGGATTTCTTTACAAACATCCTGTAGGTTTTCAAGAGAAAAAGCCATTGATAGGTCTTGGTGTCACATTACCAATTGCATGGATAAAATATTTCAGTAAGCATTTGTTAACCCTCATGGGCTGCTAAATGTCAAAAATAGTCTGTTTCTAGACACCAACAACATCAAAAGGGAATGCCATAGAGAAATGTAACTTCTTTCACCGGACGCATAACTGATAGGGAAAAATTTTGTAAGTAGTAAGAGTATTCAAAAAATCGAGGTCTTAACCCATTTTGGACTGTTTAAGGAGAAGTACCCCTTAAAAGCTCAAAATTCCTGTTTTCTGTGGATTTCTCAAACAAATCTAGTAAGTTTTCAAGAAAAATTGATCATTTGCAGGTCTTGGAGTGACATTACAAGTTGCATGGACAAAATATTCCAGTATGCATTTGTTAACCCTCCAGAGGCAGCCAAGCATAGAAATTTTGAGAAAATGGGCTGTTCTTGGGTACCCGTAGCACCCAATGTGTACCTGTGAGATAAACATAACCTCCTTTATGGGAAGTTGAATTCACGGAGGATCATTTTTGTTAGTAATGAAGGTATTCACAAAACCAACCATTAACCCATTTAGGGCTGGTTACAGAGCAGTACCCCTCAAAAGGTTAAAAATTCATGTTATCCAAGGATTTCTCTAAAAACATCTCATAGATTTTCAAGAAAAAATGGCCATTCGCAAATCTTAATGTGACATTACAAGTTGCATACACAAAATATTCCAGTATGCATTTGTTAACCCTATGGAGACTCTCAAACATCAAAATTTTGATAAAATGGGCAGTGTTTGCATACCCACAGCAGCCAAAGTTAAGAGGAGAGATCAACATAAGTTGAAGTGGAATTCACTGAAAATTATTTTTGCAAAAAAAAAACAATCCTTAACCTGTTTCGGGCTGGATAAACAATGATACCCATCAAAAGCTTAAAATTCATGTTTTCCCTGGATTTCTCTGAAAACAAAATATTCCATTAAGCATTTATTAACCCTATACAGATTCTCAAACATAAAAATTTTGATAAAATGGGCTGTGTTTGCATACCCACAGCCCCCTAAGTTAAGAGGAGAGATCAACATAAGTGGAAGGAGAATTCACTGAGAATTATTTTTGTAAGTAATAAGGTATTAAAAAAAACAACCCTTAACCCATTTTGGGCTGTATAAACAATGATACCCAAGCTTAAAATTCATGTTCTCCCTGGATTTCTCTGAAAACATCTTGTAGATTTTTAGGAAAAAATGGCCATTCGCAGTTCTTGGTGTGACATTACAAGTTGCATGGAAAAATATTCCTGTTAGCACTTGTTAACCCTCTACAAGCTGCCAGACATCAATATTTTGAATACATTTGAAATAAAATGGACCATTTTCAAATAGCCACAGCACTCGGTAGGTATGTGTCAAACAAACGTAACTCCTTTTGTCGGTCATTAACCTGTCGGACGACGATATTGATATTAACCCTCTCCACCATAAATGATGTTTTTACCTAAACATTTTTTAGCTCAACTTGACAAAGTCAAGCTAGCTATTGCCATCACTTCTCGTCCGTCGATGTACGTACATTAGTACATACGTACGTCCACAAGTTCCTTTGGCACACCTCACAGGTCGCATTTATGATCAGATCACTTTGAAACTTGGTATGCTTGTTTGGGGAGATCTTTAGATGGGAGCTGTCGATTTTCTTCAATTTGCGTCAAAAAATGTTGCCGCAGCCAACGTTCTTAGAACTTTGTTTAGTCAGACCTCAATATTTCCCTTTGGCACACCCTACAGGGCACATTTATGATTGGATGGCGTTGAACCCTGGCATGCTTGTTTGGGGTGACCTCTTGATGGGAGCTATCGATTTTCTTCCATTTCCGTCAAAAAATGTTGCCGCGGCCAACATTCTTAGAACTTAGTTTAGTCAGACCTCAATATTTTCCTTTGGCACACACTACAGGGCACATTTATGATCGGATTACTTTGAAACGCGGCATGCCTGTTTGAGGTGACCTCTAGATGGGAGCTATCGATTTTGTTCCATTTCCATCAAAAAATGTTGCCGCGGCCAACTTTCTTAGAACTTAGTTTAGTCAGACCTCAATATTTCTCTTTGGCACACCCTACAGGGCACATTTTATGATCAGATTACTTTGAAACCTGGCATGCCTGTTTGGGGTGACCTCTAGATGGGAGCTATCGATTTTCTTCCATTTCTGTCAAAAAATGTTGCTGCGACCAACGTTCTTAGAACTTAGTTTAGTCAGACCTCAATATTTCCCTTTGGCACACCCTACAGGGCACATTTATGTTCGGATTGCTTTGAAGCTTGGCATGCTTGTTTGGGGTGACCTCTAGATGGGAGCTATCAATTCTATTCCATTTCCGTCAAAAAATGTTGCTGCGGCCAACGTTCTTAGAACTCAGTTTAGTCAGACCTCAGTATTTCCCTTTGGCACACCCTACAGGGCACATTTATGATCGGATTGCTTTGAAGCCTTGCATGCTTGTTTGGGATGACCTCTAGATGGAGCTATCGATTCTCTTCCTTTTCCGTCTGTCAAAAAATGTTGCCGCTGGCAACCATCTTTGAACTTAGTTTAGTCAGGCATCAATATATTCCTTTGACATGCCCTACAGGGCACATTTATGATGAGATCGGTTTGAAACTTTGTATGCTTGTTTTGGGTTAACTCTAGATGGGAGATATTGATTTTCTTCGATTTCCGTCGAAAAATGTTGCCACCGGCAATGACCTTCGATGAACTTAGTAAAAACTTAGTGCTGCAGTTGAGCATTAATATTTCCCTTTGACTCTCCCTGCAGGGTACATTTATGATTGGATTGCTTGCGAACTTGGTGTGCTTGTGTGGGGTGACATCTATATGGGAGCTGTCAATATTTTTATACTGTACCAATGACCCAGACATAGCTGGTGCTAACTCTTAAAATCTAGGGCCAAACACAAATTTTGCCCCCCAATCCCCAAAATTTGCATCTAAAACCAAAAGAAATCATGTCCTGAAGGACCTCCATACTTTGCCCCTACTGCGCATGCGCAGTGTCAAGGACGTTCCGAAATTGGCGCCAATCATCATTCTTTGTTTGGCCCTTCATCAGTCAACATCTCACTGATCTTTGTGCTTGTAAATCTCAGTTTAAAGGATGCCAGACACATAATTATTGGAGAAATGGTGATTCTAAGGAGGATATAGAAGGAGGAGAGGAAAAAGGAGTGACAGAAAATAATCAGGGCTGTAACTTTAAATTTTTTAATGAAATTATGTTAAGTTGCCTATTTTCGAGGCATGGGCCTGTTGTTGTCATTCTTGCTATAAAGTTGCACTGCTTCTAAGTCCCCCCTTGCTATTCTCCCATGCTTTTGGCATATTTTTGAGAAAGATCATTTCTAAATTCTCTTGGGAGAATTAGCTTGGTTACAGAATGAATTCTGTTATTTTCCCCATGTTTACGTTTTCACCCATGGGTGTTTAAACGTTGTGTTCTGCATCTACCATCTGATGTTCTGCAGATTCTCCCCTAGGAGTCTCTGTTTTGCATCAGATAGTGTGTAATTTTGATGACTGATTTCGGGCCAGTATTGTCAGTGCCTGGAGTCATGTTTTCTGGTGTTTTTACACTGTTTGTTTACATTGGCAACAGTCTCTTTTGAGGGGGGCTGTTTGCCTTTGGAGTAGTTTATCTCACTATAACATACATTATTATTATCCGTAAGTGTTGCATTAATTATTTAATATAATTTTAAAATTTTTGACCACACTTAGCCTTGGGATCCATTGGGGCTCAACGTTACTTTTCAGAAACTTGGGCTTCGCTGAAAAAATATTTTTCAAAAATTATTTTGATTTTCAATTGTTTTTTCAATATTAATGGATCATGTTGTTATGTATCTTTGTGTTTAGGGGTTTGTGCGAGTACTAGGACTTGTTGTTGACTTTTCACAATGAAAGGATATTGTTCAAATTGTAATAGGAAGAAATCTTCCTCTGACTTTCATGATCATTGTATTAATTGTAGTCAGTGTACTCGCACTAACTCCTGTTCAATATGTCAATATTGGGATGACAAACATTGGAAAAATGTGTCACGGTATGTTGTTAGTGGAGAGAGGGCTATGCCGGCCCTTTCTCTGCAGGGTCACTCTACTCTATCAGTTTCTATTTCAGAGGAACAAGAACAGGGTGATGTTTCCATGTTATCTTCCGCAAGTGCGCTTCCGTCGTCACAATTGAATGCAGAGCTAGCGGCAAAAGTGCTCATGGAGATACGACAGTTGCCTAAGAGGTCCCTAGTAGGATCGACGGCGCTGTCGTCCGCTAGCTCGCCCGGTGTAGCGTCCATTCACCGAATGGTTCGGCAGCCGGGTTCGTCCGATGCGGTCCAGGAGAAAATGTTGGGTGATGCGAGCACTATAAACATTCAAGGTGCACACCCAGTGATGACGGATAGTAGGAGAGATCGGAGGATGCCTTCTAGTCCGGTTCCTAGCTCGTCCAGGTCCAGCCGGGCCGCGAGCGAGAGAGGAGCCTCTCTCGTACAACAACATCTGGGACCAGATGTTGTGGTACAAAATGTGTCGTTAGCGGAGCACACGTCCGTCGTTCGGGACGCTCCGTTGTATAGGCAGTCCGCTGAGACTGCTCAGGCTTCTTCTTCCTCTCACCAGCGCACACGACCGCACCTTGGCTACGTGACCGCCGACATTCTACCAGCTTCGCCGATCAGGGATTCTTCGGCGACCAGGTCACGCCATCCGGTAGCCAGGGACACGAGGCCGGTTGACTCCGGACGTTCGCATAGGAACAGTATGCGGGAGTCACTAGATGTGGAGCTGCCCTCGGCGAAGCAGCGAAAGACTGCGCCTCCTCAGGCCTCGATGTCGGACGTGCTTGCTCAAATAGCACAACTTATCGCAGCATCCCAGCAACCAACGGTGTCGGATCGGGAATTATCCGACGGCGCTGGTTCGGTACGCTCCGCCGAAGCATCGGGTGCGGACGACTGGGAGCATCATGAGGTCCGACCGGATGGTGAAAGGGATACGGATGACTTGGAGCTATCCCTTTCGGAACAACATAAAGCTGCCGTGGACTTCATCCGGCACTTTCTTCCTCAGGTTGTTCCGTCGGGCCAGACTGCTGCGGTACCGGACAAGAGAATTATAGCGTCATTGGACACTGATTTCTTCGAGCGGTTCAGGGACATCACTCCTGAGTTTCCGTCTCAGTCCAATAATGTCACAAGGACATTTGAATTATTGAACGACGCTGTATTCAAGCTTGCTTCCAAAACAGGAAAAGCGGGTTTCTTGTCAGCCAATGCTCTTAACCTGCCTTTCATTAATGCAAGGAATAAATTCGATACGGCAGGACAGGGTATCCCGAGAGTTCCTCTGCATATGGACGACGAGGCGGAAGACTTAGAATTATCATTACCGTCATCTACGTCTATCCCAACCGCGGTGTTGGATATGACTATTTTGTCTAACAGAGCCAGTTTAGACGCTTTATCCTATGCAGACCACCTTACAAAGGCGTTATCACTGCGTCTTCAAGGGAAAGAATTCCAGGATATTCAATCCTCTTTAAGACTTCTTTCTAGGGCGGTTGCTTATTCCACGTATAACTCCGCCCTTTCAGTGGCAAACCTGGAGTTGGTTAGACGTGACGCAGCCCTAGCTACATCCACACTCGTGGATAGTAAGGTGAAGAACTCTCTCAGAGTCGCTTCGGTCTCCGGAGAACTTCTCTTCGATGGCAAGCTTTCTGCAATTTACGATAAAATTACTAAGAAAGCTTCGGATTCTCTGCTGTTTAAATCCGCTTCTAAGAAGTCGGACACTGCAGATAAGAGTAAGACAGGCACTTCTGGGTCTAATGCGCCCAAGAGAGGTTCCTATAGAGGTTCCGTTGCGTCCTCTTGGTCTTATTCAAGAGACCGTCAAGGCAATGACTCCCGGGTGGGACGTCCTTTGGGCCGGGACAATCGGTCGGACGCCCCGAGGTGCGGGTCGTGGAGAACGTGGTTTCTCCTCCCGCAGGCCTCGCAGGTCCAGGAGGTGATGGCTTCAACCTCTATCGCGTTCCGGTTGGCGGAAGGTTGTCGAGTTTTTCAGACGAGTGGGCGTCAATTACGGACGACCCTTGGGTGAGAGGGGTGATTTCGGAAGGTCTAAGAATATCCTTCAAACGAAAGCCTCCATTAACTCGAAGTCCAAAATGGACTCGACTTCCGTCAAATCCGCAGAAAAGAGACGCTCTGTTATCAGAGGTGCAGTCTCTTTTAATGAAGAACGCGGTAGAGGTCGTAGAAAACCAGGAAACACCGGGATTCTACAGCCATCTGTTTCTGGTTCCGAAACCAGATGGCTCGTTCCGTCCAGTGATAGATTTGAGCTGGATAAACAAGCTGATCGTCACTCCGAAGTTTTATATGGAGACGTTTCGATCGGTCAGAGCGAGTATTCGGGTGAACGATTATGCTACAAGCATAGATCTCAAAGATGCATACTTTCACGTCATGGTACATCCGACATTCAGAAAGTATGTATTTCCGAGCTCATTCGTCTGCGGTAACGTCGGCCTACCTGGACGACATTCTTCAGAGGTACGGCAACGAGTTAACGCTTCAGAACGATGTGCAGAATCTGCTTCTATTGCTCCGACGTCTCGGTTTTATAATAAACGAGGAGAAGTCTGATCTGGTGCCGTCCAAGTCATTCACACATCTGGGAATGAGCTTCGAGGCGCACAACAATCTCGTTCGTCTGCCGTTAACCAGAGCGAAATTAGTCAGTTGTTACGCTCACTATTGTCTTCATGCAGACAAAGTCACAGCGAGGGAGTTCATGAGACTGATAGGTCTGTGCGGAGCCGCTGCGGATCTCATTCCGATGGGGCGGTTACGCACTCGTCCTCTCCAAATGTTCTCGACTCAGAATTGGAGTGTGAAAATTCATTCGCTCGACATAGACGTTCTATTGTCAGATCAAGTGAAACAAGAGATTCAGACTTGGGCAAACATTCAGGAGTTAACCCAGGGAGTTCCGCTGCAGTTGCCGGATCCGAGTTTTACGATTATGACGGATGCCAGTCAAACAGGTTGGGGTGCATCATTGATCCCAACGGATTCGAGATGCCAGGGTCTTTGGGATCCGCAATTCCTAGGCAAGCACATAAACATCAAGGAAATGATGTCAATTTGGCTTGCGTTACGTCATTGGATGGACATTATTCACAATGCTCATGTCCAAATCCTGTCCGACAATACGACAGTAGTGGCGTATATACGGAACCAGGGAGGCACTCATTCAGTTCCGTTATTCAATCTAACGGAAAGAATCCTTCTGTTTGCTCTAGAACATCAAGTTCTACTTTCGGTCCGTCATATACCGGGTCGTCTGAATGTACTAGCAGACTCCCTTTCACGAAAGGGTCGCTTGTTGCCATCAGAGTGGACTCTCAACAAACAAGTATTCAATCAGATTTGCTACCAATGGGAACGGCCAATGATAGACTTATTTGCGACACATCTCAACAATCAGTTGCAGACGTATGTGTCTCCGAGTCCGGATCCAAGAGCATTTGCAGTAGACACTCTGTCGATTCCTTGGGACGGAATGATAGGGTATGCGTATCCTCCAACGCCATTGATTCAGCAAGTATTGCTAAAAATAAAACAATCTCAATGCAAGATTCTGTTGGTAGCATCTCTGTCTCCACAGAGACCGTGGATAAATCTACTCAGGTGTCTGTTGTGGGACCTACCGCGAAAGCTTCCTCCACGGGAGGATCTTCTTTCGCAGGGGAAACCGCGTCAATTTCATCACAACCCGCAAGGTCTCAACCTTCACGTTTTTCCGTTGTGCGGTCCTTCTTGCATGGCAAACACTTTACAGGACGAGCAGTGGACGCAATTTCTTACTGTAGGAGGACCTCCTCTTCGCTAAACTATGCGGCTAAGTGGAAGGTTTTTCGTCGTTGGTGTAGGGATCATTCTGTTGATATTTTCGATCCCTCCATACCAGACATTGCAAACTTTCTAGTATACTTGTTTGACGAAATCAAACTGCAGCCTGTTACTATTAAGGGTTATAGGTCTATGTTATCTGATACCTATGCACATCATGATAGTTTACAAATTGGATCTAATGTCTCTTTATCTAAGTTAGTTAAAAACTTCTCGATAAATAGACCCAGAACTCTTAGGTTAATTCCTAAGTGGAATTTAGCTTGGGTTCTTCTTAAACTGAAGGAAAAGCCATTTGAACCTCTTGGGACAGTAGATTTCAAATTCTTGTCTTATAAGACAGCTTTTCTCTTAGCTTTCTCTTCTGCTAGAAGAGTCAGTGAGCTTCATGCACTGTCTGTGGATGATTCTCACTATCGTAGTGTCGGGAACACTATCACCTTCACTACTAATGTGGGATTTTTAGCTAAGAATCAGGCTCCTAATAAATATCCGGAACCTATTGTTATTAAGGCCCTTCCGTCTTCAGACGGGCGTAGGCCTTTACTCTGTCCTGTTAGAGCATTACGTATTTATAAACAGAGATCTCAGTTTATCAGAAAGGGACGAAAACGTTTCTTTCTGTCTCTGATGCCTAATAGAAAGGACATTTCAGTCCATTCTATTGCTAGATGGATTCAATTAACTATCCGTACTGCTTATGAAAATTTATCTTCTTCTCAGCAGTCTGTGCTTAAGATTTCGGCTCATGAAGTAAGAGCTCTTTCTACATCTTGGGCTTACGCAAATAGTATTGCTATTACAGATTTAATGAAGGCTGCTTATTGGTCTCAGCCATCCACATTCACGAATTTTTATCTCAGAAATATGGAGTCCATTTCTGGAGACCTGCATTGTTTAGGTCCGTTATCTGTTGCTCAGAATGTCGTCCACTAAACAGTTGCAACTATAGTTATGCAGGCTTTCTGTTCCGGCAGTGACTCCGTCCTGCTCCCCTCTTCGCTCTGGGCTATTTGGACCAGGGCAAGGGGAAGGGGGGGGGGGGGGGAGGGTGTTCCCTTAGGTCACCTGCTTTATAGTGAAAAGCAAGGGAATTCCTCCTCCAAAGTCAGTATTTCTGAGTCGTTTCCGGGATGGTTTTAAAGTGTAATATTAATATTAAAAATTCATTCATGTCATGTTTTTAAAGTGTAGCTCGGTGTGAAGCATTTGTATATGTCAAGTGTCAAACGGGCGTTAATATACAATCCTCGGACACTTTTAAAGAATATAAAGAGTCTCAATTCTCTGGACTAACTTTATTTATTGGCTTACTTTAAAAATAATTAGTATAAAGGGTTATACTGGATGTTAATAGAGAACATGAATGTTATTGGGCTCAATTATGAAGGGTATTGTATCTTTCTAATTTATCATAAATAAGAAAGATACATGTAGAGCCTAATACCCCTTTTCTCCTTGAGGGGTTGACTCGATATTATATAGTTGAGCTTATTGGATTTTCCTCTATGTCCTAGTCCCTCCAGCCTTTTTACTATTCAGCTATGTCTGGGTCATTGGTACAGTATAAAAATGTTAAAAAATTTATAGTAATTTATATATTTTTTATACTTACCAATGACCCAGACGGGGATGGCCCTCCCAGGAGTTGGGAACTCATACCTCCCCGCTGAGTACATAGTGCTGACCAGGCACTGCTTGCAAGAATGGTGATTGGCGCCAATTTCGGAACGTCCTTGACACTGCGCATGCGCAGTAGGGGCAAAGTATGGAGGTCCTTCAGGACATGATTTCTTTTGGTTTTAGATGCAAATTTTGGGGATTGGGGGGCAAAATTTGTGTTTGGCCCTAGATTTTAAGAGTTAGCACCAGCTATGTCTGGGTCATTGGTAAGTATAAAAAATATATAAATTACTATAAATTTTTTAATTTTCTTCCATTTCTGTCAAAAAATGTTGCTGCTGACCTTTGAACTTAGTTTAGTCAGACCTCAATATTTCCCTTTAACACACCCTTCAGGGCATTTATGATAGGACCACTTTGAAACTTGGTATGTGTGTTCGGGGTGACCTCTAGATGTGAGCTATTGCTTTTTTTCATTTCCATAAAAAATTATTGTCGTTATCACCAGCCTTTGAACTTACTGAATTTGTGTTTCAATTTATCCCTTTTGCACTCACTGCAGGGTATATTTATGAATTTCCATAAAAAAAACATAAAAGAACATTGCCACAAGCAATGACCTTTTACTTAGTGTATTTGTGCATTAACATTTTCCTTTGGCATGCCTCAGAGGGCACATTCATTATCAGGTTGTTTTGAAACTTTGTATGCTTATGCAGGGTGACAAAGATAGGAGCTATTGATTTTCTTTTCATTTCCATCAAAAACTGTTGCTGTTAGCAACAATCTTTGAATTTATTGGCTCACCAATGTTAGTTGTGTGAGCCTATGGCATAGCCCTCATGTCGGCGTCGGCGTCGGTGTCCGCTCTCAAATATTTTGAACTTTTGTGTACAGGTTTTGATTTTTTGGCTTTTCAAATTTTTTTTTATTTTCAGCATATTGCTATAGTGGTTCACTATAACATTTAACTCTTTTCCAGGGTATTTTGTCGTAATTTTAACCCTTTGAATCAAATTTTAGACTTATTTTGAAGTTTGCGTGCAAGTTTTGATGTTTTTTTTTCCTTTCTTTCAAGTGGAGATTTACCTTGCAGCATATGTCCATGCTTTCTATTGTATGTAAACATGCATCTTAGGGCTATGTTTGTATTATTTAACCCTTTTCCTGCTGAATTACTTTAATTTTGGACTTTTATGTACAGCTTTCGGACTTAGGCTTACAGCTTCTTACTTTTATGTACAGGTTGTGATAAAAAAAAACAATTTCAAGTGAGGTTGACCTCACTGCATATTGCAGTGGTGGTTATGATAACATTGATATCTTTCCAGTGCATTTTTAAAAATTTTTTAACCCCTCGAATAGATTTTTAGACTTATTTTGACGTTTGCGTGCAGGTTTTCATGGGTTTTTTTTTTTTTTCCTTTCTTCCAAGTGTAGAGTTTCTGCATATTGCTATGGTGGTTCACTAAAACATTTAACTCTTTTCCAGGGTATTTTGTCTTCATTTTAACCCTTTGAATCAAATTATAGACTTATTTTGATGTTTGCGTGCAGGTTTTGATGTTTTTTTTTTCCTTTCTCCCAAGTGGAGATTTACCTTGCAGCATATGTCCATGCTTTCTATTGTATGTATACATGCATCTTAGGGCTATGTTTGTATTACTTAACCCTTTTCCTGCTGAATTACTTCAATTTTGGACTTTTATGTACAGCTTTTGGACTTAGGCTTACAGCTTCTTACTTTTATGTACAGGTTGTGATAAAAAAAAAAACAATTTCAAGTGATGTTGACCTCACTGCATATTGCAGTGGTGGTTATTATAACATTGATATCTTTCCAGTGCATTTTTAAAATTTTTTTAACCCTATGAATAGATTTTTAGACTTATTTTGACGTTTGTGTGCAGGTTTTCATTGTTTTGTTTTTTTTCCTTTCTTCCAAGTGTAGAGTTTCTGCATATTGCTATGGTGGTTCACTATAACATTTAACTCTTTTTCCAGGGTATTTTGTCTTAATTTTAACCCTTTGAATCAAATTTTAGACTTATTTTGATGTTTGCGTGCAGGTTTTGATGTTTTTTTTTCCCTTTCTTCCAAGTGGAGATTTACCTTGCAGCATATGTCCATGCTTTCTATTGTTTGTAAACATGCATCTTAGGGCTATGTTTGTATTATTTAACCCTTTTCCTGCTGAATTACTTCAATTTTGGACTTTTATGTACAGCTTTTGGACTTAGGCTTACAGTTTCTTACTTTTATGTACAGGTTGTGATAAAAAAAAACAATTTCAAGTGAGGTTGACCTCACTGCATATTGCAGTGGTGGTTATTATAACATTGATATCTTTCCAGTGCATTTTTAAAAAAATGTTAACCCTTTGAATAGATTTTTAGACTTATTTTGACGTTTGCGTGCAGGTTTTCATGGGTTTTTTTTTTCCTTTCTTCCAAGTGTAGAGTTTCTGCATATTGCTATGGTGGTTCACTATAACATTTAACTCTTTTCCAGGGTATTTTGACTTAATTTTAACCCTTTGAATCAAATTTTAGACTTATTTTGATGTTTGCGTGCAGGTTTTGATGGGTTTTTTTTCCTTTCTCCCAAGTGGAGATTTACCTTGCAGCATATCTCCATGCTTCTTAGGGGTTATTATTATATTATTTAACCCTTTAGCTGCTTATTTTCTTTAATTTTGGACTTTTGTGTGCAGGTTTTGAACTTTTTTTTTTACTCCAGCCACCCGTTTACATTGGCCACCTGTTGGTGAGCCACGGGGTACTGATACCCCCTCTAGTTGCATTTGTGCATCAACATTCTTTGACATGGCCTACAGGCCACATTTATCATAGGATTGTTTTTGAACTTGGTGTGCTCATTAGACAAAACCTTCAGATAAGAGCTATTGATTAGCATTCATTTCTGTGAAAAAAGTTGCCATTTACAATAACCTCTGAACATACTGCATTTGTGTATCAGCATTCTTCCATTAGCCAGTCTTACAGTTTACATTTAAAAATGCATGGATTACTCTGACATTGTGCACACACAATACTGTTATGTTGAAATTTCATCAAATAACATTGGTACCAATGATCTTCAATTTTGCCATTTCATTTATAACTTACCAAGTTCAAGTTTGTCAAGTTGAGCTACAGTGTCATTGACACTTTCATTTACCAAACTGAGTGATTTGACTACTATACCCATCTTGCTCATAACATCAAAAAGAGAACTTTAGTGAGACAGTTGAAAACAATTCATCAGACACTCTGGAGTCATGAAAAATCATGGAATCTCATCTGGAAAAGCCATGATTCTCCAGAATCATAAAGTCCAGTTGTCACCTATTTTTGAAGTACTGATTTTTTCATCAGACACTCTGGAGTCATGAAAAATCATGGAATCTCATCTGGAAAAGCCATGATTCTCCAGAATCATAAAGTCCAGTTGTCACCTATTTTTGAAGTACTGATTTTTTTTAAAAATGAAAAAAAAATTGTTATAATGGTCAACATTTGAGATATGCTTCAGTATCCTTAGAGGGGTGAGATTCAAGTTTGTTCAAGCCAAATCCTTGGGTTCATATTTAGGCTGAAAATTTGGGGTCCCGTTGCGGACTTAGAAATTTTGGACCAAAATCTGGAAATTTTGTTTCTGTTTTTTATGCGTTTCGGTCAATTTTAAGAGAAAAAAAAATTTTTTTTACACTGAAAATTTGGGGTCCGGGTGGGACTTAAAAAATTTGGGACCAAAATCCGAAAAAATTTTTTTTGTTTTTAGCTCAACTTGACAAAGTCAAGCTGAGCTATTGCCATCACTTCTCGTCCGTCGGCGTATGTATGTACGTACATACGTACGTTAGTACGTACGTCCACAATTTCCTTTGGCACACCTCACAGGTCGCATTTATGATCAGATTACTTTGAAACTTGGTATGCTTATTTGGGGTGACCTCTAGATGGGAGCTATCGATTTTCTTCAATTTCCGTCAAAAAGTGTTGCCGCGGCCAACGTTCTTAGAACTTAGTTTAGTCAAACCACAATATTTCCCTTTAGCAAACCCTACAGGGCACATTTATGATTTGATTGTTTTGAAACCTGGTACGCTTATTTAGGGTGACCTCTAGATGGGAGCTATCAATTTTCTTCATTTTCCATCAAAAAGTGTTGCCGCGGCCAACGTTCTTAGAACTTAGTTTAGTCAAACCACAATATTTCCCATTGGCACACCCTACAGGGCACATTTATGATTTGATTGCTTTGAAACCTGGTACGCTTATTTAGGGTGACCTCTAGATGGGAGCTATCGAATTTCTTCAATTTCCGGCAAAAAATGTTGCCACGGCCAGTGTATGTAGAACTTAGTTTAGTCAGACCTCAATATTTCCCTTTGGCACACTCTACAGGACACATTTATGATCAGATTGCTTTGAAACTTGGTATGCTTCTTTGGGGAGATCTCTAGATGGGAGCTATCGATTTTCTTCAATTTCTGTCAAAAAATGTTGCCGCGGCCAACGTTCTTAGAACTTAGTTCAGTCATAAGACTCAATATTTCCCTTTGGCACACCCTACAGGGTACATTGATGATCGGATTGCCTTGAAACCTAGCATACTTGTTTGGGGTGACCTCTAGATGGAAGCTATCGATTTTCTTCAATTTTTGTCAAAAAATGTTGCCGCGGCCAACGTTTTTAGAACTCTGTTTAGTCAGACCACAATATTTCCCTTTGGTACACCCAACAGGGCATATTTATGATTTGATTGCTTTGAAACCTGGTATGCTTGTTTGGGGAGACCTCTAGATGGGAGCTGTCGATTTTCTTCAATTTCTGTCAAAAAATGTTGCCGCGGCCAACGTTCTTTGAACTTAGTTTAGTCAGAAGACTCAATATTTCCCTTTGGCACACCCTACAGGGCACATTTATGATCGGATTGCTTTGAAACTTGGCATGCTTGTTTGGGGTGACCTCTAGATGGGAGCTATCGATTTTCTTCAATTTCCATAAAAAAATGTTGCCGCAGCCAACATTCTTAGAACTTAGTTTAGTCAGACCACAATATTTCCCTTTGGCTCACCCTACAGGGCACATTTATGATTAGATTGCTTTGAAACCTGGTATGCTTATTTACAGTGACCTCTAGATGGGAGCTATCGATTTTCTTCATTTTCGTCAAAAAATGTTGCCACGGCCAACGTTCTTAGAACTTAGTCTAGTCAGACCACAATATTTCCCTTTTGTACACCCTACAGGGCACATTTATGATTGGATGGCGTTGAACCCTGGCATGCTTGTTTGGGGTGACCTCTTGATGGGAGCTATCGATTTTCTTCCATTTCCGTCAAAAAATGTTGCCGCGGCCAACATTCTTAGAACTTAGTTTAGTCAGACCTCAATATTTTCCTTTGGCACACACTACAGGGCACATTTATGATCGGATTACTTTGAAACGCGGCATGCCTGTTTGGGGAGGCCTCTAGATGGGAGCTATCGATTTTCTTCGGGTTTCTGTCAAAAAATGTTGCCACTGGCAAAAAAAATAACATTGGTACCAATGATCTTCAATTTTGCCATTTCATTTACAACTTACCAAGTTCAAGTTTGTCAAGTTGAGCTACAGTGTCATTGACACTTTCATTTATGTGTTTTGGTCAATTTTAAGAGAAAATTTTTTTTTTTTTTACACTGAAAATTTGGGGTCCAGGTGGGACTTGGAAAATTTTGGACCAAAATCCTGAAATTTTTTTTGTTTTTTATACGTTTCGGTCAATTTTAAGAGAAAAAAAAAAATTTTTTTTACACTGAAGTTTTGGGGCCTGGAGGGACTAAGAAAATTTTGGACCAAAATCCCCCAAATTTTTTTTTGTTTTTAATGCGTTTCGGTCAATTTTAAGAGAAAAAAAAAGAACATTTTTTTACACTGAAAATTTGGGGTCCAGGTGGGACTTGGAAAATTTTTGACCAAAATCCTGAAATTTTTTTTTGTTTTTATATTTTTTTTTTTTTTGGCCAAAATCACAAAATTTTTTTTTTGTTTTCTATGCATTTTTCGGTCAATTTTAAGAGAGAGAAAAAAAAAAAAAATTTTACACTGAAAATTTGGGGTCCGGGTGGGACTTATAAATTTTGGACCAAAATCCTGAAATTTTTTGGGGGTTTTTATACGTTTCGGTCAATTTTAAGAGAAAAAAAAAAAAATTTTTTACACTGGAAATTTGGGGTCCGGAGGGACTAAGAAAATTTTTGACCAAAATCTCAAAAATTTTTTTTTGTTTTTAATGTGTTTCGGTCAATTTTAAGAGGAAAAAAAGAACATTTTTTTCCACTGAAAATTTGGGGTCCAGGTGGGACTTATAAATTTTGGACCAAAATCCTGAATTTTTTTTGGTTTTTTATGTTTCGGTCAATTTTAAGAGTAAAAAAACAATTTTTTTTTTTACACTGAAAATTTGGGGTCCAGGTGGGACTTAGAAAATTTTGGACCAAAATCCTGAAATTTTTTTTTGTTTTTTATACGTTTCGGTCAATTTTAAGAGAAAAAAAAAAAATTTTTTTACACTGAAAATTTTGGGCACGGAGGGATTAAGAAAATTTTGGACCAAAATCCCCCAATTTTTTTTTGGTTTTTAATGCGTTTCGGTCAGTTTTAAGAGAAAAAAAAGAACATTTTTTTATACTGAAAATTTGGGGGTCCAGGTGGGACTTGGAAAATTTTGGACCAAAATCCTGAAATTTTTTTTTGTTTTTTATATTTTTTATACGTTTCGGTCAATTTTAAGAGAAAAAAAATTTTTTTTTTACATTTAAAATTTGGGGTCAGGGTGGGACTAAGAAAATTTTGGACCAAAATCAAAAACTCTTTTTGGAAAACAAATTTTTTTTTTTACACTCAAAATTTGGGGTCCGCGTGGGACTTACAAAATTTTGGACCAAAATCCAAAAAATTTTTTTTGTTTTTTATGCGTTTCGGTCAATTTTAAGAGAGAGAAAAAAAATTTTTTACACTGAAAATTTGGGGTCCGGGTGGGACTTAGAAAATTTTGGACTAAAAGCCTCAGAATTGTCTTTTTGTTTTTAATGTGTTTCAGTCAATTTTAAGAGAAAAAAAAAGAACATTTTTTTACACTGAAAATTTGGGGTCTGGGTGGGACTTAGAAAATCTTGGACCAAAATCCTGAAATTTTTTTTTGTTTTTTTATGCGTTTCATTCAATTTTAAGAGAGAGAGAGAAAAAAAATTTTACACTGAAAATTTGGGGTTCCGGTGGGACTTAGAAAATCTTGGACCAATTTGGTGTCTGGGTGGGACTTAGAAAATTTTGGACCAAAATCCTGAAAAAATTTTTTTTTTGTTTTTTATGCGTTTCGGTCAATTTTAAGAGAAAAAAGAAAAAAAAATTTTTACCCTGAAAATTTTGGGTCCGGGTGGGACTTGAAAAATTTTGGACCAAAATCCGGAAATTTTGTTTTGTTTTGTCAATTTTAAGAGAAAAAAAACATTTTTTTTTTTACACTGAAAATTTGGGGTCCGGGTGGGACTTAAAAAATTTTGGACCAAAATCCAGAAATTAGTTTTTTATGCGTTTTAAGAAGAAGAAAAAATTTAGGCTGAAAATATTTTGTTTGTGGAAAAAATTCTGTTTTTTTATGCTTTTTTCTCAATTTATGATGTGAAAGTGGAGGAACTGAAAATAGAAGGAAAATCCTGTGTATTGTGTGGACACAATTGCTTCATCCAGTTGGTATATGCTTTTCTTAGGAGGGGCGTATGCAGCTTATTCAAGTCCCTGGTTTGATATTTAGACTACCATGTCAGGTGAGCGCCCGCAGGCCCCCTGGGGCCTCTTGTTATTATTGGAGCTAGGTGAAAATGAGGGACTGTATGGACAGGATTTCTTCACTCTGTTGATGGCTGAATTTCTGGGGTTTTTTTAGGTCCCTGTCAGCCGTCTGGGTTCTGTTGTGTACCCACCGGTTATTTTTTCTGCCACTCTCTGCCACCCTCTCCCTCTCTCGTTGTTCGGGGTGTTCTACTTTATGTATCTGTTGAGTTAACCTTTTTCTTCTACTGCACTCACCTCTGTTATTTCCAGTTCGGTTCCTTTAGGGCAATTTCTTTTGCCCTCGCTTTTGGTGTGTTCTCGTGGCTGTTCCTCCTGCACCTGCGGGGTGGGGGGATTGCTGTCATTTCGGGGCCTCCTGACACAACCACATTTGGTGAGAGTTATTCCCCATCCGTTGGGGATGTGCAGTTTTTTTTACCGTGGTGGATACTGCGGGGGCTGTTGGATTTCAGTTGAAGAGGTACCTGGTTCCGGGACTATGCGCCTTCTCCAGTCGACATCTGAGGCTGTCATTAGGGTTGTGACTCCTCCTTTGGAGGCAGAGCTAGGTGGCTTTCTCCCCTTTTCCGCCAGTTCCAACAGCTACAGTGTCATGTCATTGCTCACCGTTTTAGCCGGCCTTGGCTTATCCCTGCAGGGGTCTGCAGTGATGTCTGTAGTGTGGTTGTGGGGTATCGGCCTCAGCCTTCCCTGACTTCAACTCGGCGAAGTCGGAAGTGGCTGCCGACTGAACCCCCTGCTGTGTCCTCTCAGCCGTTGAGCACAGCAGTTTTATCCCTGCAGGGGTGTCTGGTGGTGTTGACGTGGGGGTATCGGCCTCAGCCTTCCCTGACTTCAACTCGGAAGTGGCTGCCAACCGAACCCGCTGCTGTGTCCTCTCGGTCGTTGAGCACAGCAGTTTTCTCCCTACAGGGGTCTGCAGTGGTGTCTGGTAGTGTAGGCGTGGAGTATCGGACTCAGCCTTCCCTGACTTCAACTCTGCGAAGTTGGAAGTGGCTGCCGACCGAACCCCCCATGCTGTGTCCTCTCAGCCGTTGAGCACAGCTGTCGGTACAGGTGGTTGAAGCATTTACCGCTTTGGACTCTAAGCTGAATTCCAAGGCTATGAAGATGTCGCTCTTCATCAAGGTTGACACTTTTTGCCTCTGGTGCGTTATCGTTCCTATGATTTTGCCAGTCATTCAGTCTGCCTGACTGTGATGGTCTTGGATCGGGACTCCAACTCCTCAGCCATATGGAGACTCTGGAGTCCAGGTTGGGCTTATCGAGAGGGATGCTGGAATACATTCTCTCTTCCATCACGTCGTCTCTGCTTTGCTGCTTATCTGCTCCCTGATGAGTTTGATGACAAGCAGGTTTTTGTTTTGTGTGTGCTGTTCAAGGCACTCATGCATCTTCTCACACACATGCCTGTTACATGGCTAGCTTGGAATTAGTTTGCAGGTACGCTGTGCTGGGCACAAGATGTTCCCTTCTTGAGGGGCAGTGCGTTGCTCTTTGATCTGCCTGTTTCGGTGGGTCCGGGACTGTTTCATGGTCCGGGATGGCTCCCTTTGTCATTCCATTGATCTGCTGCTGCTCAGTCATCTTGATCGGCCTTCTGTTGGAGGCAGGCACCGTCCAAAGCCTAACAAGTACCCTTTTGCTTCCTCTGCGAAGCTAAGGGCTGATCCTCCTACTGCCACTTCTACTCCCTCACAGGGTGGGGTAGGCATCGGCAGTAGTCACTTCGATTTCGTCCCAGGTTGAGGCACTCCACTAAGTAGAGAGTGCCTCTTCCAACATGAGTCCCTTTCAACATTACATGTTGGGAACTTTTGACCATGGAGATAGGCGATCTCCTGTCAAAGGGGACAATCGAGGTCATCAAAAACTTTCTTTCAGTGGGATTTTGTTTCCGCATGTTCTTGGTGCCGAAGAAGGACGGTCGACTCAGATAGGTTATCGATCTGAGTATTCTGACGCAGTCTATCATTGCTCCTCAGTTCAACATGGAGGCTTTCAGATCAATTCGCCGCTCTATTCCCCAGGATGTTTTCCAGTTCAAGGCCATTCCCTTTGGCCTTGGCCTGGATCCTTGGGCCTTCACCAGTCTGATGTCGCATTTGTTAGTCTTACATCGCACACAGTCCAAGGTGTCTTCTTCGGCTTGTCTAGTTGATATCCTCCAGAGACAATCCAATGCTGCTTTTCTGGAGTCTGATGTCGTCACACTGTTAAGCCTACTCACGTCACTAGGGTTCAGAGTCAACAGAGAGAAGTCGGACCTGGTCCCTACTCCGTCTTGTCTTCTGGGATGGTTTTCATCAGCTCGGAGTCTTCCCCAACTGCTTGGTCTCTGCGTTTCGGTGACAGATCTCATTCCTCTAGGTCAACTGCATGTCTGACCTCTCCAACACTTTTTGCTCAGTTGTTGGAGGCCGAATGTCGATCCTCTGGTTCTGGTGCTTCTGTTACCTGAGTCTCTTCCTCATCACCTTCTCCCCTGACAGATGTTCAGTGGATTATGCAAGGAGTTCCGTTGGACTTCCCCACGTCCGATCGTGTTCTGACGGTAATCGCCAGCGATCTCGGATGGGGTGTGACGTTGGGTCGTCTTGGTCTTTTCCTTCACGGGTCATGGGACCAGGATCTACCAGCACTTCATGTCACACAGAAGAAGCTTCTTGCTCTTCTTCTGTGTTTCCGACAGTGAATTCCCCAGCTTTTTGAATTGTCAGGTCCTTCTGTGGTCTGACAATTCTACGGTGGTTGTTTACATTTGGAACCAGATCGGAACGCACTGTGTTCCCATGTACGATTTGGTTTGGGATCTTCTACTGCTCGCACAGGATGTCCACGCCGGAGTGGTGGTTCGTCACATTCCCGGTTGTCTGAACATCCTAGCCGACTCCCTGCCCTGATGGGGCAGGTTCTTTTGCACCGAGTGGATGCTCCACAAGGCGGTGTTCCAGTCTCTTTGCGATCTCTGGGGTCATCCCCACATCGATCTCTTTGCGACTCGTTGGAACCATCAGGGGGACACTTTTGTATCCCTGTGTCCAGATGCTCTGGCTTTTGCCATGGACACTCTGGCCCTCCTTTGGGATGGTCTTGTCGGCTATGCCTTCCTGCTGGTTCTGATTCTGCCGCAGGTTCTAGCCCAGATATGAACCTGCAGTTGTCAAATCCTTTCGATCACACCCCTGTCTCCTCTGTGGGTGTGGATCAATCTGCTCCGCTCTCTGTTAGCCGCGGTTCCGGCATGTCTCCCTCTACGTCGCGACTTTCTTTGCCAAAGTCACCCGAGGAGGTTTCAGGTTGACCCAACTTCATTGTGCCTTCGCGCATGTCTTTTATCGGGTACAGTCTCCTCCGTGGTGGTTTTTAGAGACGAGCAGTGGAGTTGCTTTTCTTCTTCAAGGAGGCACTCACCCCACTGGTTTAGCCTCTGTGGCTAAGTGGAAGGTTCTTCTGTCGATGGTGTGCGATCACTCTGTTGCTTCTGTCACTCCTTCGATCACACCAATTGCGGAGTTTCCGGTATATGTTTGTTTCTGGGGGTCTCAAGCAATGGGTACAAGTCCATGCTTCGGAGACCTTTTTCATATGTGGTACCGCATCGTTTCGGCACTCATCCTTGCCTCTCCAAGCTTGTTCAGCTCTTTTCCTTGAAAAGGCCTAGGACTTTCCAGTTTACTCCAAGATGGACACTTTCTTGGGTGCTGCTCTGCTTGGGGGGGGGGGGGGGGTCACGCCTTTATCCCGGGTGGATATGCGTTTTCTCACATGCCACATCTCTCCTGAATCCATTTCCTGATGGATTTGTCTTGCTATTCGTGCAGCTTCCTCTTGTCTAGCTACTGACGATTGTATTACCAATCGTTTTTCTGCCAGAAGGTGCATGCATTGTCTTCCTCTTGGGGCTTATACTAACTCCGTCATGTTGTCGGATGTTATGCTGGCAGCCTGCTGGAGAAATGCTACCTTCTCCATTTATCTGCGACAGTTGCAGGAGCAGACAGAGGACCTTTGTCCTATGGGCCCTCTTTCTTCTGCTCAGGCTGTTGTCTATCCCAGCCATTCAGCTTCTTACAGGGTCAGTTCCAGCTCCATGTTGTTACTGCCCTTTCTGTCTGTCCGTTGCCCATCACCATACGCCTCATCTTTCATTGTCTTTTACTAATGTTTGTGATGCTATGATTTGATAGGACTGGGGATCTTTTCCTCTGTCCACGGTTCCAGTGCATTTGAGTTATGTGTGGGTTGGTTATGTGATTCCTTCCATCCTATTGTCTATTCAGCCTGTAGTAAACAATTGTAAGGTAGGTTGATAAGAAATATAAATTTTATAGTAAATTTCCTTTCTTATTATACCTACCGCAATTGTTTACATGGAGGCCCTCCCATCTTCTTATTCGGGTAAGAATCCTTCCTTCCCGCTGATCACATAACTCCTGTGTTGTCGGAATCAAAAGAATGACGAATTGACACACTGCGCACTGTTTTACGGTAGTCGTGGATTTGTACTATGGAAGAGCGTCCCCTACTGAGTGTGCGCCAATGGCGCTCGACCCAGTTTTGGCTTATTTTTTCGTGGTGTTTTTACACCACTTTTCTTTCCCAAATCTCTTGGGAATGATTAAAATAAAGAGTATTTTATCCGAGTTAGGTTCTTCCACTGTAGTGCAAGCCTGTAGTAAACAATTGTAGTAGGTATAATAAGAAAGGAAATTTACTATAAAATTTATATTTCCGCTGACACAGATCACATCTTGTTATACTCACTAGTGGAACGAGAACAACTTTTGTTTTGTGCTTGTGAAAATTCATTTGTAAATTTCAAGTTCGCACGAAATGTTAATCACCGAGGTGTTTGATCTCACTGGAGAGGGGAGAACGCAATTTATTTTTTACCGATTCCTATTATAATTAGACGTTAGGGGTGTAATAATATTTGGTATACATCACCTCTAGGGGGGGGGGGGGGGGGACATATTCAAATTTGTTCAAATTGAGTTCCTCAGTTAATATTTGGACTTCCTATGGGAACCCGAATTTTAACTTCGGAAAGGAAATTTCTTTAAAAATCAGGGCTGAAAATCCGTTCTATTTTGCGAGAATCCAAATGGATTCTCGCAAATTTCGTTAAGAGAATCCATTTGCAGATTCCGAAGGCACTCGCCCTTAGAGTGGGGGGGGGGGTGGGGGGGTGGAGCTAGGGCCTTACGGGCATTCTCCCCCATAAGGTTTTTAAAATGAGCTTTCAAATGGAGCTCTCTCGTGACTTTGGGGTGAAAATGCAGTGATTTTTAACAATCTCATTTTAACTGGCAAGGAGAAATACTTTTTATCTGTATACATGTTGGTTGAGTGAGGTGAATAATATAAAAATGGGCTTGGCTATCATTGGTACATGGATACAACTGATTGGAACTGGCTCATTGTCTTTTCTTCTTTGTTTTTGTTTTGATCACAACTGTACTTAATATTGGTAAACCACGTGTACTATTAAAACATATATGTCAACTGTGTTTGTTTTTATTTTTAAACTTCAAGGCGGGTATTCAGTTCATACTTTTGGTGAACGGTATTCATTAAATGATATGTCTAGTGTGTTATTAATTACTTACGACAATCATTTGAGGGGCAACATCGAATGCGTGGATCCAAGGTGAGTCCAAAATAAAAAAATGTAAACATGAGAGAAAACTGGGCTATAATATATAAACTGCACATGCTCACAGCAGTCGGGAGATTCCGTTTCATTCTCTTGCGAAGCTAAAAGAATGTAATGGAATATACCAAGAGTATGAGAAAATGAGCACTTCGGTCGTCGGACAAGGAAACTCCACTGAATATGTTTAGGTTGAATTCAGGGGCCACGGAGCCTTTTTGTGAGTGGGGATGGGGGAATGGGGGGGGGGGGCAGCCAAATTGGGTTGGTGGGGTGATCACAGCATTCAGATGCCAAAGGCATGTGCCATGAGTGCCGAAGGCGCTCACGTGAATGGAGCAGGGCGGGGAGGGGGGGGGGGGGGGAGCTTCTCGCCCCAGGAAATTTTTTAAATATGGGTCTCCGATGGTGCTTTCTGGTGGGTTTTGGGGCGAAATTCCCTGCGAAAAAATTTAGTTTTTTTAACAGTTCGTTGCTTACTTTTTGTAGCAGGTACTGGTATGCAAGGCCTACTCAGTAGTGGGAGGGGGAGGCTGCCCCCCGGTTCCGCGGCCCCTGAATTATCTTTTTCTTCATGCTGGGCCAACCATTGTTTGAACCGGCATGAAAAAAAATGAAAACTCAGCTCTGAAATGTTTGAGAGGGAAAGTCATTGTGGACTGGAAGACGTTTTTGAAGGAAATAAACGCTTTGGCGAATTCTAAGTTGTGTGTCGGAGGGGTGTGGGTGGCTGGGTTCACCCTAACATGTTATATTAATAATGCAACATGAAACGCTGCTGTGTGTGTGGATTTGTTGAGCTCGAGAAACAAGGAAACTGAACTCCATTGTTCATAATAACACTTTGGCCAGCCTCTGATTTGTCGTGGTTCATTTCGTGCTTTTGTTGCTGTGGTCAGTGACTGGACCTCTGGTGGGTGACTTACTGTATGATGCACCAAAGAGTACTTTAGAAATTAAAACTCTCCCATTTAAATGATTTTAATATACAAAAATGAGCATAACTTTCAACCAAAATGCACACAAGCTCCCGCTTGATTCAGAAGTGATATTGAGTGTTCAATCAATGGAAGTTGGTCTCAAACTTCCAGAAATGAAATACTTTTTTAATTTAGTAAATTATTTAAACTAAGAAACTAAGAAACAGTTTGATAATGCCGTAGCTGATAGCAGTTCAACTGTGAGCTAGCCTACTTATAAGCTGCTCTCTGGTTCATCTTCACTCTCCTCACTCAGAGAATCAGAATCACTACATGTATGTGGGATGTCCATTGTTTTTGCAAGATGTTTGATTCTTCGTTTCCTCAGACCTTTAGTGGTAGAACCATAGCCACTCACAAACTCCTGGGCAGTCGAGGATGTTATGTCATGGTTTCTTTTCTTCACACTTCTGCTGTTGATGGAGAAAGTTAGGCAGTCATTTACTGAGTCATCCAGCAAGCTCGGCCTCCAGTCAGTGGCAATCTGTACTTTACTGGAGAAGCCATTCTCTACTATTGATTGGGTAAATGGCAAGCACATTACCAGCTCAACAATTATGAGGAAGTTTTTACATTTATTGTGATATTTTGAAGATACATATGCCCAATATTCCTTGAATGTGAGTTTTTGTTGCGCTTGTGATGTTGCTCTTATAATTTTCAACTGAGCAAACTCCTTTAGGGCCAATTTGATGTCAACTTGGTAATTGTCAGGGGGATCTCATAATGTTTTGCTACCAACTCAACATCATCATTCAGAAAGTTTGTGATTCTCTCCTGTCATCTGAATCCAACACCACACAATTATCATCTTTTCCAACCGGCCACGACTCCACATCTAGCCATTCAAGATGGGCCAGAACTTCAGATTGTGATGTGTTCTCAATTTCCTGGAAACGAATCAAACTGTTTTCAATTTTTTTCGAACATAGATTTTTTCGCAGCTCACTGACATCAGACGTAACAGAAATTCGCACTTTCATAGCCATCGGTTCTTCATATGCTCTGTACCTCCTGGCATCAATGTCAGACTTCTCATCTATTTTCCTTTTTCTCACAAGTTGTTTAGCTTTCACATTGAATTTAACATCTTTGAAAGTATAATTGAGCTCTGATGCTCTTGTGTCTCTTATTCCCAAGGGTGGGTTCAATGAAGGAGGTGATTCAACAAGTAGCTTATTGACACAATTTTCTCTTGTGGAGAAAAGGTTATCATCATTTTCAGCTAACATTTGCAACGCCATTTTCATAGTTTGAATGTTCTGATAAGCATTTGCAATGCTATCAGTTGCTGATTGCAGTGCCACACAGATTCTACTGCAGATGCCCAACACATCAAAATATGCAGCAGCCGAGAGTATGAAATGCCCGTTCATAATTGATTTCAGAAAACCGTCTGCAATGGTGTCTTTCTTGGTTTGAGAAGAATTTGAGAAGTGGAAATATAGTGGCATCAAATTGTCAAAAAAGGCTGTTAAAGCTCGCAGTCGAAACTCAATGAACCTTGTGCCTGAAGCTTTGGGTGGCTGAGTTACTTTGCAGTTCATGGTTTCAGTAGCAATATTCTGAACTAAAGACCACTCTAAAGGTGAATGCTTAAAATGTCTGTAGAGGTCATCAAGGAAAGTGTCAATGTCACTGAAGATTTTAACTTCTTTGACTGAATCAGCTATGCACAGTTCGAATCTGTGGCTGAAACAATGAACTGCAATAAAACATGGATATAGTTGTTTTAGCTGTGTCATCAAACCAGTTCGATTCCCGAATTTTACGTTTGTTCCATCGGCACCACCTCCAATAAGTTTCTCTTTATTGGAGTCGAAACTTTCTATAAGCTGCTCTCACCTGACGTCCAGTTTTTCCCATTTAGACTTTCCTTCGACCATCATGAACATGTTCAACAACACCGCATGGAATAAGTTATTGGCATTAACACTGTTGTAACAAATCTTAGATTGCAGGTTGAAAAAATCAACCTGTACATTAAGATTGCCAGCTGTGCGGATGTATATAAGTTCCCCTTCATGCGTTAATTTTCTTTTGAAAATAGAACTGTCATCTACAAGAAAACTAAAAAACTTTGCATTTCTTATCAACCTACCTCAATTGTTTACTACAGACTTGCACTACAGTGGAAGAACCTAACTCGGATAAAATACTCTCTATTTTAATCTTTCCCAAGATTTGGGAAAGAAAAGTGGTGTAAAAACACCACGAAAAAATAAGGCGCACAGTATGGGACGCTCTTCCATAGTACAAATCCACGACTTCAGTAAAACGGTGCGCAATGCATCAATTCGTCATTCCTTTTTTTATCCGAGGCACGAGCAGGATGTGTGTGTCTCCGCCATATGCATTATGAAACAGTGATAATTCAACTCGTGGATAATGGTTTTCATGTGACTGGACTTATGGATCTGAAGATCGTATAATAACAGGACTGTGTTTTATATATTCTCGTTAATATTTTCAACCACATTCTCATTGTATATTATTTACTATTCCGTTTTCGCGAATGTTTTGTTTTCGACATCACGCGATTTGACAATGAATTTTTTCGGTTGAATGAATTAATTTTGGAGTTAGGTGTCATTCTGGGACTGTCTGGACAGGATTTCTTCACTCTGTTGAAGGCTGAATTTCTGTTTTTTCGGTCCCTGTCGACCGTCTGGGTTCTGTCATGTACCCACCGTTTTTTTTTCTGCCACCTTCTCTCGTAGTTGGGGGTGTTCTTCTACTTTCTGTTTCTGTTGAGTTCACCTTTTTCTTCTACTGCTCTCACCTCTGTTATTTCCCGTTCGGTTCCTTTAGGGCAATTCCTTTTGCCCTCGCCTTGGTGCGTTCTCGTGACTGTTTCTTCTGCACCCGCGGGTGGTGTGGAACGCTGTCGTTTTGGGAGCCTCCCGACTCGACCACGTCTGGTGTGAGTTTACCCCCTCCGTAGGGGATGTGCAGCTCCTCCCACCCCCCGGGGGGGGGGGGGGGGATGACACTGTTGTTTCGGGGCCCCCCGACTCGACCACGTCTGGTGTGAGTTTGACCCCCTCCATGGGGGATGTGCAGCTCCTCCCACTTCCGCGGGGGGTGAGGAATGCTATCGTTTCGGGGTTGCCTGATTCGACCACGTCTGGTGAGAATTGCTCCCCCTCCGTGGGGGATGTGCAGCTCCTCCCGCACCAGTGGGGGGTGGGGAACGCTGTCGTTTTGCCCGACTCGACCATGTCTGGTGAGAGTTATTCCCCTTCCGTGGGGAATGTGCAGTTTTTTTCCCATGGTGGATACTGCGGGAGCTGTTGGATTTCTGGTGAAGAGATGCCTGGTTCTGGGACTATGCGCCCTCTCCAGTCGACATCTGAGGCTGTCACTAGGGTTGTGACTCCTCCTTTGGAGGCCGAGCTTGGTGGCTCTCTCCGCTTTTCCGCCAGTTCCAACAGCTCCCTCTGCTTTTCCGCCAGTTCCAACAGCTCCCATTGTATCTGCTGCTACTGCTGTTCCGTCTACGTCATTGGGCACCGTTTTTAGCCGGCCTCGGCTTATCCCTGCCAGGTTCTCCAGGGATGTCTGTAGTGTGGTTGTGGGGTATCGGCCTCAGCCTTCCCTGACTTCAACTCGGCGAAGTTGGATGGGGTTGCCGACTGAACCCCCTACTGTGTCCTCTCAGCCATTGAGCACAGTAGTTTTATACCTGCAGTGGTCTGCTGCGGTGTCTGGTTGTGTAGACGTTGGGGTATCGGCCTCAGCCTTCCCTGACTTCAACTCGGTGAAGTTGGAAGTGCCTGCCGGCCGGACCCTCTACTGTGATCTCAGCGTCGTCGTGCACCACAGTTGTCATTGGATTCGGATGTTCTTAGTGGGACACTATTAACTCCGTGGCGTTTTCGTCCACTCATTCTGGCCCACGACCAGTTTGGGGGGACCATGCAATGTTTTTTGTGCAGCCTGGACCTTCTGCCCTGCAGAGGTCCGCGGTGACTCTCATGAGTTCCCTCTATGTTGATCTTTGGGGTGTGTCACACCCCTATACATGTCTGCCTTCAGACGTATCGGCTGCTGTCCGTCGTCCCACGTCGGGTGTTTTGGAGGATCGTGACCCTTCGCTGGTTAAGAGGGTCAGAGGTGAAGCCACTTTGTCGGTTTGTTCCCCTGTCGAACCGGCCAGTACAGGCAGTGAGCTTAGGGAGGCCCTTTCCTTACTCACTCAGGTTCTGCCAAAGAGTCTTCCTGTTGCTTCCAGCGAGGCAGCGAGTGGTTTCCTGGCGCCCCCTATGGCGCCGCCTCCCGGGATTGGAAACAGGCCACTTTCTGATCTCTCTGGTGTTCCGACACCATGGGAGGCATCGGCTGGTTTGCCCATGATGGGCTATGTGTCTTCCGTCTCTGTGGAAGAGTCAGACATGCTTGATGTTGAGAGCCAGCAGTCTTCAGACTTGGGGGCAGCTCTTGATTTCGTGTTTGGGTTCCTTCCGGATCTCAAACCATCTAACCAGTCGACAGTGTCAGCCAGGCCGCGATCATCGGTCGCGCGCCAACAGCCTATGGAGCAACCCGCTTCTGGGCGTCTTCGACCGTGCCATTCGGTACAGTTGGTTGAAGCATTTTCAGCCTTGGACTCTAAGCTAAGTTCCAAGGCTATGAAGGCTCCTTTCTTCACCAGGGTTGACACCTTTTTGCCTCCGGCGCGTTATCGTTCCTACGATTCCGCCAATCCGTCGGTCTACCAGACTTTGACGGTTTTGGATCAGGACTCCACTTCCCTCGGGCTTTCCAAGTCCACGTCTGCCGTCATTCCGATGACGACTCTAGAGTCCACATTGGGCTTATCGAGAGAGATGCTTGGTATGCTTTCTCTCTCCGATCACGTCGTCTCAGCTTTAGCTGCTTATCTGCCTCTAGATAAGTTTGACGAGGTACAGGCTCCTTTGCGTGTGCTGTCCAAGGCACTCATGCATCTTACTCACACGCTTGCCTGTAACACGGCTAATCAGGAATTAGTTCGAGGGGACTCTGTGCTGGACACAGGCCGATTCCTTCCTGAGGAGCAGTGCGCTACTCATCGATCTGCTTCTTTGGCAAATCCGCAACTTTTCCATGGTTCTGTGTTGACGGTCCGGGATGACGTCCTACGTCATTCCAATGATCAGCTGCTGTTTCTTCAGCTTGATCAGCCTTCTAGGGTAGGCACGGGCCGTTCCAAGCCTAACAAGTACCCTCTGCTTCCTCTGCGAAGCAAAGGGGCTGATCCTTCTGCCTCCGCTTTTACTTCTTACTCAAGGGGTAAGGGCAAGCGTCGGTAGTCTTGAGGGAAGTCCCAGGATTCTTCACTCAGTAGAGGAGGTGTTTTCTCCTCTCACGAGCCTCGTCGGGGTTCGAAATGAAGGTCCTCATCTCGGCCCGTCCCAGGTTGGAGGAAGGATGGCAGAGTTCGCAGACCGTTGGGCCACCATCACATCCGATCCTTGGGTGTTAGATGTTGTTTGGTCCGGGCTGCGAATATCCTTCTGAAGGCACCCCACTCTGTCCAGGGTGCCTCTTCCAACCGCAGTTCCTTCAGACATTTTACATCGGGAACTTTTGTCCACGGAGATAGACAATCTCCTGACAAAGGGGGCGATTGAGGTCATCAAGAACATTAGGTCCGTGGGTTTCTATTCCCGCCAGTTCTTGGTGCCGAAGAAGGACGGCCGACTCCAACCGGTTATCAATCTGGGTTTCCTGAATCTATCATTGCTCCCAAGTTCAGCATGGAGACTTTTAGGTTGGTCCTCCGTTCAATTCACCAGGGAGTTTTCGCTTCCAGCTTCAACCTGCGAGACGCTTACTTTCACTTCCGATTCATTGACGTTACGGAAGTATCTCAGGTTCGTTTTTCTGGGGCGAGTTTACCAGTTCAAGGCCATGCCTTTCGGCCTCAACCTGGTTCCTTGGGCCTTCACCAAACTGATGTCGCATGTGATAGCTTTCCATCGCACACAGTCCAGGGTGACTACTTCGGCATTTCTGGACGATATCCTCCAGGGGCATTCCAATGCTGCCTTACTGGAGTCGGATGTCGCCACTCTATTGAGCCTGCTCACGTCGCTAGGTTTCAGAGTCAACAAGGAGAAGTCGGACCTGGTCCCTTCTCAGTCGTTTTATCATCTGGGGATGGCTTTCTGCACACAATTCAATTTGGTGGCGGTTTCCCAGGCCTAGGCTGTGATTCTCTCAGCTTTTACTATGACTCTGTCCCAGTCCACTTCTGCGACGGCTCGGAGTATTCTCCGGCTATGCGGTCTCTGCTGTTCGGTGACGGATCTCATTCCTCTAGGTCGGCTGCGTGTCTGACCTCTCCAACACTTTCTGCTCAGTCGTTGGGGGGCCGAATGTCGATTTTCTGGATCTGGTGCTTCATTTTCCAGAATATCTTCATCCTCACCTTCTCCTCTGGGCGGATGTCCAGTGGCTTTCGCAGGGTATTCTGTTGGACTTAACCACGTCCGATCGCGTTTTGATGGCAGATGCCTGCGATCTCGGATGGGGTGCAACGTTGGATCCTCAAGGTCTTTCCATTCACGGGATGTGGGACAGGATCATGCAACTCTACACATCAACCAGAAGGAGCTTCTTGCTCTTCTTCTGAGTTTCAGGCAGTGGATCCCTTACCTGTCGAATCGCCAGGTCCTTCTGTTGTCCGATCATTCGACAGTGGTTACTTACATTCGGAACCAGGGCGGCACGCACTCTGTTCCAATGTACGAATTGGCTCGGGATCTTCTACTGCTCGCTCAGGATGTCCATGCCGGGGTGGCTGTCCGTCACATTCCCGGCCGTCTGAATGTCCTAGCCGACTCCCTGTCCCGTTGGGGCAGGGTCATTTCCACCAGGTGGATGCTCCACATGGCGGGTTCCATCGCTCTCTTGCGACTCGTTGGAACCATCCGGTGGACACTTTTGTGTCCCCGTGTCCAGATGCTCTGGCTTTCGCTGTGGACGCTCTGGCCCTCCTTTGGGATGGTCTTGTCGGCTACGCCTTCCTGCCGGTTCCGATTCCGCCTCAGGTTCTCGCCCAGATATGAACCTGCAGTCGTCGAATCCTTTCGATCACACCCGTCGCCTCTGTGGGTGTGGATCAATCAGCTCCGCTCTCTGTTAGCGGCAGTTCCGGCATGTCTCCCTCTACCTCGCGACTTTCTTTGCCAAAGTCGCCCGAGGAGGTTTTACGTTGACCCGACTTCATTGTGCCTTCGCACATGTCTTTTATCGGATCCTGTCTCCTCTGTAGTCGTTTTTCGAGATACGCAGTGGAGTTGCTTTTCTTCAAGGAGGCACTCACTCCACTGGTTTAGCCTCTGTGGCTAAGTGGAAGGTTCTTCTGTCGATGGTGTGCGATCACTCTGTTGCTTCTGTCACTCCTTCGATCACACCGATTGCGGAGTTTCTGGTATATGTTTGTTTCTGGGGGTCTCCAGCAATGGGTACATGTCCATGCTTCGGAGACATTTTTTCATATGTGATACCGCATTGTTTCGACATTCATCCTTGCCTCTCCAAGCTTGTTCAGCTCTTTTCCTTGAAAAGGCCTAGGACTTTGCAGTTTCCTCCAAGATGGTCACTTTCTTGGGCGCTACTCTGCTTGGGGGTGGGGGGCGTTCACGCCTTTATCCTGGATGAATATGCATTCTCTCACATGCCAGATCTCTCCTGCTTCCATTTCTTGATGGATTTGTCTTGCTATTCGTGCAGCTTCCGCTCGTCTAGCTACTGGTGATTGTTTTACCAATTGTTTTTTTCTGCCACGAAGTGCGTGCATTGTCTTCCTCTTTTAATAACTCTGTCATGTTGTCGGATGACGGATGTTATTCTGGCAGCCTTCTGGAGAAATGCTACATTCTCCTTTTATCTGCGACAGGAGCCGACAGAGAACCTTGGGGCCCTCTTTCTTCAGCTCAGGCTGTTGTCTATCCCAGCCTTTCAGCTTTTTTCAGGGTCAGTTCCAGCTTTGTGCTGTTACTGGCCTTTCTGTCTGTGCATCGCACTTCACCATATGCCTCATCTTTCATTGTCTTTTCTAATGTTTGTGATGCTATGGTTTGATAGGCCTAGGGATCTCTTCCTCTGTCTACGGTCCCAGTGCTATTGACTTATGTGTGGGTTGGTTATGTGATTCCCTCCAGCCTTTTGTCTATTCAGCCTGTAGTAAACAATTGAGGTAGGTTGATAAGAAATATAAATTTTATAGTAAATTTCCTTTCTTATTATACCTACCGAAATTGTTTACATGGAGGCCCTCCCGTCTTCTTAGTCGGGTAAGAATCCTTCCTCCCCGCTGATCACATAACTCCTGTGTTGTTCAGAATCAAAAGAATGACGAATTGACGCATTGCGCACTGTTTTACAGAAGTCGTGGATTTGTACTATGGAAGAGCGTCCCATACTGGGTGTGCGCCGATGGCGCCCGACCCAGTTTTGGCTTATTTTTTCGTGGTGTTTTTACACCACTTTTCTTTCCCAAATCTTGGGAAAGATTAAAATAGAGAGTATTTTATCCGAGTTAGGTTCTTCCACTGTAGTGCAAGCCTGTAGTAAACAATTTCGGTAGGTATAATAAGAAAGGAAATTTACTATAAAATTTATATTTCCGATTATTTGGCAGATGTGTTCATTGATTTTTTGGGCCAGTAGGCACACGAAAACATGACAAGCAGTTCGCGACACATAGGCATTTGGGATGGCCACACCGAGCTCAACAGCAAGGTTACATTGTCTGATAAAATTGTCATAGGGGGCCTCATGTTCGGCCAGGTCCCATGCAATGAAAAGTAATTTGGTAAGTCTTGATATTGCTTCATTCTCCACGGATCCGAACGAGGGTAGCAATAGTTTGCTGTACAACCTATGCAACTTTTTCCGAAGGTCTATTCAACGGTTTATTAAACTTCCTTTCATAACACATTTCATGTGCTGAACTTTTCATATGCCTCTGTAAGTTTGGTAATAAAAGGCAGTTTGTTCCACTCGAATATAAAGCAATATCATTTGCGATTTTTCCTTTGAATTTTTGAGAGATAGTTCCCCCATATTCTGCACAAACACGGCAAACTGCTTTGGCAAATTTTGTTTTGTCATCGGTGTCCTCAAAAAGTTCATAATTTTCACACACTGTTTTTGGCCATTTCTCTGCTGCCTTTTTTGTTATCTTCTTCGAAGCCATTTCTACTCCGTATTAATTCAATTGCGAGAAACAAAACAGTCGGTTCCAACTATGCCGACTGATATTAACTAAAGTCACAGACAGTATTACAATTAAATGACAAGCAACTGTTGAACATGAGATGTCAACGACCGACCGGACGTCACGGTCATCATTACACAACCGTGTAGCAAAATTATAACATTGCAAGCGGTGACATTCACGTGCAACCGTGTGACAATTTAGACTAACCGATTTATTGTTTAAAGTTATTTTAACCTATTCCGCGCACGCAAATCCAGGCAATAGAGGTACGCGAATCCACTTGGATTCGCGCAGGATTGACTTGCGCGAATATTTACCCGAATGGATTCGCGTCGGATTTTCAGCCCTGAAAATCTTCTTCGGATCCACCAGTCAGAATTCTTTCATATTTCATATACATCATCTCTAGGAGGCCAGATTCAAGTTTGTTCAAATCGAGTTCCTCTGTTAATATTTGGGCTCCCTATAGGAGCCCGAATTTTAACTTAGTGCAATATGAGGAAATTTCTTTAACCCTTTACCCAACGCGGACGATATCAAAATTTATTATTTTAAATTTCATTTTTTTAAATTTTTCAAAAAATTTCAACAAAACCATATCATGTGTCCCCTTGCTGGAACGAGCTCGTTCCAACAAGGGGTCACATGATATGGTTTTGTTGAATTTTTTTTAAAAATAATATTTTTTCAACTGCTGAATTTGCATATTACGCGGGCAGATGCGGGCGATTCGTTAGGTAAAGGGTTAAAAATCTTCTTCTTCAGATCCACCAGTCAGAATCTTTTAACATTTGGTATGCATCATCTTTTGGGGGTGGGGGGGGGGGGGGGGGAGGGGGCAGGTTTAAGTTTGTTCAAATCGGGTCCCTGGGTTGAAAATATTTTTTTCCGATTTTTATGTGTTTGTTCAATTTTGAGACGAAAACAAATAATTTTAGTCTGAAAACTTTGGGGCCAGTTCAGACGCATGGAGGTAACATAGCCAGATTGGCTGTCTACCTGTCACCCCCTTGTAATAAGTATGTTATCCTGAACACTGCAAATAGACTAGGAACTAAATATTAAATTTGTAGCTCTACCTTGGACATCCACAAGTCAGTACTATTTTTAAACTCTTTTCTTTACACCCGGTGGCTCACTGTAAAAGGCAATGAGATGAAAAATAAATTTTTTTTAGTCTGAAAATTTTGGTTCTGGTTGACTGAAATTTTTTACCAATATTTGGAAATTTTTGTTTGGATTTTTTATGCGTTTTGTTCAATTTTGAGGCAAAAACAACAAACAAATTTTTGTACCCTGAAAATTTTGGGTCCAGTTCCGACTTGGAAAGTTTTTACCAAAATTCGGAAATATTTTATGGGATCCTTTTCAAAATTGAGTTCCTAAATGAATTAGAGTGGTTTTATGCGAAAATGTCGTCCCCCCTCCTTGTTGGGGGGAGGGGTGGGGGCAGTTAGATATATAGAGGATATCTAATGTTTTCTTGGGAATACTGGTGTAACAGGATATCTTCCCCCCCCCCTGGATATCTCCCCCCCCCCCTCCCACCCACCCTGGATATCTTCCCCCCCCATCCATTAAAAATTTTTTTTTGATTAATTTGACATTATTTGATGATGAAATGGTGAGAACAGATCCTGGCCTGGATATCTTCCCCCCCCACCATGACAAAAAAATTTTTGTCAAACATTTAACACTAATTGATATTGAAATGGTGAGAGAAATAGATTTGGGACTTTAAAAATGGTTTTGGATAAACACAGAGTTAGTTGGAATGGTTGGTTGGATTGGGAGGTGGGGGGAAGATATCCAGACCTGGATATCTTCCCCCCCCCCCTCCCCACCATGACAAAAAAATTTTTGTCAAACATTTAACACTAATTGATAATGAAATGGTGAGAGAAATAGATTTGGGACTTTAAAAATGGTTTTGAATAAACACTGAGTTAGGGTTGGTTGGAATGGGAGGTGAGGGGGAAGATATCCAGGCCTGGATATCTTCCCCCACACCATGACAAAAACTTTTTTGTCAAACGTTTGACACTAATTGATAAGGAAATGGTGAAAGAAATAGATTTGGGACTTTAAAATGTTTCATGTGCTATAACAACTTTTAATGTTCAAGTTCTATAACAAATTACATTGCTTTGTTAGGTTGTTGTTGTTGTTGATATAGACTGGAGTGAATAAAAATATCAAATCTTTTGTGGGTAGTTAATTTTCTCATTGTTTATATCCAGGCCTGGATATCTTTCATTATCAATTAATGTCAAATGTTTGACAAAACATTTTTTGTCATGGTGGAGGGAAGATATCCAGGCCTGGATATCATCCCCCCCCCCCCCATCTCCCATTCCAACCAACCCTAACTCAGTGTTTATATCCAAAACCAATTTCTCTACCCAAAACAGTTATACTTCATGTCACATGACAACATGAACCAGAATAGTTGAGAAAATATTGAAATTATTTTTTGTCACAGGTTTTCAACTGGATGAGAGCAAGATATCCAGGTTGAACCTGAAAAAAACAACATTCTGCCAAAAAAAACCACATTTTTCTCGCCATTTCATCATCAAATAATGTTAAATTAATCCCAAAAAAATTTTCGTGGTGGGGGGGGGGGGGGGGGGGGGGGAGATATTCAGGGTGGGGGGAAGATATCCAGGGGGGGAAGATGACGTGACGTGTGACACTGGGATTTATCTCATGAGTGAGTGAGAGAATTCGGATTTTCACGAGCAGTCCCAAGAAAACAAGATTTTCTTTTTATTATACCCCTTTCATTTGAAGCTTCAACTGAAACGATCCAAACCCAACGCCCATACCACGCAAGAAATCTGTTTACACAATCAGCTGATCGCTGTTTCCGCTGACATAGATCACATTGGATGTTGTGTATATCCACACAAAATAGTTTTCGGGACTGTTGGCGACAAATAAATTCAGTAAAATGAAATTTCTACTTCATTTTCGCTTCAATAATAATTCTTTAACATTGAATTGAAATAATTCAACAATTTAATTCTGAAACAGAAAAATTTTGTTCACGCATTAATACATTTTGGCATTCCATCGTGATCTGCCACATCTTGTTATACTCACTAGTGGAGCGAGAACAACTTCTGTTTTGCACTTGTGAAAATTCATTTGTAAATTTCAAGTTCACATGAAATGTTAATCACTGAGGTGTTTGATCTCACTAGTGAGGGGAGAACACAGTTTATTTTTTACCGATTCCTATTATAATTAGATGTTAGGGGTGTAATAAAACAAAATGTTTGGCTGCATAAATTTTGAAAGATTGAGAGTGATAAACCACTCAGCCCTACTTAATTTTAACTTAGTGCAATATGAGGGAATTTCTTTTAAAATCTTCTTCTTCAGATCCACCAATCAGAATCCTTTCATATTTGCTATACAACATCTCTAGGTGGGTCAGTTTCAAGTTTGTTCAAATCAGGTCCCTGCATTAATATTTTGGCTCCCTATTTGAGCCCAATGTTTAACAACTTAGTGAAATGTGAGGGCATTTCTTTAAAAACCTTCTTCAGATCCACCAGTCTTTCATATTTGGTATTTTACATCTCAAGGGGGGTCAGATTCAAGTTTGTTCAATTTGAGTTCCTGGCTTAATATTCGGGCTCTCTGTTTGTGTGGTGGGGGGGGGGGGGGGGGGGAGTGGTAGGGGGCGGGGGCATGTTAGGTTCAGGTTTGTTCAAATCCATTCCTTAGTGGTTTTCCATAAAATTTGCCTTTCATGACTTCATTCCTTTGTGGTGTTTATGAACGATGTCTAACTGAATTTGACCTCAAATACTTCTTTTAACCACTTTGGCAAGTGAGCAATTAAGGCCCCTTGGGGCCTCTTGTTTCTTAAGTTTGGGTACTACAATTTGAAGGCTCCCTATTCTAAGTAGTGTGGCGAACATTGACTTTACCCGCTAGGATAATTACCAACAAACATGACTTAAGACTCCCTATGGACTGGGGACAGGAATCCACCAAGAGCTGCTATAAATTAACTGACACCATTACCAAAAAAGCAGCATGCTGTGTGCTAAAACCCCTGTAGTAGAATGTCAGGACAGAGTTCAGGTTTTCACACACAAGGGAGAATGCGTACCTGGTATTTTTGGCTGAGCTTGCCAAACAATTGCTTGAAGCAGGGGTGACTGACTGACTATTTACTATGTGTGCTTGTTGAAGTAACATACCTCCACCATTTTGTGTGTCTGAGTGACTAAAATGTATTTTATTTGCTGTTTTATCCATCAATGCCAAATCAGGTTGAGACCGATTTACACTTACATTTGTATCTGTCTATATAGGGGTTGCCCCAACCATTCTATTAAATGAAGACGTGCATTCATCTATATTAGAATCTCCTCCCTCTAAATTTGAAGGCATCAATTTGGATCTAAGTTCCATTTTATTTAATGCTTCTATGATAGTATGCAATAATTGTTTAAATTATTCTCAAAGTTTTTTGATTGAGTTTATTATAAGAAATTTAATTAAAGAAACCTCTCAAGAATACTAAAAATTACAATAACACTCAGTTTAGGTATATACAAATTAATTCTATCCTTAACATGTACAAGGGAGAATATGACAGCCTCTATGGAATCATATGTGGATTATTACAATCCCTCGAAAATTTTTGTGGAGACTATTGCAGTCTCTCGAAAGTTTTATGGAGACTATTGCAGTCTCTCGAAAGTTTTTGTGGAGACTATTACAGTCTCTCGAAAGTTTTATGGAGACTATTGCAGTCTCTCGAAAGTTTTTGTGGAGACTATTGCAGTCTCTCGAAAGTTTTGTGGGGACTATTACAATCCCTCAGTAAATTACATGTAACTGTTACAGCCCCAAGGTCTGAAAGCAGTGAATCCCATTTGGAAACATAAATGGAAAGGGTTAACTATATCGAGAAATAATAATCTGCAGTTAACATCTGAAGAATACTTCTGATAATACAACCTGAAATAATTTTCAAAGGACATTTTTATTACAAGAATATGCAGGAAGGGTCCAATTCTTTCAATTTAGCCAATGGGTCCCAATATCGATTAACTTTTTAGATGAATTTTCCACTAACAGAAGATCCCACTTCTGACACCAGTTGTGGCGAACATTGACTTTACCCGCTAGGATAATTACCAACAAACATGACTTAAGACTCCCTATGGACTGGGGACAGGAATCCACCAAGAGCTGCTATAAATTAACTGACACCATTACCAAAAAGCAGCATGCTGTGTGCTAAAACCCCTGTAGTAGAATGTCAGGACAGAGTTCAGGTTTTCACACACAAGGGAGAATGCCACAAAATAAAGGGTTATTTTTTAATAGATAAATACAATTCAAATCTGTTGAATTCTTTAATCTGCATTCTTCATCTGTGGCCACACCACATACTGTCATTGGACAGAAATACACAATACATGGGGACAATGGGACAAGGTACATAAAGGGTTAAAATAACTCTCACACGGGAGTTTGCTTATTCGCTGTGATATTACACCACTTCAAAATAAGCAACACTTGAATAGCATACGGAATAAAGGGGTAAAATGTAATTGATTGAATCAACACTATACAAATTTATTATGATATTGAAGCATTTAAAATAGCCAAAAATACTGTTGCAAGTGTTGACACAATCTACAAAAGCTTTAGAAATTCATTATTCGGGAACATTTATTCAAACACTTGAGACATTACGCCCCTTCGGAATGGATAGATATCTCTGAACTATGGCAATTTGCCATGAACCGAATCGGAAAATAGAGGGTTAACTGTGTGAGGCTCTCACTGAATTGGCCCGAAATAATTTAGATATAAGCAGCCGAAAAGTTTCCCTAAGTTGGACTGGATCTGTTTTCAAGGCGGAAAATATTTGGAAATATTAGGAATCTACTATTAATAAACTATAAAGGGTTAACAGATAATTTAGCGACAGCATTACGCCGTTCTAGGACGTCCGAAATAGAGGTGTAATTTAATTAGTGTTGGCATTGCGCCACTACACTAAGTCCAAAAACGGACACTAAAAGCTTATAAATTTCGTTACACTGCCTTGAATACAGATGCGGGACTAATAACCGATGATATAATATACTAAGATAACTTCATGATGGTATCCACCCAAGCCCTACCCCAGGGAAAGGGGGTGTATACCTGAAAGTGTGGCGTGGATAATTCTAAGATTTCGGAAGATGCTTTCAGACGTCAGATTGTGGCGTCGCTGCCTTATATAGGAACGAAACTCACAATCTAACCTCGTAAAACGTATTCCTAGTAATGAATAAACTGTAAGCTATATTGATATGAAAATGAATAAAATATTCCAAACTCCACGCCCGGAACTTGCAGGTTGAAATTTATCCCATAAAAACATTGATAAGGTATTTAATTATAATTTAGATTTTGGCTTAAAGGTTAGAATATAAGTAAAATCCAAAGAGAAACATAGTTGTAACAGAACGATAGTATGCAGAGAGTTAACGTGACGTAATAACATTGGAATGTCACGAGCGTTTAAGGTTCAAGGACAGCAACTCACGCGACAAGTATTTCCAGAAAAAGCTTGGAACATTGCAAGACGTGCCTGGAAATTCTAACGTTCTGTGAGATGAAACGGAATAAATATAAACATTTAAACTTTGGCAACATACAAACTGTTTGCACATGAGTTATAGTGAACCAATGGATAACTGGAATACGGTTGTGAGTCATGACGATGCATGAATTAATGTAAGTTGATGAAATATTTTTGCCGGGAGATGATAGTACTGTACTGTAAACATTGTGAAATATGCAATACATGAAAATACTGTGCGTTGCAAAAACGAAGTGAACTGCAATAGGGGTATAAATTGAATGGGTGTTTTATGCAATAATTATTCCCAGTACTTAACAAATTTTACAACAGTAGTTTAGTTATGCCCACCAGAATTTTTCTGTTGCCCCATGGGAACTGCAGGAGCTAAAAATAGAGCAAACGGCACTGAGAATTTTTATTTGGAGTGAAGCTTCCTTAGGACCAACAGAATGGAATGGTCCAAAAAAAATTGCTATCGTGGTTTTATCGTAAGGTACTTTTTCGTGACTTCTGAAAAAATCTGTATCAGCATTTTTTAACACTGGGAAATGGGGAAAACATTAAAGAATCTTCTCTCAAACCACTGTTCCAAAAGCTTTTATATTTCACATATAGCATCTTTGGAACATACAAATATTTGTTGAAATCAATTCTCTGGGTCCAAATTTGGGCTCTCTATGGGGGGAGCTGAAATGTTCAAATTTGTGCAATATGAGGAATATTCTTTAAAAATCTTCTTCTTCATATCCACCTATCAGAATCTTTTAATGTTTTCATGTTTTGTATGTAGCATCCTTAGGGGGGTGAGATTCAAGTTTGTTCAAGCCAAGTCCCTGGGTTCATATTTGGGCTCACTGTCGGAGCCTAAATTATAACTTAGTTCAAAATGAGGAATTTTCTTTAAAAATCTTCAGATCCAGCATGCAGTCGGAATGTTTTGATATTTGGTATGCGGCATCTGTAGGGGGTGAGATACAAGTTTGTTAAAGCCAAGTCCCTGGGTTCATATTTGGGCTTCCTGTGGGAGCCCTAATTGTACCAAAATTTCTATTTTCCGAACTGAGAGGCCGATTTGAACCAAATTTGATAAGAGGGCTTATTGGGTCATAAGTACCTAATTTATGCCCCAAAAAATTTCATGTCACCCCATGGGAACTGCAGGGGCTAAAAATAGAAAAAATGAGAATTTTTATTTTGTGTGAAGCTTCCTTAGGAACAGCAGAAAGGAATGGTCAAAAAAAAATTGCAATCGATTTTATCATGGGGTACTTTTCCAGGACTTTGAAAAAATTCTAAGTCATCATTTTTAGCTCAACTTTGGCCAAGCCAAATTTGAGCTTATGCCATGGCCAGTCGTCCGTCTGTCTGTCAACCATTCAATACGGCTCAGGCTAGAGGCCGTATTTATGAACCGATCTTTACGAAACTTCTTGAGTACCTTTGTTATGACCGTGGGACGAGAACGGGTGTTTTGGGGTCTGATCCGAAATTCAAGTTGGCCGCTGGCAGCCATTTTGTACAAAATTAGGTGCAATCAGATTTTTGTGCAGAACTTCCATATGAAAGAGCTGATTTGAATAATTTTTTGTTTGAATGTTTAGTACCATGGGATACATCACATATAATACAGTTTTTTTTCTCGTCATAAATTATGCAAATTAGACTAACTTTGATGTTTTTTTTGTGTTACTTTCAGCACTGCAAGTGCAAATGCCAATACGGCTCAGGCTAGAGGCCATATTTATGAACCGATCTTTACGAAACTTCTTGGGAACCTTTGTTATCACCTTAGGACGAGAACAAGTGTTTCTGGGTGCGGTCTAAAATTCAAGATGGCTGCCAGTGGCCATTTTGTACCAAAATTAGGTCTAATCAGTTTTTTGTAAACTTCTATATGGCTCAGGCTAGAGGCCGTATTTATGAACTGTCTTTACGGAACTTCTTGGGTACCTTTGTTATCACCGTGGGACGAGAACGAGTGTTTTTGGGTGTGTTCCGAAATTCAAGATGGCCACCAGCAGGCATTTTGTACCAAAATTAGTGCAATCAGTCTTTTGTACAGAACTTCTGTATGAAAGTTCTGATTTGAATAAATTTTTGTATGAATTTTTAGTAATATGGAATACATCACATATATTACGGGTTTTTTTCTCGTGCAGAAATTATGCAAATTAGATGAACTTTGATTTATTCAGTACTTCTTATACACTGTAAGTGCACATGTCAATACGGCTCGGGCTAGAGGCTGTATTTATGAACCAATCTTCACAAAACTTCTTGGGTACCTTTGTTATCACCTTGTGACGACAAGGAGTGTTTCTGGGTGCAGTCCAAAATTCAAGATGGCTGCCAGTGGCCATTTTGTACCGAAATTAGGTCCAATCAGTTTTTTGTCACAACTTCTATACAGCTCGTATTTATGAACTCATCTTCACAAAACTTCTTGGGTACCTTTGTTTTCACCTTGGGACAGGAACGAGTGTGTTTTGGGGTGCCTTTGTTATTACTGTGCTATGAGAACAAATATTTTGAGGTTCAGTCAGACCCACTCTGGGACTCAAAGATTTCTTTTCTAGTTTAGCATCTGACTGTCACCCACCTTTACAATACTTTACCTATACATTTGTTACAGGCTACGGTCAGTATTTATGTACAGACCGTTACAATACTTTATATGTACCTTTGTTATCAGGTCATTAGCTAGATGTTTGTCATTGCTGTGTCACATACTATACATGCACATGTCTTAACAAGTTGAGCTACAGTGCCATTGACACTTTCATTTAACACTGAGTATGAACCGATCTTTACGAAACTTCTTGGGTACCTTTGTTATCACCTTGGGAAGAGAACAAGTGTTTTGGGGTCCGGTCTGAAATTCAAGTTGGCCGCTGGCAGCCATTTTGTACAAAATTAGGTGCAATCAGATTTTTGCGCAGAACTTCCATATGAAAGCTCTGATTTGAACAATTTTTTGTAGGAATATTTAGTACCATGGGATACATCACATATAATACATGTTTTTTTCTTGTGCATAAATTATGCAGATTAGACTAACTTTGATGTATTTAGTGTTACTTTCAGCAGTGTAAGTGCAAATGCCAATACAGCTCCGGCTAGAGGCCGTATTTATGAACCGATCCTTACAAAAATTCTTGGGTACACCGTGGGATGAGAACGAATGTTTTGGGGTCCGGTCCGAAATTCAGGATGGCCGATGGCAGCCATTTTGTACAAAATTAGGTGCAATCATATTTTTGCGCAGAACTTCCATATGAAAGTGCTGATTTGAATAATTTTTTGTGTGAATGTTTAGTACCATGGGATACATCACATATAATACAGGGTTTTTTCTTGTGCAGAAATTATGCAAATTAGATGAACTTTGATTTTTTCAGTGCTACTAACACACAGTAAGTACACATGTCAATATGGCTCGGGCTAGGGGATGTATTTATGAACTGATCTACACAAAACGTCTTGGGAACCTTTGTTATCACCTTGGGACAAGAACGAGTGTTTTTGGGTGTGGACCAAAATTTAAGATGGCTGCCAGTGGCCATTTTGTACCAAAATTAGGTCTAATCATTTTTTTGTACACAACTTCTATACGGCTCAGGCTAGAGGCCGTATTTATGAACCAATCTTTACGAAACTTCTTGGGTACCTTTGTTATCACCGTGGGATGAGAATGAGTGTTTTTGGGTGTGGTCCAAAATTCAAGATGGCCACCAGCAGCCATTTTGTACCAAAATTAGTGCAATCAGTTTTTTGTTCAGAACTTCTGTATGAAAGTTCTGATTTGAATAAATTTTTGTATAAATGTTTAGTAATATGGAATACATCACATATAATCCGGGTTTTTTTCTCGTGCAGAAATTATGGAAATTAGATGAATTTTGATTTATTCAGTGCTACTTATATACAGTAAGTGCACATGTGAATACGGGTCGGGCTAGAGGCTGTATTTATGAACCGATCTTCACGAATGTTCTTGGGTACCTTTGTTATCACCTTGGGACGAGAACGAGTGTTTCTAGGTGTGGTCCAAAATTCCAGATAGCTGCCAGTGGCCATTTTGTACTGAAATTAGGTCCAATCAGTTTTTTGTCACAACTTCAAAACGGCTCGTATTTATGAACTGATCTTCATGAAACTTCTTGGGTACCTTTGCTATCACCTTGGGACAGGAACAAGTGTTTTGGGGTGCCTTTGTTATCACTGTGCTTTGAGAACAAATATTTTGGGGTTCAGTCAGACCTACTCTGGGACTCAAAAGATTTTTTTCTAGTTTAGCATCTGACTGTCACCCACCTTTACAATACTTTACCTATACATTTGTTACAGGCTACGGTCAGTATTTATCTACAGACCGTTACAATACATTACATGTACCTTTGTTATCAGATCATTACCTAGATGTTTATCATTGCTGTGTCACATACTATACATGTACATGTCTTAACAAGTCGAGCTACAGTGTCATTGACACTTTCATTGTAAGATTCATTCACATGTTTGGTGAAATCAAATCCCTGGGTCCATATTTGGGCTCTCTATGGGAACCCATATGTTCAGATTAGTTCAATATGAGAAATATTCTTTAAAAACCTTCTTCCGATCCACTAATCAGAATCTTTTAATATTTAGTATGCAGCATCCATAGGATTTTGAGATTCATATTTGTTCAAGGCAAGTCCCTGGGTTAATATTCGGGCTCCCTGTGTTCAATATGAGGAATATTCTTTAAAAATATTTTTCTTCAAATCAAGTTGTTAGAATAGTTTGATATTTGGTGTACAGCATCCTTAGGGAGGTGGGATTCAAGTTTGTTCAAGCCAAGTCCCTGGATTCATATTTGGGCTCCCTGTGGGAGCATGAATTATAACTTAGTTCAATATGAGGAATATTCTTTAAAAATCAAAATTTAAATTTTTCAGATCCACCAGTCGGAATCTTTTGATATTTAAGCTTTTCCCTGTGGAAAAGACTCTTGTTATTCCACAGATTATTATTTTTTTTGGGGGGGGGGGGGGTTAATTAATTTTTTTTTCACACATTTTGTCCGTATGATTCAGAAGCCATTTTCGAACCGATTTTCACGACATTTTGCACACTCATAGACGGTCACAAAATCTAAAAATGTACCAAAGCGGAATTTTCGATTTAATGCTTATTTCCTCAGAATTGGCAAAAAACCTTCAAAATTGGGGTTTATAGGCACTTTCTCGAAACACGTTTTGTAGATTTTTTTTAAACATTCATCATTATTAGACCTCTCTGTGACACGACCATTCATATACAAGAGATATTAGGCGATGCATATGGTAATCCTCCACAGGCTGCCAAACATCGAAATTTTGATGAAATGGGCTGTTTTTGGGCCCCTCCCAGACAATACATGAGAGATAAACATAACTTCATTTATTGGAAGTGGAATTCACCAGGGATCATTTTTGTAAGTTATAAAGGTATTCAAAAAACCAAACGTTAACCCGTTTTGTGCTGGTTAAACTTCAATACCCCTCAAAAGCTAAAAAATTCATGTTTTGAACTTTTCTGTGGATTTCTCCAAACGAGTCTTGTAGATTTTCTAGAAAAATTGGTCACTCCCAGGTCTTGGTGTGACATTACAAGTTGCATGGACAAAATAATCCGGTAAGCATTAGTTAACCCACCCCGGGTTGCTAAACGTAAAAATTGTGATAAAATGGGCTGTTTTTGGACACCAACAGCACCCATTGGGTATGTAAAGGCTAAACAAAACTTCTTTTACTGCACGTAGAATTCACAGAGGATCAGTTTTGTATGTAGTAAGGGTATTTGAAACAAGGAAGCTTAACCCATTTTGGACTGGATAAGGAGAGATGCCCCTTAGAAGCATAAAATTTACATTTTCCATGGAGTTCGCTAACTGCTTGTTGGCGATTTTCAAGAAGAGTTGGACATTGGCAGGTCTTGGTGTGGTATTACAAGTTGCATGGATAGAATATTCCGCTAATCGTTTGTTAACCCCTCTACAGACTGCTAAACGTCACAATTTTGATAAAATTGGCTGTTTTCTAATCATTTGCTAACCCCTCTTACAGGCTGCTAAACGTCATAATTTTGATAAAATTGGCTGTTTTTGGGCACCAAATGGGTTTGTAATAGATAAACATAACCTCCTTTATCAGACTCAGAATTCACGAGGAATAATGTTTGAAAGTATTAAGGGTATTCAAAAAACCAAGCCGTAACCCTGTTTTTGCCGGATTAAAGGCAGACAGGCCATGTCATGTATGCTGCCTACATTACATGTAAAATCGACACCTCCACTAAATCTACTGCGAGGTGAGGTGTTGGACCCCAACACCTGACCTCATTAGATAACACTCCCTCGTCATGTTTAGCAGCCTGGATTTTCCCAAGAAGCAAAGACAAAAATACGTCCGCGGAAAATAATGCCAAATATTTTATTTAGTGTGTATTTTGTCGGTATACAAAATTTCTCACCCACATATACCTAAAAATGATTCAATTATACGATTGGACATATTTCTCTCATAAAACATGAAAAAAGACTTGATTTATTGCATTTTAGGATTGCACATGTATATTTTTAGAAGATTATCTGTCTATTATTAATCTTCGGCGTCAGTGTTTGTTCTCGTTTCGCTAAAACCTTTTTCAGAATCAAGTTTTTCAGAAAACTCTTTTGCGATTGTGTGTCATTTTCAAAATTCCGATCAGTAATCATGAAATTATAAATATGTAGTTGGCAATAACAAAATTGAAAGCATGTCGGCCAAACTTGCATGACGTCAGAACTGGATTCGGGTGAAATACTGTGGTCATGCACTGAAAGGACGAGAGTCAGGAACGCTGATATCAAAGAAGGCTTTAAACTGTCCATGGAATGGTCCTAGAAACAAGTTTATATTTGCTGCTTTACTGCAAATAGGTTTCTCGTTGTTTCTTGTTAAAATGTTGTTTCCGTCAAGGCCAAGTACCATAGAAAATTTGGAATACTGGGCAATGGGATACGGACACTTACCCCATGAACAACTGCCTCCTATTAAAATTAATTAGCAGGGACATCTGCCCCCACCCCATTGCCCTGTTATTGTTTTTACCTAGGACACCTGCCCCTGCTGTTTTTTTTTTTACCTAGGGCACATTCCCCCCTGCTGTTTTTTCACCAAGTACACCTGCCCCCGTTTGTTTGCTAACAGGCCCCTCCCCCATTGACCTTTCTATCTTTTAAAAGCACCCAGGCCAACGGGGAGAGGGCGTTGTTGTGAGCATAACTGGCTGCCCTGGGGAATGAGCCCTGGAAATATGGGTTGCCCTGCCCGCTCGTGCTCCCAGTGGCCCTGTGTAGCACCTCTAGTTATACCCCCGCTTCAAAGAAGTGGGGGCTATATAGGAATCGCCCTGTACGTCCATCCCTCCATACGTCCGTCCGTCCGTCCATCCGTACGTCTTTCCGTCTGAACAAATTCTTGTGTGCGCAACTCTTCGTACATTAAAGAACCGATTTTGAAGAAACCTTTCAAACATCATCACTACTAAGTGAACATGCGCATATTCCAAAATTTTTGATCTGCGACAATTTTAACCAGATTATCTCTCTTGAACTTTGATTTAATATGGGTTTCCACATGAAATTCTTGTGTGCGCAACTCCTCGTACATTTATCATTCAATTTCCTTATGGCCTTCGCCTAATGATCAGAAGTGCATTCCTCTAAAAACCCAAAGCGGGGGTATTAATCACCTTCAGTGATAGTTCTAGTTGTTGTTATGTTAGATGTTGGGAGAATAAAGTAAAAATAAGTTTTTAGCAAGCCAAAATTCTGGTGGGATATGATGTGGGGGTGAGGGCTAGATTTGAGAAGTCTGAAGTGCAATTCATAGGATGGTGTGCAGAGTATAACTGAGAAGTAACAGTTGTCGATATACGATTTCCAATGAATCCTCTCCAAGATGAACTCAAAAGTAAGTGTATATTTATTTATTATCAAGAATAACCACCCATAACTTCCACTCTCACTGTGTCCTGTTTTATCGGTGAATTCCACGGTGTCCCACGCCAGCAGTCGATTTATCACAAGAAAATTACCGATCTTACCATCCCCCTCCCTGCCACTTTTTCCATCCAAACACACATTGAAAGGTACGCCTCACTTCATATTCCACACTGCACTTCATGATAAGATAGCAGTAAATAACGTTAGCTACAATGGGATCAGTTACTTATAATTTCAAATACAGTGTTGACACTATAGCATTTTCCCTACAGTGGGTCCAGGTATATACTAGTCTGTAAGGTGGCTATACACCGCCCCTCTTCAGGGTGGCGATGTGGCAGTATATAGCCATCTTACATACGCTATGTTGTGCCTAAGGAACCTTACACTAAAGAAGGGGAGTTCCCCAAAATGGGAAGGGAGGGGGGCAGGTATTTTCTAATCTGTAAGGCGGTTATCAAATGCAGTGGTGGTGCCAACATTTCCCCGGCAGTGGGGCTAGGAAAAAACTAGTTTGTAAGATGGCTATACTGCCCCTCCTCCATTCCAGTGCATATTTTATCTACATAGGTGTATGAGCAACACTGCCTATTTATATATGTAACTACTGTTGTCTATAACTTCATGTTTCTCGTTGTATGTATAGTTATCTTCAGTGTAATAAATAAAACTAATCCAACTGGGAAAATACAATTGGATAGAAAAGTAGTTCTGCCATTAATGGACAGTGTGAACTGTAGAAGGTGTGAAAAGATGACATAATCATGCATAACAAACAGGGCTTATATTTCGTCTAAATTTGGGAGAATCCATTTGGATTCTCGTGAAAATGGTTGCGAGAATCCATACCTACTATGAGTGTCCCAGGATCCTATGAGGCCACCATGGTTGAACCCCTGTTTTATACTGATAACACATGTTAACCTTGTACCCAACACACCTTTTTAATTTTTAAAACTAAATTTGATAATTTTTAAACAATAAATAATAAATAAATGATAAAATAAGTAAATAAACAATATTTACCAATAAAACCTTACACACATGGCTGTCATTGGAACCGGCTCAATGAGCCGGTTCCCAGGACAGCCGAATTTGTTTAATTTTATTGATCAAGTGTCAGGATAGTTCAGGTCATGTCAGCCTTCTATTGGTTAATTGCTGCCGTTGTGTTAGGTAAAGGGTTAAATTGACTCAATTCTTTTCACGCAAATCCTAGCAGAGGTGCAGAGAGAATCTACATGGATTCTCGCCGGTTTTATTGTGCGAATCGATTCTCGGATTCTCGTCGAAATATAAGCCCTGAACAACTGTGGTCCAATAGGGGATAATTGATACAGGGACAATACATATGACATGCTTAAGAACTTAAAGTTCACATCTTCTGTGGATATCTTCAAAGAGTTCTAACAGATTTTCAAGAACAAATAAACTCTGGAGAAGAATGATTCTAGCAAGCCTTCATTAACCCTCCACAAACTGTCAGATATCAAAATTTTAGATAAATTTGAGATATAAGGGGCTATTTGCACTAGACACTGAGTTTTGGGGGTATTTTGGGATATTGATATTAACCCTCTCCACCAACAATTAAGATGATTTAATCCAAACTTTCTTTTATCACACAGGGTCATTTGTGACTATTATACCCACTTTTCTCAAGGCATCAATAAAAATGCTTTAGTGATACAATTAAAAACAATTCTTCAGACACTCTGGGGTCATAAAAAATCCTGAAATCTTGTCTGGAAAACCCATGATTCTACAGAATCATAAAGTCTAGTCAGGCTTTCCCCTCTGGAAAAGACTCGTTATTCTATGGATTATTATTTTGGGGGGGGGGGGGGGGGGGGGGGGGGGGGGGGGGTAGGCTTTCAGAAGCCATTTCCGAACCGATTTTCACAAAATTTTGCACACTCATAGAGGGGCACAAAATCTAAAAATGTATTGAAGCGGAATTTCGATTTAACCCTTATTTCGTCAGAATTGGCAAAAAACTGCCAAAATTGGGGTTTATCGGCACTTTCTCGAAACACGTCTCGTAGATTTTTTTTAAACATTCATCATTGCTAGACCTGCCTGTCACACGACCATTGATACAAAAGACATATTATGCAATGCATGTTGATGAAATGGGCTGTATTCAGGCCCCCCACAGCACCCAAACGATACACGAGAGATAAACATAACTTCCTTTACTGGAAGTGGAATTCACCGTGGATCGTTTTTGTAAGTAATAAGGGTGTTTAAAAAACCAAGCATCAACCCGTTTTGGAATGGTTAAACAGCTGTACCCCCAAAAAGATCAAAACTTAAGTTATAAAGGTATTCAAAAAACCAAACGTTAACCCGTTTTGTGCTGGTTAAACTGCAATACCCCTCAAAAGCTAAAAAATTCATGTTTTGAACTTTTCTGTGGATTTCTCTAAACGAGTCTTGTAGATTTTCAAGAAAAATTGGTCACTCCCAGGTCTTGGTGTGACATTACAAGTTGCATAGACAAAATATTCCGGTCAGCATTAGTTAACCCTCCCCAGGCTGCTAAATGTAAAAAATGTGATCAAATGGGCTGTTTTTGAACACCAACAGCACCCAAACGGTATACCACAGAGAAAGGGGCCTTCATTTATCGGACACAAAATTGATAGGAAAACATTTTTGAAAATGGTAACCCTCCCCGGGCTGCTAAATGTCAAAATTGTGATAAAATGCTGCTGTTTTTGGACACCAGGAGCACCCAATGGGTACGCCACAAAGAAAAGTGCCTTCTTTTATCGAGCGCACAATTTATGCGGACACATTTTTGGAAGTAGTAAGGGTATTCAAAAGTCAAAGTGTTAACCCATTTTGAGCTGGCTAAAGAGAGATATCCCTTAAAAGCTTTAAATTCCCATTTTCTGTGATTTTCCCTAAAAGTAACTTGTAGGGTGTCAAGAAAAATTGACTATTCGTAGGTCTTTATGTGACATTACAGGTTGCATGGACAAAATACTCCGGTGAGCGTTTATTAACCATCTACAAGTTGCCAGGCATCGTAATTTTGTTGAAATGGGCTGTTTTCAGACATACACAGGACCCAATGTATACACGAGAGATAAACATAATCTCCTTTGTTGGAAGTGGAATTCACAGAGGACCATTTTTGTAAGTAATAAGGGTATTCAAAAAACCAAGCGTTAACCCCTTTTGGGGAGGTTAACAGGGATACCCATCAAAAGCTTAAAAAATCGTTTTCCCTGGGTTTCTTTACAAACATCTTCTTGGGTTTTCAAGAGAAAATGGCCGTTGATAGGTCTTGGTGTCACATTACCAGTTGCATGGATAAATTATTCTGGTAGGCATTTGTCGACCCATTGTCGACAGGTTAAGGAGATATACCCCCCCAAAACTTAAAATTCGAGCTTTCTGTGGATTTCTCCAAACAATCTAGCAAGTTTTCAAGAAAAATTGACCATTTGCAGGACTTTGAGTGACATTACAAGTTGCATGGACAAAATATTCCTGTATGCATTTATTAACCCTCCAGAGCCTGCCAAGTATAGACATTTTGAGAAAATGGGCTGTTCTTGGGCACCCATAACACCCAATGTGTACCTACGTGATAAACATAACCTCCCCCATTGGAAGTGGAATTCACCGAGGATCATTTTTACCTGCGTCGCCAGTGGCAGAGCAGGTCTAGTAACCGCTCGACTCCGTCCGTCAGTCCGTCAGTCTGTTAGTCTGTCAGTACTTCCGAAACACTTTTTCCGTCAAGGATTTCTTGGCTTCTGTGAAAGGGAATGGTTTTATATTTGGTCTGCTGCTTCATAATGATGAGTGTATCAGGTAAGCAATTTTCAGATCTGCCGTGCAGCCACTTCCTGTTTGCCGATACTTTGAAATTTTACTGTACCCACTGAACATTGAAATTTTTCGTCAAACTTTTCTCAGCTTCTATGCAAGGGATTGATTTTATATTTCATCTGGAGCCTGATAATGATCAGTTGTATCGTGTATGCAATTTTCAGATCTGCCGTGCAGCCACTTCCTGTTTGCCGATTCAATTGCATGCAGCGACGCAGGTCCAGACCCGATATTGGTCTTGGCTTGTTGTAAGTAATGAAGGTATTCACAAAACCAAGCATTAACCTGTATAGGGCTGGTTACAGAGCGATACCCCTCGAAAGGTCAAAAATTCATATTATCCGAGGATTTCTCTAAAAGCATCTCGTAGATTTTCAAGAAAAATTGGGCATTTTCCAGTCTTAGTGTGACATTACAGATTGCATGTACAAAATATTCCAGTAAGCATTTGTTAACCCTACGCAGTTCTCAAACATCAAAATTTTGATAAAATGGGCTGTGTTTGCGTACCTGCAGCACTCAAAGTTAAGAGGAGAAATCAAAGTAAGTGGAAGTAGAATTCACTGAGAATTATTAGCTCAACTTTGGCGAAGCCAAATTTGAGCTTTTGTCATGGCCCATCGTCCGTCTGTCCATCTGGCCGTCTGTCCGTACGTCAACAATTGGATACAACTCGGGCTAGAGGCCGTATTTATGAACCTATCTTTACGAAACTTCTTGGGTACCTTTGTTATGACCGTGGGACGAGAATGAGTATTTTTGGGTGCGGTCCGAAATTCAAGATGGCTGCCAGCCGCCATTTTGTACCGACGATGCAGAAATCTGTTTTTTGTACAGAACTTCCATATGAAAGCTCTTTGAATAATTTTTTGTATGAATGTTTAGTACCATGGAATAAATCACATATAATACGGGTTTTTTTCTCGTGCATAAATTGTGCAAATTAGACTAATTTTGATGTTTTTTGGTGTTACTTTTAACACTGTAAGTGCAAATGCCAATACGGCTCGAGCTAGAGGCCGTATTTATGAACCGATCTTTACGAAACTTCTTGGGTACCTTTGGTATCACCGTGGGACGAGAATGAGTGTTTTTGGGTCGGGTCCGAAATTTAAGATGTCCGACGGCAGCCATTTTGTACAAAATTAGATGCAATCAGATTTTTCCACAGAACTTCCATATGAAAGCGCTGCTTTGAATAATTTTTTGTGTGAATGTTTAGTACCATGGGATACATCACATATAATACAGGTTTTTTTCTCGTGCAGAAATTATGCAAATTAGATGAACTTTGATTTTTTCAGTGCGACTTACACACAGGAAGTTCACATGTCAATACGGCTCGGGCTAGAGTCTGTATTTATGAACTGATCTTCACGAAATGTCTTGGGTACCTTTGTTATCACCTTGGGACGAGAACGAGTGTTTCTGGGTGCGTCTAAAATTCAAGATGGCTGCCAGCGGCCATTTTGTACCGAAATTAGGTCTAATCAGTTTTTTGTACACAACTTCTTTACGGCTCAGACTAGAGGCCATATTTATGAACCAATCTTTACGAAACTTCTTGGGTACCTTTGTTATCACCGTGGGATGAGAGCGAGTGTTTTTGGGTGTGGTCCAAAATTCAAGATGGCCACCAGCAGCCATTTTGTACCAAAATTAGTGCATTCAGTCTTTTGTACAGAACTTCTGTATGAAAGTTCTGATTTGAATGCATTTTTGTATGAATGTTTAGTAACATGGACTACATCACATATTGTAAGGGGTTTTTTTTCGTGCAGAAATTATGCAAATTAGATGAACTTTGATTTATTCAGTGCTACTTACACAATGTAAGGCTCAGGGTAGAGGCTGTATTTATGAACCGATCTTCACAAAACTTCTTGGGTACCTTTGTTATCACCTTGGGACGAGAATGAGTGTTTCTGGGTGCGGTCCAAATTCAAGATGGCTGCCAGTGGCCATCTTGTACCGAAATTTGGTCCAATCAGTTTTTTGTCACAAGTTCTATACAGCTTGTATTATGAACTGATCTTCACAAAACCTCTTGGGTACCCTTGTTTTCACCTTGGGACAGGAACGAGTGTGTTTTGGGGTGCCTTTGTTATCACTGTGCTACGAGAACAAATATTTTGGGGTTCAGTCAGACCCACTCTGGGACTCCAAAGATTTTTTATCCCCGCATTTTAAAAAATGCGGGGATATTGTCATGATCTCTGTCCGTACGTACGGCCGTACGTCCGTGCTTCCGTACGTCCGGTTTTGTAATTCGAAACGCTGTAACTTTCTACAGTTGTTCGATAGGGTCTGTGAACCCAAAAATACAACTTTTAAATTTTTGTGCCACCAGGTGGCTTCTGTGGAGCCACTTAAAAAATGCGTTATTTTTTCACTTTTTTGCTGAATAATCCCAACCTATGTAATTCGGAGTTCTAAAATTACACTAGGGTGTTGCTAAATGATCTGTAGATATGTAGGAAGGTTTCGGATTTTTCGGGTGCCACATGGCTGTGCCACCGTAGCCACTTTTGTGTTTTCTTAGACCGTTTCCGGCAAAAGGCTCGTAGGATATGTAATTCGAAATGCTAAATCCATGCTCAGATGTTGCAGTAGGGTCTATAGATGCGCAGGAAGGTTTCGGATTTTTCGGTGGCTGTGCCAGCGTAGCCACTTTTGTGTTTTCTTAGACTGTTTCCGGCAAAAGGCTCGTAGGATATGTAATTCGAAATGCTAAATCATGCTCAGAAGTTGCAGTAGGGTCTGTAGATGTGCACAAAGGTTTCGGATTTTTCAACTGCCACGTGGCTGTGCCACCATTGCCACTTTCGTGTTTTCTTAGACCGTTTCCGGTGAAAGGCTCCTAGGGTATGTAATTCGAAACACTAAAACCATGCTCAAATGTTGCAGTAGGGTCTGTAGATGTGCACGAAGGTTTCCGATTTTTCAGGTGCCACGTGGCTGTTCCACCATTGCCACTTTTGTGTTTTCTTAGACCGTTTGTGGCGAAAGGCTCCTAGGGTATGTAATTCGAAATGCTAAAACCATGCTCAAATGTTGCAGTAGGGGCTGTAGATGCGCACGAATGTTTCGGATTTTTCAGGTGCCACGTGGCTGTGCCACCGTTGCCACTTTTATGTTTTCTTAGATCGCTTCTGGCGAAAGGCTCCTTGGGTATGTAATTCGAAACGCTAAAACCATGCTCAAATGTTGCAGTGTGGTCTGTAGAAGCACACGAAGGTTTCGGATTTTTCAGGTGCCACGTGGCTGTGCACCGTTGCCACTTTTGTGTTTTCTGAGACCGTTTCCGCTGAATGGCTCCTAGGGTATGTAATTCGAAATGCTAAAACCATGCTCAAATGTTGCAGTGGGGTAGGAGCCTTTCGCCGGAAATGGTCTAAGAGAACATGGAAGAGGCAACGGTGGCACAGCCACGTGGCACCCCAAAAATCCTAAACCTTCGTGTGCATCTGTAGATGCGCACGAAGGTTTTGGATTTTTCAGCTGCCACGTGGCTGTGCCACCGTTGCCACTTTCGTGTTTTCTTAGACCGTTTCCAGGGAAAGGCTCCTAGGGTATGTAATTTGAAATGCTAAATCCATGCTCAAATGTTGCAGTAGGGTCTGTAGATGCGCACGAAGGTTTCGGATTTTTCAGGTGCCACATGGCTGTGCCACTGTTGCCACTTTCATGTTTTCTTAGACCGTTTCTGACGAAAGCCTCCTAGAGTATGTAATTCGAAATGCTAAAAGCATGCTCAGATGTTGCAGTAGGGTTTGTGGATTGCAGGAAGGTTCGGATTTTTTGGGTGCCATGTGGCTGTACCACTGTTGCCACTTTCATGTTTTCTTAGACCGTTTCCAGCGAAAGGCTCCTGGTGTATGTAATCCGAAATGCTAAAACCATGCTCAAATGTTGCAGTGGGGTCTGTAGATGCGCACGAAGGTTTAAGATTTTTCAGCTGTGCCACCGTTGCCACTTTCGTGTTTTGAAACGCTAAAACCATGCTCAAATGTTTCAGTGGGGTCTGTAGATGCGCACGAAGGTTTTAGATTTTTCAGCTGCGTAGTGGCTGTGCTGTTGCCACTTTCACGTTTTCTTAGACCGTTTCCGGCGAAAGGCTCCTAGGGTATGTAATTCGAAATTCTAAAACCATGCTCAAATCTTGCAGTAGGGTCTGTAGATGCACACGAAGGTTTAGGATTTTTGGGGTGCCACGTGGCTGTGCCACCGTTGCCTCTTCCATGTTCTCTTAGACCATTTCCGGCGAAAGGCTCCTACAGTATGTATTTCGAAATGGTAAAACCATGCTCAAATGTTGCAGTAGGGTCTGTAGATGTGCACAAAGATTTCGGATTTTTCAGGTGCCACGTGGCTGTGCCACCATTGCCACTTTCGTGTTTTCTTAGACCGTTTCCGGCGAAAGGCTCCTAGAGTATGTAATTCGAAATGCTAAAACCATGCTGAGATGTTGCAGTAGAGTCTGTAAATGCACAGGAAGGTTTTGGGTTGTTTGGGTGCTACGTGGCTGTGTCACTGTTGCCACTTTTGTGTTTTCTTAGACCGTTTCCGGCGAAAGGCTCCTAGGGTATGTAATTGGAAATGCTAAACGCATGCTCAAATGTTGCAGTAAGGTCTGTAGATGCATACAAAGGTTTAAGATTTTTCAGATGCCACGTGGCGGTGCCACCGTTTTTCTTTCATGTTTTCTTAAATCATTTCTGGCGAAAAGCTCCCAGAGAATGTAATTTGAAATGCTAAAACTATGCTCAAATGTTGCAGTAGGGTCTGTAGATGTGCACGAAGGTTTCAGATTTTTGGGGTGCCACGTGGCTGTGCCACCGTTGCCACTTTCTTGTTTTCTTAGACAGTTTCTGGCGAAAGGCTCCCAGTGTACATGTATGTAATTCGTAACGCTAAAACCATGCTCAAATGTTGCAGTGGAGTCTGAAGGTGCTCACGAAGCTGTGTCACCTGTGCCACTCAATATGATTTTAGTGTGTCATATAATACATTTCATCTTTGTATCAAGCATTCATACAAAGTCAAGGATGCAAATGCGGGGATACACTATAGTGTGCTTTGCACACAAGTGACACCATCTAGTTTCTAGTTTAGCATCTGACTGTCACCTACCTTTACAATACTTTACCTATACATTTGTTACAGGCAACGGTCAGTATTTATGTACAGACTATTACAATACTTTATATGTACCTTTGTTATCAGGTCATTACCTAGATGTTTGTCATTGCTGTGTCACATACTATACATGTACATATCTTTGTCTTGACAAGTTGAGCTACAGTGTCATTGACACTTTCATTTTTGTAAGTAATAAGCATATTAAAAAAAAAAACAACCTTAACTCGTTTTGGGCTGGATAAACAATGATACCCATCAAAAGCTTAAAATTCATGTTCTCCCTGGATTTCTCTGAAAATATCTCGTAGATTTTAAGTGAAAATGGCCATTCGCAGTTTTTGGTGTGAAATTACAAGTTGCATGAATAAATATTCCTGTTACCGGTAGCACTTGTTAACTCTCTACAAGCTGCCAGACATCAATATTTTGGATACATTTGAGATAAAATGGACCATTTTCAAATAGTCACAGCACTCAGTGGGTATGTGTCAAATAAACATAACCCCTTTTGTCGGTCATTAACTTGTTGGACGACGATATTGATATTAACGCACTCCACCATTTAATGATGGTTTTTACCTAAACAATTTTTTATCAAACTGAGTCATTTGAGACTACTATACTCGCCTTTCTCATAACATCAGTGAAGGAACTTTAGTGAGACAGTTAAAAACAATTCATCAGACACTGTGGGGTCATGACAAATCATGGAATCTCATCGGGAAAAGCCATGATTCTCCAGAATCATAAAGTCTAGTTGTATGTAGCTTTCTAATGAGCATTTACAAATCAGGTTTCTATTGCATTCTACTTGTATGGTTTATTAGAGTTATTGACCTTGAACTTAGAAATTTGACAGTTATAACAGACTTTCTGCCCTTTTCTTCAGTAAAGTTGCACTTTTTTTCATTTACATGTATGAATGGAAATATTGGAATGAGTTTTTGTGTGTAGCTTCATGATGGGTAGTTACAGATCAAGTTTCAATTCCATTTCACCCAGTTGGTTTTTTACAGAGTTATTGCCTTTGAACTTGAAAATTTGACACTTCGTAACAGGTTTTCTGCTCTTTTTTCAGCTGTGGATGGAAATATTGAAATAATATTTTTTGTATGTAGCTGTATGAGCACATACTGATCAAGCTTCAATTCCATTCTACTTGTATGATTTTGTACAGTTATTGACCTTGAACATAGAAATTTGACAGTTATAACAGACTTTCTGCACTTTTCTTCAGTAATGTTAGTGATTCATGAATGATTTTTGGAATGTAGCTTCCCTGTTGCAAATTACCGATGGAGTTCTGTTTTTGCTCCCTTCACTTGGTCTTTCGTGCAGTTATAGAGTTAGTGCCCTTGAACTCAAAAATTTGATAAATTGGAATCCTGTTAATTGAACAGCCATTTTGCCAACTAAAATTATTCAATTAACAGGAGTATTCAATTAACAGGGATTGTGTCACTTTCATGTATTCTAGAGATAAACTTAGCATTTATTCTATTATATCTTGTTTGACAGAGCTCCATGAGCTCTGTCATACAAGATATAATAGATTAAATGCCTGTATTGGATGTGCTGAGGCCAAATAGGTTTATAAACAAAGGAAAACTGCAGAGAGTCGAGGTATTTTTTTATTTTATTCAATTAAAAGGTTAAATTTGTATTTGAGGCATGGTAAATGCTTTTGTGTTGGGAAATTAAATTCAATTAACAGGATTATTCAGTTAGGAGATATCCAATTAAGTGGGCTCCACTATAGTTAAAACAATTTGCTAGTTGTAACAGGTTTTCCACACTTTCAAGTTATGGATGGAACTATTGTAATAATTCTTTGTATGTAGCTTCCTAATGCATACCTCCACATCAAGTTTCAATTTCATTCCGATCCTTTCATTTATCGAAGATTTATTGCCCTTGAACTTGGAAATTTTGCATATTAGCTGTAGTTTTCACCCCTCTTGCATCAAACAGACTGCTGATGTTGGAAATTTTACTGGAAAACAAGACTTTTCATTAAAAATATCTCTCGTATATAATGATATACCCATGACCCAAAAAGTTCTATTCGGACATCATTTTAGTGGCCTCTCAAGACAGATGGTTTCACAAGGATGGTTTTACTCTACTGTATTCTGTTCGAATTGCAAACCATTTCAATTGCAAGGACCACAGTGATGGCTCCCATCCCTTTGCTTCTAGTTATATTTTCAATTCTTGTCTCCAAAACAATGCCTATATCCTCTCAATGGTACAAGCTTGTTTTGGTGAGGGGGTTATTGTCTGTGTGTTTGAGACAGTAAATGAAAGTTTTTACTAATCCAAGAATTTTTTGAGCAAGTGTCATCTCTTATTTGTGTTGGGTAACTGTAGCTGTTAGATTATAAGTCCTCCTTTACAATTATCAACTAATTGCTATTTAATTCTTCATGACTAGTCAATTGTAAAATCTAACTAGAAAATTACCATGCTTGATAAAATAGTACTGATAAAATAGTACTATTCAAGTTACAAAAACTGAGAGAGGGTTTTATCAAAGATCTAACCTTATAACAGCAACTTTGCTAATCAAGCATCTCTGCACACTGGGAACTAAGAGTTAAAAGTTAACCCTCATACAACTGATCGAAAACAGCAACAAAAGTGTGTGAATTTTTGTATTTTTTAAATGGAACCCTTACTCTCTCAATCAGTGTGCTAAAGGGTTAAATTCCACAAACTTGAACCATAACTTTGTTTTTCAATCAACGTAGCATCTTCCTATACTAAAATTGTGATCAAATATCAGCTGCTTTATAATGATTTTAACTTGGGAAGTTGTGCAGTTTTGCTAAAACATCACAAACTATGGCTCATTAATGGTCGATGGGGGTTAAAAGTGGTGGCATCACTCCGTTATGCATTACTTCATATTACGCTCTGAATATATGGAAAATTTAATCTAGCCCAGACTCAAACTTTGCCATATTTTTCTGAAATTTTGCCATATTTTTCTCAGATTATGGTGCGTAAAATATTTTCACTAAAATGATGGAATATGGAAAAACAATTTCAGATGGGAACAAATAGGTGTTAGAACTTTCAAAAAAAGTCAGCCTGTTTCTGAGATCTACAGGCCACAAAATTGAGGTGGAATTTGTTTTCAAAAAATTGAAAATAGTAGTGTTTAGTTTTGCATTGGCCACAATGTATGTGATTTTAATAATTGAGAATTAAAAACCTTTTGGATCCAAATTGGAAGGTAAAGTTTTGAACAACTTGATGGATATGATGTTGACAGTTAATTGGAAAACCCCTTTGGCGATAGTGTTGTTTTTTGTAAATAACTTGGTGTCAGTTTCCAATGAGGGCGCATAAGCTATGTTTATTGATGCCAAAAATAAACATTTTCATGGTAACAAAAATTGTTTTGGCAACTGTAGTCTGCTGCTAAGGTTAGCTAAAGAGTTAATCACAAACGATCTAGTCTCCTTGCAGACAAAATAATCTTGATTCTTTGCAACAGTAACTCCATACATGATCTAAATAACCATTTCTTTTCAACCTACTCACAACTGTTTACAATTGGCTGTAGCATAAGTGCAAGCCCTACTTCGGAACTAACTCAAGCTTTTAAGAGACTTTTCCAAACAAGTTGGAAAAGTAATAGAGTGCAAAAGCACGAAAAAGATCGAAAAAAGGGTCGAGCGAGACCAGCGCTTGAAATTACAGGTACTCTCTCTGCACACCTTTTGCGTTTACTGAGCGCATGCGCAACAACCGTGACGTCAATTCCTTTTATTTCCACTATTTGTACATGGTCGGAAATTTTTGTGACTCGTGCTATACTTGGCTGTTTTCTTCGTGAACAACTTATTGTATGTGCTATCCGCATTTAATAGTGTGCAAGTGGATTGTATCCTTTTTCAAGCTTTCAAAATTGTTATTAATTAATGTTATTTTTGATCATTATTGCTTTTTTCTTCACACTTAGTCTTGTTTTACCCCCACGTGTGAACACGACCTTTGTTCTGTTTTCCATCGGCGGGAAGCTTGATTCCATTATTCTCATTCATATTATGCCAAGACTATTCCTTGTACCTCTTGCTTGCACATGTGTCACTTGCAACAATTGTTCTCAGGCCCAATCATGTGGTATTTGTGGGGTTTGATCCTCAAAATTATGGGCTTCTGTTAACAAGGTGGTTCTATCCAGAGGTAGAACCCCTCGTTCTCGGGGTAAGGGTAGCCGTGCCGTAGCAGACATTTCTGTTAGTGCACATGGTGACTCTGTCACACAGGATTCTGATCTGTCTTTTTCTGTGGCGGGTTCCTCTTCAACTGTTGACGGTGCTAGTTCAGTGATACCTGACGAGGAGACCATGGTCTCTTTGTCTTCTGATGTCACTCTTGAGGCGTCTGTTTTCATAGAGAGCTTCTCCGAGGTTTGCCTCCTACGCCGTCGACAGTTGCTGAGGAAGTTGTTACTACAGATCCTATTCTGTATGATGGTGGCTCTTCTATCTCCTTTGGGGATGGTATACAGTCTCGGGGGACCGAGGCTGTATCTGCTGGTGTGTCTGGGAGCTCTCAGCCTCCCCTGGCTTCGCGGCGAAGCTGTGCGGGTTTGCTGTCTGCTCCGCCTCATCTGGATCTGGCTAGGTTTGCTCCTAGTCGGTTGAGGCGTTTGGTTGCTTCGGCAGCGATTCCTCCTCCCTCGAGCGAATCGTTTATTGTTCCTCCCTCCCCTGCTAATGTGCCGACTAGCAGGATGGGGTTGGGACATTGGCATCCAGGGCCTGCTGTTCGGCAGAGGTCAGTGACAGCCCCGGTTAGCTGTCACTCTCGGAACCTTCCTCCGGTCATTCCTCACTGTGTTCCGAGTCGGGATGTCGATCGATGCTTGCCGTCGGTCTCAGAGGATGGGCAGTTGGGGCCGTCTGCCACGCAGAGGCCAATGACAGGTTCCTGTTATTCTTGGGACAATCCTCAGGTGTCTTATCACCATGTCCCAGGTCCAGCTACCGATCGACGTGCGTCGTCGGTGTCTTTAGAGGATTTGCAGGCGGGACCTTCTGTTCCGCAGAGGTCAGTGATGGCCTCTGGGCATCACAATCGGGACTATCCTACGGTGTCTTCTCACCGTCTCTCTATTCTGTCTGCCAATCGACGTTTGACGTCGGTCTCTTCTGAGAATTTGGGTTCTTCTTCCAGAAAGGTCCATTGGGAGTACACTCCGCCGGGCGATGCTGCTGCGACGGATTCTCAGGGTGACCTGCGTCAGGCCGTTTTGGCACTCACCCGGTTGCTTTCTGTCAACCCTCAAGTTGGCCTCCATGTGCCTCCTGAGGCACAACCTCCTTTGGTCGGTCGCCGAGATGTCTCGCCTGGCCCCTTGGATACTGCACAGTATTCACAGGAGGTTTCTGCTGGTCAGCCCGAGTTGGGCTACGTCTCCTCTGCAACAGAGGATGACGATTTTCTGGAAGGTGAGGGGTCCCCCCTCGTCCGTCTTGAGGCAGGCTTTGGATTTCATCTTTGGCTTATTACCGGACATTCAACCTTCTGAATCAAGGAGGCACACATTCGATTCCCATGTATCGGCTATCTCAGGATCTTCTTCTGTTGGCGCGGGATGTAAACGCTCGGGTGTCCATTCGACACATTCCCGGGCGTCTCAACGTCCTAGCTGACTGCCTGTCCCGACGCGACAGTGTCCTTCCAACCGAATGGATGGTACATCGGTCGGTGTTTCAGGCGATTTGCGAGCAGTGGGGCCATCCTCAGATCAACCTTTTCGCTACTTGCTGGAATCATCAGGTAGAGACCTTTGTCTCCCCTTGTCCAGATCCTCTGGCATTTGTGGTAGACGCTCTGTCCCTGGACTGAACAGGTTGGATTGGCTATGCCTTCCCTCCTGCACCGATTCTTCTTCAAGTATTAGCGAAGATTTGTGCTTGCAGTTGCAGGATCATTCTGATCACACCTCTGTCTCACAAAGGGTGTGAATCAATCTGCTGCGGCCTCTGTTGGCAGATTGGCCGATTCGTCTACCTCTATGTCGCGATCTTCTTTCGCAGGGTCTTCCCAGGAAGTATCACAACAACCTGGCGAGCCTGTCCCTTCACGCCTGTCTTTTATCAGGTCCAGTCTCCGACGAAGAGGTTTTTCGAAACGAATAGTGGAGTGCATTTCTGCATCGTGGCAACATTCCACTGGCATGACTTATGCTGCTAAGTGGAAGGTTTTCTGCCGCTGGTGTGCAGATCACAATCACTCAAATTGCGGATTTTCTGACTCCAATGGCCTCCAGCCTATTACGATTAAAGGCTATCGGTCTATGCTGTCTGATACTTTCTCTTATGTGGGCAAGGGGTGCATCGGTCGTAATCTTTTTCTCTCCAAACTCATTCGGCACTTTTCTTTGAAGAGGCCTTGAGTTTTGCGTCTTACATGCAAGTGGAACTTGGCATGGGTGTTGCACTGTTTGGAGGGGGCGCCTTTCGAGCCTTTATCTGAGACCGATATGCGTTTTCTCACCTATAAGACGGCTTTCCTTCTAACGTTTGCTTCAGCTCGACGAGTCAGTGAGCTTCATGTGCTATCTGTTGATTCTGCTTTCTTCAGAAATGAGGCTAACAGTGTCACCTTCACTACTGATTGCTCTTTTCTGGCTAAGAATCAACTTCCTGATTCGGTACCTCCTCCCATCTGCATTCGAGCTCTCCCCGCTGTCGATGGTCTGAGACCTCTTCTTTGTCCTGTTCGTGCGATCAAGACTTACATTACTTGCTCTCAGTTCATTAGGAGGGGTCGGAAGAGATTCTTTCTGTCTCTCATTCCTGAAAGGCAACCTATCTCTTCCCATTCTATTTCCAGGTGGATCTGTCTTGCAATCAAGCTGGCTTATTCACGCTTGTCTGCTTCGGATCTTGTTTTGAACCGGTTTAATGCTCATGAGGTTCGTGCCATTTCTACATCCTGGGCGTTCTCCAATTCTGTTTCGCTCCGGGATGTTATGAATGCAGCTTACTGGAGGAATGCTTCTACCTTCTCCTCCTTTTATCTCCGCCACCTACAACAGCAATCAGGACCTTTATTCTTTAGCCCTCTCGTTGCTGCTCAGGCTGTTGTGCACCCTCGTTAAGATTGTTTTTATCGAGGTTGTGCTTCGCACAGCCTTTTTCTTTTCAGGTGCCTTCTCTCTATCTTCATTACAGTTTTCGCTATTGTTCTGTGCCCTCCTTGCTTTTCTTTCTGCTGCTCTTGTTGGTATTGGTTGTGTGATTCACCTCCTCCTATTGTTTATTCAGCCAATTGTAAACAATTGGGAGTAGGTTGAAAAGAAATTAAAATTTTTTAGTAAATTTTGTTTCTTAACATACCTACCACAATTGTTTACTGGAGGCCTACCCTCCTTGGGGATATCTTTGATATCGATGCCTCGCCGCTAAATCACAAACTTCACGTTGGCGGAAATACGGAATTGACGTCACGGTTATTGCGCATGTGCTTGGTAAATGCAAGAGGTGTGCAGAGAGAGCACCTGTAATTTCGAGCGCTTGTCTCGCTCGACCCTTTCTTATCAACCTACCTCAATTGTTTACTACAGGCTTGCACTACAGTGGAAGAACCTAACTCGGATAAAATACTCTCTATTTTAATCTTTCCCAAGATTTGTGAAAGAAAAAAATAAGCCAAAACTGGGTCGATGGGACGCTCTTCCATAGTACAAATCCACGACTACCGTAAAACAGTGCGCAGTGCGTCAATTCGTCATTCTTTTGATTATCCGCACACGTTGTGGATGTGTGCCATCTTGCTCAGTAACACTGATATTTTAACTCGTCGACAATGGTTTTCCTGTGACTGACATTATGGATCTGTAGATCGTATAATAACAGGACTGTGTTTTATATATTCTCGTTTATATTTCCAACCACATTCTCATTGTATATTATTTACTATTCCGTTTTTGCGAATGTTTTGTTTTCGACATCACGCGATTCAACAGTGATTTTTTCGGTTGATGAATTAATTGTTATTGGAGTTAGGTGTCAATCAGGGACTGTCTGGACAGGATTTCTTCACTCTGTTGAGGGCTGAATTTCTGTTTTTTCGGTCCCTGTCGACCGTCTGGGTTCTGTCATGTACCCACCGTTTTGTTTCTGCCACCTTCTCTCGTAGTTGAGGGTGTTCTTCTACTTTCTGTTTCTGTTGAGTTCACCTTTTTGGTCCCCTATGGGAGCTGTAAGGGGACTATAGGATTGCACTCCATCCGTCTGTCCGTCCGTCTGTCCATCTCTGTCTGTTTTTTATGTTACCACCTCTCCCTCCAACATGCTTTAAGCTACACCTTTCATATTTGGTACATGGATAAATGGTTCTGAGGGCATGATGCACGCTTTTTTTTCAAAATCCAAGATGGCAGAATGGCGGCCATTTTTGTTGTGTTTTTTAAGCTTTTTTTCTCTATTTTCATGTTACCACCCCTCCCACCAACATGGTTCAAGCTACACCTTTCATATTTGGTACATGGATAAATGGTTCTGAGGGGATGATGCACGCTCAAAATTTTTTTTCAAAATCCAAGATGGCAGAATGGCGGCCATTTTTGTTGTGTTTTTTAAGCTTTTTTTCTCTATTTTCATGTTACCACCCCTCCCACCAACATGGTTCAAGCTACACCTTTCATATTTGGTACATGGATAAATGGTTCTGAGGGGATGATGCGCGCTCAAAATTTTTTTTTCAAAATCCAAGATGGCGAAATGGCGGCCATTTTTGTTGTGTTTTTTTAAGCTTTTTTTCTCTATTTTCATGTTACCACCCCTCCCACCAACATGGTTCAAGCTGCACTTTGCATATTTGGCACATGGATAGAGGGTTGGGAGGGGATGATGCACGTTCAATATTTTTTCTTTAAAATCCACGATGGTGGTATGGCGGCCATTTTTGGCTCACCAACGTTAGTTGTGTGAGCCTATGGCATAGCCCTCATGTCGGTGTCGGCGTGGGCGTCGGCGTCAGCGTTGGCGTCGGTGTCCGCTCTCAAATATTTTGAACTTTTGTGTACAGGTTTTGATTTTTTGGCTTTTCAATTTTTTTTTTGTTTCAGCATATTGCTATAGTGGTTCACTATAACATTTAACTCTTTTCCAGGGTATTTTGTCGTAATTTTAACCCTTTGAATCAAATTTTAGACTTATTTTGATGTTTGCGTGCAGGTTTTGATGTTTTTTTTTTCCTTTCTTTCAAGTGGAGATTTACCTTGCAGCATATGTCCATGCTTTCTATTGTATGTAAACATGCATCTTAGGGCTATGTTTGTATTATTTAACCCTTTTCCTGCTGAATTACTTCAATTTTGGACTTTTATGTACAGCTTTTGGACTTAGGCTTACAGCTTCTTTCTTTTATGTACAGGTTGTGATAAAAAAAAACAATTTCAAGTGAAGTTGACCTCACTGCATATTGCAGTGGTGGTTATTATAACATTGATATCTTTCCAGTGCATTTTTAAAAAATTTTTAACCCCTTCAATAGATTTTTAGACTTATTTTGACGTTTGCGTGCAGGTTTTCATGGGTTTTTTTTTTCCTTTCTTCCAAGTGTAGAGTTTCTGCATATTGCTATGGTGGTTCACTATAACATTTAACTCTTTTCCAGGGTATTTTGTCTTCATTTTAACCCTTTGAATCAAATTTTAGACTTATTTTGATTTTTGCGTGCAGGTTTTGATGTTTTTTTTTTTTCCTTTCTTCCAAGTGGAAATTTACCTTGCAGCATATGTCCATGCTTTCTATTGTATGTATACATGCATCTTAGGGCTATGTTTGTATTATTTAACCCTTTCCTGCTGAATTACTTCAATTTTGGACTTCTTTTGTTTACAGGTTTGGATTTTTGTGCTTTTTAAAAAAAAAAATTTCTTATTGCTATGGGGTTTCAAAAATAACATTTAACTCTTTTCCAGGGTATTTTGTCTTAATTTTAACCCTTTGAATCGGAATTTTGGACTTATTTTGACGTTTGTGTGCTGGTTTTGATGTTTTTTTTACTTTTATGTGCAGGTTTTAAGGTTTGTCTTTCTTCTCTTCCAAGTGGCGACTTACCTTGTAGCATATTGCCATGGTTCCTATTTTATGTTAGGATGCTTCTTGGGGCTATTATTATATTATTTAACCCTTTAGCTGCTTATTTACTCTAATTTTGGACTTTTGTGTGCAGGTTTTGTACTTTTGTGTGCAGGTTTTGATATTTTTTTTTAAGTGGAGTTTTACCTCACTCACATATTGCCATGGTGGTTACTGTAACATTTTCAGGGTATTTTTCTAAATTTTAACCCTTTGAAACAAATGTGATACTTTTTTGACTTTTATGTACAGGTTTTGAGGTTTTTCTTTCTTTTCTTCCAAGAGGATATTTTTCAGGTAGGTTTTCACCTTACTGGTATATTGCCGTGGGGGTTACTGTGACAGGGTATTTTTCTCAATTTTAACCCATTGAAACAAATGTGATACTTTTTTTTTTTTTACTTTTATGTGCAGGTTTTGAGGTTTGTCTTTCTTTTTTTCAAAGTGGAGACTTACCTTGTAGCATATTGCCATGGTTCCTATTTTATGTTAGCATACTTCTTAGGGGTTATTATTATATTATTTAACCCTTTAGCTGCTTATTTTCTTTAATTTTGGACTTTTGTGTGCAGGTTTTGAACCTTTTTTTTTTTACTCCAGCCACCCCTTCACATTGGCCACCTGTTGGTGAGCCACGGGGTACTGATACCCCCTCTAGTTGTTGTGTTTTTTAAGCTTTTTTCTCTATTTTATGTTACCACCCCTCACTTCAACATGGTTCAAGCTGCACTTTTCATATATGGTACATGGATAAAGGGGTTGTGAGGGGATTTTGCACGCTCAATATTTTTTTTTCAAAATCTAACATCTGTCTGTCTGTCTGTCAGTCTGTCTGTCTTTCTGTCTGTTTTATGTTACCACCTCTCCCTCTAATATGCTTCAAGCTACACCTTTCATATTTGGTACATGGATAAATGGTTCTGAGGGGATGATGCACAGTCAATATTTATTTTTCAAAATCCAAGATGGCAGAATGGTGGCCATTTTTGTTGTGTTTTTAAAGCTTTTTTTCTCTATTTTATGTTACCATCCCTCCCTCCAACATGGTTCAAGCTACGCCTTTCATATATGGTACATGGATAAAGGGTTGTGAGGGGATTATGCATGCTCAATATTTTTTTTTCAAAATCAAAGATGCTTATATACTCTAGTGTCTTCTGTGACAAAAACACCTTATGTCACAAAAGCGCAAGTGTCTGCAGGGATGTCTGTAGTGTGGTTGTGGGGTATCGGCCTCAGCCTTCCCCGACTTCAACTCAGCGAAGTCGGAAGGGGCTGCCGACTGAACCCCTTACTGTATCCTATCAGCCGTTGAGCACAGTAGTTTTATACCTGCAGTAGTCTGCTGCGGTGTCTGCGAGTGTAGACGTGGGGGTATCGGCCTTAGCCTTCCCTGACTTCAACTCGGCAAAGTTGGAAGTGCCTGACGACCGGACCCTCTACTGTGGTCTCTGCGTCGTCGAGCACCACAGTTGTGTTATTGGATTCGGATGTTCTCAGTGGGGACACTATGAACTCCGTGGTGTTTCCATCCACTCATTCTGGCCACACGACCAGTTTTGGGGGACCTACGTCTTTTGTGCAGCCTGGACCTTTTGCCACGCAGAAGTCCGCGGTGACTCTGATGAGTTCCCGCTATCTTGATCCTCGGGGTGTGTCGTACCCCTATTCATGTCTGCCTTCAAACGTTTCGGCTGCCGCTCATCGTCCCGCGTCGGTGTGTTTTGGAGGATCGTGACCCTTCGCTGGTTAAGAGGATCAGAGCTGACGCCACTTTCCCCTGTCGAACCTGCCAGTACGGGCAGTGAGCTTAGGGAGGCCCTCTCCTTACTCACTCAGGTTCTGTCAAAGAGCCTTCCCGTTGCTTGCAGCGAGGCAGCGAGTGGTTTCCAGGCACCCCCTATGGCGCCGCCTCCCGGGATTTGAAACAGGCTGCTTTCTGATCCCCCTGGTGTTCTGACACCATGGGAGGCGTTGGCTGGTTTGCCCACGATGGGCTATGTGTCTTCCGACTCAGGGGAAGAGTCAGACATGCTTGATGTCGAGAGCCAGCAGTCTTCGGGCTTGGGGGCAGCTCTTTATTTTGTGTTTGGGTTCCTTCCGGATATCAAACCAGCCGACAGTGTCAGCCAGGCCGCGATGATTGGTCGCGTGCCAACAGCCTATGGAGCAACCTGCTTCTGGGCATCTTCGGCTGTGCCAGTCGGTACAGTTGGTTGAAGCATTTTCAGTCTTGGACTCTAACCTGAGTTCCAAGTCTATGAAGGCTCCGTTCTTCACCAGGGTTGACACCTTTTTGCCTCCGGTGCGTTATCGTTACCATGATTTTGCCAATCCGTCGGTCTGCCAGACTTTGACGGTTTTAGATCAGGACTCCAGTTCCCTCTGGCTTTCCAAGCCCAAGTCTTCCGTCATTCCGATGACGACTCTGGACTCCATGTTGGGCTTATCGGGAGAGATGCTTGGTATACTTTCTCTCTCAGATCACGTCGTCTCAGCTTTAGCTGCTTATCTGCCTCCAGATAAGTTTGACGAGGTACAGGCTCCTTTGTGTGTGCTGTCCAAGGCGCTCATGCATCTTACTCACATGCATGCCTGTAACACCGCTAATCTGGAATTAGTTCGAAGGGACTCTGTGCTGGACACAGGCCGATCCCTTCCTGAGGAGCAGCGCGCTACTCTTCGATCTGCTTCTTTGGCAGGTCCGCAACTTTTCCATGGTTCCGTGTCGATGGTCCGGGATGATGTCCTACGTCATTCCAAAGATCAGCTGCTGTTTCTTCAGCTTAATCAGCCTTCTAGGGGAGGCAGGGGCCGTTCCAAGCCTAACAAGTACCCTTCTGCTTCCTCTGCAATGCAAAAGTCTGATCCTTCTGCCACCGCTTCTACTTCTTACTCCAGGGGTAAGGGTAAGCGTCGGCAGACTAGAGGGAAGTATCAGGATTCTTCATTCAGTTGAGGAGGTGGTTTCTCCTCTTGCGGGCCTCGTCGGGGCTCGAAATGAAGGTCCTCACCTTGACTCGTCCCAGGCTGGAGGAAGGATAGCAGAGTTCGCAGACCGTTGGGCCACCATCACATCCGATCCTTGGGTGTTAGATGTTGTTCGGTCCGGGCTGCGAATATCCTTCCGACGGCACCCCACTCTGACTAGGGTGCCTCTTTCAACCACAGTTCCTTCAGATGTTTTACGTCAGGAACTTTTGTCCACGGAGATAGACAATCTCCTGACAAAGGGGGCGATCGAGGTCGTCAAGAACATTCATTCAGTGGGGTTCTATTCCCACCTGTTCTTGGTGCCAAAGAAGGACGGCCGACTCCGACCGGTTATCGATCTGAGTATCCTGAACCAGTCTATCATTGCTCCCAAGTTCAGCATGGAGACTTTCAGGTCGGTCCGCCATTCAATTCACCAGGGAGATTTCGCCTCCAGCTTCGACCAGCGAGACGCTTACTTTCTCATTCCGATTCATCGGGCGTCACGGAAGTATTTCAGGTTCGCTTTTCTGGGGTGAGTTTACCAGTTCAAGGCCATGCCTTTTGGCCTCAACCTGGCTCCTTTGGCCTTCACCTGACTGATGTCGCATGTGATAGCTTTCCATCGCACACAGTCCAGGGTGACTACTTCGGCATATCTGGTCGATATCCTCCAGAGGCATTCCAATGCTGCCTTACTGGAGTCGGATGTCGCCACTCTGTTGAGCTTGGATTCAGAGTCAACGAGGAGAGGTCGAAACTGGTCCCTTTTCAGTCGTTTTGTCGTGTGGGGATGGCTTTCCGCACCCAATTCAATTTGGTGGCGGTTCCCCAGACAAAGGTTGTGGTTCTCTCAGCTTTTGCTGTGACTCTGTTCCCAGTGCACATCCGGGACGGCACGGTGTATTCTCCGGCTGATCGGTCTCTGCGGTTCGGTGACGGATCTCATTCCTCTAGGTCGGCTGCGTGTCATCAGACCTCTCCAACACTTTCTGCTCAGTCATTGGAGGCCGAATGTCGATTCTCTGGATCTGGTGCTTCAGTTACCAGATTCTCTTATCCTCACCTTCTCCACTGGACAAATGTTCAGTGGATCATGCAGGGTGTCCTATTGGACTTACCCACATCCGATCGCATTCTGACAGCAGATGTCAGCGATCTCGGATGGGGTGTAACATTGGATCCTCTAGGTCTTTCCCTTCACGGGATGTGGGACCAGGATTGGGCATCTCTACACATCAGCCAGCAGAGCTTCTTGCTCTTCTTCTGAGTTTCAGGCAGTGGATCCCTCACCTGTCGAATCGTCAGGTCCTTCTGTTGTTCGACTATTCGACAGTGGTTGCTTTCGTTTGGGACCAGGGCGGCATGCACTCGGTTCCAATGTACGAATTGGCTCGGGATCTTCTACTGCTCGCTCAGGATGTGAAACGCCGGTGTGGTTGTTCATCACATTTCCTGAGGTCTGTACGTCTTAGCCGACTCCCTGTCCCGACGGGGCAGGTTCTTTTCCACCGTGTGGATGCTCCACATGGCGGGTTCCATCGATCTCTTTGCAGCTTGTTGGAACCATCAGGTGGATACTTTCGTGTCCCCTTGTCCAGATGCTCTGGCTTTCGCCGTGGACACTCTGGCCCTCCTTTGGGACGGTCTTGTCGGCTACGCCTTCCTGCCGGTTCCGATTCCGCCTCAGGTTCTCTCCCAGATATGAACCTGCAGTCGTTGAATCCCTTCGATCACACCCGTCTCCTCGGTGGGTGTGGGTCAATCTGCTAGCGGCGGTTCCAGCATGTCTCTCTCTACATCGCGACTTTCTTTGCCAAAGTCGCCCGAGGAGGTTTCTGGTTGACCCGACTTCATTGTGCCTTGGCACATGTCTGGGTTCTGTCTCCTCCGTAGTAGTTTTTCGAGACACGCAGTGGAGTTGCTTTTCTTCTTCAAGGAGGCACTCACTCCACTGGTTTAGCCTCTGTGGCTAAGTGGAAGGTTCTTCTGTCGATGGTGTGCGATCACTCTGTTGCTTCTGCCACCCCTTCGATCACACCGCTTGCAGAGTTTCTGGTTTATGTTTGTTTCTGGGGGTCTCCAGCAATGGGTACAAGTCCATGCTTCGGAGACCTTTTTCATATGTGGTACCGCATCGTTTCGTCACTCATCCTTGCCTCTCCAAGCTTGTTCAGCTCTTTTCCTTGAACAGTCCTAGGACTTTGCAGTTTACTCCAAGATGGTCGCTTTCTTGGGTGCTGCACTGCTTGGGGGTGGGGGGCGTTCTCGCGTTTATCCTGGATGACTATGCTTTTTCTCACATGCCAGATCTCTCATGCATCCTTTTCTTGATGGATTTGTCTTGCTATTCGTGCAGCTTCTGCTTGTCTAGCTACTGGTGATTGTATTACCAAGTGTTTTTTCTGCCACGAGGTGCGTGCATTGTCTTCCTCTTTTAATAACTCTGTCATGTTGTCGGATGATGGATGTTATACTGGCAGCCTACTGGAGAAATGCTACATTCTCCTTTTATCTGCGACAGTTGCAGGAGTCGATAGAGGACCTTGGTCCTTGGGGCCCTCTTTCTTTTGCTCAGGCTGTTGTCTATCCCAGCCTTTCAGCTTTTTTCAGGGTCAATTCCAGCCCTGTGCTGTTACTGCCCTTTCTGTCTGTGCGTCGCACTTCACCATACTCCTCATCTTTCATTGTCTTTTCTAATGTTTGTGATGCTATGGTTTGATAGGCCTAGGGATCTCTTCCACTGTCCACGGTTCCAGTGCTATTGAGTTATGTGTGGGTTGGTTATGTGATTCCCTCCATCCTTTTGTCTATTCAGCCTGTAGTAAACAATTGAGGTAGGTTGATAAGAAATATAAATTTTATAGTAAATTTTGTTTCTTATTATACCTACCGAAATTGTTTACATGGAGGCCCTCCCGTCTTCTTATTCGGGTAAGAATCCTTCCTCCCCGCTTATCACATAACTCCTGTGTTGTTCAGAATCAAAAGAATGACGTATTGACGCACTGCACACTGTTTTACGGTAGTCGTGGATTTGTACTATGGAAGAGCGTCCCATACTGGGTGTGCGCCGATGGCGCTCGACCCAGTTTTGGCTTATTTTTTCGTGGTGTTTTTACACCACTTTTCTTTCCCAAATCTCTTGGGAAAGATTAAAATAGAGAGTATTTTATCCGAGTTAGGTTCTTTCATTGTAGTACAAGCCTGTAGTAAACAGTTTCGGTAGGTATAATAAGAAAGGAAATTTACTATAAAATTTATATTTTTTCGATCTTTTTCATGCTTTTGCACTCTATTACTTTTCCAGCTTGTTTGGAAAAGTTTCTAAAAGCTTGAGTTAGTTCCGAAGTAGGGCTTGCACTTACGTTACAGCCAATTGTAAACAATTGTGGTAGGTATGTTAAGAAGCAAAATTTACTAAAAAATTTTAATTTTCTAACTTACAGTACATACATATACCTTAAGATTTCTATGTTTCTTGGATACATTAACATTTTTATGTCAGAAATAGATCACTTTTTAGAAACACACTTCAGCATGAAAAAGAACTGTGTTTCGGGTAATTTTTACCACTCATGGATAGCTTGTTCAACAATTTTTTTTTTTTTTTTTTTTTGGGGGGGGGGGGGAGGCAGGGGGAACTGTAGCCACGCCCATTAAACGGTGTTGTATGTGAAATGAATCAGATCAAGATTTGAAGGTAGAACATTGTACCTTCAGATGTACTCTCATCCATGTTGTGTTCGAATCTTTGGAGCTGGTGGGGGGGGGGGGGGGGGGTAGCCACACCTCTTAAATAGTAATGTCTTGTGTGACATGAATCAAAATTTGAACGCAGGAGATTGTACTTTTGGAAGTGCCCTGTTGTCCATGTTGATGATATGGCATACTGTGATTCCAGCGAATCGAGTTGGGAATTACATACAGTATAACTGTGATGTTTCTTTCCCAAACACCATTGGATATTTACAAATGGACATGCAATAAAAATGCCCTGATCACCGTGGTCTCCAATATTCCAGACATTGTACTACCATGTCCAGCTTTTAACTTCAAATTAGTGGGAAAACAGTCTGGTTATCTCTTCTGAAATTGCCGTTTCACTGATTGGAAATTAACATTATGGAGAAGGAAAATTTTACAATTCCTAAGATTAAACAAAATGTTCAAAAGTTACATTATGGAAGTGCATGGCATCAGAAAGTTCAATATACTTTCTTTATAGTGATTGTTGAATGTTGCCAGTTTACCAACTGAGTTTTGATTCCTTGTCATTTATAAAATGTACCTTTTTCTCATTTGCAATATGCTGAAAATGTTTAAAAACAGTGTTTCCATTGACTTTTGATCATTTACGCCTTTTGCTTTGACAGATAACTGGGAAGCACATTAATTCGGAAAATATGATCTTGTGTCTGCTGCCTGGTAAAAATATCTTTTAGACACAAGTCTTGTTTTTTTGTTCCTCTGATGTCCAAAATTCTGTATCATCTGATTACTTTTCTCACACCTCATCCAATTATCTGTGAAGCAATTACCTGATGGGTTCTCATAGTCGATAAGGGATAATCAATAAGGGGAGGTAACTGTCCACTTGAACTAGTTAGCTGAGGTGGAAAAACTGAGAATGTATGAAACAGCTATTCGTGAATGGTGACTGTAAATTTCATGGAAATCCCCCAAGAATTGGCTGAGGTAGAGCATTTTGATGAGAGGATGTAATTTTTGGAATTTAGTCTTTTTCAAGCCGGTGTGCAGCGGTGCGGGTATGTGGGCGGTGTCTTAGATAGTGCCACTTAAAATTTATAATTCAGTGTCATGGGTGGATAGATGAAACTCAATCAAATTTGTTTGTTCAAGAACGATGTCCATGAATCCCGACACTATCCTTAAAACTAAAACAATTGAAGATGGTGCAAATGCTCAAAAACAGTTGTCTCATTTTTTTTAGATCCACAGGCTGCAAATTAAGGTGGAATTTGTTAAAAATATGACATTTCTCCCTTATTAAGACAACCAGAATGGATAAGGGTTAAGTCTGAGGTCTCCACTTACAAAAAGCAAGATTTAGTTTGCAATTCTTCACAATGAAGACCAAAATTTTGAAGTTAACCCTCTTGCAAAGGCTTGAAAACAGAAACCAAAGTATGCAAATTTTGGAATTTTTCAAACATTTGCACGAAGATAGAACAGTCATTGGGTTCCAAATTTCAAGATAACTTATAACAGCAAAAAGGTTTATCAGTTAATGATCTATATGCCTGTGCAACAAATTTGTATCTACATCATTCCAAATGCTGGAAAATTGAACACCAAGTGCGTGATTTTTACACAAAATAAGACACCACTTGTATTCAAGTTACAAAAACAGTGTGAGGATTAAGTCAGATATTTATACTTATCATAGCAAGTTTGTTGAATAGATATTTCAGTACACGACAAAACAAAAACTTTTAAGTTAACTCTCGTACAACTGATCGAACACACTAACCAAAGTTTGCAAATTTTTATATGTTTCTGAAGAGTTCCATCGTTCATGTGGGCAGAAGAGTAGTTGGGTTAAACATTTTAAGATAACTTATAATGGCAAAAATGTTCATTAGTTAATGATCTATATGCCTGTGCAACAAATTTACATAGTCATCATTCCCAGTTCCAGAAAGGTGCACACAAAGTGTATGAATTTTCTACAAAATAAGACATACATTCAAGTTACAAAAGAACAGGGTGTGGGTTAAGTCTGATATTTAAACTTATCAACAAGTTTGATGAGTAGATATTTCTGCACACAGCAAAACAAAAAGTTTCAAGTTAACCGTCATGCATCTGATCGAAAACGGTATCCAAACTTTGCAAATTTGCATATTTTTCAGACAGTACCCTAAATCTGGATATCACTGAGTTGAAGGATTAAATGCGACAACAAACTTGAACCAAAAAGTTGTCCTCCAATTGACAAGTTATCTTCCAATACTAACATCTTTGGCATATATCACTCGCAGTATTGGGAAATGGCCTCTGGAAGTTGTGTTATTTTGTTGAAAATCACAAACTTCAGCCCCTTTCAGTTCGATGGGGGTTAAAGTTGAAAACTTTTCAAGTGATTTCCTTACGTGTTAGACTCTCAACATATAGAAAATTTGATCTTCACAGGACTGACAGTGTAGTGTTCGAAAATTTTTGGAAAAAGGGTTATTTTTGGTCCACCTGAGAGGGTTAAACATTTTTGCTAAAATGGTGGTATGTGGAGGCACACCTTCAGATGTGAGTAAATAAGTGAGCAAAAACAATAAGTCTCGCCACTGAGGTGGTGAGCTTTAATAATTGTGGTATCCTGGATGATCACTGTGAATGGGGTGAAACATTTCAAGCAACTATTGTGAGAATTAAATTTGTATCTTTCAGTCTTCTGTTTATTAGCACAAGAGTGAAGCTCAAGGGGAGCGGAGCTTTACTAATCACTTCTGTCCGTCTTCCGTCCAGCATTAACTTTACATTATCGACTTCTCACAAACTACTCAAACAAATTGAACCAAATCTGGTGTGCATGTTCCCTATCATATGTCAATTCAAATTTGTTCAAATCAAGTTGACCCGTCCCTTGGTAGGTCCACACCCAAAAAGTGAGCATAAATCTTTAAAAAATCTTCTTCTCATGAACCAGCAGTAGCAGAGACTTGATATTAGGTTTGCAGCTTCCTTTTGAGGTGTAAACTCAGATTTGTTCAAGAGAAGTTCTAGGGGCTATATTTGCCATCATTATGGGAAGGGCAAGAATTTTTGCCCCGCCCAGAATTTGTTTTTTTCCAAACCGAGAGGCTGATTTGAATCAAATTTGATATGAGGTTTTATTGGGACATAAGTTGTTAATGTATGCCAAAAGCCATGGGAACCGCAGGAGCTAAAAATAGAAAAAATTTAAAACGCCCATATCTCCAAAACTGCCCAGCACTGAGAATATTTATTTGGTGTGAAGCTTCCTTGGGACCAACAGAATGGAATGGTAAAAAAAAATTGCTATCGGTTTTATCATAGGGTACTTTTTCGGGACTTTGAAAAAGTGCTGAGTCAGCATTTTGTAACACTGTGGGTAATGGGAAAAACATTAAAGAATCTTCTTCTCCCAAACCACAGCTCCAAAAGCTTTCATATTTCACATATAACATCACTGGAAGATTGACTCACATATTTGTTGAAAGCAATTCCCTGGGTCCATATTTGAGCTCTCTATGGGAGCCCAAATGTTCAAATTAGTCCAATATGAGGAATATTCTTTAAAAATCTTCTTCTTCAGATCCACCAATCAGTATCTTTTGATATTCGGTATGCAGCATCCTTAGGGGGGTGAGATTCAAGATTGTTCAATCCAAGTCCCTGGGTACCTATTTGGGCTCCCTGTGGGAGCCCTAATTTTAACTTAGTTCAATATGAGGAATATTCTTCAAAAATCATCTTCTTCACATCCACCAGTCAGAATCTTTTGATATTTGGTATACAGTATCCTTAGGGAGGTGAGATATAAGTTTGTTAAAGCCAAGTCCCTCCTTTCATATTTGGGCTTCCTGTGCGAGCCCGAATTGTACAAAATTATTTTCCAAACTGAGAGGCCATTTGGAACCAAATTTGATATGAGGGCTTATTGGGTCTTAAGTACCTAATTTATGCCCAAAACATTTTTCCCTTTCCCGTCACCCCATTGGAACTGCAGGAACTAAAACTAGAAAAGATTTAAAACGCCCATATCTCTAAAACTACACGGTACTGAGAATTTTTATTTTGTGTGAAGCTTCCTTAGGAACAGCTGAAAGGAATGGTCAAAAAAAAATTGCCATCGTTTTTTTTCATAGGGTACTTTTCCAGAACTTTGAAAAAAATGCTGAGTCATCATTTTTAGCTCAACTTGACAAAGTCAAGCTGAGCTATTGCCATCACTTCTTGTCAGTTAGTATGTACATACATCCACAGTTTCCTTTGGCACACCTCACAGGTCGCATTTATGATCAGATCGCTTTAAAACTTATGCTTGTTTTGGGGTGACCTCTAGATGGGAGCTATCGATTTTCTTCAATTTCCGTCAAAAAATGTTGCCGCGGCCAATGTTCTTAGAACTTAGTTTAGTCAGACCACAATATTTCCCTTTGGCACACCCTACAGGGCACATTTATGGTTGGATTGCTTTGGAACCTGGCATGCTTGTTTGGGGTGACCTCTAGATAGGAGCTATCCATTTTCTTCCATTTCTGTCAAAAAATATTGCCGCGGCCAACGGTCTTAGAACTTAGTTTAGTCAGACCTCAATATTTCCCCTTGGTACACCCTACAGGGCACATTTATGATCAGATCGGTTTGAAACTTTGTATGCTTGTTTGGGGCTACCTTTGGATGGGAGCTATTAATTTTCTTTGATTTCCGTCAAAAAATGTTGCCACTGGCAAAGATCTTCGATGAACTTAGTAAAAACTTAGTGCAGTTATTAGCATCAATATTTCCCTTTGACACAACCTGCAGGGCACATTTATGATTGGATCGCCTGCAAACTTGGTGTGCTTATGTGGGGTGACATCTATATGGGAGCTGTCGATTTTCTTCCATTTCTGTCAAAAAATGTTGCTGCTGACCTCTGAACTTAGTTTAGTCAGACCTCAATATTTCCCTTTAACACACCCTTCAGGACACATTTATGATCGGATCACTTTGAAACTTGGTATGTGTGTTCGGGGTGACCTCTTGATGTGAGCTATTGCTTTTTTGAATTTCCCTAAAAAATTATTGTCGTTATCACCAGCCTTTGAACTTACTGCATTTGTACATCAACTTATCCCTTTTGCACTCTCTGCAGGGTATATTTATGAATTTCCATAAAAAACTCTCAAAAACCATTGCCACAAGCTATGACCTACTTAGTGCATTTGTGCATTAACATCTTTCTTTGGCATGCCTCAGTGGGCACATTCATTATCAGATTGTTTTGAAACTTTGTATGCTTATGCAGGGTGACAAAGATAGGAGCTATTGATTTTCTTTTCATTTCCATCAAAAACTGTTGCTGTTAGCAACAATCTTTGAATTTATTGCATTTGTGCATCAACATTCTTTGACATGGCATACAGGCCACATTTATCATAGGATTGTTTTTGAAATTGGTGTGCTCCTTTGGCAAGACCTTTAGATAAGAGCTATTGATTAGCATTCATTTCTGTGAAAAAAGTTGCCATTTACAATAACCTCTGAACATACTGCATTTGTGTATCAACATTCTTCCAGCCTTGCAGTTTACATTTAAAAATGCATGGATTACTCTGACGTTGTGCAGACACAATGCTGTTATGTTGAAATTTCACCAAATAACATTGGTACCAATGATCTTTAATTTTGCCATTTCATTTATAACTTACCAAGTTCAAGTTTGTCAAGTTGAGCTACAGTGTCACTGACACTTTCATTTAACACAGTGATTAATGGGAAAAACATTAAAGAATCTTCTTCTCCCATACCACTGCCCCAAAGGCTTTTATATTTCACATATAACATCTTTGGAAGATTCATTCACATGTTTGTTGAAATCAAATCCCTGGGTCCATATTTGGGCTCTCTATGGGCGTCCAAATGTTCAGATTAGCGTAGTATGAGGAATATTCTTTAAAAATCTTCTTCCAATCCACCAATCAGAAGCTTTTGATATTTGGTATGCAGCATCCATAAGGGGGTGAGATTCAAGTTTGTTCAATTTGAGTCCCCGGCTTAATATTGGGGCTTTCTATGGGTAGGTGAGGGGGGTGGCAGGGAGGTGCATGTTAGGTTCAGGTTTGTTCAAATCCATTCCTTAGTGTTTTTCCATAAAATTTGCCTTTCATGACTTCATTCCTTTGTAGTGTTGATGAACCATGTCTAACTGAATGTGACCCCAAATACTTCTTTGAACCACTTTGGCAGGTGAGCGATTAAGGCCACTTGTGGCCTCTTGTTTTAATGGAGGTTACATTCAAATATCCATTTTCTTTTATTTCAGATTTTTGTCTTTTCTACCTCAAATGATTCCACTCATTGGCAGAAATATGACTGGACAAAAATTACAACAGTGGTAATGGCTGGTTACGACAATCCCCAGCTGATGTGCCTAGCTCATAAATATAATGCAAGAGCTGTACTTTTAGGTAAAATAATTTTTATATTTCAGAACAATCAAATCTGTATGAATTTTATTCATCAGCTCTGGTTTACTATTTCAGGGATTTTTCTTGCAGTCTACAGGATCTGTTTATCGGCCTCATTCCCAATCCCATTTAGTCTGTTAGTTTCGCATTTACCAGATGATTTGTTTTATTTAATTTTCTTAATGTACACTGCTACTTAGGTGCCAGTAATCGTCTGTTACCATGCACTGTTAGCCTGTCTTGCTCACCTTCAACTTTCACTTACAGTCACATTGTGCTTTGACTACTTGTGCTTCACCATTACATTCCCTCCTTCTTCAGCCTATGAAGAACAAAACAGTTATCAGGCTCTGGTTCTGGAGACATTTACTCTCCATAGTCTGTTCTTAAATTCCATTTACATACCCCCTTTCCCTACATCTTTTATTGTTGTCCTATTGGGGAATACCCTTGGGGAGCTCAACTCCTCTTGTCAGAGAATCCTGATGCCAGAACTTTTCGAGCAAATTGAAGATGATAAAAGGAAAGCTCTCTTTAAAAACGCTTATGGTGAGTGGGGTGCATCTCCCCTGAATACAGTGTAGGCAAGTGATTCAATAGATGACAGGTTAGGAAGTTGTAACCATACACCAATGTTGTGATATTGAAACTAAACTATATTCTAAAGACTAAATTGGTTCATTAGCTCAACTTTGGTGAAGCCAAATTTGAGGTATTGTTATGGCCTGTCGTCCGTCCGTCTGTCCATCCGTCGCACAGTCAACATGGCTCGGGCTAGAGGCCGTATTTATGAACCGATCTTTACGAAACTTCTTGGGTACCTTTGTTATCATCGTGGGATGAGAACGAGTGTTTTGGGGTCCGGTCCAAAATTCAAGATGGCCGCTGGCAGCCATTTTGTACAAAATTAGGTGGAATCAGATTTTTGTGCAGAACTTCCGTATGAAAGCTCTGATTTGAATAATTTTTTTTATGAATGTTTAGAACCATGGGATACATCACATATAATACAGATTTTTTTCTTGTGCGTAAATTATGCAAATTAGACTAACTTTGATTTATTTAGTGTTACTTTCAACACTGTAAGTGCAAATGCCAATACGGCTCGGGCTGGAGGCCGTATTTATGAACCAATCTTTACGAAACTTCTTGGATATCTTTGTTATCACTGTGGGAAGAGAACAAGTGTTTTGGGGTCCGGTCCAAACTTCAAGATGGCCACCAGCAGCCATTTTGTTCAAAATTTTGTGCAATCAGTTTTTTGCTCAGAACTTCTATATATGAAAGCGCTAATTTGAATAAAATTTTGTGTGAATGTTTACTAACATGGGATCCATCACATATAATACTTATGTCCTATTCTTTAGACCATTGCAGTCACCTTGTAATTGATTTACTATGGTTGACGTGGTCACAACAAAACTCCTTTTTCTCTTATTCATTATTGTTGACTTGGTCACAACAAATAATGATTCTTGTCATATTCATTATTGCTGACCTGGTCACAGCAAATACTAATTCCTGTCATATTCAAAGTTGAGCTACAGTGTCATTGACACTTTCGTTTTATTCTTTAAATCATTTACTAGCAACAGTTCTGGTCCTTTACTGGAGGACAGTTTTAGTAGGGGACAGTTCGTCTAAAAGACAGTTCAATTCTAAAGTGAACATTAAAAATAAACATTGCCTAAAATGTGTGTGCATGGTAGCATGCAGTCCTAACTAGGATCCTCTGGTCATTATAACCTCTTCTCACTTCCCTTCAGAAGTGAAGTGGGAGGAGAAGGTAATGACCTGAGGGCTCTAGTTAGGTCTTGGTAGATGTACATGTAATTGTATAATTTATGTGAACCAATGAGGTATTGTGTATTTGTAAATCACTCCTCAAAATTAGAACTGTTTTGCAATGGCCATAAACTGCCATCATCAGATTAAAATGTGATAGTAGATCTTGCACTGACTAGCAGTGTGACAGCAGTTGCTGTGTGGTAGCAATAGGGGTTCTACATCATCCTAGGAGACCTTTATACAGTCCTTAAAATTTAGAAAACACCACGTGCGCTATGTATCGCGCTTGTGGTTTGAAGGCTGCCCTCGCTTTCCGAATGACGAGACTTAGTCAAAAAACCTAATAATTTTTCACCACAATTACTACTGAATACTTCGTATTTTGAACCGTACCGACGATGGTGGCATTACTCGTAGCTATAGCGGCTCGCAAAAAATGATACTAACACGTCCCACTCATGAAATATTTTCCCGATATTCGCAGACATATGGTGGACATAATCTTCTATTTACCTTACGACGAATGACTTTACCCTGGCAGAAAAAGATTGTAGGCGGCACATGACAAACATCACGTGATCGATGTCAATAATTTGAACAGAGAGCCGAAACGAACCTGGAAATGCCCGACCTACGGTAACTACTTTACTCGTCAAGACTTCCCTACGACACCAACTCACCTAGCAAATCAATACCAACGCCCTAGACCACTCTGCCGGTGGCCGAGTGGTCTAGGGCATTGGTATTGATTTGCTAGGCGAGTTGGTCAGTTGGTCCCGTATGGAAGTCTTTCGGCACTGGGCACGGGCTGGAATCCCAGTGGAGCCATTTAAAAAATCAACAGAACACACAAGACTTCCCTACGGCACCAACTCACCTAGCAAATCAACACCAACGCCCTGGACCACTCTGCCGATGGCCGAGTGGTCTAGGGCGTTGGTATTGATTTGCTAGGCGAGTTGGTGCCGTAGGGAAGTCTTTCGGCAGTGGGCAAGGGCTCGAATCCCAGTAGAGCCATTTCAAAAATCAACATAACACATAAGACTTCCCTACGGCACTAACTCGCCTAGCAAATCAATACCAATGCCCTAGACCACTCTGCCGGTGGCCGAGTGGTCTAGGGCGTTGGTATTGATTTGCTAGGTGAGTTAGTGCCGTGGGGAAGTCTGCCGGCACGGGCTCGAATCCCAGTCGAGCCATTTCAAAAATCTATAAATAGCGTCCTGTGATAATAAATCTTCCGTTCCGGTGAATTTGAAAAAGACAAGTGTCGCTGATTTGCCTCGGGGAACAAACCAAGTAGATTTAATCACCCTGATGCATTCCGGAGGCGGAAGCATTCGTCAATATATAGGCCTAACTTGTGTTGGTTTGTAAAGGGACAGAAGGTAGTATCTTCGCACAAGTATAAGATCGAGTGATTTGACATTTCGAGTTAAACTAAATAAACTGCACAAACTCGTGCGTAATAAAATGTTACGACAAATTACATGGTTCAAACACTTTAATTTGTTAAAATGATGATGGTTTATTATCCGGGTATTTCCCTGCGGATGTTCAACCTAGCAAAATGAATATGGTAACGGTTTCTTTCTGAAACTTTCAACGTTCTTGTTGGGGGTATGCAGCTTATTCGGACCTCGGCTCATTCGGACTTTGGCTTATTCGGAGACGGACCCTGGCCTTTTCGGACCCGGGCTTTTTCGGACCTCCAGCTTATTCGCCTCCTCTAGTGGAATTAGATGAAAAACCAACTCGTATACAATTTTTTTATTGATTTTATTACGTAACATCAATTTATGACAAATAACATCAGAGATTTTGCAGATTCTTTCAACAGTCAACTCGCGGAGATGTCTTTGGCTGAGTATTAGAGAAAGGGTGGTGGTGAGGAGATATAAGCCGGAGGTCCGAAAAAGCCAACAACATTCACTGATTCAGCATAAATATAAACATATTTTTCTACTTCAATCAGCATTTGTCCCTTTAATATACCGGACCGCTTGATTTTATCAATGTGTTTTGCGCAGGTCTTGCACCATACCCCCGTGACTACCTCACGGCCCTTGATTTTCCCTGTGCGGTATCCTATAAGTGAACCAACGTTCCATTTCTTGAAGGTTTCAACCCCCACAGTTTTTCCCTTTGACTGATAATCAGAGACAGACTCGTCCGTGTCCATGTTTTCGAGAAGTAATGACAAAGACAATGAATGAGTGGAGAATCGGTCGCCGAATGTCACGTGATCCCCTGCGATAAGAGATCTGAGATCAAAGAGTGCACTGCCGACACATGCTCCACATCAAACAACAGACAGGAAGCCGCGTACATGGCATCGTGAGCTGTTGTCACAGAAGTCGAACTCAACGGCTTTGATGACGTTACGTTGTTGCAATATAAATTATCTGTTGTTAAGTTGTTAACCAGTAACCGGCCAATATCTCAATGAACTACCTAAAATTGTACAAGCGCTACTTTTTTAACCCTGCGCGCACTTTATATAACGCACGATAATTTTAATTTGCCCGCGCACTACGCGCGCCGCGCGATCGCGCACGCTAAATTTTAAGGACTGTTTATAATTAAAAAGATAAAAAATACACGATGTGTGAAGCAAGTAAAACAGAAATCCTTTAAAATCAGGTTTATATCCTGACTACTGACCAGCAATAAGTACTTATGATTATCAAATATTGGATGAAAAAGTACTAAAACTAACAAATTGCAGTCAGAAAGGGTTTATGATCCTGATAGCATATTCCACATCGATGGTGCCCTTGTCTTCATGCTAACCCTGCTTGTGTGGAGTTAGTATGTTGGGGAGTCTGGCAGTTGCTCGCCATTGTTCAGTGCTTCTTTCCAGGTTCTCTAGCTCCGTCCACCTGTAAGAACTGTCCGCATGAGGTGACAGTTAAAATTGCCATTAAATGCCAATAAATAAATAAATAAAACTGATAAATTTAGTTTGATTGACAGGCAGTCACATGGCTTGATTTTGTATTTGGGTCAACTTTATTATATGTTCATTCATGAATATCCTTTTTGACCTAAGAAAGCTTACTAAAACTTCCTTTTCAACTTCTAAATATGTAGGGAATTGTTTTGAATATATTCATTTGCATGTGCTATAAATTTGTTTTCCATTTTTCAAGCTGAAATTTAAGACATTATTTCTTCCCCTGGGGGAATGCTCGAGCAAAAAAGGCAGTCTTCCAAGTGTTATTTTGCTGTTTTATTTTGGCAGATTGATACCTAAATGAACAGTTCAGTAGTGTAGAAACGTATTCTATAGTATGGTTCAGTTTGTATCCCCTGAAAAAATTTCGGGGGATATAGCTGTGGCAATGCCCATCCATCCAATACGTCCGTCCATCTGTCTGTCCGTGTGTAGACAGAGTTGGTTTCCACTCTCTAACTAAAATTCTGCTTGGCCAACTGAAACCAAACTTGGCATGTGGGTTAGGCATGATGAGAGGAAAAACCCTGTTTAGTTTGGGATTATTGTGCCAAAGGTCAAGGTCATAGTGACCTTGAACTTCAATTATCAGTGTTGGTCTCTACTTTGTAATTAAAGTCCTGCTTGGCCGACTGAAGCCAAACTTGGTGTGTGGGTTGGCTATGATGAGAGGAAGAACCCTATGCATTTTGGGATTATTGTGCCATGGTCATAGTAACCTTAAACCTCAATTTTTATCAGTTTTGGTTTCCGTTCTGTAATTAAGTTCCGCTTGGCCAACTGAAACCCAACTTGGCATGTGGGTTAGACATGATGAGAGGAAGAACCCTAATTATTTTGACATCATTGTGCAAAGATCAAGGTCGCTGTTACCTTGAACTTAAACATGTACCAGAGGTGGCGTCTCTAATTGAAATATTTGCTTGCCCGATCGATACTAAACTTGGGATATGGGTTTTAACATGATGAAAGGAAGAACCCTATTTATTTTTTAGGTCATTATGCCCCAATGATCTTAAAATTGAAATTTTATCGGTCGGAGCAGGTTTCTACTCTCTTAATTACGGTATTAAAATTATCCATTCCCAATCAAATGCCAACTTAGCATGTGGGCTGAGCATGATGAGAGGAAAACCCTACATATTTTTAGGTCATGGTGCTAAAAGTCAAGGTCACAGTGACCTTGAACTTAAAATTGTATCTGTCCCGATTGAAACCAAATTTGACATGTCATCAAATACAGGTACTCATATCTGTATTTTTTGAGTATATAATACCAACAGTGACTGTGTTAATTTAAGGTAATATATTACCAAAGTTGCTGTATCAGGGTGATTTTTTTTTTTGGGGGGGGGGGGGAGGGTGTGTGGGGAGATTGGCCACCTTTGGTGGCTACCTCTAGTTTTCTTAAGGATGGTTCTGTTCATTTTCCACTTTATTATATTGTGTGCTCCTACTTTAGTTGCATGTGAGTTTTTACTGTGTTAATTCCACTTATACTTTTGTACATCTTACCGTGGTGTGAGTATTTACAGTTGTTAGATAGGAATTGAAGTCTCTGAATGATTCCATTCACCTTTCTTCCTGTCATATAAAATGAGTGCACCTACTTTTGTTCAAAAAGTATTAGTTTATTTACAGTCAAAACCCTCCAAAATTTATTAAATCTGTCCTTCCAGTTTCGTTACTTCACAAGAAACTCAACGTAAAAATGTTGTTTGTCTCTCATGGAAAGGCCTGGAATGGAGGAGTTATATATTTGTGGACACCCCCCATCCCCTTCACTTTGTTTTTATTTTTCAGGAATGAAGAGGTGGAAAAACTATTTCTTATCAACCTACCTTACAATTGTTTACTACAGGCGTGCACTACAGTGGAATACCCTAACTCGGATAAAATACTCTCTATTTTAATCTTTCCCAAGAGATTTGGGAAAGAAAAGTGGTGTAAAAACACCATGAAAAAATAAGCCAAAACTGGGTCGTGCGCCATCGGCGCACACCCAGTAAGGGGCGCTCTTCTCTTAGTACAATTCCCTGACTTCGTTAACCAGAGCGCAAGCAGTCATCAAACCATTCTTCTTTTTCCACACAATGTGGTTGATGTGTCACCATCTTTGCATTATGATACAGTGATAATTCAACTCGTCGATAATGGTTTTCCTGTGACTGGATTATGGATCTGAAGGTTGTATAATAACAGGACTGTGTTTTTTAGCTCACCTGACTTTCAGTCAGGAGAGCTATAGTGATCAATCACCCTCCGCCGTCCGTCGTCGTCCGTGAACATGGTGTTTGCGTCTTCTCCCAAACCCCTGAACCAATTTAATTGATATTTGAGATAATAGTTTGTTATGACATCGCAATTTGATTTGTTCAAATCAAGTTGCCTCGCCCGTGGGTAGGGCCACACCCAAAAAGTGTGCTGAAATCTTAAAAAATCTTCTTCTCATGAACCAGCAGTAGCAGAGACTTGTTATTTGGTGTGCAGCTTCCTTTTGAGGTGTACACTCAGATTTGTTCAAGAGAAGTTTGTGGGGCTATACTTGGCGTCGTAATGGGAGGGGAAAGAATATTTGCTCGTCCCAAAATTTCTATTTTCCAAACTGAGAGGCAAATTTTGACCAAATTTGATATGAGGGCTTATTGGGTCATAAGTACTTAATTTATGCCAAAAATTTTTTCCCCGTCGCCCCATGGGGACCGCAGGAGCTAAAAATAGAAAAAAATGAAAATGCCCATATCTCCAAAACTCCACGGCACTGAGAATTCTTATTTGTTGTGAAAGGACCAACAGAATGGAATGGTAAAAAAAAATTGCCATCGGTTTTATCATGGGGTACTTTTTGGGGACTTTGAAAACGTGCTGAGTCAGCATTTTTTAACACTGTGGGTAATGGGGAAAACATATAAGACTACTTTTCTCCCAAACCACTGCTCCAAAAGCTTTCAAATTTCACATATAACATCTTTGGAAGATTGTTTCACATGTTTATTGAAATGAATTGCCTGGGTCGATATTTGGGCTCTCTATGGGAGCCCAAATGTTTAAATTAGTGCAGTATAAGGAGTATTTTTTAAAAATCTTCTTCAGATCTACGTATCAGAATCTTTTGATAATTGGTATGCAGCATCCTTAGAGGAGTGAGATTCAAGTTTGTTCAAGCCAAGTCCCTGGGTTCATATTTTGGCTGAAAATTTGGGGTGCCGTTGCAGACTTAGAAATTTTGGACCAAAATCCAAAACTTTTTTTTTGTTTTTTATGGGTTTCGGTCAATTTTAAGACAAAAATTTTTTTTTTTTTTACACTGAAAATTTGGGATCCGGGTGGGACTTAGAAAATTTTGGACCAAAATCTTGAATTTTTTTTGTTGTTTTTTATGCATTTCGGTCAATTTTAAGACAAAAAAATTTTTTTTTTTTTTACACTGAAAATTTGGGGTCCGGGTAGGACTTTTGCGTTTCGGTGAATTTTAAGAGAAAAAACTGCTCTCACCTCTGTTATTTCCAGTTCGGTTCCTTTAGAGCAATTCCTTTTGCCCTCGCCTTTGGTGCGTTCTCGTGGCTGTTCCTCACCTGTGGTGGGTGGGGAACGCTGTCGCTTTGGGGCTCCGGACTCGACCACGTCTGGTGTGAGTTATACCCCCTCTGTGGGGGATGTGCACCTCCTCCCGCACCCGTGGGGTGTGTGGAATGCTGTCATTTCTGGGCCTCCCGACTCGACCACGTCTGGTGTGAGTTATACCCCCTCCATGGGGAATGTGCACCTCCCGCACCCGTGGGGGGGAAACGCTTTCGTTTCAGGGCCTTCCGACTCGACCACGTGTGGTGAGAGTTACTCCCCCTCCGTAGGGGATGTGCAGCTTTTCCCGCACCCGCAGGGGGTGTGGAACACTGTCTTTTCGGGGCCTCCCGACTCGACCATGTCTGGTGAGAGTTATTCCCCATCCGTGGGGGATGTGCAGGTTTTTTTTTTGTTTTTAGCTCACCTGACTTTCAGTCAGGAGAGCTATAGTGATCACTCACCGTCTGTCGTCCGTCGTCCGTCATCTGGCGTCCGTCGTCCGTGAACATGGTGTTTGCGTCTTCTCCTCCCAAACCGCTGAACCAATTTAATTGATATTTGAGATAATAGTTTGTTATGACATCGCAATTTGATTTTGTTCAAATCAAGTTGCCTCGCCCGTGGGTAGGGCCACACCCAAAAAGTGTGCTGAAATCTTAAAAAATCTTCTTCTCATGAACCAGCAGTAGCAGAGACTTGATATTTGGTGTGCAGCTTCCTTTTGAGGTGTAGACGCAGATTTGTTCAAGAGAAGTTTGTGGGGATATACTTGGCGTTGTTATGGGAGGGGCAAAATTTTTTGCCCCGCCAAAAATTTCTATTTTCCAAACCGAGAGGCTGATTTGAACCAAATTTTATGTGAGGGCTTATTGGGTCATAAGTACCTAATTTATGCTGTTTTTTTTTCCCGTAGCCCCATGGGAACCTCAGGAGCTAAAAATAGAAAAAAATTAAAACGCCCATATCTCCAAAACTGCACGGCACCGAGAATTTTTATTTGGTGTGAAGCTTCCTTAGGACCAACAGAAAGAAATGGTAAAAAAAAATTGCCATCGGTTTTATCATAGGGTACAGTTTCGGGACTTTGAAAAAGTGCTGAGTCAGCACTTTTTAACACTGTAGGCAATGGGAAAAACATTAAAAAATCTTCTTCTCCAGATCCAGCAGGCAGAATCTTTTGATATTGGGTATGCAATATTGTGGGGTGGATCTGATTCAAATTTGTTCAAATCGGCCCCTTGGGTTTATATTTGAGCTCAGTATAGGAGCCCAAATTTGAACTTAGTGCATTTCAGGCAAATTTCTTTGAAAATCTTCTTCTCAAGATCCAGCAGGCAGAATCTTTTGATATTGGATATGCAACATTGTGGGGTGGATCTGATTCAAGTTTGTTCAAATCGGCTCCCTGGGTTTATATTTGGGCTCAGTATAGGAGCCCAAATTTGAACTTGGTGCTTTTCAGGCAAATTTCTTAAAAAATCTTCTTCTCCAGATCCAGCAGGCAGAATCTTTTGATATTTGGTATGCAACATTGTGGGGTGGATCTGATTCTATTTTGTTCAAATCGGCTCCCTAGATTCATATTTGGGCTCACTATAGAAGCCCAAATTCAAACTTAGTGCATTTCAGGCAAATTTCTTCAAAAATCTTCTCCAGATCCAGCAGGCAGAATCTTATGATATTTGGTATGCAACATTGTGGGGTGGATCTGATTCAAGTTTGTTCAAATCGGCCCCCTGGGTTTATATTTGGGCTCAGTATAGGAGCCCAAATTTGAACTTAGTGCATTTCAGGCAAATTTCGTTGAAAATCTTCTTCTCAAGATCCAGCAGGCAGAATCTTGTGATATTTGGTATGCAGCATCCTTAGGGGGGTGAGATGCAAGTTTGTTCAAGCCATGTCCCTAGGTCCATATTTGGGCTCACTGTGGGAGCTTGAATTGTAACTTTGTTCGAAATGAGGAATTTTCTTAAAAAATCTTCTTCTTCAGATCCAGCAGTCGGAATGGTTTGATATGTGGTGAGTAGCATCCTTGGGGGGGAGGGGGGATTCAAGTGTGTTAAAGCCAAGTCCATGGGTCTATATTTGGGCTCCCTGTGGGAGCCCAAATTATAACGTAGTCAATATGAGGAATTTTTCTTTAAAAATCTTCTTCTTCAGATTCAGCAGTTGGAATGTTTTGATATTTGGCATGGAGCAACCTTAGGGGGCTGAGATTCAAGTTTGTTCAAGCCAAGTCCCTTGGTTCATATTTGGGCTTACTATGGGAGCCTGAATGACAACTTAGTTCAAAATGAGGAATTTTCTTTAAAAATCTTCAGATCCAGTAGATGAATGCTTTTGATATTTTTTATGCAGCATCCTTAGGGGGGTAAGATTCAAGTTTGTTCAAGCCATGTCCCTAGGTCCATATTTGGGCTGATTGTGGGAGCTCGAATTGTAACTTGGTTCAAAATGAGGAATTTTCTTTAAAAATCTTTTTCTTCAGATCCAGCAGTCGGAATGTTTTGATAATTGGTGTGCAGAATCCTTAGGGGTGTGAGTTTCAGGTTTGTTAAAGCCAAGTCCCTGGGTTCATATATGGGCTCCCTGTGGGAGCCCGAATTATGACTTAGTTCAATATGAGGAATATTCTTTCAAAATCTTTTTTTAGATCCACTGGTCAGAATATTTGGATATTTGGTTTCAGCTTTTATTAGGAGGAGCAGATGCAACTTGTGGAAATCAATTCTCTGGGTTGATATTTAGGCTACCATGTCAGGTGAGCGCCCTCAGGCCCCCCTGGGGCCTCTTGTTTGGTTTTTTTTTTTACCGTGGTGGATACTGCGGGAGCTGTTGGATTTCTGGTGAAGAGATGTCTGGTTCCGGGACTATGCGCCCTCTCAAGTCGACTTCTGTGGCTGTCACTAGGGTTGTGACTCCTCCTTTGGAGGCCGAGCTAGGTGGCTCTCTCCCCTTTTCTGCCAGTTCCAACAGCTCCCATCATATCTACTGCTACTGCTGTTCCGTCTACAACGTCATCGGGCACCGTTTTTAGCCGGCCTCGGCTTATCCCTGCAAAGGCCTGCAGGGTTGTCTGTAGTGTGGTTGTGGGGTATCAGCCTCAGCCTTCCCCGACTTCAACTCAGCGAAGTCGGAAGTGGCTGCCGACTGAACCCCCTGCTGTGTCCTCTCAGCCGTTGAGCACAGCAGTTTTATACCTGCAGGGGTCTGCAGCGGTGTCTGGTAGTGTAGACGTAGGGTATCGGCCTCAACCTTCCCTGACTTCAACTCCGCAAAGTTGGAAGTGTCTGCCGGCTGAACCCTCTACTGTTGTCTCTGCGCCGTCCAGTGCCACAGTTTTGTCATTGGCATTTCCGTCCATTCATTCTGGTCACACGGCCAGTTTTGCGGGACCAATGCCTTCTGTGCCTTCTCAGCCCCGCAGAGGTCCGCGGCGACTTTCCTGAGTTCCTGCTAAATTGATCCTTGGGGTGTGTTGTACCCCTATGCACGTCTGCCCTCAGATGTTTCGGCTGCCAATGTACGAATTGGCTCGGGATCTTCTACTGCTCGATCAGGATGTCAATGCCAGGGTGGTTGTTCGTCACATTCCCGGTCGTCTGAACGTCCTAGCCGACTCCCTGTCCCGACGGGGCAGGTTCTTTTCCACCGAGTGGATGCTCCACATGGTGGTGTTCCATCGATCTCTTTGCGACTCGTTGGAACCATCAGGTGAACACTTTCGTGTCCCCGTGTCCAGATGCTCTGGCTTTTGCTGTGGACGCTCTGGCCTTTCTTTGGGACGGTCTTGTCGGCTACGCCTTCCTGCCGGTTCCGATTCTGCCTCAGGTTCTAGCCCAGATATGAACCTGCAGTTGTCAAATCCTTTTGATCACACCCCTGCCGCCTCGGTGGGTGTGGATCAATCTCCTCTGCTCTCTTTTAGTGGCGGTTCCGGCATGTCTCCCTCTACGTCACGACTTTCTTTGCCAAAGTCGCCCGAGGAGGTTTCAGGTTGACCCAACTTCATTATGCCTTCACGCATGTCTTTTATCAGGTCCTGTCTCCTCTGTAGTGGTTTTTAGAGATGAGCAGTGGAGTTGCTTTTCTTCTTCAAGGAGGCACTCACTCCACTGGTTTAGCCTCTGTGGCTAAGTGGAAGGTTCTTCTGTCGATGGTGTGCGATCAGTCTGTTGCTTCTGTCACTCCATCGATCACACCAATTGTGGAATTTCTGGTATATGTTTGTTTCTGGGGGTCTCCAGCAATGGGTACAAGTCTATGCTTCAGAGACCTTTTTCATATGTGGTACCGCATCGTTTCGGCACTCATCCTTGCCTATCCAAGCTTTTTCAGCTCTTTTCCTTGAAAAGGCCTAGGACTTTGCAGTTTACTCCAAGATGGACACTTTCTTGGGTGCTGCTCTGCTTGGGAGGGGGGGGGGGGCATTCATGCCTTTATCTCGGGGGGATATGCATTTTCTCACATGCCAGATCTCTCCTGAATCCATTTCTCGATGGATTTGTCTCACTATTCGTGCAGCTTCCGCTTGTCTAGCTACTGGCGATTGTATTACCAATCGTTTTTCTGCCACGAGGTGCGTGCATTGTCTTCCTCTCGGGGTTTATACTTACTCTGTCATGTTGTCGGATGTTATGCTGGCAGCCTACTGAAGAAATGCTACCTTCTCCTTTTATCTGTGACAGTTGCAGGAGCAGACAGAGGGCCTTTGTCCTACGGGCCCTCTTCTGCTCAGGCTGTTGTCTATCCCAGCCATTCAGCTTCTTACAGGTTCAGTTCCAGCTCCATGCTGTTACTGCCCTTTCTGTCTGTGCGTCGCACATCACCATACGCCTCATCTTTCATTGTCTTTTACTAATGTTTGTGATGCTATGGTTTGATAAGACTAGGGATCTCTTCCTCTGTCCACGGTTCCAGTGCAATTGAGTTATGTAAGAATCCTTCCTTCCCGCTGATCACTATGTTGCCGGACTCAAAAGAATGGTTTGATGACTGCTTGCACACTGGTTAACAGAAGTTGTGGAATTGTACTAAGAGAAGAGCGTCCCGTACTGGGTGTGCGCCGATGGCGCTCGACCCAGTTTTGGCTTATTTTTTCGTGGTGTTTTTACACCACTTTTCTTTCCCAAATCTCTTGGGAAAGATTTAAATAGAGAGTATTTTATCCGAATTAGGGTCTTCCACTGTAGTGCAAGCCTGTAGTAAACAATTTCGGTAGGTATAATAAGAAAGGAAATTTACTATAAAATATATATATATTTCTGCTATTTTTGCGCAGAATTTCAATGATGCTGCTGCACTTTTGGGGAGAAAAAGTATTTTGGTATTCTTAGTGAAAAATTCCTGTATTATATATTTTTTGTCACATAAGTTACAAAACATTGATATCGATGAATTTTATTATAAAAATTGGAGTATCAGTGTATTTTATCTATTACAAAGCATACTCCTCTCTGTGTTTACCACAACCATGACTTTGGTGTGTGGAAAACAATTTTTTAATTTGGTGTTAAGTTAAATTTTCCTCCCACAGCAGTCTTGTGTTGGAAACATTTGACACTGTTTATAGCTCACCTTTGTGAAACTCAAGATGAGCAACAGATACCACTCTTCATCCATCATCTAGTGTGAACAGGGTGTTTGCGACTTCTCCCAAACAAATTTGGTATTCAGCTTCATTTTGAGTGTAGAGTAATGTTTGCTCAAAGGAAGTTTGAGGAACAGTTTTTGTAGTCCGTCTGGGGTGGGCAAGATTTTTTTGGGCCCTGCCAAAATTTTTTTTTGTTTTCATAACCCCAATTGTAACAAAATTTTGAGCCAAAAAATATAAGCAATTCATGGGGACCCATCAAAACTGAAAACAGAATAAAGTTTCAAACATGTTTTATCCCTGAACTGTACAGCAGAAGTAATTGATATTCTGAATGGAGTATCCTTAGAAGTATAGTCAAACTGGCAGAAAAAATCCTGGATTTTATCATGAGGGATGCATATTTTACTAAAACTTGTTTTGTTAGATAGACTTTATGGAGAATGTCTGGATGCACTCACCAACAGATTGTAAGAAAATGTGATTATTATTGCAGGGATGAACAAATTTGATAACCCCATGGTAAGTCTAGCCAAAGGTTAGCCAAAATGTTCTAGGATAACCTTTTCTCACAACTCTAAAATCACCCAGTTCTAATTAGAGTATTCTATTTAGGTCTAAAAAGTTGAAAATCTCTTTCTCAGGCCCTTCCATGTTGTCCTTTTGGCTGCTGCATGCTCTCATTTCATAACCAATGCAAAGTTGAAAATATCTTTCTCAGGCCCTTCCATGTTGTCCTTTTGGCTGCCGCATGCTCTCATTTCATAACCAATGCAAACTTGAAAAAATAAAAATTAAATGGTTTATGTTTGATATTTTACCCAAGTTAATAAAATTAATATATATGTCCCTTGAGTGCAAGAAATCTTTGCAATGCTTCAGCTTTGCAAAGCCTTCTTGCACTCAAGGGAAGAAATACACCACCACCAATGCTATTCTGCAGATTATGAGGTCTAAAACATAAAACAGACCAAGAACATGAATTTATGTTGGCAAAGAAATAATTACAAAAATAAAAAATGAAATAAAAAACTGCCCGCATACATGCAGTTTTACAAATAATGGCCTGAGAAACAAGATCTACTTTGTGGGGCTTTATAATAACACCTTTGTGACTGTCGATTTTTACTGTTCTTTCAATTTTTTTTTTTTTTTAGTTCAACTCGACAACATTGAGTATGAGCTTATGGAATGAGTTGCGATCCATCGTCCATTTGTACATCCACAATTCCTTTAGCACACCCTATAGGCCACATCTCTGGCTCTGGAGTAATATCTTGATGGTAGCTACCAAATTTGTTTGAAATTTGATGAAAAACATGTCTGCCAGTGAGCATCTTCGTTTTGGCAAAGAAATTGTCAACAATTCTGTTAGCACACCCTACAGGCTGCATCACTCATCCAATCTTTTTCAAATTTTATATGCAACTTTGGTGTGATGTCTAGGTGGGAGCTATCACATTTTTCTGAATTTTGTTGAAAAACATGGCCACCGGTGGCCATCTTGGATTTGGCATATTGATTGTCAACAATTCCATTAGCTCACTCCACAGACTGCATCACTCACCCAATCCTTTTTCAAATTTCATATGTAGTTTTGGTGTGACGTCTTTTCTGTAGAAATTTGATTGAGTGACTAGGAATTACTGAAACTATGTAGTTCAGTCCGTTTTTGGTCAAGCTGAATTGTAGTGTCATTGACACTTTCATTGTTTAATACAATGTGTCACTTTTAGTAGTCGAGGATTACTCTGAATTTAAGGGATTTTGCTTTCACTTCCCTTACAATTGGTGTATTTTGAAGACCCAAGTAATACAATGGACCAGTTTTATACTTGGCCAATCAAACCTGAAGGGGTAGGTGGTGGACTCATCACAATGTACTCACAGAAGGATGATTAACAGAACAATGCTGGAAGCCCATATTCATATTTGGTCTTTATTCTGAAGTACAGGTGCCACAACCTAAAGACATCATATTCTGTGGATGTACTTCACATCTTTGAAGTGAAATTATCAAGTCTGTGTGGATTTGCCTTGTTGTAATTTATGGAAGAGTGCCTCTAGACACTTTCCCATAAATTGTAATAAGTCAAAAGACAATTGAGCAAATTTTTATGACTAATAATTCAGCATGCCACCAGTTAAAAGTAAAAACACTGACGAAAGAGAGCAAAATGGGTTAATGAACCTATTCTAACTGCCAAACATAAACTAGAACTTTGCATGTGAACCTTTAAGGGATGGACAAGGGTCTTGAATTCCCACCACTCCACAGACTCTATATATCTAATGGCTTTGCAGTGATTTCTGTTAAGGCTGCCATGACTTGACTAGAAATCACTACCTAGGTAATTAGTCTATTGCCAGCAGGATCTCCTCATGATGGCATATTAAGGGCACTGTTCTTAGGTCGGAAAAGTCAGAAATAGGCCTTTAAGGGTTAAAGACTAACTCAAATAGACCACATACATCCAGAAAGAGAAGAGATTATGAAATTCACTTCACTTCTTACTGATTCAATGTGACCAGAAAAAAATGGATGATGAGACATAGTATTTTAAGCATGAGCATCTACATGCCCGTAAAATATTTCTGATTAAAAAATGGAAAATAAAATTGATGTGCAGGAGAAGTATGAGCTATTGGGATGGGTTGTGATCTGTTGTCCATGCGTTCATACATATGTTCCTCTGTCCATCCACAATTCCTTTAGCACTCCTACAGGCTGCAGCTCTCATCCAATCAGTTCCAAATTTCAAACATTACTTTGGGGCAATGCCTAGATGGGAGCTGTTGAATTTTTCCGAATTTCATTGAAATTCATGTTTGCCAGTGGGCATCTTAGATTTGACATATAAATTGTCAACAATTCCATTAGCATACCCTACAGGCCGCATCTCTCGTCAGATCTTTTTCAAATTTCAGATGTAGCTTTGGTGTGATGTCTAGATGGGAGCTATCAAATTTTTCTGAATTTTGTTGAAAAACATGTCCGCAAGCACATAAATTTTGCACATAAATTATCATCTTGGATTTTGCACATAAATTGTCAGCAATTCCATTGGCACAACTTGCAGGCTGCATCTCTCACCCGATCAGTTCCAAATTTCATATGTGGCTTTGTCCATAGGGCAATGTCTAGATGGGAGCTATTGAATTTTTTCAAATTTCGTTGAAAAACAAGTCTGCTAGTGGCCATTCTTAGATTTGCCAAATAAATTGTCGGCAATTCCATTGGCACACCCTACAGGCCACATTTCTCGGTGTGCGGACATTTCCCCATCGGACATTTCCCCATCAGGACATTTCACCATCAGACAATTCCCCATCTGGACATTTCCCATCGAGGACGGACATTTCCCCATCAGCATTCCCCCATCAGAGGCGGACATTTCCCCATCGGAGGTGGACATTTCCCCATCGGATATTAACACCTTTCCCCATCGAGGGCGAACATTTCCCCGTCAGACTTTGCCCATCGGAGGTGGACATTTCCCCATTGGACATTACCCCATGTCCAATGTAGCTGACAGCTTCCAAATGTGAATGAGTGACAAGTAACTTTTAAAAAGTTTTCATTTTTTATTCTTTTATAACTCGAAAAAACAACATCTTTGCATATGGTATAGGCATTAGCACATTTTAGCACAATCTGAATTTCACAACAATGAAAACACAACATCAATGATAAAAAACAAGAATTTTTATCTGGTTACAAGTGTATGTATATATGTGTATAAATATGTTTGCTTATAAATCTCTTACACATGCTTCTTGTTGAGTTGTTTGATCAACACTGATGCATTCATTGACATTTACTTCAATGAAGACACGACTGTTTATCAATCAACTTAACCATATTTTTGAACGAAAGTAGCTTGACAGAAAGAACAAATATTAAAATTGCAGTGAAAACATCAATATTGTTCAATCCACTTGTGTGATAAAAAGTGATGTATTCATTGATTTTCACATCAATGAAGACATGACCGTTTATCAATCATCTCAACAAAAAGTTAACTGTAAATTGCTATGAAAACAGAACACAAATGTCTTATAAACACTTCTTATAGAGTTGTTTGATAAACACTGATGCATTCATTTACATTTACTTTAATGAAGACACCACTGATTATCAATCAACTCGACAAAATACCCATACATTACCCATGTCGGCTTAATAAAAAGGGAATGGTACACAACAAATCAATAGGAAAATTCAAACAAACGGACCCACAAAAAATTAAGAAATGGATGGTGAAAAGTCTGCATGGGGAATTGTCTGTTTTTCTATTAAGCAGAATGGGGTAATGTCCGATAGGGAAATGTCCGGCCTAAATGGGATGGGGTAATGTCTGGATGTGGTAATGTCCAGATGGGGAAATGTCCGATGGGGATGGGGAAATGTCCGATGGGGAAATGTCCGGTGACCCATTTCTCACCTGAACTTTTTCAAATTCCATATGTAGCTTTGGTATAATATCCAGATGGGAACTATAAAATTTGTCTGAATTTCGTTGAAAAACATGGCTGCTAGCAGCTCTCTTGGATTTGGCACATAAATTGTCAACAATTTCTTTAGCACCCTACATATTAAAGTACAGTCCCTGTAAAAGTAGGCTTCCAAATTACCCGAATGGAATGGTTTAACGCGACCCTCATTGGCTGTAAATGATTAATTTCCACATGTCTACTCGTGTTGAAGGAGGAACAGGTTCAGGTACTCGGCAGGTGTCATCGGTTGCGGCGTGAAGGTCTCTTTGACTCATGTCGGTTGAACCCTCGGGTGAGGACCAGTGTGAGAGGTTGGGTCCTCTCACAAAGGTACTACCTCCTCGAGGGTGCAGTCGATTTGGATTTCCAGGCAAGTATAGTCTGCCACTTCGGAGATGATATTGAGTGATGGCCATCACTGGCAAGTATAATCTGCCTCAGGCTGTCTCTGTTTGATAGGATGTCTTTGAAGGAAACAACAACGACCCCTTTCGGGGACCACCAAGAAGAAGACCCGAACTTCCCTGGTTCGGGGGCAGGCCTGCATTGTAATCCTAATGGGTTGGGACAAAAAGATGTGCAATGCGCTTACAGAAAGGGGCCGAGGCGGGACGCAGGACCAACGCTCGCCTCCCTTAAAGTGGTCAACCACTTTTAGGGATGGAGTGGAGGATGTACAGGAACCATGGGGGTTACCATTTCTGTAACGGTTGGACTGTCCATAGTGGTTATTGGGGTGCTGGTTAAAAAGCATCTTCTGTGTACCTGCTTAAAAGAAGAAGGCAGAATTAGTTTTCATTAGAATATGTAGAAATAAAAAGATAAAAGTAGCACATTATGTTTTAATTGTGATCACAGTTAAGCTGTTGATCTGCCTGTTAGATCACCTTCTTAGGGTGATGGTGAGTTTGTAGCGGGAGGTAACAGGTTTAGACACTAAACCACACCCGAGGGTGTTTCTGTTATGCCCTTCGCTGGTTTCGACCATATTTTGATTAGTTTGAGCTTATTTTGGATCCCGATTAAACACTGCAAATCCCTCCTCCAGCCGGGGAGGCCCAGCCCACACAAAATGCTCTCGCTTGGTATCGCGAGCGTCTTGTGTGGGCCGACTCCCCCGGCCGGAAATGAGATCTACAGTATCCAATCGTGATGTAATTTTAGTGAGTCGCTGAAGGCAGCCCTTTCTGGTAGAAGGCCACAGTTAAGCTGTTTTTCTGCCTGTTTACTCACCTTCTCGTTCCCTATTTATTTAGTTCTATAACAATATTTGATCCTGATGTAATTTTACTTGAGTCGGCGAAGGCAGCCCTTTCTGGTAGAAGGCCACAGTTAAGCTGTTTTTCTGCCTGTTAGTTCACCTTCTCATTCCCTAGATTTTTACGAGCGGTCTTAGTTTTGATTGCAATTTTTGGGCTTTTGTCGGCTTTCGCAAATGGCTCCAAGTTCGGAGATTAGTTCGCTGTCGGCTAACCGGTCATGATTTTTCGCGGCCAGGGTGGCTAGGCGGTCTTTAATGGTGGGGATATCGGCCCTGTCATGGAGTGTTTTGATAGGTGTGTCCCATGGGGCGTGAGGGCAAATTACCCCAGTTGTTACATATGATTACATAATGCAGTCACTGTTAATCCGGTTCAATTAAGATCTCTCTGTCTATTTATAGAGGAACTTTTTAAGAGTGGGCAGAGCTAATTAATGGGGTTTTTCAGCACTGGTGTGATAAAGCATAACACTTTTAAGATGTTGTTTATAACCTTTCTGACAACTTTTATTTATCAACTGTTATTAAATATCTTTTTGAAATTTATTCTGTATTTTGTTATAATTTATTGGGAATGCATATATATCAATATATTCAATTAATTGTAATTTGTAACAAAAACAAAAAATCACATTAAAATAATCTTGGCATATAAAGTTCAAATGGAAAAATATTCAAGTCTAATTACTGTGTAATATTCATTTTTGCATTTGACACTTTACCTGACATAACTTTAAAAATCGGCCAGCGCTATACACGAAATTCGTCACTCCCATTTTTTTTTAGGTTTTTATCTTAATTTTTAGCTTCCAAAGCATATCTTATGACTTCTGATTGAAACGTGCGCGTAGCGTCCGTTTCAATCAGGGGTCATAAGCTGTGTTTTGGAAACAAAAAATATTTTGACAACTGTTGTCTTCTACTTTAACTAAGGTTAGATAAACGGTTTATCGGTCAACCCTTTACCCAACAGTTCAGCAGTACTGTCCAGATTCTTGCACAAAAGCCTACATCTTTGCTTCTGAAATATAGCTTATGCTCCCTCCTTTGCAACTAGTCTGGGGGACTGGGCTAGTTTCAGTTAGGGGTCATAAACTTTATTTTGAAACAGAATCATGTAAAAAGTACTGTCAGGATCGACGCTTTTTGGCCGATTTGGCCCATGCTTTAAGTTTTGTGCTTTTCGACCCACGCTTTTCGGCCTCTCTGGGTCTGGCGCCCTTCGGCCTCAGGATGTTTGGATGGGTTGATGTAATAATATATAAAGAAGATAAATTCATTTTTATGATTTATAAAACTATTCAACACATATTTACATCATCAACACAAACAAGACTGACAACAAATCGAGATACAATTGATCGCCTTCTATTTCAGTTATGACCTCTTATGATCTGCCCATATTAATAGTGTCGAAAATAATTTTAATAATTTTATTAGCAATGTCCAGTTTCCGTTTTTGAATGCACTCAAATTAAATTGTGTTCCGGCAACAACATAATTCTACAGAAAAATAACTTTTAACTTTCTGTGGAACAAGAGGTGGTGTCAGTAGGCCTATCTCTGTGATAAGCGACATGTGATAACGACATGTGGTGAGTTGGGGTGGGAACTTTAAACTATAAGAGTGTCAAAGCCTGCTCTTACTGGACGTCGACTCGGCACATGTACATACGGCGATCTTAGGTGGAAAAGACAGCTATCCAGTATTAAGAAAACAACTCTTGAACAAATGGTCTCTCAGTGTGCTGCAAGACATGAGGCTGTAGAAATTTTTTTTTTTCTTCTCATTTTTTGCAACTATCTATTCAAAACACTGCTGGATGTTTTCCAATAAATTGTCGCCAAAAAAAAAAAAATTCAAGCTTTGTTGTTGTGGTATAAAGACTACAAAGAGTTAAATGGTGGGAAGTCGCCCCCAAATGAAGTCGCCCATGGGAGAAGTCGGCCCAAAATAAAGTCAGCAACTGAGGTATGCCCCTAAGTCGGCCCACGGATTAAATCGGCCCAGTGCTTTTTCGTAGTGCTAATATACATGTGCACGGTTAACTTGAGTGACTGGCCAAATGTTAGAAATTGAATTTTTATACGCCCGTTTTGAAAAAACGGGTCGTATTATGGTATACCGCTCCCATCCGTTCATCCGTCTGTCCATCCGGTCACACGTCGTATGATAACTCAAGAACGCTTTGAGTGATTTTCATGATTTTTGGGTAGGTGGTGTATATCGATGGAGGGAACCTCCCTTTCGTTTAGTGTCGCCGTTCGATTAATCGTTCCAGAGTTATGGGACTTTATTACTTAGAAAATTGTTGATTTTTTACACGTCGTACGATAACTCGAGAACGCTTTGAGAGATTTTCGTGACTTTTGAGTAGGTGGTGTATATTGATGGACGGAAGCTCCCTTTCGTTTAGTGTCGCTGTTCGATTAGTCATTCCAGAGTTATGGGACTTTATTACTTAGAAAATTGTTTATTTTTCACACGTACAATAACTCGAGAACGCTTCGAGAGATTTTCACGATTTTTTGGTAGGTGGTTTATGTTGATGGAAGGAAGCTTCCTTTCGGTTGGTGTCGCCGTTCGATTAGTTATTCCAGAGTTATGGGACTTTATTACTTGGAAAATAGTTGATTTTTTACACATTGTACGATAACTCAAGAGCGGTCCGAGAGATTTTTGTGATTTTTGGTAGGTGGTGTATGTTGATGGAAGGAAGCGCCCTTTCGTTTAGTGTCGCCATTCGATTAGTCATTCCAGAGTTATGGGACTTTATTACTTAGAAAATCTTTGATTTTTTACACGTCGTACGATAACTCGAGAACGCTTTGAGAGATTTTTGTGATTTTTTGGTAGGTGGTGAATGTTGATGGAAAGAAGCTCCCTTTCGGTTAGTTTCACCATTCGATCCAGAGTTATGGGACTTTATTACTTAGAAGATCGTTGATTATACGCCTGTTTTGAAAAAAACGGTCGTATTATGATATACCACTGTCCGTCTGTCCATCTGTCCGTCCGACCATCTGTCCGTCCGGTCACACGTCGTACGATAACTCAAAAATGCTTCGAGAGATTTTCGTGATTTTTGGGTAGGTGGTGTATATCAATGGAGGGAAGCTTCCTTTCGTTTAGTGTCACTGTTCGATTAGTTATTGCAGAGTTATGGGACTTTATTACTTAGAAAATTGTTGATTTTTTCCACATCGTACGATAACTCGAGAACGCTTTGAGAGATTTTCGTGATTTGTGGGTAGTTGGTGTATATCGATGGAGGGAAGCTCCCTTTCTTTTAGTGTCGCTGTTCGATTAGTCATTCCAGAGTTATGGGACTTTATTACTTAGAAAATTGTTGATTTTTTACACGTCGCATGATAACTCGAGAACGCTTCGAGAGATTTGCACAATTTTTTGGTAGGTGATTTATGTTGATGGAAGGAAGCTCCCTTTCGGTTGGTGTCACTGTTCGATTAGTCATTCCAGAATTATGGGACTTGATTACTTAGAAAATCGTTGATTTTTTACACGTACGCTAACTCAAGAACGGTCCGAGAGATTTTCGCGATTTTTTGGTAGGTGGTGTATGTTGATGGAAGGAAGCTCCCTTTCGGTTAGTTTCACCATTCGATCCAGAGTTATGGGACTTTATTACTTAGAAGATCGTTGATTATATGCCCGTTTTGAAAAAACGGTCATATTGTGGTATACCCCTGTCCGTCTGTCCGTCTGCCATCCACACGTCGTACAATAACTCGAAAATGCTTTGAGCAATTTTTGTGATTTTTTGGTGAAAAGTATATGTTGATGGAAAGAAGCTCCCTTTCGATTTGTGTCACTGTGCGATTTGTCATTCCAGGGTTATGGGACTTTATTTGTCAAAATATAGGCAATTTTCCACATGTCGGACAAAAAATTGAAAATTCTTTGAGCAATTTTCATGATTGTTTGGTGACAAGTATATGTTGATGGAAGAAATCTCCCTTTCTATTTGTGTCGCCATCCGATATGTCATTCCAGAGTCATGGGACTTTATTTGTCAAAATATAAGCAATTTTCCACATGTCGAACAATAACTTGAAAATACTTAGAGCAATTTTCATGATTTTTGGATTGCAAGTATATGTTGATAGAAGGAATCTCCCTTTCAATTTGTGTCGCTGTCCTATTTGTCATCCAGAGTTATGGGACTTTATTCGTCAAAATATAGGCTATTTTCCACATGTCGGACTTTAAGCAATTTTCATGATATTTTGGTGGCAAGTATATGTTGATGGAAGGATTATTGTACAAGAATATAAAAAAAAACCTGACAAGTACACATGTATACTCATATTGTGTGCTTCCCTCTTGTAATTAATAACGGGCGTATCATGCGCTCATGGCGCAGCTGTTTATTTCTTATTGTGATGCAACTGTTTGTTGGAATACACCACATGAACGCTTTCTTTTCCTTTAAATAGATTCAAAATAATATCAGTATTTGTCGTAGTGATAATAAAATTGTTAAATGGTAGGTCGAATATTAGAAACAAAATTTTCTTTACAAGTCGCAGTGCAAATATAAAAGTATATAGATATACATAATTGTAATTAAATTTAACCAGTTTCTGAAGTTGGAATTCTCAAAAGAATAAACTTCATAGGAGTAAATTATGCTTTATCTATTGTCACCAGTCAATGTTTCCATTGCGATCAGAGGCTGTTTCAGAAACAGTCAGTAGCTATTGTCGGCTCTTGTTTTACATCTTTGGAAGGGTAATTAAAGGATTAGTGCGGATTAGGAAATGTTATTGCTACCAAATTTTATTGCTGCCGCGAGATCTCAATAATTGATCATGTTAAGTGTTGTGTTATATTCAGTTATATTACAACAGCCTGGGTCTACTTTTCTCAGTGGTCCAAAGCAACAAACCTCAAGCTATACGCATCGTTTTTTAACGAAATATAAAATATATGTATATGTGTCTTCTAACTTTGCTGCGTTCAGACGAGAAACTGAAAACTCTCCCAAATTCTACCAATTTATAATTTTTAGCTGATCTCAGATACATTCAGACACATCGCGTCCCATCTCGCCACATAAAGAAGGGTCTTTGCTAAAACACTAGAGGAGTGAGGTTTCCACTCACAAAATATGCTCTCAGCTTCTGTGGAAAAGGGACACTGAACACAACATATTTCTGCAGATGAACCCTAGGTGTCGTTCAAAGGACCCTCAGTTCAATGAAATGCTTCTTTCACATGGGTTAAGATGATATATGTGTGAAAATTCTCCTCTGTTAGTGTTTCTGTTTAGAATTTCTCTCCATGAACCGTTGATGGGTTCCAGGATATCCAGGATTGCAGTCTTGGTCATCCACAGTGTTTCAAAGGCCCTGCATGGTTCAATGTAAAAGAATATTCTGTTCACCTGAACAATGGGTCGAACCGCATGCTGGACGAAACAGTGTTGGAGAGGAATTGACTCAGATTTCTCACCCCATGTTTTATTCAATCATAATAGATGATTTCAGCATAGCGCCATCTTTCATCCGGGAACAGATATAGGTGCACGTGCGGTTTGTTTATCAAATTTGGTTCCACATCTGAAATCAGTCTGGAAATTATTTTGGACTGTCAGGAAATATTGTTCTGCCCCATATGGCGAGGAGCAATACCTATATCGCACTTGAATATCCCACTTGATGCTGCATAACATTTCCACCCCACCCAAGTTCACCAGGATTTTTTTTAATAGGCCTAGGCCCATAAATAGTAGGCTTACAGAAACACTGAACATTAGGAGACAGAAACACAGACATTAAATGTTTGTGGGGTTGGCCTACGCAACTGCACCCTCTGATGGCAAGATGGTAGGCCTATAACAGTTGGTGCTCTACCTCCATTGAATTTGTACTTAGCCTCTCCCCCCCCCCCCCCACCCCAACCAACCAGTCAGATGATATCTATACTCGACTGGTCTTCCACTGCATTTTTTTTTACCAAGATATCTTTTTTTTTTTCTGGGGGGGGGGGGGGGGGGGGGGGGGGGGGGAGGGCAGATTAACATTATAACATTATGCACCCGTCTTTTGGATATTCTTTTTATATTCCTGCCCTGCCAAGTTGAGTGGGAACATCGCCTTGTAAAACATGGATGCTTTGCTGCGTCACTGGACCAGCTCGTTCTCTGCACACCTTGTAATCCAACATTTCTTATCAACCTACCTCAATTGTTTACTACAGGCTTGCACTACAGTGGAAGAACCTAACTCGGATAAAATACTCTCTATTTTTAATCTTTCCCAAGAGATTTGGGAAAGAAAAGTGGTGTAAAAACACCACGAAAAAATAAGCCAAAACTGGGTCGAGCGCATCGGCGCACACCCAGTATGGGACGCTCTTCCATAGTACAAATCCACGACTACCGTAAAACAGTGCGCAGTGCGTCAATTTGTCATTCTTTTGATTATCCGTCCACGTGGTGGATGTGTGCCATTTGGCTCCATAACAGTGATATTTTAACTCGTCGATAATGGTTTTCCTGTGACTGGAATTATGGATCTGAAGATCGTATAATAACAGGACTATGTTTTATATATTCTCGTTTATATTTTTAACCACATTCTCATTGTATATTATTTACTATTCCGTTTTCGCGAATGTTTTGTTTTCGACATCGGGTCAACGCGTTTCGACAATGAATTTTTTCGGTTGATGAATTTAATTATACCCCACGCAACAAAGTTGCGGGGGCATAATGTTTTTGACTGGTCCTTCCGTCAGTCTGTCAGTCTGTCAGTCAGTCAGTCAGTCCTACTTGTTTTCTGGACTTTTTTCTACACGCTTCCAGATATTGAGCTGATTTTTGGTATGTTATTCTAACATGGTGGCCTACAGAACAAGTTTGGGTTTTGTTCCGCTCCACTGATTTTTACCAAAATTACGGCCTTTGAACTCTGAAAAATGCATCAAAATTACAGTTTTCCAAACTTTTTTTCTACACGCTTCCAGATATTGAGCTGATTTTTGGTGTGTTAGTCTGGCATGGTGGCCTACAGATAAAGTTTGCATTTGTTCCGCTCCACTGATTTTTACCGAAATTTCGGCCCTTAAACTTTGAAAAGTTCATCAAAATTACAGTTTTGCGGACTTTTTTCCTACACTCTTCCAGATATTGAGCTGATTTTTGGTATGTTAGTCTAACATGGTGGCCTACAGAACAAGTTTGGGTTTTGTTCCGCTCCACTGATTTTTACCAAAATTACGGCCCCATAGACTTTGAAACGTTCATCAAAATTACAGTTTTCCAGGCTTTTTCTCTACATGCTTCCGATATTGTTGAGCTGATTTTTGGTTGTTTGTCTAACATGGTGGCCTACAGATCAAGTTTGCATTTTTGTTCTGCTCCACTGATTTTTGCCGAAATTACGGCCCTTCGACTTTGAAAAGTGCATCAGAATTACAGTTTTCCTGTGAGTCTACCACAATGACTTACAGATCAAGTTTGCGTTTCATTCTGCTCGGTTGATTTTTGCAGAAATTACGGTGTCAGTCAGGGACTGTCTAGACAGGATTTCTTCACTCTGTTGAGGGCTGAATTTCTGTTTTTACGGTCCCTGTCGACCGTCTGGGTTCTGTCTTGTACCCACCGGTTTCTGTTGTTTTTTTTTCTGTCACCTCTCGTAGTTGAGGGTGTTCTTCTAATTTCTGTTTCTGTTGAGTTCACGTTTTTCTTCTACTGCTCTCACCTCTGTTATTTCCAGTTCGGTTCCTTTAGGGCAATTCCTTTTGTCCTCGCCTTGGTGCGTTCTCGTGGCCGTTTCTTCTGTGGGGGGGGGGGGGGGGGGGGGGGGGGGGAACGCTGTCATTTCAGGGCCTCCCAACTCCACCAGATCTCTGGTGAGAATTGCTCCCCCTCTGTGGGGGATGTGCAGCTCCTCCCGCACCAGCATGGGGTGGGGAACGCTGTCGTTTCGAGGCTTCCCGACTCGACCATGTCTGGTGAGAGTTATTCCCCTTCCGTGGGGAAAGTGCAGTTTTTTTTTTACCGTGGTGGATACTGCGGGAGCTGTTGGATTTCTGGTGAAGAGATGCCTGGTTCCGGGACTATGCACCCTCTCCAGTCGACATCTGAGGCTGTCACTAGGGTTGTGACTCCTCCTTTGGAGGCTGAGCTAGATGGCTCTCTCCGCTTTTCCGCCAGTTCCAACAGCTCCCGTTGTATCTGCTGCTACTGCTGTTCCATCTACACGTCATTGGGCACCATTTTTAGCCGTCCTCGGCTTATCCCTGCAAGGTCTGCAGGGTTGTCTGTAATGTGGTTGTGAGGTATCGGTCTCAGCCTTCCCCGACTTCAACTCGGCGAAGTCGGAAGTGGCTGCCGACTCAACCCCCTATTATGTCCTCTCAGCCATTGAGCACAGTAGTTTTATACCTGCAGTGGTCTGCTGCGGTGTCTGGGGGTGTAGACGTGGTGGTATCGGCCTCAGCCTTTCCTGACTTCAACTCGGCGAAGTTGGAAGTGGCTGCCGGCCGGACCCTCTACTGTGGTCTCTGCGCCGTCGAGCACCACAGTTGTGTTATTGGATTTGGATGTTCTTAGTGGGGACACTATGAACTCTGTGGCGTTTCTTTCCACTCATTCTGGCCACGCGACCCGTTTTGGGGGACCAACGTCTTTTGTGCAGCCTGGACCTTCTGCCCCGCAGAGGTCCGCAGTGAGTTCCCGCTATGTTGATCCTCGGGGTGTGTCGTACCCCTATTCACATCTGCCTTCAGACGTTTCAGACCGTCGTCCCGCGTCTGGTGTTTTGGAGGATCGTGACCCTTCGCTGGTTAAGAGGGTCAGAGGTGAAGCCACTTTGCCGGTTCATACCCCTGTCGAACCGACCAGTACGGGCAGTGAGCTTAGGGAGGCCCTCTCCTTGCTCACGCAGGTTCTGTCAAAGAGCCCTCCCGTTGCTTCCCGTTGCTTCCAGCGAGGCATCGAGTGGTTTCCAGGCGCCCCCTATGGCGCCGCCTCCCGGGATTGGAAACAGGCCGCTTTCTGATCCCCCTGGTGTTCCGACACCATGGGAGGCATTGGCTGGTTTGCCCACGATGGGCTATGTGTCTTCCGACTCGGGGAAGAGTCAGACATGCTTGATGTTGAGAGCCAGCAGTCTTCTGACTTGGGGGCAGCTCTTGACTTTGTGTTTGGGTTCCTTCCGGATCTCAAACCATCAAACCAGCCGACAGTGTCAGCCAGGCCACGATCATCGGTCACACGCCAACAGCCTATGGAGCAACCTGCTTCTGGGCGTCTTTGACCGTGCCAGTCGGTACAGTTGGTTGAAGCATTTTCAGCCATGGACTCTAAGCTGAGTTCCAAGGCTATGAAGGCTCCGTTCTTCACCAGGGTTGACACCTTTTTGCCTCTGGCGTGTTATCGTTACTACGATTCCACCAATCCGTCAGTCTTCCAGACTTTGACGGTTTTGGATCAGGACTCCAATTCCCTTGGGCTTTCCAAGACCAAGTCTGCTGTCATTCCGATGATGACTCTGGAGTCCACGTTGGGCTTTTCGAGAGAGATGCTTGGTGTGCTTTCTCTTTCAGATCACGTCGTCTCAGCTTTAGCTGCTTATCTGCCTCTAGATAAGTTTTGACGAGGTACAGGCTCCTTTGTGTGTGCTGTCCAAGGCGCTCATGCATCTTACTCACATGCATGCCTGTAACACGGCTAATCAGGAATTAGTTCGAAGGGACTCTGTGCTGGACACAGGTCGATCCCTTCCTGAGGAGCAGCACGCTACTCTTCGATCTGCTTCTTTGGCAGGTCCGCAACTTTTCCATGGTTCCGTGTCGACGGTCCGGGATGACGTCCTACATCATTCCAAAGATCAGCTGCTGTTTCTTCAGCTTGATCAGCCTTCTTGGGGAGGCAGGAGCCGTTCCAAGCCTAACAAGTACCCTTCTGCTTCCTCTGCGAAGCAAAAGGCTGATCCTTCTGCCACCGCTTCTACTTCTTACTCAAGGGGTAAGGGTAAGCGTCGGCAGACTAGAGGGAAGTATCAGGATTCTTCATTCAGTTGAGGAGGTGGTTTCGGCCCTTTCAGGGCTCGAAATGAAGGTCTTCACCTCGACTCGTCCCAGGTTGGAGGAAGGATAGCAGAGTTCGCAGACCGTTGGGCCACCATCACATCTGATCCTTGGGTGTTAGATGTTGTTCGGTCTGGGCTGTGAATATCCTTCCGAAGGCACCCCACTCTGTCCTGGGTGCCTCTTCCAACCACAGTTCCTTCAGACGTTTTACGTCGGGAACTTTTGTCCACGGAGATAGACAATCTCCTGACAAAGGGGTGATCGAGGTCATCAAGAACATTCAGTCAGTGGGGTTCTATTCCCGCCTGTTCTTGGTGCCGAAGAAGGACGGCCGACTCCGACCGGTTATCGATCTGAGTATCCTGAACCAGTCTATCATTGCTCCCAAGTTCAGCATGGAGACTTTCAGGTCGGTTCGCCGTTCAATTCACCAGGGAGATTTCGCTTCCAGCTTCGACCTGCGAGACGCTTACTTTCACATTCCGATTCATCGGGCGTCACGGAAGTATCTCAGGTTCGCTTTTCTGGGGCGAGTTTACCAGTTCAAGAACATGCCTTTCGGCCTCAACCTGGCTCCTTGGGCCTTCACCAGACTGATGTCGCATGTGATAGCTTTCCATCGCACACAGTCCAGGGTGACTACTTCGGCATATCTGGACGATATCCTCCAGAGGCATTCCAATGCTGCCTTACTGGAGTTGGATGTCGCCACTCTGTTGAGCTTGCTCACGTCGCTAGGATTCAGAGTCAACGAGGAGAGCTCGGACCTGGTCCCTTCTCAGTCGTTTTGTCATCTGGGGATGGCTTCCGCACCCAATGCAAGTTGGTGGCGGTTCTCTCAGCTTTCACTCTGACTCTGTCCCAGTCCACATCTGCGACGGCAACGGAGTATTCTCCAGCTGATCGGTCTCTGTGGTTCGGTGACAGATCTCATTCCTCTAGGTCGGCTGCATGTCAGACTTCTCCAACACTTTCTGCTCAGCTCGTTGGAGGCCGAATGTCGATTCTCTGGATCTGGTGCTTCAGTTACCAGATTCTCTTATCCTCACCTTCTCCACTGGACGAATGTTAAGTGGATCACGCAGGGTGTCCTGTTGGACTTACCCACGTCCGATCGCGTTCTGACGGCAGATGTCAGCGATCTCGGATGGGGTGCGACGTTGGATCCTCTAGGTCTTTTCCTTCACAGGATGTGGGACCAGGATCGGGCATCTCAACACATCAGCCAGCAGAGCTTCTTGCTCTTCTGAGTTTCAGGCAGTGGATCCCTCACCTGTCGAATCGTCAGGTCCTTCTGTTGTTCAACAATTTGACAGTGGTTGCTTACATTCGGGACCAGGGCGGCACACACTCGGTTCCAATGTACGAATTGGCTCGGGATCTTCTACTGCTCGCTCAGGATGTCAACGCCGGGGTGGTTGTTCGTCACATTTCCGGTCGTCTGAACGTCCCAGCCGACTCCCTGTGCCGACGGGGCAGGTTCTTTTCCACCGAGTGGATGCTCCACATGGCGGGTTCCATCGATCTCTTTGCAACTCGTTGGAACCATCAGGGGGACACTTTCGTGTCCCCGTGTCCAGATGCTCTGGCTTTTGCCGTGGATGCTCTGGCCCTACTTTGGGATGGTCTTGTCAGCTACGCCTTCCTGCCGGTTCCGATTCTGCCTCAGGTTCTCTCCCAGATATGAACCTGCAGTCGTCGAATCCTTTCGATCACACCCGTCGCCTCTGTGGGTGTGGATCAATCTGCTCCGCTCTCTGTTAGCGGCGGTTCCGGCATGTCTCCCTCTACATCGCGACTTTCTTTGCCAAAGTCGCCCGAGGAGGTTTCAAGTTGACCTCACTTCATTATGCCTTCGCACATGTCTTTTATCGGGTCCTGCCTCCTCTGTAGTGGTTTTTCGAGACACACAGTGGAGTTGCTTTTCTTCTTCAAGGAGGCACTCACTCCACTGGTTTAGCCTCTGTGGCTAAGTGGAAGGTTCTTCTGTCGATGGTGTGCGATCACTCTGTTGCTTCTGCCACTCCTTCGATCACACAGCTTGCGGAGTTTCTGGTCTATGCTTGTTTCTGGGGGTCTCCAGCAATGGGTACAAGTCCATGCTTCGGAGACCTTTTTTTTCGCCCGACTGTTTACAGTAAGGGGTATAGTAATGACTTTTGTCCGTCTGTCCATCCATCCGTCCGTCTGTCCGTCTGTTAACATTTAGAGTTTTGGGTTAAAGTTTGTGGTTAAAGTTTTTTACTGAAGGTTCAAGTGGGTTTTTTTTTTTTTCCCTCTTTTCCTGTTTAGTTGACATTTGGAGTTTTGGTTAAAGTTTGTGGTTAAAGTTTTTTATTCAACCTTCAAGTACAGGCTATACCCCGGTAGTTCTTGTCTGATTGTCACGAAATTTCATATGCAGGTTTTAGATCATGTCTTCATGAGAACATCCCCTTTTGGTCGTGATCGGTCAACCGGTATGGCTGCCAGGATCAATCCACATGATACCCAGATGAGAATGTCCCCTTTTGGTTGTGATCATTCAACCATGATGGCTGCCCGAGCCCGAAGCCCGAAAACTTTTGGCACAGTCTACACGTCATATTTATGGAGGGATTTCATTGTAACTTGATAGGTTGACTTCATATAATGTCTAGATGAGAACGTCCCCTTTTGGGCAACTGTGACGGCAACAGGGGCCCGAAGCCCGAATACCTTTAGCACAGTCTACAGGTCATATTTATGGAGGGATTTCATTGTAACTTGATAGGTTGACTTCATGTAATGTCAACATGAGAAAGTCCCCTTTTGGACGTGATTGGGTAACTTTGAAGGCTACAGGTGCCCGAAACCCGGAAACCTTCAGCACAGTCTAAGGTCATATTTATGAAGGGATTTCATTGTAACTTCATAGGATCAATCCACATGATGCCCAGATGAGAATGTCCCCTTTTGGTTGTGATCATTCAACCATGATGGCTGCCCGAGCCTGAAGCCCGAAAACCTTTGGCGCAGTCCACACGTCATACTTATGGTGGGATTTCATTGTAACTTGATAGGTTGGCTTCATATAATGTCTACATGAGAACGTCCCCTTTTGGGCAACTGTGATGGCAACAGGGGCCCGAAGCCCGAATACCTTTAGCGCAGTCTACAGGTCATATTTATGGAGGGATTTCATTGTAACGTGGTAGGTTGACTTCATATAATGTCTAGATGAGAACGTCCTCTTTTGGGCAACTGTGACGGCAACAGAGGCCCGAAGCCCGAAAAGCTTTAGAATATTCCACAGGCCATAATTATGAAGGGATTTCATTGTAGCTTGGTAGGGTGACTCCAAGTTTGTGGTTAAAAACCCAAACAAACATCACCACCCCCCCCCCTACCCCCCACCCCCAATTAGGCTTTTTTTCTTCTTCTTTTCTCCAATATGCATTTTGAACTATTTACAGTCACTACATGCGGGGCCTTTTTTTTAAACTTACCCCCCCCCCCCCCCCCCCTCAACCTCCCCCCCCCTCCCCCAGGGGCCAATTAGGCACTTTTTTTTTCCTTTCGTCAAAAATGCTTGTTTACAGTTTTGGTTAAAAACCCACACAAGCACCACCCCCCCCCCCCCCCCCCCCCCCCCTCCCTCCCCTAATTAGGCATTTTATTTTTTTTTTATTTTCTCCAATATGCATTTTGAACTACTTACAGTCACTACATGCAGAACCTTTTTTTTCCTTTTGTCAAAAATGCTTTTTTTTGTTAAAGTTTGTGGTTAAAAATCCTGACAGAAATTATCCCCCCCCACCCCCCCCTCCCAATTAGGCATTTTTTTTTTCTTTCGTCAAAAATGCAGTTTTACAGTTTTGGTTAAAGTTTGTGGTTAAAAACCCAGACAAACACCACCCCCCACCCCCACCCCCATGGTGCCAGTTAGGTTTTTTTTTTTTCTCTGCTCAAAATGCATTCTGAAGGATTTAGACTGACCACATGTGGAAAAAAAAATGAACTCCCCTAACATACCCCCACTCTCCCTCATCCCCTCACCCCCCCCCACCCCACCTCCTCCTCACCCAGGGCCATTCATGCAATATTTTTTCTTTGGTACAAAATGCATTTTTAGCCTGACAATAGTCAGGGCTATAGTCATGACTTTCGTCCGTCCATCTGTCTGCAAACAATTGGATTCCAACTGATTACTCCATGGATTATTTTATTTGTTTTCAACCAAAGTTGATATGTGTATTTTCCAGCTAGTAATACAGGCCAGGTTTCAATATAGGTTCCACAACTCCTCCCCCCTCCCCCCCTCCCCCCCCCCCCCCCCCCCCCCCACACACACACACACACACACATACACACGTGTCACTTAGGCAATTATTCCAAAAAATGCATTTTGAAGGATTGGGAGTTATTTCATGCAAAAAAGAAAATTGACTCATATAGCCCAACATTGCTTTATGTACTGCATCTTTAATCCTTTACCTAACACAAGTTGAAGCCAACAGTACAAATTATTTTTCTGAAACATCAGATTTTGTCATTTTTTATTTACTTCAAACCATGGCTTATTATTCGTTATTGGAACAAGCTCATCAAGTTTGTTTCATTAATAGGTCATGAGGTATGTTTTGAAGTAGAGAAATGAAAAAATAAAATTTGAATAGCAAATTTCGTGTATCACGAGTGCAGATATGGCAGATTCGTTAGGTAAATAGTTAACAGAAAATGGCTCCGACTGTTTTGTGTCTAAGCATTGCCATTGCTGGGACAGTCGGGCTGCATGCGTGACATCACTCTAGTTCATATGTGGTACCGCATTGTTTCGACACTCATCCTTGCCTCTCCAAGCTTGTTCAGCTCTTTTCCTTGAAAAGTCCTAGGACTTTGCAGTTTACTCCAAGATGGTCACTTTTTGGGGCGCTGCTCTGCTTGGGGGTGGGGGCGTTCGCACCTTTATCCAGGATGAATATGCATTTTCTCACATGCCAGATCTCTCCTGCATCCATTACTCGATGGATTTGTCTTGCTATTCGTGCAGCTTCCGCTCATCTAGCTACTGGTGATTGTATTACCAATTGTTTTTTCTGCCACGAGGTGCGTGCATTGTCTTCCTCTTTTCATAACTCTGTCATGTTGTCGGATGACGGATGTTATACTGGCAGCCTACTGGAGAAATGCTACATTCTCCTTTTATCTGTGACAGTTGCAGGAGCCGATAGAGGACCTTGGGGCCCTCTTTCTTCGGCTCAGGCTGTTGTCTATCCCAGCCTTTCAGCTTTTTTCAGGGTCAGTTTCAGCTCTGTGCTGTTACTGCCCTTTCTGTCTGTGCATCGCACTTCACCATACGCCTCATCTTTCATTGTCTTTTCTAATGTTTGTGATGCTATAGTCTGATAGGCCTAGGGATCTCTTCCTCTGTCCACGGTTCCAGTGCTATTGAGTTATGTGTGGGTTGGTTATGTGATTCCCTCCATCCTATTGTCTATTCAGCCTGTAGTAAACAATTGAGGTAGGTTGATAAGAAATATAAATTTTATAGTAAATTTCCTTTCTTATTATACCTACCAAAATTGTTTACATGGAGGCCCTCCCGTCTTATTCGGGTAAGAATCCTTCCTCCCTGCTGATCACATAACTCCTGTGTTGTCGGAATCAAAAGAATGACAAATTGACGCACTGCGCACTGTTTTACGGTAGTTGTGGATTTGTACTATGGAAGAGCGTCCCATACTGGATGTGCGCCGATGGCGCTCGACCCAGTTTTAGCTTATTTTTTCGTGGTGCTTTTACACCACTTTTCTTTCCCAAATCTCTTGGGAAAGATTAAAATAGAGAGTATTTTATCCGAGTTAGGTTCTTCCACTGTAGTGCAAGCCTGTAGTAAACAATTGCGGTAGGTATAATAAGAAAGGAAATTTACTATAAAATTTATATTACCCCTTGAACACTTATTTTTTTTTAATTGAGAAATGTTGTATATCATCCTCGGATTGAAGGGGATGTCGTCATTTGGAGTTGCTGTGCATCCCTCCCCCAGGTCCCACTGCCTAGTCTAACCACAGACGTCTGGAGACCTGATTAATATCACATCACCCCCAATGTCACACCTCCCTCTTATATATGCCCCCCCCCCCCACACACACACACACACTTCCAACATAAATAACACACAGATCTGTGTATTATATATTTCGGAGGGGGGGGGATGCATATAAGAATGAGGTGTTTTGAGGTAGGGGTGATTTAGAGACGTCTGTGGTCTAATAACTCTGGCAATTTGGCCCATTGATTGGGTAATGAAACTACGTTCTTCTCAACCTGTTAAGTCGACATCAGCTGTCCTTCATGCGAATACCTTGAAACGCAACCTGTTAAGTCGACGTCAGCTGTCCTTCATGCGAATCATGCGAATACCTTGAAACGCAACCAAAGTTCTTTTTCATTGCCCGGAATATGTCTACCACTGCAGAATAAAAATGGTGTGTATTTGAATGACTCCTTTCGAAAGGTTCTTCAACCTGTTACAAATGAGATTTTTTTTATTATTTCCATTTTTTGCGTAACTTCGCTAATAATAGTCGGAAAAATGTAAAAATTCAAGGACGAAATCGCACTGATTTTTACTCAATATATTCAAAACAAAACACATTTTTAAAATTTCCCAGTGATATTAAAAATAGTATTTGCCCGACTGGTTGGAAAAATGTGCTAATTGGTATCCAAAAATTACGGGATCAAAGAAACACCGACATCGACAAAAAGCAACGAAAAGGTCTTCACAAATATTCATGCGAGGTCAAAACTGCCCTCAAAAGTCATTTTGTACGATATTTCGAAATCAATTTTAACAATTTTATTTTTATTTGTGTAGTTTGGGAGCGATGTGCTTTTTTCCCTAATTATCAACGGCCGTTTTGCAGAGAAATGATGTTTGGAGGTCCTATTTTGGGTTGGAAGCATAACCTTGTCACAACACTGGGAAACACTTCGTGCTAATTATAACCGATAGTACGTCTTATTGAAGTCACGTGGTTGGGTTTTGATACCCCACCTCATAGAGCAGTTAGTGGGGAGTCGATTGGCAGTGTTTTACAGGGAGCGTACACGTAATGCAGGCCACATCTCTCTCCTGATTTTTTTCAAATTTCATGTATAGCTTTGGTGTGATGTCTATGAATCTAGGACAAAACCCCCTCAAAACACAACACCCTCGGAAAAAAACCCTGCTGACAAAACTCCCTCAGGACAAAACCCCCTCACCTTAATTGACTTCTTGGACAGAACCCCCTCACATAGCAAAAAAATAAATGATAATGAACACGATTTGAATTTATTTTTTTATTTTTTTTTTTTATCATTTTTTTTTTTTTGTTTACTCATTTTTCATAAAAAATACTTTTTTCTCAAATATAGTAAACATGCATATGGTAACAATTAAACACCTTTTGATATATGAAAACTTTGTTTGTTTTCATAATACTTCTTGAAAGCACACTATATTATGCACTTCATTTTTTTCTGTAAGAGTTTGAACCACATAATATAAGATGACAAGAAAATTATGAAAAATATTATTATTATTATTATTATTATTTTCTGCTATGCTTCTAATATAATAAAAAAATACAAATTATTCACACCTCCGCCCCCTTCCAAAAAATGATTTAAAGGATTGAAAAAATTCAACATAAAAGTACCACCCCCCACCCCCCACCATAAATAATATTTCTGGTGAGGGGGTGATTGTCTTGAGGGGGTTTTGTCTTTGAATGCTGAAAGTGAGGGGGTTTTGTCTGAGGGGGTTTTGTCTTGAGGGGGTTTTGTCCTGTTACCAATGTCTACATGGGAGTTGTCATATTTTTCTGAATTTCATTGAAAAATATGGCCGCCATCAGCTATCTTGGCTAGAGGTCGCATCTCTCAGCCTATTTTTTTCAGATTTCTTATCTAGCTTTGTTGTGATGTCTTTTCTTTAGAAACTTGATTGAATGACTTGGCATTAATGTAGCTTTCTGTTTAGTTCAGTCCATTCTTGGACAAGTTGAGCTGTGCTGTCATTGACACTTTCAATGTTTATTTATCTCTTTATCTGTAGAGAGATGTAAGCATTTAACTAGTTAAGTTGAGGGTACTGTGATTAAAAGCATTTATATTCTTTGGATGTAATCGATTCTCTTAGAAGTAAAATTATTTTATCTGATTGATTTGACTTGTTACAATTTATTGGAGAGTGCCCATAGGCACTCTCCATTAAATTATAACAAGGTAAAGATACAAACTTATTCTGATGATGCAAATAAATTTAACGCTCTACCAGTCAATAAATTGTTGGAATAATATTCTGCAGATATTGTGGTATACATGGCTCACATTTGTTTTATTTAGTAAATTATCCCAGAAGTGAAATGACTAACAAAACTGCTAGGAATTTATGGACGCAGAAACAGCTGAAGAAAGTTATTACAAATTTTTATGATGGAGTTAACTTTGACTTTGAAGACATTATTTTAAAAACTGAGACAGACATAAGAGATGGATATACTGCTTTAGTTAGGGAGACTAATTTTGCATTCAAAACAGCCTTACTTTATTCACAGGTATGTATACAAGTTTTTGTTTTATAATTTTCTTCCTGTTCTCAGAGTTTTCAGTTGGTGAAATACACACTTCTAGGACAAAAACTATCAAGACTGAAACCATCAAAAATTAAAAGCCCTCAAGAAAAATGACAAAGGTGGATAAAAACCCAATATATTTTTCAGATAATCTTTATATGTCAGTATTTAAATTTATCTTTCCATCTCATATTTTTTGTACTTTCAATTTTAACTCCATTATCTTTATCCCCTACCCAAAGAAAGTTTGGTTTGAATCCCACCCGCGGCAACCACTTTGTGTCCTTGCACAAGACACGTGGGGGCATAGTGGCATTGTGTACTAAGGCATACTGCACGTCTGCAACCAATGCTAACCCTACTTGTGTGGAGTTAGTACGTTGGGGAGTCTGCCAGTTGCTTACCATTGCTCGCTGGGTAATCTGGCTTCATCCACCCATAAAATTGTCCAACATGAGCTGACTCTGGCTGTCAAATGTGTTGTTAAACCCCAAAAATAAATAAATTAAAAGAGTTTGGATTGTGGATATAAATGTGTCCGCTGCACATTTTATTAATGCAATGACTTAAACAAATGCAATCATTTTTCACAAAACTTGCTTTAGGAATACATTGTGAAAAGATCTCAATCAAGTTTGATAGCCTCCAAACTTCCATGGCTTTTGTAGAAGTTGTGCCCCTTTTCGGAAATTTGGTGTTAGTGCAATAAAGACTTTGTGAATGCAGTATCAAATGTAATCAGATTTTCATGAAACATGCTATAGGCATATATTTTTGAAAAGATCTTGGTCAAGTTTGATATTCACCTAGTTTCCTCAGTCATTGTTTATAGGTATCCCTCTTTTTGTTGGAAATTCGGTGTTTGTCTGATAATGACTTTGTGAATGCAATAACTTCGACGAATGTAATCAGGGTTTCACGAAACTTGCTATAGGCATACACTTGGATTTTGTTCAAGTTCAGTATTCACCAAATTTTTGTTGGGTTTTGTTGGAATTATACACCTTTTGATTGAAACCTAGTCTCCTGTGGAAACCCTGGAAAGTGAAGCAGTGCTTGTTTACTGTGGTAGACAAGCTCTGTTTTACTGGTAAAATAGGATCCAGTCACCAATGCTTGAGGTGGAAGTCCTCTGGAATGGGCATCATGGGTATAAACGATTGACTAAACATGACTTTATTTCCATGTTGAGGTCACAATAAGTCATTATGCAGAAATAGGTAACTTTAAACACCAATAAATAAATAAATTTAAACTTGCTGCAGGCATATATTGTGAGAAGATTTTGGTCAATTTTGATACTCTTCAAGTTTTTTGTACTTTTGTAGGAGTTATACTTCTTTTTGTTTGAAATTCAGTGTTTGTCTGATGATGACTTTGTGAACGTGCTAACTTCACCAAATGTTATCGGCTTTTCTTGAATCTTGTAATCGGCATATATTTGGAGAAGATCTCGTCCAAGTTCAGTATTCACCAAATTTTATCAGGAGTTGTGCCCTTTTTTGTTGAAAACTTTATGTTTGTGTAATAATGATTTTGTGAACGTGTAACTTTAAAAAATTGTGTCAGATTATCACAAAACTTACTATAGGCATACATTTTGATATGATCTTGTTTGTTTTTTAAAGAATGTTTACCTCCACTTCTCTCTTAGTGGACGGGGAATTTTTGCCCCCTCATAGTATGTGCTTGTTTCTTTTAATTTGAAATGGTGGTTAACTCAGCTCATTAACATCAAAAATCTGAAGTCTCATGGCATCTGATTGAAAATAATGATTGATCTGTGGTACCTCACGTCATTCAATTTCAAATTTGTGTAAAGATTTCCATCGAATAGCAAAAGGTATAATGTTTTCCTGGAAATGGAAGGAATCTGTCAGTTATTATTTTCAGTTGGTATCCTTAACCCTTTGAACACCAGAGGCCACTTTTCTGGCCCAGGAACATAATACTTCATAATTTAATTAAGTGGGGTGTCTGTTATGTTAATGTGTGGGTAGACTAATCAATATTTCAATGTGCAGCCCCATGGCTGCACGTTGAAAATATTAATTGGTGTATCCCCAAATACTGAATGGACTCTTCCAATTGCTGCCATTGAACTGACTTGGAAGGTACCACCAGGGTTCAAAGGGTTAAAGCTGCAGGTTGAACATATGTAGTTGTTTACAGCTTCAGTAGTATGTTCTTCTGACAGTATGTCCCTGAGTTGAGAGAGACACACTCTGTGCAGACTAAAGATTTTTTTGTAGTATTCGAGAAGAGCTAAATCATGTAGTTGCCACTATGGACTCCATCCCATATACCCATGCCATTGGGCCAAGGAGAGGCATTAATACAAGTTGTATAACTTGCTTTCCCGTCCTTGTAAATTAAGACCGTACAGTGTGGTTCAAAGAGGTTTTTCACTGATGTCGATGTTAATGTGGTTTTCTTCCCTAAAGGTAAATTTTGAAAATTGATTTAATTTACATTTTGAATACTTCCATTGCATATTGTACTGTTAACTCCTAGCACTCGGGTAATATTTAAAACTTTTCGTCACAAACTCAATATTGCCCATGCGGCATGAAAAATTTAACAATTTATATCTTGTTTAACATAGCTCAATGAGCTCTGTCAAACAAGATATAATTTTTTGCTCAACTTTGGCAAAGCCAAATTTGAGCTTATGCCATGGCCATCTGTCCGTCAACAATTCAATACGGCTCGGGCTAGAGGCCATATTTATGAACCGATCTTTACGAAACTTCTTGGGTACCTTTGTTATGACCATGGGACGAGAACGAGTGTTTTGGGGTCCGATCCGATATTCAAGTTGGCCACTGGCGGCCATTTTGTACAGACTTAGGTGAAATCAGATTTTTGCGCAGAACTTCCATATGAAAGCGCTGATTTGAATAATTTTTTGTATGAATGTTTAGTACCATGGGGTACATCACATATAATACAGGTTTTTTTCTCGTACGTAAATTATGCAAATTAGACTAACTTTGATGTATTTAGTGTTACTTTCAGCACTGTAAGTGCAAATGCCAATACGGCTCGGGCTAGAGTCCGTATTTATAAACCAATCTTTACAAAACTTCTTGGGTACTTTTCATATCACCGTGGGACGAGAACGAGTGTTTTTGGGTGCGGTCCAAAATTCAAGATGGCCGATGGCAGCCATTTTTTGTACAAAATTAGGTGCAGTCAGATTTTTGCACAGAACTTCCATATGAAAGCGCTGATTTGAAAAAAAATTTTGTGTGAATGTGTAGGTCCCTGGGATACATCACGTATAATACAGGTTTTTTTCTCGTGCAGAAATTATACAAATTGGATGAACTTTGTTTTTTTCAGTGCTACTGACACACAGTAAGTACACATGTCAATACGGCTCGGGCTAGAGGCTGTATTTATCAACCGATCTTCACAAAACTTCTTGGGTACCTCTGTTATCACCTTGGGACGAGAACGAGTGTTTCTGAGTGCGGTCCAAAATTCAAGATGGCTGCCAGTGGCCATTTTGTACCAACATTAGGTCTAATCAGTTTTTTGTACACAACTTCTATACGGCTCAGGCTAGAGGCCTTATTTATGATCCGATCTTTACGAAACTTCTTGGGTACCTTTGTTATCACCGTGGGATGAGAACGGGTGTTTTTGGGTGTGGTCCGAAATTCAAGATGGCCACCAACAGCCATTTTGTACCAAAATTAGTGCAATCAGTCTTTTGTACAGAACTTCTGTATGAAAGTTCTGATTTGAATAAATTTTTGTATGAATGTTTAGTAAAATGGAATACATCACATACAGTACGGGTTTTTTTCTCATGCAGAAATTATGCAAATTAGATGAATTTTGATTTATTTAGTGCTACTTATACACTGTAAGTGCACATGTCAATACGGCTCGGGCTAGAGGCTGTATTTATCAACCGATCTTCACGAAACTTCTTAGGTACCTTTGTTATCACCTTGGGACGAGAACGAGTGTTTCTGAGTGTGGTCCAAAATTCAAGATGGCTGCCAGTGGCCATTTTGTACCGAAATTAGGTCCAATCAGTTTTTTGTCACAACTTCTATACAGCTCATAATTATGAACTGATCTTCACAAAACTTCTTGGGTACCTTTGTTTTCACCTTGGGACAGGAATGAGTGTGTTTTGGGGTGCCTTTGTTATCACTGTGCTATGAGAACAAATATTTTGGGGTTCAGTCAGACCCACTCTGGGACTCAAAGATTTCTCTTCTAGTTTAGCATCTGACTGTCATCCACCTTTACAATACTTTACCTATACATTTGTTACAGGCTACGGTCAGTATTTATGTACAGACCGTTACAATACTTTATATGTACCTTTGTTATCAGGTCATTATCTAGATGTTTGTCATTGCTGTGTCACATACTATACATGTACTTGTCTTGACAAGTTGAGCTACAGTGTCATTGACACTTTCATTTTTAAATTCTTAGTTGCATTATGAGAAAAATTTATGACTGAAAAGTTTGGTATTTTGACATCAGAGTGCAGAGGGTTAATGATAGTTACATGCATTCACTTACTGCTGAAGCTGCTGAACACTGACGGGCCCGGACAGTTTTAGAAACTATGGTCAAACCACAATCTGTAACGGTGTCTTCACACTAGACCAATTCCCTTTAGGCCAATTCCCCTTAGACCAACTACATACTGTTATTGATTAAGGGTAAACATTTATTTACTGATAAGCACTTTATTTGATAAAAAAAATATTTATACGCATAACATAGAAAAATATAGGTTTATAACATTTCAGTTTATAAAATATCAACAAGTCAGAAAATAAGCAGACTATCATCTGAAAAATGAGGTCCTCAGAGGGTGAATTTGGTGATGCTACCCTGCACAGCAGGGTAGCATGACTAAATTTACCCTCTGTGAACCTAAATCTGAATTAAGGTCTCAAACATAAACAGAAAGAGGTACCCGGAGGATAAACTGACCCACTGTATGGGATAGCAACAGCAAATTCCCCCTCTGGGGACCTCATTCTGCAAATGACAGACTGCTTATTTTCAGACTTGAATATCAATAACATTGAATATATTTATAAATATATCAAATTATTGATACTGAATTATTTTAAAAGTAGAACGTATAGGTCTAAAGGGAATTGGTCTAGTCGGAATGAACCTCTGTAATTCCAACAGCTTTTACCCAAAGAAACCACAGGAAGTGCAGCAGTGTATATTTTCTGTTGTAAAGGAGTTCTGATTTACCGGTAGCATAGGTACAAACAATTGGCTATACTTGACTCAAATATTAACTGGCTGAGTAATGATGTCTAGTCAAGTCTTGGTTGCCTACAGAGGCTGCAAAGCTTGACTAGAAACAATTGTCTGGGTAATTATACTCCCAAAAGGGGAGTATATAGGAACCTCCCCCGTTGTCTACATCACATCACGTTGGGGCACATCACTTAACACCAGAGGCTAAATACTTTTCTACTGGGCCAAATATAACCAAAGTTGGGACATTTGTTTCCTCTAGCCTAACAATTGAAGTTTGCTTGAACTGATCTGCCTTGCGTCTTTAGGAGCTCCTATGTCGAGAAAACTGAAAAAAGTCTTCTTCAGACTCACAGTAAAGAAAGTGTTGATTTTGGCAAGCAGCATATTTCATTCATATACATTCAAGTTTGTTCAAGCCATGTTGCTGTAACCATATCTGTCTCATTTTGGAAGCTCCGAAGTGCAAAAATTGTAATTATTTTGTTTGTTTTGATGTCACTAGGGTATTTATTCTATTGCAAATGTTGCTACATCAAATATGTGTGCCATGTCTGATTTTTTGCTCCCAAAGGGGAGATAACTTTGATTTTTTTTTTTTTTTTAAATTGATACAAAACTTGTATTGTGAAATTCAGGCAATTTATCGTTGTACAGAAATTGTTGATTTTTAGCCTAGCATGTTTCACTCATACACATTCAATACATGTTCAATAAATGTTTGTTCAAGGCAAGTTTCTGTGTTCATATTTAGCCTTGTTTTGTGAGCCTAAATGTTGTTTTTGGACTCCAAAATGAAAAAAGTTGTAATTATGTTTTGTTTGATGTGACTTTGCTATTTACACTACACTAATTGTTAGTTCTTATCGGTATGTGTGCCATGTACTATTTCAGACCAGGGCTTAGATTTCATCTAAATTTGGAATATTCCATTTGGATTCTCGTGGATATGGTTGCAAGAATCCATTCCTGCTATGAGAGTCCCAAGATGCAATGAGGCCACCATGGTTGAACCGCTGTTGTATACTGTTAACACATGTTATCCCTTTACCCAAAAACAGCTTTTTAATTTTTAAAATACAAACTGAATTTGATAATTTTAAAAAAAATAAACAATATTTACCAATAAAATCTTACAAATATGGATGTCATTAGAACCTGCTCATTGTGCTGGTTCCAATGACAGCCATATTTGTACAATTTTATTGACAAAGTGTCAGGATCTATCAGATCATATTAGTTTTTTATTGGTTAATTTGCTGCTGCTTCTGCTTCTATGTTATGCAAAGGGTTAAATTCACTCAATTGTTTTCTCTTAAATCCTACAGAGGTTCAGTGAGAATCTACATGGTTTCTCGCTGATTTTGTTGTGCGAATCTTTGCATGAATTGATTCCTGGATTCTCATCAAAATATAAGCCCAGCAGACTCCCAAATGAGGATGAAAATTGAAAAAAAAAAACACTTGCATTTTATGGTCAAATTCACGTAATTTATTTCTCTTGTAAAACAAGCGGATAAAATTTAACCAAGTGTGGTAGGTATGTTCCCTAATGGTAGGTATGTTCCTAACTCATGACAATCCAACTTAGTTCAAATCAGTTTTTGCCAAATCTTTAAAGCTGTTACAGCGCTGCATTGGGGGTATGAATTGTGCTCAGCAATAGCTTCAGTTTCTGCAGGACTTTCTTTTTATTGGGAGCGTGGTGGCTCAGTGGTAGACTGTTGGACCTCTATGCTAGAGGTCCCAAGTTTGATCCCCATCCGGGACGACCCGCGTTGTGTCCTTGGGCAAGGTACTTTATACTGGTTGCCTTCAAGGGGGCACTATGATGCTGTGTACTAAGGCATACAGCACATCGATGGTGCATATGTCTTCAACTGCTGTAACCCTGCTTGAGCTGAGCTTGAACAGAGTTGAGGAGCTGACAGTTGGTTGTCGATGCTTGGTGGTTCTCTCTGAGTTTAATTTTTATGTGTACCCATACTATGTATGGTACACATAATGCCGGCATCCGGGGTGACCATCTGTCGTTCGTCCATCCTTTGTCTGTCCGTCTGTCTGTCTGTCCGTCTGTCCGTCCATCCGTCTGTCCGTCCGGCATCCATATCCATTTCTTTGGCATTCGATAACTTGAAAAATATTGCTTGGATTGTCAAGTTACTTTATATTTGGGTTCAGGTTACTGATGTGCCGAGCTGTATAGTTTTGGTGTAAATCGGATAATTTGATCCTGAGATATTAACCCTTTATCCTTCAAATTGAAAATTCCTCCAATCCCTTAGGCATTCGATAACTTGAAAATTATTGCTTGGATTGTCTAGTTACTTTATATTTGTGTTCAGGTTAGTGATGTGCCGAGCCGTATAGTTTTTGGTGTAAATCGGATAATTTGATCATGAGATATTAACCCTTTATCCTTCAAATTGAAAATTCCTCCAATCCCTTTGGCATTCGATAACTTGAAAAATATTGCTTGGATTGTCTAGTTACTTTATATTTGTGTTCAGGTTACTGATGTGCCGAGCTGTATAGTTTTTGGTGTAAATCTGATGATTTGATCCCGAGATATTAACCCTTTTTCCTTCAAATTGAAAATTTCTCCAATCTCTTTGGCATTCGATAACTTGAAAAATATTGCTTGGATTGTCAAGTTACTTTATATTTGTGTTCAGGTTACTGATGTGCCGAGCTGTAGAGTTTTTGGTGCAAATCTGTTATTTTGATCCTGAGATATTAACCCTTTATCCTTCAAATTGAAAATTCATCCAATCCCTTTGGCATTCGATAACTTGAAAAATATTGCCTGGATTGTCAAGTTACTTTATATTTGTGTTCAGGTTACTGATGTGCCGAGGTGTATAGTTTTTGGTGTAAATCTGATAATTTAATCCTGAGATATTAACCCTTTATCCTTCAAATTGAAAATTCCTCCAATCCCTTTGGCATTCGGTAACTTGAAAAATATTGCTTGGTTTGTCAAGTTACTTTATATTTGTGTTCAGGTTACTGATGTACCGAGCTGTATAGTTTTTGGTGTAAATCTGTTATTTTAATCCTGAGATATTAACCCTTTATCCTTCAAATTAAAAATTCCTCCAATCCCTTTGGCATTTGATAACTTGAAAAATATTGCTTGGATTGTCAAGTTACTTTATAATTGTGTTCAGGTTACTGATGTGCTGAGCTGTATAGTTTTTGGTGTTAATCTGATAATTTGATCCCGAGATATTAACCCTTGATCCTTCAAATTGAAAATTCATCCAATCCCTTTTGGCATGAGATAACTCAAAAAATATCAATCCGATTGCCGTGTTACTTTATATATTTATTCAGGTTACTGATGTGCTGTGCTGTGTAGTTTTTTATATAAATCTGATAATTTGATCCGGAGATATTAACCCTTTATCCATCAAACTAGACACTCCTCCAATCCATTTCTATATGTACCCATACCTTGGATGGTGTGCATAATGTCGGCATCCGTGGTGGCCCTTCGTCATACAGCTTTCTACTAGTTGCGCGTATGGGTACACATCTGACGATTTCATTGGCCTATTTTTTACATATTTCAGTACACAAATGTTGTTTACGTGGTGAGTCACAATTTATTTTCAGGTAACTGTTGATGTTGCTTGGTCACCAAATTGTGTTGATGAACGATGTTATAATTATACTGATTTGGCTCTCTCTTGTGACTTTCTCTTTGTTATGGCTTATGATGAAAGGAGTGACGTAACTGGAGAATGCATAGCTTGGGCAAACTCTGCATTTACTAATACTAAATACGGTAAACTTGTTTATTATATGGGAATCTTCTTTCTTTCTTTTCTTTTTTTCTTTTCTTTTCTTTTCTTCTTTTCTTTTTCTTTCTTTCTTTGTTTTTTTAATAAGATGTAGTAAAAAAACTTACTTCAGAGAATGAAAGGTGAGTTCATGTTGTATGTGCTAGGTTGGTCATTTTCAGAAGAGCGTCACCTTTGTCCTCAGTCTGTCACTTGATCTCATAATTCTGCAAGTAGTAAATGCCTCCTCACAGCGTATTCCAAGGACTGTGAAAGTTAAGTTCACTCATCTAAAAATATCAGTATCGCCCACCTCAGTCAGCATTCTTCGCAGACAGGAGAGAACAACTGCATGTACATGAAACATGGAAATACAAGTGCTCCATCTTGAGCCTATTAAATGTTAAGGGCAATGCGGTGTGCCAGTGAATTGTACTCGGTTGTAATATCCATTCAAAGTGCATGTGATCAATGGGAAATTAACTGGAAATTACTATTGATCATTTCAGCAGCAATTTCAATCATCACAATAATTATGTGTTTGTGTGTGTTTGTGTGTGGGGAGGGGGGGGGGGCATGGAGGAGGTTTGGGGGGGGGTAAATTAATATCAGTAGAGAATATTTCTTGTCCTGTATTCTGCTACCAGTACTGGAAAGCTTTTTAGTTTAAAAAAAAGTGGAATTCAATGTCAGTTAAAATAAATTGTACAATATAGGCCTACAAAGTGAATTCCGCTTGTTGTTGGGGAGGAGGGGGTGGGGGGGGGGGGGGTGATCAATACATGTAGGGAATTTCAGTCACTACTGTTTATTCACTGCACCACTCTCCCAGACATGTTGGCACTCCATTCGATAGAAATCAGGCTGAATGCTCAACACAGGTTGGTATAGGAAACTAAGCTGATGTGCTGAAATTTTACCAACAATGAGTAACTGTCTTGTCATTGACAGTAAACTATAACCAAACCTGTGAGAGCAGCTTCTAAAAATTTACAGTGTTATTTATATGAAATCTGCCAAACATGATCATGATATTTGAATTCTTAAAACTGTTTTTGAACCCTTAAAAAAGTTTAATAAATATGTAAAGAATGATCAAACTCTGAAGTGACGTAAACACTTCAGAAATGCAGATAAATCGAAAAACTAAACAAGCAGATATCCCCTAATTTTGACAAGATGGTTCCAACGAGGGGTCACATGATATGGTTTTGTTTAAATTTTATATTTTTTCAACTGCTGAATTTGTATATTATACGGGTGGATGTGGCCGATTCGTTGGGTAAAGGGTTAATGAGGGACTTCTGTGAGTTGCCGTTTTGGCCTTTTAGGTTATAAAAGATAAAAATTGCTAAAAGTTCAAGTGACGTAAAAATTTCAGAAATGGGGATAGATAATACATAAACCCCAAAACATGTACTTTCTAATTTTTTTGAGCTCTACAACATATTAAAATCTCATGAGAATCCAATGTCATTTAATTTTTAATGATGTTGATGTCAATAACATCACCCTAAATTCAGACTTAACTATTGGGAATTCCGTAGGTCATTGCCAAATTTGTAGATATGGTTTTTGTTGGAGATGATATATCCAAAATTGAAAGAGGGAAGTTTGATACAGATATTGATATTAAAAGAGTAATAAAAATTGTTAGATGTGGCATTATTTTGGATAAAGGTAGAAATTTTAAAATATTAACATGGCGATCACCAGATGTCTCAAGGAGGGGGAACCCACGTTACTATTTCGTCCACTGAGATCTAATGTGTTCTATGTGCCAACTGGAACATAGAATGCACTGGAACTCAGGGGAAGATTTTCAGCTATCACTAGGGGTTGTTGTAATTAGTCCCCTACGGGAACCGTAAGGGGACTATAGGATTGCACTCCATCTGTCTGTCTGTCTGTCTGTCTGTCTGTCTGTCTGTCTGTCTGTCTGTCTGTCTGTCTGTCTGTCTGTCTGTCTGTCTGTCTGTCTGTCTGTCTGTCTGTCTGTCAGTCTGTCTGTCTGTCTGTCTGTCTGTCTGTCTGTCTGTCTGTCTGTCTGTCTCTGTCTGTCTGTCTGTCTGTCTGTCTGTCTGTCTGTCTGTCTGTCTGTCTGTTTTTTATGTTACCACCTTTCCCTCCAACATGCTTTAAGCTACACCTTTCATATTTGGTACATGGATAAATGGTTCTGAGGGGATGATGCACGCTCAAAATTTTTTTTTCAAAATCTAAGATGGCGGAATGGCGGCCATTTTTGTTGTGTTTTTTAAGCTTTTTTTTCTCTATTTTCAGGTTACCACCCCTCCCACCAACATGGTTCAAGCTACACTTTGCATATTCGGCACATGGATAGAGGGTTGGGAGGGGATGATGCACATTCAATATTTTTTCTTCAAAATCCAAGATGAAGGCGTGACTGCCATTTTTGTTGTGTTTTTTAAGCTTTTTTCTCTATTTTATGTTACCACCCCTCACTCCAACATAGTTCAAGCTACACTTTTTATATCTGGCACATGGATAGAGGGTTGTAATGGGATGTTGCACGGTCAATATTTTTTTTCCAAAATTCAAGATGGCGCCATGGCAACCATTTCTGTTGTGTTTTTTAAGCTTTTTTTCCTATTTTATGTTACCACTGCTCCCTCCAACATGGTTCAAGCTGCACTTTTCATATATGGTACATGGATAAAGGGGTTGTGAGGGGATTATGCACGCTCAATATTTTTTTTTCAAAATCTAACATCTGTCTGTCCATCTGTCTGTCTGTCTGTCTGTCTGTCTGTCTGTCTGTCTGTCTGTCTGTCTGTCTGTCTGTCTGTCTGTCTGTTTTTATGTTACCACCTCTCCCTCTAATATGCTTCAAGCTACACCTTTCGTATTTTGAACATGGATAAATGGTTCTGAGGGGTTGATGCACAGTCAATATTTATTTTTCAAAATCCAAGATGGCAGAATGGTGGCCATTTTTGTTGTGTTTTTTTAAGCTTTTTTCTCTATTTTATGTTACCACCCCTCCCTCCAACATGGTTCAAGCTATGCCTTTCATATATGGTACATGGATAAAGGGTTGTGAGGGGATTATGCACGCTCAATATTTTTTTTTCAAAATCCAAGATGCTTATATACTCTAGTGTCTTCTGTGACAAAAACACCTTATGTCACAAAAGCGCCGTAGGTGACTAATACCACCTCAGTGGTCAAACACTTGTTGTAATTGCATTGCGCGGTTTGTAGAAAATTCCAATGAAATTTTGCTTCCAATGAAACGATTTCTGTTCCGCGCATATTTGCGGAACAGATTTTCATTTTCCACATGGTTTAGTGTTGCTGTAGATGAAGATTAAATAGAACAGGCATATAATAAAAAATGTTTAGATATGGTTATGGTTGGAAGTGAGATATGTGAAGTTTGGAAGTTGGATGCTTTATACAGGCATTGATATTTGAAGTGTTAGAATAGATGTTAAAATTGATGTTGTTTTGGATAAAGGTTGAAATTTGAAAATATTGAAATGGCATGCACTAGATCTCTGAAGTGTGAAGAAGGTCACAAAGTTTCATAACTGTAGTAATAGTGACTAGGGAAATATACGTGTCACTGTTTTGGTCCTTTCGGCTGGAAAGTGCTAAAACTTCAAGTGACGTAAAAACGTCAAACATGAGGATAAATTGAAGAACTAAAAAACACCTTCTTGTAATTTTATTGTGCTGTACAATACACTAAAATTTCATCAGAATTTGACGTCATTTAATTTTTTATGACATTGACATTAAATCATCAGGAATTTCGAGGTCAGTAAAACTTTTATTTAGATATGGTGTTTGTTGAAAGCAAGATATGCGATGCATGAAAGTGGGAGGCTTGATACAGGCATTGATATTAAAAGATGGAGAAACATGTTAAAATCGCCATTATTTGGAGAAAGGATGGACTGTGAAAGTGAAAAATGGAATTTTTTCTCATAAGTGTAGGTCTATGGCAAGTGCCCGAAAAACAAGTCCGACAAAAAAAAAATAAATAAAAAAAAAAAATAAAAAGGGGCAAATGGCCTCCAAAGTTGGAATGACTTAATAATATATCTATCGGTGCAGTACAATGGAGCCCACTTAATTGGATATCTCTTAAATGAATAACCCTGTTAATTGCATATATTTTCCCAGCGCAAAACCATTTGCCATACCTCCAGTACAAATTTGACCTGTTAATTATACCCCCCGCAAACAAAGTTTGGTGGGGGGGGGGGGGGGGGGGCTGTATATAGGAATCACCCTGTCCGTCCGTCAGTCCATCGTCTGTCCTTCCGTCCGTCCATCCAAGCCAAGATTGGGGGTTTAGGGGATATTATTATTAGGGGCTACCTCCAAATTAAGGTAGTGTTAGGGTTAGGGGTGGGGTTAGGGTTAGGGGTAATCCCAGAGTAGGGCTTAAGGTTGGGAGGGTTAGGTCCCGGGGGGGGGGGAGGGGGTCAGCAGGGGGGGGGGGTAGTTTTAGTAGCCCCTAAACCGAAAAATAGCTCCTAATCCTATTGGTTTGGCTAGGGTAGGTTTGGGTCAGGGGTGGGGTGGGGGTTAGGGGTAGCCCCAGAGTAGGGCTTAAGGTCGGGGGGTAAGGTCCTGGGGGTGGGTGGGGGTTAGGGTCTGGGGTGGACTTCTAGGGTTTAGGGTCAGGGTGGGGTAGGGTTAGGGTGTGGTTTTTGGGTGGAAGGGTGGGGTTAGGGTTAAATATAAGTTCTAGGGTGGAGGGGGTGGGGTTCTGGGTAAAATAAGGTTTTGGACATACAAAATGTTTTTTTGGTAGCCCATAAACCCGAAATGTTGGAGCATCCGACCATCCATCCGTCCATCTGTCTGTCCATCTTTATAAGCGCAACTCCTCCTAAACCGTTTGAAGAAGTTTCATGAAACTTTACACAATGGAAGAACTCCATATGAAGATGTGCATGAAGCAATATAGTTCCGTTCTGACATTTCCAAGGGGAGATAATCTAACTTATACATTTCAATTGCTACATCATATGGTTGTGTCCTCGTTAGCACAACAACTGAGGCACGGGGTGTATCACTTTGTGAGCTTGCTCACAGTACCTCTAGTTGAATATAGGTTATAGAGTAAACTCCTGTTAATTGAATAGAAAATCTTGTATCCTGTTGAGAAATTATCCTGACTCTACCCAGTTTTTCTTTGTTTATAGACCTATTTGGCCTCAGTACAACCAATACAGGCATTTAGTTTATTATATCTTATTTGACAGAGCCCATGGAGCTCTGTCAAGCAAGATATAATAGAATAAGTGCTAAGTTTATCTCTAGAATACAGGAAAGTGACACAATCCCTGTTAATTGAATATTCCTGTTAATTGAATAATTTTCATTGGCTGTGTGGCTATTCAATTTACAGGGTTTCACTATATTTGTGAGTCCAAGAGTCACAAATGTGCAATAAAATTCCCAGAAGATGGATATTCAAGAATTGTTGTAGGTAGATTTCAAGATGGCATCTATGCTGTTTAGTGTACTATAGGAATGCTAGTGAAGAATGATGAACCATTGTCTCCGACGCTGTCGGCCAGAGGTCATGTGTTTATGTTTTTAATAAGATGGTAATTCATTGGCCATGGTTGTATCTCTTTATGTCATCCATTGGATGATTTGGTGTGGGAGGTACCCTTATTGAGGATTGATAATGTCATGGTTGGGTTCATGACCTAAAACTTGTAATAATATAAGGTTTGATTGCACAAACTGGACAGGGTTGTGAGTGTAGCATATTTGACCATCATAGCGTAAGACTAATTGGTGTTGTTATAGATGAGGTAGAATGTCACTCATGCCCCACACATTGTGTGGAGGTGGCAGGGGTAAATATACTGCTTCCCCCTATAGTGTGGCTTATTTTGGTGCCAGGGAGGGCTTAAACACGTTGATGTACTATCATTAATGTTATTGCTGGTCGCAGGTGTGATATTGCATCAGAGGACATGGTTATTTCATTTGGAGATTTGTCTAAGCTTAGAAGTTTGTAAGAATGCGAAGGGTAGACACCACCGAGTAGTCCAAAGTAGTTATGGAAGCTGCTGGAATGAGCATGGTTAATTTTACCAAAGTCTTCCTGTACTCGATTGTACGATTGAAGGGTATGAATATTGTATGTTGTGTTCAAACAAGTGGTAGTTTGTCAGCTATTATTCAGATTGTTATTAGAATAAGTACCAGTTTGTGAATTTTTAGAAATTGTCATTGTTATGACAAGACAAATATACACAGAGTGAGAATACATATCCATTTCTGTGTTATGAGTGTCTGTGCTTTCAATTAAATAGCTTTATCCCATGGTTTAAGAAGCCATTGTCGACAAAAGAGGCCATTATTCTGAAAGTCATTCCGACTGAAAAAATGAAATATACAGTGGAGCCAATGTATATTGGATATCTCTTGACTGAATAACCCTGTTAATTGAATATAATTTCTAAACACAAAACCATTTACCGGACCTCCATCACAAATTTGACCTGTTAATTGAATGTAGGTTTTAGAGTAAACTCCTGTTAATTGAATAAAAGATTTTGTAACCTGTCGAGAAATTACCCTGACTCTTCCCAGTTTTCCTTTGTTTGTAGGCCTATTTGGCCTCAGTACATCCGCTACAGGCATTTAATCTATTATATCTTCTCATGGAGCTCTGTCAAACAAGATATAGTAGAATATATGCTAAGTTTATCTCTAGAATACAGGAAAATGACACAATCCCTGTTAATTGAATACTTCTGTTAATTGAATAATTTCCATTGGCAAAGTGGTTATTCAGTTAACAGGGTTCCACTGTATTCGTGACCCTGGAAAATAGGATGGCCTATTACCTATGGATACCGGCATCATGGATGTGTGCCCATGTTTACAATAAATAGGCTTAACCTATGTAATGCGATTGATACTATTTTAGCTTTATGCAGTTGAGTAACTGCTGCTAGGTGAGTATGCTTTCCACAAAGTGCATTCAGGCCATATTATTTGGTGTACAGTGTTTGTTTACCTGCAGCATCAGTTTTGACATGCGTAATAATCCTTGGTGCCAGTGGAAAACAAAGGGTGAATGACTTAGCTACCTGTTTCCTTCATCCATTCCTGGCCCACACATTATGGCTCAGATGTGTGCAATTGCTGCATTTTTGAATGCAAGTGCTTTCTAATGCATAGGTACAGACATCTGAACAACTGATTGTCGACAACTGAGTGAAGCAATACAGGCATTGTAGGTTATAAGAGTTCATTTAACCCTGCATGCACTCCACATAAATTGAGGCTATTCTGTATATGTTGACAGCTGGACATCCCTGGTCTGTGTGAAAGCTGTTGAACAGTTCTGACTGTGTTGACTGATAATATGTTGAAATTGGAATGTATCAGTGACCTTGGTGGTCGACTGATTGTCAATAATGCCATTATGTATGCCTATGCTGTTTGTGTTGCCCATAGAATTAAGACGGTACCGTGTTTTGAAAGCAAAATCATACCAGGTTTTGGCATTCATGATGAGATCTAAATTACTCTTCTAAGAGGCTTATCAGTGTGCATTTTCCATAATATGTATTTTCTATTTATTAGGTACAATCTGTTATCTAGGTAAGTGACTGTCCATAATCAGTGGATGTTGTTCATGGAAAAAAAGTAGTTGAGCAGAGCACCTTGTTATTTGACAGATCTTGGCCCTATTGCAGTTCTTGGTTTGTTTTATTTGCATTGTTTGTCCATCTCATTTGAAATTGTTTGTTCAACTTTTTGATAGAGGACTGACATTTCTTTTGTGGTTGTGTTCATCTAAAGTGATGACGACATAGATTTTGTACATTAATACTTTATTTGCTTCGGTATATACTTTTTTGAACCCTGAAGCCTGGGTACTTTCCCGGAATTTAATCTGCAGTGTATAACTAGTTTCAACCAATATACTTTATCAAATAAATAAGAACCTCAAGACTTCAATTATTGTAAATGAGTCTGAGTTTATCAATACTCTGTTAATTTTTCAAAAATTTTTTTATTTTTTTTATTTTAGGGTCTAGTTTAAGCAAATATAAATGAGTTCATGATAAATTTGTTTTATTATATGCTAAACCATAGATTATCGAAGAAATTGTGGAAAGATAGAAATTGTAATGCCCACTGTAAAGATACAGAAATTTTTGCTTTCACGGTATCAATCAAAATGGTGACTTTCAAAGCATCACTTCAAGGTGAATACAAACCAAATTATCACTGGAAATGATCAGTTTGTTCTAAAAATGTATAATGAAAAGTAAATCTAGTGTTTTTGAGTGGATACTGATCCTTTCCAGCAATAATTCAACATGTATTCACCTTGAATTGATGCATAAAGCCACTGGTCCAAACATGGCCTGAATGTTTGTAATATAAGGTTTTGATCTGGTATGTCCTTTCAAAGGATGTACCAAACCAAAAACTTATATTACAGACTTTCAGCCCATGTTTGGATTAGAAACCCGTCAGCTGAATCAGGTTGCAAGACACTATCTGTTCCAAGTATCAATCAAATCACTTCAATGCGCTGTTTACTTTCATGCATCAATTCAAGGTTGAATCGAGTGGAATTAGCATATAATAAAAAGAAAATCTAGTGTTTTTGTGTGGAAACCGAAAATGATCTCAGTTGTGACTAAGACAAATGGTCATTTTCACTTGTGCGAGTGCTCGTGAAAAATAACCATTTGTCTTGATCACTCATGAGATAATTTTCTGTATCCACTCAGAAACACTTGATATCCTCTATTTATTTGTGCTCATTTACCTCAATATTTACCATTTTAATTTTATTGTTTCTGAAATTCGTGCAATCAAAATTTGCATAATATGAAAATTTTTTCAAGGAGCAACAACCATCCACCGTATGTGATCTGCACAGGCTGTAACACACAAAAAATGTGATGCTTGCAAAATGGAATAATAAACATTGGCCTAAGGTTCAGTCATATTTTTGGCTTATATCCTTATGTGTCTAAATTGTCTCGTAAGCATGATTCTCATCATATTTCTTCTTCCATTCCATTAGGCTTGTCAGAAGATTCCACATTACATAAGTCTACGACAGTTGAGATTATTCCTTCCATGTCAGATTTTATTGCCACGAAGGCTCTTTTGTTTGAGGGAGAGCTGGCCTTGAAGGTGTGCAAAAACAATAAGTTATCTGCAGCAAACTTGAGGTCAGGACTTGTTAGTTGTCTGACTAATGCCAGCTCACATAGCTACAGGCCATCCTCCAAGGTTTGGCACTGTCAACTCTCAGTATGGTCCATGGATGAAATTACGACAGACCTTTCGATTTCAAAGGTTAGTCAATAGGAGTTAGTTCTTTCCTTCAGAAGATAGCCTACTTTGTCAAGAACAAATCTTCTGACCGACCTAATAGAAAGGGACTGTCATCTCGAAGCAGTCAGTTTAATGCTCTCGAAGAAGGCAATAGAGGTATCACCAACGTTGATTCTCCAGGTTTCTATTCAAGAATCTTTCTGGTTCTAAAGCCTGATGATTCCTTCCAAATGGTCACAGACCTAAGCTGGATCAAAAAGCTTATTCTCGTTTCAAAATTTTACATGGGAACCATATGGTCATGAGGAACAGCATCCAAGACAACTGCTTTGTGGCGAACATCAACCTCAAAGATGCATACTTTCATGTAATGGTTCATCTTTTGTTATGCCCCTGACTTGAAAAGTCAGAGGGGTATCTAGTGGAGACCTCTGTCTGTCCATCTGTACATTCATCCATCCGTACCAACATTTTTCCTTGTATCCCTGCCACTGCTTCACAAATTTGAATGCTATTTGGTGTTGTGATAGAGCATCACGGGGTAACGATATCTGCATAGCAGGATTTTTTCCACACATTTTTTCCTGAGTCATGGTCTTTTCACTCTTTCGACTTAGAAAATTTTTGGTGGGTCAGGAGCATTGGCACTCGCTTTGCATTGCCCCTCTTGTTCAGGAAATACACTAGGTTTGTGCTTTGGACTAAACTTTGCCCATTAGGTATTCACTCGGATCATGAACTCTGTCCTGTCACATTTCTAGGCTCACTCTGCAGTTCTGACTTTAGCATACTTGGACGATATCCTTCAAAGACATTTTCACACTGTTTTTCAGGGTGTTCAGAAGCTCCTAACTCTCCTACAGATACTTGGGTTCATCATCAACATACAGAAGTAGGATCTAACCCCATTAACCTCTTTTCGGCATCTGGGAATGGAATTTCAGACTCATCTCAATCTTGTCCATCCTCCCTTGGCCAGAGCTCTCCTCCTCAGAAAATTCTCCCTCTATTCTATTCTAGTGGCATCACTGACAGCAAGGGAGTTCATAAGACTTTTGGGCCTGGGCAGAGCAGCTACAGACTTAATTCTGCTTGGACGTTTCTTCATCCGGCTGCTCCAGTTTTATTTCCTTGAAAACTGGAAGGCTGTGGTCAACACTTTGGATCACATAATTTGTCTTTCCCCTGCTATCAAGGAGAATATTCAAATTGGACAAATGTTGGTTGGATGATGCAGGTGATACCTTTGGCAATCCTCCGCCATCCTTTAATGTCGAATGTCAGCAACCTTGGATGGGATGCTATCGTAATTCCGCAGAATCTAAATTGTCATGGCTAATGGCATAATCGTCAATCTGATCACCACATCAGTGCAAAAGGTGATGCTTTCTGTTCTAAGCTTAACTCATTGGAAATGCAGACTATCAAATTCCCAAGTTCAGATTCATTCTGATAACTCAACAGTTGTAGCTGAACCAGAGCGGCACCCACTCCCTTCCAATGTTTAGTCTAACAGAAAAGATTCTTTTGTTCACCCAGAATCAAAACATCTTCCTTCCAGTTCACCACATTCCTGGCTTGTTCAAAGTGAATGCAGACTCTGTTCAGGCCGAGAAAAAAATCTTCCAACTGAGTGGACTCCCAACAGTCTTTCCAGCCATGGCAACCTGTGGGAACGTCCTGTGATAGATCTGTTTGTCTGCTGCTCAAAATGTTATTTAAGTAAATCTCAACTTTTTGCATTGCGACACTAGAGATTTATTGTGAACTACCTCTTTGTTTTGTACAGTATCTCTTAAGAAACAAAGGTATGGAGGGTGTTCTCACAGTACAATAGCTTTATAATGAAAATTTGCCAGCCTCTCTCTCAGCTAGTGTGGACTGCACTCAGTTCCACTGTTTGGTATTACTGTATAATTGTGTACAGTTTTGTAAGTCATAAGCTCATTCCATACAATAACTCCTGAATCATGATTCGTAATCTTGATATAAATCACCTCATGTTACCTCTGAACACATTTATATTTTGGTCCCCTTAACCTAAATTGTAGCATCTGGGATATGCTGTGGTCTTAGGTATCTAGTCTTACTCCAGTATTGGATTGTTCTATCCTTAATTAGTATCACATCCAACAGTGATATTTATCTATCACTCTTGTATCAAATAAATAAATAAATACACATATTATCCCAAAGGTTCTGTTTGGGGTTCCAGAATAACTTATAGCCAACTTGTTGTTTTTTTCCTGTCAATCCTGTTTTGGCCTGCCATCTTATTATCTGTTCAGCATGTCTGGGCCACTGGTATAGTGGATAAATAATGGAAATTTCTAATAACTTCTATTCATCATACCTACCACTGACCCAGACAGGCATCACAGTGGAATAGTTATTGTTGGAAATTTTGGTCATTTCCTTGCCTCTGTGCATGCACAGATGCTATGTATTGAAGGCCATACAGGACTCTAGTTAGCTCAACTCGACAAAGTCAAGCTGAGCTATTGCCATCACTTCTCGTCCGTCGGCGTACGTACGTACGTACGTACGTATGTTAGTATGTTAGTACGTTAGTACGTACGTCCACAATTTCCTTTGGCACACCTCACAGGTCGCATTTATGATCAGATTACTTTGAAACTTCTTATGCTTGTTTGGGTTGACCTCTAGATGGGAGCTATCGATTTTCTTCAATTTCCGTCAAAAAATGTTGCTGCGGCCAACGTTCTTAGAACTTAGTTTAGTCAAACCACAGTATTTCCCTTTGGCACACCCTACAGGGCACATTTATGATTTGATTGCTTTGAAACCTGATACGCTTATTTAGGGTGACCTCTAGATGGGAGCTATCGATTTTCTTCAATTTCCGGCAAAAAATGTTGCCACGGCCAACGTTCGTAGAACTTAGTTTAGTCAGACCTCAATATTTCCCTTTGACACACCCTACAGGGTAGATTTACGATCAGATTGCTTTGAAACCTGGTATGCTTGTTTAGGGAGACCTCTAGATGGGAGCTATCGATTTTCTTCAATTTCTGTCAAAAAATGTTGCCGCGGCCAACGTTCTTAGAACTTAGTTTAGTCAGAAGACTCAATATTTCCCTTTGGCACACCCTACAGGGTACATTTATGATCGGATTGCTTTGAAACCTGGCATGCTTGTTTGGGGTGACCTCTAGATGGGAGCTATCGATTTTCTTCAATTTCTGTCAAAAAATGTTGCCGCGGCCAACGTTCTTAGAACTTAGTTTAGTCAAACCACAATATTTCCCTTTGGCACACCCTACAGGGCACATTTATGATTTGATTGCTTTGAAACCTGGTATGCTTATTTAGGGTGACCTCTAGATGGGAGCTATCGATTTTCTTCAATTTCCGGCAAAAAATGTTGCCACGGCCAATGTTCGTAGAACTTAGTTCAGTCAGACCTCAATATTTCCCTTTGGCACACCCTACAGGGCCCATTTATGATCAGATTGCTTTGAAACCTGGTATGCCTGTTTGGGGAGACCTCTAGATGGGAGCTATCGATTTTCTTCAATTTCTGTCAAAAAATGTTGCCGCGGCCAACGTTCTTAGAACTTAGTTTAGTCAGAAGACTCAATATTTCCCTTTGGCACACTCTACAGGGTACATTTATGATCGGATTGCTTTGAAACCTGGCATGCTTGTTTGGGGTGACATCTAGATGGGAGCTATCGATTTTCTTCAATTTCCGTCAAAAAATGTTGCCGAGGCCAACGTTTTTAGAACTCAGTTTAGTCAGACCACAGTATTTCCCTTTGGCACGCCCTACAGGGCACATTTATGATTTGATTGCTTTGAAACCTGGTATGCTTGTTTGGGGAGACCTCTAGATGGGAACCATCGATTTTCTTCCATTTCCGTCAAAAAATGTTGCCACGGCCAACGTTTTTAGAACTCAGTTTAGTCAGACCACAATATTTCCCAGGGCACATTTATGATCGGATTGCTTTGAAACCTGGCATGCTTGTTTGGGGAGGCCTCTAGATGGGAGCTATCGATTTTCTTCGGTTTCTGTCAAAAAATGTTGATGGTTGGTTGCAAAATTGAGTATTTGGCCCAAATTCTAGTGAAAAGAGCTCCAGTATGGGCCAGTGGTTGGTAGGATAACTACAGAAACTAGAAGTTCCATATTTTTATACTGTACCAATGACCCAGGCTTATCTGGTGCAAACTCCCTTAAATTCAGGGCCAAACACAAATTCCCCCCCCCCCCCCCCCACACACACAATCCCCAAAATTTGCATCAAAAACGAAAGTTAGATGTCCTGGTAGGTCCTCCATACTTTTACTGTACTGCTCATGCGCAGTGTCAAGGAGGTCTTGAAATTCCCGCCAAAAAGTTATTCTTTGTTTGGCCCTGTAAACAGTGTCACCTCACTGATATTTGTGCTGTAAATCTCAGTTTTAATGATGATAAGCACATAATTATGAGAGAAATGGTGGATTTGAAGTACATTTAGGATGAGGAGAGGAGAAAAACAGTGGTTTCTGATGTTCAGGGCTGTAACTTAAAATTTTTTTATGAAAATTTATTCATGTTGCGTATTTTCGAGGCATGGCCCTGTTGTTGTCATTCTTGCTATGAATGTTCCATTGTTTGTTCAGTGTTTCCTCTCTCCCTTTCCTTCATTCCCCCCTAGCTATTCTCCCATGCTTTTGGCTTATTTTTGTAATCTTTATTACTAAAAATTTTTTGGGAGTTTTGGCTTGGAAACAGAATTATTTTCTGTTTTTTCCCCATGTTTACATCCTCACCCTAGGGGTGTTTAGGAGTTTTGGTCTGCATCTACCATCTGATGCTCTGCAGTATCTTCTGGGGAAGGCTCTGTTTAGCATCAGATAGTGTTTAAATTAGACACTGATTACTGGGCCATGTTTACAAGTGCCTGGAGTCAGTTTTCTGGTTTGTTTACACTTTCTGTTTATGTTGACAACGGTTACTTCTGATAAGTGATTCCTTCTCTTCTGCCTTGATTATTCATAGTAAGATACATTAATATTGTCCATAAGTGTTACATTAATTTTTTCAGAATGATTTCAAATTTTTGTTCACACTTAGGCTTTTTTGGGATCCATTTGGGCTCTGGGTTCCCTTTGGGAACTTGGGCTCTTCTGAAAAAAATTTTGTTAAAATTTTTTTTCATTTTGAATTGTTTTTTCATATTATTATAATGGATTTTTATATTATGTATCTTTGTTTACAAGGTTTATTGCGGGTACTATGATTGATTATTTTTACAATGAAAGATTATTGTTCAAACTGTAATGGAAGGAAGTCTTCCTCTGATTCTCATGATTTCTGCATTAATTGTAGTCAATGTACCCGCACTAAGCCTTGTTCTGTATGTAGCAATTGGGATGACGTTGGACACGTGTGTCACGGTATATTGTTAGCGGGGAGAGGAGCATGCCGGTCCTCTCTCCGCAGGGTCACTCAAGTTTTTCACTCTCTTTTTTAGAGGAACAAGAATTGGGTGATGTTTCCGTGATGTCGTCTACTAGTGCACGTCCGTCATCACAATCCAGAGAAGAGCTAGCGGCAAAAGTGCTCATGGATATATGGCAATTGCCTAAGAGACCCCTAGTAGGGTCGACGGCATTGGCATCTACGTCCGCTAGCTCGCCCGGTGTCGCGTCCATTTACCGAATGGTACAGCACCCGGGTTCGTCCGTTGCGGCCCAGGAAGGAAATAAGGGTGTTGCAAGCACTATAAACGTTCCACAGGCACACCCAGTGATGACGGAACTTGGTTTAGGATGGAAGAAACCTTTGGGTTCGGTCCCTAGCTCATCCAGCTCCGCATGGGCTGCGAGCGAGAGAGGTCTCTCTCTCGTACAACAACATCACAGTCTGGATGTTGTTGTACAAAACGTTCCTCAGTCGGAGCTTACGTCGACCCCTCGGGACGCTCAGGTGTATAAACAGTCCGGAGAGACTATATCAAGGGCTTTTTCCTCCTCACGTCAGCGCACTCGACCACACCTTGGCTACGTGACTGCCAATATCCAGCCGGCATCGCCTTCCAGAGATTCCTAGACAGCCAGGTCACGCCATCCGATAGCCAAGGATTCGAGGCCTCCTTCATCTGGACGTTTGCATAAGAGAAGTATGCAAGAGACAACGTTCACGGAGCTTCCTGCGGCTAAATCACGTAAGACCGCAGCTCCGCAGGCCTTGTTAATGGACATGGTATCGCAGATAGTACAAATCATAGCAGCATCCCAACATCCGGCAGAAGCCCTATCAGAGCAGGAAGAATCTGATGATGCTGGGCCGGTGCGTTCGCAGCTGGATCGGGAGCGGACGACCGAGATATCCAGGTGGTCCGTCAGGATGGCAAAAGGGATATGGATGAATTGGTGTTCTCCCTTTCGGAACAACACAAAATCGCCGTTGAGTTAATCCGGCATTTTCTTCCTGATGTTGTTCCAGCGGACCAGGATGCTGCTCAGCCGGATAGGAGGCTTATAGTGCCACTGGACATCAAATTTTTTAATCGGTTTAGGGACACCGTCCCTGAGTTTCCGTCTCAATCCAGGAACGTCTCATGGACATTTGAACTTTTGAATGACGCTATCAATAAACTTGCTGGTAAATCGGGTAAGTCAGCCTTCCTATCGGCTAATGCTCTTAATCTGCCTTTCATTAATTCAAGGAATAGATTTGAAACGGCAGTACAGGGCGTTCAGAGAGTTCCTCTGTGTCTAGACGACCAGGCTGAAGACCTTGAATTATCCATGCCGTCTTCTATGTCTATTCATAGCTCTACCTTGGAAACTACAATATCTTCGAATAGAGCAAATTTAGATGCACTCTCGTACGCAGATCACCTTACCAGAGCATTGTTGTTACGCCTTGAAGGGCAAGAATTTCAGGATTTACAAATGTCTTTGAGAGTTCTGTCAAGGGATATTGCCTATTCTACATATAACTCCGCCCTTTCAGTGGCTAATCTAAAGTTGGTTAGACGTGACGGAACCCTAGCTACATCCACGAGAGTGGATAGTAAGGTGAAAAACTCTCTTAGAGTCGCTCTGGTCTCCGGAGAGCTTCTCTTTGACGGCAAGCTTTCTGCTATTTACGATAAGTTAACTAAGAAAGCTTCAGACTCTCTGCTTTTTAAGTCCGCTTCTAATAAGTATCAACCAGCAGAAAAAAGTAGGCCTGGATCTTCTGGGACGAGCACGTCCAGGGGAAGTTCCTTTAGAGGTGCGTACACACCCTCTAGGCCTTATTCTCGAGACCATCAATGCTGCGACTCTAGCAGGGGCCATAACACTGGCCGTAATAATAGGTCAGATGCCCCTAGGTCGACGACGTGAGGTTCGGGTCGGGGAGGACATGGTTTCTCCTTCTGCAAGCCTCGCAGGTCCAGGAAGTGATGGTGTAGACCTCTGTCGCATTCCTGTGGGTGGAAGGTTGTCGAGTTATTTACAAAATTGGGAATTGATTACGGAGGACCCTTGGGTTCGAAGGGTAATTGCGGAAGGTCTGAAACTGTCCTTCAAAGGAAAACCTCTGTTAACTCGAAGTCCAAGATGGACTCAACTTCCGTCGAATATTCTAAAAAGAGATGCACTTCTCTCAGAAGTTCAGTCTCTTTTACTGAAGAATGCAATAGAGGTCGTAGAAAACCAGGAATCTCCAGGTATCTACAGCCATCTGTTTCTGGGTCCCAAACCAGACGGCTCGTTCCATCCAGTAATAGATTTAAGCTGGATAAACAAGCTGATTGTGGCTCCAAAATTTTATATGGAGACCATTCAATCGGTCAGAACGAGCATTTGAGTTAACGACTGTGCTGCGAGCTAGATCTCCAGGATGCGTACTTTCACGTCATGGTACATCCGGCGTTCAGAAAGTATCTTTGTTTCGCTGTCCTAGGTGTTGTATATCAGTTCCGTGCGATGTGCTTCGGTCTGAATCTTGCACCCTGGGCTTTCACTCAGATAATGAACTCGGTCATGACTTACTTCCGAGCTCATTCGTCTGCAGTAACGTTGGCCTACCTGGACGATATTCTTCAGAGGTACGGCAACGAGTTAATGCTTCAGAACGATGTGCAGAGTCTTCTACTATTGCTCCGATGTCTCGGTTTTATAGTAAACGAACAGAAGTCGGATCTGGTGGCGTCCAAGTCATTCACCCACCTGGGGATGAGCTTCGAGACGCACAACAATCTCGTTCGTCTGCTGTTAACCAGAGCGAAATTAGTCAGTTGTTATGCTCGCTATTGTCTAAACTCAGAGAAGGTTACAGCAAGAGAATTCATGAGACTGATAGGTCTGTGCGGAGCTGCCGCGGATCTAATTCCAATGGGGCGTCTACGCATTCGTCCTCTCCAAATCTTTCTGACTCAGAATTGGAAAGTGAAGACTCATTCGCTCGATGCGGACATCCTCTTGTCAGACCAGGTGAAACAAGAGATTCAGACTTGGGCAGACATTCAGTGGTTAACTCAGGGAGTTCCACTGCAATTGCCGAATCCGAGTTTTACTATTATGACGGATGCCAGTCAAACAGATTGGGGCGCGACACTATGCCCGTCGGATTCGAGGTGCCAGGGTCTTTGGGATCCTCAATTTTTAGGCAATCACATAAATGTCAAAGAAATGATGTCAATTTGGCTTGCGTTGCGTCATTGGATGGACGTTATTCAGAACACACACGTTCAAATTTTGTCCGACAATACGACGGTAGTAGCGTATATTCGGAATCAGGGAGGCACTCATTCTATTCCGTTGTTCAAGCTAATGGAAAGAATCCTTCTGTTTGTACTGGAACATCAGGTTCTACTATCGGTCCGTCATATTCCGGGTCGTCTGAATGTGTTAGCAGACTCCCTTTCACGGAAGGGTCGCCTGTTGCCGTCGGAATGGACTCTCAACAAACAGGTTTTCAATCAGCTTTGCTACCAATGGGAGCGACCAATGATAGATTTGTTTGCGACATACCTCAACAATCAGTTGCAGACTTACGTGTCCCCATGTCCGGATCCTTGAGCGTTTGCAATAGATGCTCTGTCGATCCCGTGGAATGGGATAATGCGTATCCTCCAGCGCCGCTGATTCAGCAGATATTGCTCAATATAAAGCAATCCCTCTGCAAGATTCTGTTGGTAGCATCTCTGTCACCACAGAGACCGTGGATAAATCTACTCAGGTGTCTGTTGTGGGACATGCCGCAGAAGCTTCCTCCACGGGAGGATCTTATGTCGCAGGGGAAATTGTGCACGCTTCACCACAATCCACAAGGTCTCAACCTTTACGTATTTCCATTGTGCAGTCCTTCTTGCACAATAAGCGTTTTACAGGACGAGCAGTGGACACAATTTCTAACTGCAGGAGGACCTCCTCTTCGCTAAATTATGCTGCAAAGTGGAAGGTCTTTCGCCAGTGGTGTAGGGATCACTCTGTGGATTTATATGATCCCTCCATTCCTGACATTGCTAATTTTCTGGTCTATTTGTTTGACGAGATTAAACTGCAGCCTGTTACTATCAAGGGTTATAGGTCTATGTTATCTGATACCTCTGCTCACCATGGTACATTAATGATTGGTTCTAAAGTCTCTTTATCTAAATTAGTTTGAAACTTTTCGATAAATAGACCTAGCACTCTTAGATTAATTCTGTAATGGAATTTAGCATGGGTTCTTCTTAAGCTAAAAGAAGCACCTTTTGAGCCTCTTGATACAGTGGACTTCAAATTCTTAACATATAAGACAGCTTTTCTCTTAGCCTTCTCTTCTGCTAGAAGAGTTAGTGAGCTTCATGCTCACTATTGTAGTGTTGGTAATACTATTACTTTTACTACTAATGTTGGGTTTTTGGCTAAGAATCAGGCTCCTAATAAGTATCCTGAACCTATTGTTGTTAGGGCCCTTCCGTCTTCAGACGGCGTAGGCCTTTACTCTGTCCTGTTAGAGCAATACGTATTTATAAACGTAGGTCTGAGTTTATTAGAAAGGGACGTAAGCGTTTCTTTTTGTCTTTGATGCCTAATAGAAAGGACATTATGGTTCATTCTATTGCTAGATGGATTCAATTAACTATACGTACTGCTTATGAAAAGTTATCTTCTTCTCAGCAGTCTGCTCTCAAGATTTCGGCTCATGAAGTAAGAGCTCTATCAACATCTTGGGCTTATGCTAATAGTGTTGCTATTACAGATTTAATGAAGGCTGCATATTGGTCTCAGCCTTCCACTTTCACTAATTTTTATTTTAGAGATATTGAGTCCATTTCTGGAGATCTACATTGTTTAGGTCTGTTATCTGTTTCTCAGAATATCGTCCACTAAACAGTTGCAACTATAGTTATGTAGGCTTTCTGTTCCGGCAGTGACTCTGTCCTGCTGCCCTCTTCGCTCTGGGGTATTTGACCCAGGGCAAGGGGAAGGGGGGGGGGAGGGGTGTTCCCTTAGGTCACCTGCTTTATTGTGAAAAGCAAGGGAATACCTCCCACAGAGTCAGTAATTCCGAGTCGGTAACAGGATGGTTTTAAAGTGTAAAGCTAATGTTTACTCCTGTAATATTTTTAAAGTGTAGCTCGGTGTGAAGCATTTGTATATGTCATGTGTCAAACAGGCATTAATATACAATGAGTATAAAGAGTCTCATTTCTCTGGACTTTCTTTATTTATTGGCTTACTTTTAAAAATAATTAGTATAAAGGGTTATACTGGATTTTAATAGAGATCATTGATGTATTTGTGCTCAATTACGGAATGGTTTTGTAACTTTCTTTTTTGATAAAATAAGAGAGATACATATAAATCCTATCTCTCCTTTTCTCCTTGAGGGGATAATTCTGTTATATGTAATTGAGCCTATTGGATTTTCCTTTATGTCCTGGTCCCTCCAGCCTGTTTACTATTCAGCTAAGTCTGGGTCATTGGTACAGTATAAAAATGTTAAAAAATTTATAGTAATTTATATATTTTTTATACTTACCAATGACCCAGGCGGGGATGGCCCTCCCAGGAGTTGGGAACTCTTGCCTCCCCGCTGCGTACATAACACTTACCAGGCACTGGTCGTAAGAATGACATTTTGGCGGGAATTTCGAGACCTCCTTCACACTGCGCATGCGCAGTACAGCAAAAGTTTGAGGACCTACCAGGACATCTAATTTTCGTTTTTGATGCAAACTCGGGGGATTGGGGGGGGCAAAATTTGTGTTTGGCCCTGAATTTAATGGAGTTTGCACCAGCTAAGTCTGGGTTATTGGTAAGTATAAAAAATATATAAATTACTATAAATTTTTTAACTTTTCCTGTATTCCGCTATATGTACTGCCAGGATTCCCTCCGTCGATTCTTGAAAAGCTTAAAGTTCCTTTTTCAAAAAGTGTGATACTATATCAGTCGAAAAAAAATTGTAGAATTTAAAAACAAATGCTGCTTTCATTTTAACTTCAGTGATAATGTTGAATGCAATTAGATTTATCGGTGGAGATAAAAAGGATAAGACATTTTCATGATACTTTCTGTTGTTACTCTAATGGGTGCGGGAGCATTTCTGCCTATAGTTTTGCATGATTTCTGCTTTTATAGGCCTACTCAAATGCATAATTCTCTCTTGCATTAGTTCATAGAGAATAACTGTTGGGTCTCATACGTCTGAATTTGAACCCCGCATCAAAGGCACTACATCTAAACATCCAGATATACACTGAATGACACACGTGTGTGAGTGTGTTAATCGATATGGTACGAGTGCCAGTGTGGAAGGATAAAATGAGAGGCTGCAGGCCTTGAGTTTTATCCTTCTGTGATGACCTCGAGTTTTATCCTTCTGCAATGGCACAGGTGTCGTTCTGTGTTTATTACATTCCTTCACGTCTACAAAAGAAATTATTACAAGGACAACAAAAAGAACACATTTTATCGCCAACCAAGTTTGCGAGCTGAACCCCTGTTACTATTTCGTCCCCCGAGTTCCAATGTGTTCTATGTGCCTACTGGCACATAGAACACATTGGAACTTAGGGGACGTTTTTTAGCTATCGCTCACAATTCATATTGTAATTGAGGTGCACGGATTGTAGAAAATCCAGTGAAATTTCAGTTCTGTTTGAAAATAATTTGTTAATGATTTCTGTTCTGCACGTATGCGGAACAGATTTTCATTTTCTACATGGTTTAGTGTTGCTGAAGATGGGGATTTCATAGGCATGTATTAAAAAAGTGTGCCAAAAGCATCCCATGGCAAGGGGGACAAGATAATCAAAAAGTGCACTCAACTTGGGCCCTGACAGGGTCAATACGCAAATGAAAAATCTTTGAAATTTAGACCCTTTCTGTGAAAAATGCTTGAATTAATTTATGTCCTTGAAAATTACTTTATTTACCACCACCGTCCTTGAAAAGTACTTGAATTCACTTTATCTACATCCTTTGATATCACATAGTGGGTGGTGGGTTCATCCTTGCTCCTATAAAATTGTGGAACTCCTGCTGAAGTTTATATTTACATATTTATTTTCATATCACAGTTATTTATTTATTTGCACATCCATCTTCAATTCAGCAAAATTATATACATCAAACAATTCAGTACAAGTTAAACATCCATCATCATCATCATCAATATAATAATTATTAATAATTCTGAAAAATAAGATAAACAACATCAGTACCCAGTTGATGAAATGAAAGGCTTGTTATTTAGAATCGCCAAAAAAGGAGAATTCTCCTACTTTTCAATGTATGTTCATCTGCAGGTTGATCGGGGCTAAAATGCCGATCACACTGCAGATGTACATACTGTTGATATACGTTTTATAAAGAATTAAATAAATTATCTTACCAAATTGAATTGACAAAGGTTCTCTTCAAATTTTAAATCAAAGCCTCCACATAATCAGGGTACTGACATACCGACAGCCAAGATCAGAGTGACCAAAATAGAATTTCACGCCAACAAACCGAACTGAAACAGCACGGATGAGAACAACTCACAAAACCTCCTTAACCCAAAACACAACCAAGCTGCAAAGATGCAGCGCAAGCAAATAGAATTAATCCTGTAATATTAAATAAATAAATAAATATCTACTTTCAATATTCAGAGCCAACCTGTAAATAAATTATAAAAGATTTAATTAAAGTGTAATTATCACACTGCCACATTGAGATCATATCTTTCATGATAATCCACTCTGCATATGTGCGATGACATAAAATCGATCAGAGACACACACAGGACAGGGAAGCACATCTTTCATCTATGCATTAAGGTCATGAACTGGAATTCCCAAAATTTCAGTTCAGTCATAATTTTGGCACAAGAACCTCTCTCCTGAATGATTCCCTAGGAAAGTTGACCAATTTGAATCTTCCTCATTGCAAATTGACGTATCTCACAAAAAACTGCTGTTTATGCCTGAAATTATTGCAAGTTATCGTAAAAAAAATATAGAGTTTTTTTTTATATAAATATAAAAGGGTGATATTTGATGACAAATTAATGATTAATTATATGTATTGGAAGTGGGTTTGAGAAAAAATGCAAACCTCTCAACCTGGCTCAAAAACTGTTGTTTTTTTTTCTAGCATCATTAAAATTTTATTTATAAATAGATTACCAATATCAATTAGTTGTGGTAAGGTGAAAAAAATTTGGGTTTACCATTTTATTACCAATATCAATTAGTTGTGGTAAGGTGAAAAAAATTTGGGTTTACTATTTTATTAGGTAGGTTGTGAAAAGAATTTTGCATTTGGTGAAATAATTATATTTTCACCTTTGGCATTTCCTAATTTTGTGTCAGATTAAATCTGATACCAAATCGACTTAATTAACAAAGTGCTTGAATAGTGCTTGATTTGATTCTCAGGTATTAAGACCTGAAGTTGTGCCACTCAATAGTATTGACATTATATATATATATACATATAGCTTTTGAAATCAGCCCACCAATTATATAGCTTCTTTGTGTGGTGATTATCGTAATTGTATGCACTGAATCTTGTTCATGAAACAGAATCTTAGTTACAGTTCTCAGAAAGCAAAGTCATTTCCCCGCATGAACTTCTGACAAAAAAAGGCATGTGCTGCCCCTCGCCTCAGGGCAGGGGGCAGCTGTCCCCACCTCTTCTAGCAGCCTCATTGAGATAGGACATCTTGAAAAACCAACATCCAGGAAATGACATTTGATTCACTTGATGATTCTCCTCGGATGAATCCATGCTGACAGAAAAAGATGAATCATTTAGGCTATGGCTCTCCTGCTATTTTGAAAATTACATTCCTACATTGCCGATGAGCTTAAAAGTGGCACATTTTTGCCATCACAAATTGCACCTTCTTTGAACTTTCAGCTCATTGAAGTTGTTCGAAATACATCATTCCAGCAAAGCCTCTAAACCAACCTCCATAAAATATTGGTGGTGCCAGGATTCCCCCAGTTGGCAGGGGGTAGGGTTGAGTGGGGGTTGGGCTAGGATATTTGTGATGGGCTCATAGTGAAGGAAGCATAATCCCAAAGGGATAGACCCCCTCACCTCACCCCCAAAGTTGCCATCCCTAATTTTAAAGTTTCAGGGTAAATGATACAGGCCTCCAGACCTAAAATCACCAACATAGCCTTATACAACATTACTTTGAAAATCTGATCATTTTAGAAAGAGAAAAATATTCCAGCCCCTCAATTTTCTCATTTATTAATAATTCATAAAAAACATTAATTGTGATCTGTGATAAGAAAAATATTGTTTGTTTTTTTAAAACAGACTGTATAGCTCAGTGGATTGAGTCTGTTGAGCTCATTCCCATGAAACATCATAACCAGTGTTTCAACTGGTTGATTTCTAGAAGCCACTGTCAGGGCTTTCACAATAATGAAGGTACTGGAGCGAACGCTAACTTTTTCGTTGTTCATGTTTCATCTTCAGTCAAGTGCAAATAATATTTTGTTTATATAAATTTGCTTTATTACAAATTATTGGAGAGTGCCCATGGGCACTCTCCAATAATTTGTAATAAAACAAATATTGAATAACAAATTCAGACCATCAAAAATAATGCAGCCCTCAACCAGTTAAAGAAAAATATTAAACTTCAGTTCTAGTCGATGGTTAACTCATTCAAACCTGGAACTAAGAGTGAATCTATAGAACATTAAAAATATTAAGTTAAAAAAAAAGGTTTACTTCTCAGGCAGTCCCTCATTGAAATTGAACCCTCTTGTTGAACATTTTTATTGACTTGCAGTGTCATGCCAAATTAACATGAACTCATAAGACTTTATAATTTTACCTTTTTTTCAAAACAGGTGCCTAAATGTAACTGAATACGAATGCACCGTATTTCATATTTCTTTATTAAATGGTTGAATTCTGGAAGTCCAAATATGTTTTTTTTTTCAGAAGTGCAGGTACCACAACTTAAATGCTTCAGATTCTGTGATTGGGCTTCACATTATCTATAAGGAAGTGGCTATTGGTGTTTAGTTTAAATTTTAAATTGTAAAATCAAAAATGTTAAATTAATACTTTGGATTTATATTATGGATCATATGATCAGTACCCAAAAATGTGATTTATATTGTGCCGGACCAATATCCAGAGAACCAAGGAATAGCTATTGGTCTGGCACCAGACCAGTAGTCTTGAATTGGGTATTGGTCTGGCGCCCCACCTCCCACAAGAATGAATAATTAATTATACCCCCGCTTCGAAGAAGTGGGGGCTATATAGGAATCGCCCTGTACTTCCGTACATCCGTCCGTACGTCTTTCCGGACATGAAATTCTTGTGTGCGCAACTCCTCCTACATTTATCAATCAATTTGGACAAAACCTTTCAGACATCATCACTACTAAGTGAACATGCGCATATTCCAAGATTTTTGATCTGCGACAATTTTAACCAGGTTATCTCCCTTATTATGTCTTTCCGTTCGAACAAATTCTTGTGTGCGCAACTCCTCCTACATTAATGAACCGATTTTGATGAAACCTTTTACATTAATGAACCGATTTTGATGAAACCTTTCAAACATCATCTCTACTAAGTGAACATGTGCATATTCCAAACTTTTTGATCTGCGACAATTTTAACCAGGTTATCTCTCTTGAACTTTGATTTAATATGGGTTTCTGCATGAAATTCTTGTGTGCGCAACTCCTCCTACATTTATCAATCAATTTGGACGAAAGTTTACAGACATAATCACTACTAAGTGAACATGCGCATATTCCAAAATTTTTGAGCTGTGGCAATTTTAACTAGGTTATCTCCCTTTAACTTAGATTTATTATGGGTTTCTACATGAAATTCTTGTGCGTGCAACTCCTCCTACATTTATCAATCAATTTGGACAAAACTTTTCAGACATCATCACTACTAAGTGAACATGCGCATATTCCAAGATTTTTGATCTGCGACAATTTTAACCAGGTTATCTCCCTTTGACTTAGATTTATTATGTCTTTCCGTTCGAACAAATTCTTGTGTGTTCAACTCCTCCTACATTAATGAACCGATTTTGATGAAACCTTTCAAACATCATCTCTGCTAAGTGAACATGTGCATATTCCAAACTTTTTGATCTGCGACAATTTTAACCAGGTTATCTCTCTTGAACTTTGATTTAATATGGGTTTCTGCATGAAATTCTTGTGTGCGCAACTCCTCCTACATTTATCAATCATTTTGGACGAAAGTTTACAGACATCATCACTACTAAGTGAACATGCGCATATTCCAAAATTTTTGAGCTGTGGCAATTTTAACTAGGTTATCTCCCTTTAACTTAGATTTATTATGGGTTTCTACATGAAATTCTTGTGCGTGCAACTCCTCCTACATTTATCAATCAATTTTGACGAAACCTTTCAAACATTATCACAACTAAGTGAACATATGCATATTTCCAAATTTTTGATCTGCGACAATTTTAACCAGGTTATCTCCCTTTAACTTGGATTTATTATGGGTTTTCAAATGGGATTCTTGTGTGTACAACTCCTCCTACATTAATGAACCGATTTTGAATACATGTTGCACATTGTAAATGTGTTTTTCCAAATGTAAACCATATATGTGTGGGCTCTTTAAGTATTCAGTGCTGTTCTGTGGAAGGCCACATGCAAATACAAATTTCAACAACAAAAAATGATCTTTATGTATACATTTCCTTATGGCCTTCGCCTACATGATCAGAAGTGCATTCCTCTAAAAACCCAAAGCGGGGGTATTAATCACCTTCAGTGATAGTTCTAGTTGTGTGAGAACCAAATGTATTTTAATTTGGTCTTAAGACTTGTGATCAAGCACTTGTTTCTTGTCAATTGTGTTTCTTTTCTTATCATGTGTGGCTTTCCAATTCAGGCAGATAGTACATGACAATAGACAACTACTCAGATTATGTATCTTTTCCTACTTACTTTCATCAGAGCCATCAGTGTAAGAGCACCTGCAGTACATTAACCCTTTACCCAATGAATCAGCCACATTCACCCGCGTAATATGCAAATTCAGCAGCTGAAAAAATACTATTTTTCAAAAAATTTCAACAAAACCATATCATGTGACCCCTCTTTGGAATGAGCTCGTCAAAAACGTTCCAGTGAGGGCTCACATGATATGGTTTTCTTTAATTTTTTTGAAAAATTAAAAAAAATGATATTTAAAATAATAAATTTTGATATCGTCTGCATTGGGTAAAGAGTTCATGGAGGTGAGTGACCTTAGCTTTAGGCTTTTAGGTGTTTTTCTGTTAGATGAGTAGTGGATAAATTTGTATTATCTCTTGAGTGACAAAGGTGACTGGCTGGTGCGTCATTTAATACATTGTATTTATCTTTCTATTTGACAGGTTTAAAAGCATACCTGTATTTAGGAATCGAAAGTGATTCCTTAGTTCTTGGTTTTCCGTGGTATGGCTACAGGTATCCTTGTACATCTCTACAGGTTTGATATTAGTTTTCAAGTTTCTGTGATGCCCCTGACAATGAGCCCTGTGAATCATCTGTTTTTTATTTGAATCAAATCTTAGATCGAATAGAGTCTGTTATACAGGTGTCTTGAAGTTCCGACTGATGAAATATCCCAACAACATCAGCAAGGCATGCCTTCGTCGAAAGGCATGCCTTGATGATGTAGTTGGAATATTACTCAGTAAGGATTTTTGTTAAAAAACAGAAACAGGTGCAAGATTTCTGCACTGGGCACTACATGGGTCTAGCCACTAGCAATTGTGGGCTCATTGTCTATATTGCTTGAGAACTTTAAATTTGCTTTCAGCAGTGGTAGTGTGTAGGGAAACTGGAATTAGCATGGATAGTGGCATGGGTAAAGATGCTTTTTTATGTTAGAATAGCGGAAATTACACTCAGTCTCTATTTTCAACAAGATTTATGTACAATTTCTATCTCAGCTGTATGTTTTGTGAGACAACTAAGATGACTGATACCAAGCAAAATTCCAGTGACAAGATTCAAAGGAAAACGAATTGGGCAGCCAATTTCGAATCGAACCAAATACCAACTTCAGATTCAAAATCAAAATCGAATCTCAAAGCTTCGTAGGGTTCTACCCTGACATCCAGTTAGGAGGTCTTGGTGGGATATAGTCAAGAGCTCTGTTAGTTTGTTTGTACAGACATTTATGTACTCAAACATCAGTTGTCCTTTTTGAATAATGACCTGTTGTTTGATAATAGATCAACATGGGGAAAGGCTATCAACATAGGGTGCAAGCCTGGAAATAAGCTATCTGTCATATGCTGAATGAGGTGCCAAGAGGGTAAATTTGCCGATGCTATCCCATACAGTGGTCTAGAATGCCCCAATTTATCCTCTGGGTACCTCTTTCTGTTAAGGCTTGAGGCCTTGATTCAAACTGAGGTTGACAGAGGGTAAATTTGGTAATGCTACCCTGCTGTGCAGGGTAGCATTACCCAATTCACCCTCTGGGGACCTCATTCTGCAGATGACAGTCTGCTTATGTCCAGGCTTAATAGGGTGGGCCTCATTTGCTAATTTTTCTAAGAGTTCGGACCCTTGTGAAACTTTGAAATATACCGTTACAAACATTTTGTGTTGTATCTCAGGCATTATTAATCCAACATTTTTTTTAGCTCACCTGAGCAAAGCTCAAGGGGAGCTTTACTAATCACTTTCCGTCCATCATCCGTCCGGCATTAACTTTACATTATCGACTTCTTCTCACAAACTACAAAACCAATTTGAACCAAATCTGGTGTGCATGTTCTCTATCATATGTCAATTCAAGTTTGTTCAAATCAAGTTGACCCTCTCTTGGTAGAGCCACGCCCAAAAAGTGAGCCTAAATCTTAAAAAATCTTCTCATGAACCAGTAGTAGCAGAGACTTGATATTAGGTGTGCAGCTTCCTTTTGAGGTGTAGACTCCGATTTGTTCATTGTTCAAGAGAAGTTCTAGGGGCTATATTTGCCATCGTTATGGGAGGGGCAAGAATTTTTGCCCCACCCAAAATTTCTGTTTTCCAAACCAAGAGGCTGATTTGAACCAAATTTGATATGAGGTTTTATTGGGACATAATTAGTTAATTTATGCCAATAAAATTTTACCTGTCGCAGCAGCTAAAAATTTAAAACGCCCATATCTCCAAAACTGCACTGCTCTGAGAATTTTTATTTGGTGTGAAGCTTCCTCAGGACCAAAAGAATGGAATGGTAAAAAAGAAAATTGCTATCGGTTTTATCATAGGGTACTTTTTCAGGACTTTGAAAAAGTGCTGAGTCAGCATTTTTTTAACACTGTGGGTAATGGGGAAAACATTAAAGAATCTTCTCCCAAACCACTGGTCCAAAGGCTTTCATATTTCACATATAACATCACTGGAAGATTGATTCACATATTTGTTGAAATCAATTTCCTGGGTCCATATTTGGGCTCTCTATGGGGGCCCAAATGTTCAAATTAGTGCAATATGAGGAATATTCTTTAAAAATCTTCTTCTTCAGATCCACCAATCAGTATCTTTTGATATTTGGTATGCAGCATCCTTAGGGGGGTGAGATTCAAGTTTGTTCAGGCCACGTCCCTAGGTTCATATTTGGGCACACTGTGGGAGCCCAAATTATAACTTAGGTTCATATTTGGGCACACTGTGGGAGCCCAAATTATAACTTAGTTCAATATGAGGAATTTTCTTTAAAAATCTTCTTCAGATTCAGCACTCAGAATTTTTTTTATATTTGGTATGCAGCATCCTTAGGGCAGTGAGATTCAAGATTGTTCAATCCAAGTCCCTGGGTTCATATTTGGGCTCCCTTAAAAATCTTCTTCACATCCACCAGTCAGAATCTTTTGATATTTGGTATACAGTATCCTTAGGGAGGTGAGATAAAAGTTTATTAAAGCCGAGTCCCTGGGTTCATATTTGGGCTTCCCGTGGGAGCCCGAATTGTACCAAAATTTCTATTTTCCAAACTGAGAGGCCAATTGGAACCAAATTTGATATGAGGGCTTATTGGGTCATAAGTACCTAATTCATGCCAAAAACGTTTTTGCATCACCTCATTGGAACGAACTGCAGAAGCTAAAAATAGAAAAAAATTAAAATGCCCATATATCCAAAACTACACGGCATTGAGAATTTTTATTTTGTGTGAAGCTTTCTTAGAAAGAGCAGAAAGGAATGGTCAAAAAAAAAATTGCCATTGTTTTTTTTTTTTTTATCAGGAACTTTTCCAGGACTTTTGGAAAAATGCTGAGTCATCATTTTTAATGGGAAAAACATTAAAGAATCTTCTTCTCCCATACCACTGTTCCAAAGGCTTTTATATTTCACATATAACATTTTTGGAAGATTCATTCACATGTTTGTTGAAATCAAATCCCTGGGTCCATATTTAGGCTCTCTGTGGGAGCCCACATATTCAGATTAGTGCAATATGAGGAATATTCTTTAAAAATCTTTTTCTTCCAATCCACCAATCAGAAGCTTTTGATATTTGGTATGCAGCATCCATAAGGGGGTGAGATTCAAGTTTGTTCAATTTGAGTCCCGGCTTAATATTGGGGCTTTCTATGGGTGGGGTGGCAGGGAGGGTGCAATACCGGTGCATGTTAGGTTCAGGTTTGTTCAAGACCATTCCTTAGTGTTTTTAGCTCACCTGAATGAAAGTCAGGGTGAGCTTTTTTTATCACTCTTCTTCTGTCATCTGTCGCCCGTCGTCCTGCGTGAAGGTGGTGTTTGAGCCTCTTTCTCCTAAACCACTAGCCACATTTTAATTAAATTTCATGTAAGTAGTGGTTATATAGGGGCATTTTGATTTTTATCCAAAATAGGTTTCGGCTCATATTGAGCAGAGGTATGTGGAAAAAATGGCCAAATTTTTTGAAAATCTTCTTCTAATGAACCACCAGTAGCAGAGACTTGATATGGGGTATACAGAGTCCTTTTGAGGTTTAGAATCAAGTTTGCTCAAGAGAAGTTTGTCGGGCATTATTTGCCTTTGTTATGGGAGGGGCAAAAATTTTGGCCACGCCTAAAATTTCTATTTTCAGAACCGTCAGGTCGATTTGAACCAAATTTAATATGAGATGATAATGGGTCATAAGTAGTTGATTGATGCAAAAAAAAAATGTTCTCATTGCCCCGTAGGAACCTCGGGAGCTAAAAATAGGAAAAACCTTAAAACTGCCATATCTCCAAAACTACACGGCACAGAGAATTCTTATTTTGTATAAAGATTACTTTTATCCAGTAGAATAGAATGGTTAAAAAAATCCCTATCGGTTTGATCACAAGGTACTTTTTTCAGGACTTTAAAAAAGTGCTGAGTCAGCACTTTTTAACACTGTAGGCAATGGGAAAAAGATTAAAATATCTTCTCCAGATCCAGCACTCAGAATCTTTTGATATTTGGTATGCAACATTGTAGGGTGGATCTGATTCAAGTTTGTTCAAATCGGCCCCCTGGGTTCATATTTGGGCTCAGTATAGGAGCCCGATTTCGAACTTAGTGCATTTCAGGCAAATTTCTTAAAAAATCTTCTCCAGATCCAGCATGCAGAATCTTTTGATATTTGGTATGCAACATTGTGGGGTGGATCTGATTCAAGTTTGTTCAACTCGGCTCCCTGGATTCATATTTGGGCTCACTATAGAAGCCTGAATTCGAAATTAGTGCATTTCAGGCAAATTTCTTCAAAAATCTTCTTCTCCAGATTCAGCAGGCAGAATCTTTTGATATTTGGTATGCAACATTGTGGGGTGGATCTGATTCAAGTTTGTTCAAATTGGCCCCCTGGGTTTATATTTGGGCTCAGTATAGAAGCTCAAATTCGAACTTAGTGCATTTCAGGCAAATTTCTTCAAAAATCTTCTTCTCCAGATCCAGCAGGCAGAATCTTTTGATATTTGGTATGCAACATTGTGGGGTGGATCTGATTCAAGTTCGTTCAAATCGGCCCCCTGGGTTTATATTTGGGCTCCGTATAGAAGCTCGAATTCAAACTTAGTGCATCTCAGGCAAATTTCTTCAAAAATCGTCTTCTCCAGATCCTGCAGGCAGAATCTTTTGATATTTGGTATGCAACATTGTGGGTGGATCTGATTCAATTTTGTTCAAATCGGCCCCCTGGGTTTATATTTGGGCTGAGTATAGAAGCTCGAATTCGAACTTAGTGCATTTCAGGCAAATTTCTTTGAAAATCTTCTTCTCCAGATCCAGCAGGCAGAATGTTTTGATATTTGGTATGCAACATTGTGGGGTGGATCTGATTCAAGTTTGTTCAAATTGGCCCCCTGGGTTTATATTTGGGCTCAGTATAGAAGCTCGAATTCAAACTTTGTGCATCTCGGGCAAATTTCTTAAAAAATCTTCTTCTCCAGATCCAGCAGGCAGAATCTTTTGATATTTGGTATGCAACATTGTGGGGTGGATCTGATTCAAGTTTGTTCAAATCGGCCCCCTGGATTCATATTTGGGCTCACTATAGAAGCCTGAATTAGAACTTAGTGAATTTCAGGCAAATTTCTTAAAAAATCTTCTTCTCCAGATCCAGCAGGCAGAATCTTTTGATATTTGGTATGCAACATTGTGGGGTGGATCTGATTCAAGTTGTTCAAATCGGCCCCCTGGATTCATATTTGGGCTCACTATAGAAGCCCGAATTAGAACTTAGTGCATTTCAGGCAAATTTCTTAAAAAATCTTCTCCAGATCCAGCTGGCAGAATCTTTTGATATTTGGTATGCAACATTGTGGGGTGGATCTGATTCAAGTTTGTTCAAATCGGCCTCCTGGGTTTATATTTGGGCTCAGTATAGAAGCTCGAATTCGAACTTTGTGCATTTCAGGCAAATTTCTTAAAAAATCTTCTTCTCCAGATCCAGCAGGCAGAATCTTATGATATTTGGTATGCAACATTGTGGGGTGGATCTGATTCAAGTTGTTCAAATCGGCCCCCTGGATTCATATTTGGGCTCACTATAGAAGCCCGAATTAGAACTTAGTGCATTTCAGGCAAATTTCTTAAAAAATCTTCTTCTCCAGATCCAGCAGGCAGAATCTTTTGATATTTGGTATGCAACATTGTGGGGTGGATCTGATTCAAGTTTGTTCAAATCGGCCTCCTGGGTTTATATTTGGGCTCTGTATAGAAGCTCGAATTCGAACTTAGTGCATTTCAGGGAAATTTCTTAAAAAATCTTCTTCTCCAGATCCAGCAGGCAGAATCTTTTGATATTTGGTATGCAACATTGTGGGGTGGATCTGATTCAAGTTTGTTCAAATTGGCTCCCTGGGTTTATATTTGGGCTCAGTATAGAAGCTCGAATTCGAACTTTGTGCATTTCAGGCAAATTTCTTAAAAAATCTTCTTCTCCAGATCCAGCAGGCAGAATCTTTTGATATTTGGTATGCAACATTGTGGGGTGGATCTGATTCAAGTTGTTCAAATCGGCCCCCTGGATTCATATTTGGGCTCACTATAGAAGCCCGAATTAGAACTTAGTGCATTTCAGGCAAATTTCTTAAAAAATCTTCTCCAGATCCAGCTGGCAGAATCTTTTGATATTTGGTATGCAACATTGTGGGGTGGATCTGATTCAAGTTTGTTCAAATCGGCCTCCTGGGTTTATATTTGGGCTCTGTATAGAAGCTCGAATTCGAACTTAGTGCATTTCAGGGAAATTTCTTAAAAAATCTTCTTCTCCAGATCCAGCAGGCAGAATCTTTTGATATTTGGTATGCAACATTGTGGGGTGGATCTGATTCAAGTTTGTTCAAATTGGCTCCCTGGGTTTATATTTGGGCTCAGTATAGAAGCTCGAATTCGAACTTTGTGCATTTCAGGCAAATTTCTTAAAAAATCTTCTTCTCCAGATCCAGCAGGCAGAATCTTATGATATTTGGTATGCAACATTGTGGGGTGGATCTGATTCAAGTTGTTCAAATCGGCCCCCTGGATTCATATTTGGGCTCACTATAGAAGCCCGAATTAGAACTTAGTGCATTTCAGGCAAATTTCTTAAAAAATCTTCTTCTCCAGATCCAGCAGGCAGAATCTTTTGATATTTGGTATGCAACATTGTGGGGTGGATCTGATTCAAGTTTGTTCAAATCGGCCTCCTGGGTTTATATTTGGGCTCTGTATAGAAGCTCGAATTCGAACTTAGTGCATTTCAGGGAAATTTCTTAAAAAATCTTCTTCTCCAGATCCAGCAGGCAGAATCTTTTGATATTTGGTATGCAACATTGTGGGGTGGATCTGATTCAAGTTTGTTCAAATTGGCTCCCTGGGTTTATATTTGGGCTCAGTATAGAAGCTCGAATTCGAACTTTGTGCATTTCAGGCAAATTTCTTAAAAAATCTTCTTCTCCAGATCCAGCAGGCAGAATCTTTTGATATTTGGTATGCAACATTGAGGGGTGGATCTGATTCAAGTTTGTTCAAATCGGCCCCCTGGATTCATACTTGGGCTCACAATAGAAGCTTGAATTCGAACTTAGTGCATTTCAGGCAAATTTCTTTGAAAATCTTCTTCTCAAGATCCAGCAGGCAGAATCTTTTGATATTGGGTATGCACCATGCTTAGGGGGGGAGGGGGGGGGGGGGGTGAGATTCAAGTTTGTTCAAGCTAAGTCCCTGGGTTCACGTATTTGGGCTCACTGTGGTAGCCCGAATAATAACTTAGTTCAAAATGAGGAATTTTCTTTTAAAATCTTCTTCAGATCCAGCAGTTGGAATGTTTTGATATTTGATATGCAGCATCCTTAGGGGGGGTGAGATTCAAGTTTGTTCAAATCATGTCCCTAGGTCCATATTTGGACTCACTGTGGGAGCTTGAATTCTAACTTAGTTCAAAATGAGGAATTTTCTTTAAAAATCTTCTTCTTCAGATCCAGCAGTCGGAATGTTTTGATATTTGGTATGCATCATCCTTAGCGGGGTGAGATTCAAGATTGTTAAAGCCAAGTCCCTGGGTTTATATATGGGCTCCCTGTGGGAGCCTGAATTATAACTTAGTTCAATATGAGGAATATTCTTTAAAAATCTTCTTTTTTTTAGATCCACTGGTCAGAATCTTTGGATATTTGGTAGAAGCTTTTCTTGGGAGAAGCAGATGCAACTTGTTGAAATCAATTCTCTGGGTTGATATTTAGGCTACCATGTCAGGTGAGCGCTCTCAGGGCCCTTGGGGCCTCTTGTTCCATAAAATTTGCCTTTCATGACTTCATTCCTTTGTAGTGTTGATGAACCATGTCTAACTGAACGTGACCCCAAATACTTCCTTGAACCACTTTGGCAGGTGAGCGATTAAGGCCACTTGGGGCCTCTTGTTTATTTTAAGCTTAGCTGTTACTCTTGCACATCATCGCACCCACAGTTTTTGTTTTTTGAGAGTAGACAACAGTGTGCTATCTAACAAGTGATTAAAGTATGTTCATGGGAAAAGGTTCAAATAATACAGTGTGTGTATTGAAATGTGAACAATATACCATGAACAGTAAACTGTAACGTTCCTTCATGGTATTACATTTTGGGTAAGCTGTAACAGTAGCTGTTACAAAATGCATGTAATAATGCTGAAATGATTCCCAGCAACTTTATTTTATCTTTTGAGACAACTCCTGAGTTTTATGTGCCATCTTCTATCAACCTGAGAGACAAAGCATTTGCATTGAATTGTGGTTAAAATGTTGAGGTGAGGTGTGTCAGAAAATGAAATGCACAAACTTTAAAGCTAAAGCAAATGCTCCATTGAAGTTGCATTTCATGTATTGTACCAAACTCAAATAAATTTGATTACCACGGCGACAAGCTTATTAAAAAAAACAGTAATATTTTGGGATCCCTATTTACTGCGCACTGGTAAAGTGAACAGATTGCAGACACACTTTTAGAAATGAATAACACTGAATTGTTTTGTAATTTAGTTCTGAAGAAAACAATCTGTTGCATCAATAGTATACAGCACACACTCCATTTTCAGAAGTGAAAGGCTGGCCCAATTTGAATGTCCATTAGTATGATGATAGACTAGCATGGTCACATATAAAGGCTACACCTGTGATGAAAGTTCCCCTAACAAACACAACACTATATACACTAAATGTTGGATGCATATGCAAATTATTTGCACTGCACTTCTTATGGCATTGCCCTGGGTAATGATATTTAAAGAGGAACAGACATGGCCAAACCTATTTTGGTTTATTATACTCTGTAAAGAACAATTAGATAAGAAATATAAAAGCATTGAAATAATTTTGATAGGAGGCACCCTTTTTTGAGAACGGCCCAAAGCATCAGCCTAGGATACAAAATAACAACAAAATCTCTCAGGATGCTATGATGTCACACCAGGAACTGACTAACAATTTTCTACACATTACAGTGCATTCCATTGCGTAGAAGGCATCGATTTCTGGTAGCGTTTTTGTTATTTGCCTGTCAAAAAAGAAATATGCACAACATTTAATATGAAGAAAACAAGATTTTCACGTACAGCCAATGAGTTAATTAAACTGGAGAATAAGTGTCCGAATCTTCATCTTACTCTTACTAACTCTGCACAGGCAGAGTTAGTTGCGGTTGAAGAAGTGCTCCATCTTTGTGCAGTAAGGCTTAGAAAACATGTGGAGGTCCACGGAGGCATTGTGTACTAAGGCATACTGCACGTTGATGGTGCACTTGTCTTCAACCAATGCTAACCCTGCTTGTGTGCAGTTAGTATGCTCGCCATTGCACGGTGGTCGTCTCCGGGTACTCCAGCTTCCTCCATCCATAAAATTGTTGTGGTCATAATTAGCCATTGTGCAGAAATATGTGACCTTAAATACCAATAAATAAATGCTCCCATGTGGGAAATCAGGATTATGTGTATTGCTCAAGGGTACAGTGCAGATGGCATGGGTCAGGATCGAACCATCAACCCTTTTGGTTTAAAGTCCAATGCTTTAACTACTGTGCAACCACACTTTCTGACTTCATACCTATATTGCAGTCATGATATTGCCCCAGATGCTGAAAGTGACCTTTAGCACTTATAAATAAATAGATAACTTAAATATCAAGCCAAAAAATGTGTATGTTTCTCAACTGTAGAGGTGTGTTGATCCCAAAAATATCACGCCAAAAATGTGTGTTTCTCAACTGTAGAGGTGCTTTTATTCCAACCATAGATTTTTGTGTTGTATTCCTATCATGGCACTAAGGCAAATAGGCCACCACTGATCAATATATATCAATGTGTAGTGCCCTTCTGTCACTGTGCTCCTTCCCATTTCCAAGTGAAAAATGCTTCCTACACCATGAAGGTGCGTATTTGCTAACAGATGGAAAATGGGAGACAACCCACCATCTTTGCAAGTAGAAAAGAAATTTATGAAAAATAAATTCTAATTTTTTTTTTAAATTGTCGCAACTGTTGTATAGTATAGTTTCTCTCTGACTACAAAGGTTTTTGAAAATCTTAAAAGTGGGTGTGGGGAGGGGCGGACATGTGAAAGCATTCACGCATCTGAGTTTCCAGTTGGGAACTTCTGGCACTTTTCAATTGGGCTTAACAATTTTCATGGAAGCTGATAGGAAATACAGTTAAAAGACTGAGACTTACCAGATTGGAGGACAAGTGAACTGCAGTCTACCAGGTCAATCTTGTTCACCGAACTGGCCATTTGACATAATCACTTCTTTAAAATTGTTTTGCTAACCATTTGGAGAGAATGCACTCCCCAGCTTTCTTGCCTAACCTGGTTATATCTTTTCCCATTTTACTGTTTTTTATGCCCCGACCTCCGAAGGAGGATTTGGGGGTATCCAGTGGAGACCACTGTCCATCTGTCTGTCTATCCATCTGTCTGTACGATCGTTTTGGATTGTAATTTCAAAGCCATTGGTCAGATTTGGATCTCCTTTGCTATTCTGAATGACCTGCATCTTCAAATACTTTTTATAATTTTTATTACATATATAATATATGATATACATTACTTGTACAGTTCATTAAAGACCTGGTTTCCATCACCCCTGATTTCCAGTGCTAAACTAGGGGTGACGAACCCAGTTTCTGTTACTATCTATAGCACTGGGAAAATACCAAGTGTAACCAATTAACCACGCTATCAGTACGACCTGACAAAAAAATCACACCGCGTGAATTAAATGTCGAACAGGCAAGAGTTGAAGGAATCAAAAGAAAACTATTTTGTTCAAAAATGCATAACCATAAGAAAATTATTAATTTGACAGTAGAAAAAGCGTCAATATACGACTTTTTAATCCGCAGAGTGCTATTCTGTTTTCATCACACTGACATGACTGTAATCCTGCCAATTAATTATTACCAACCAATGAGATGCAGGCTCAAATATGTGTGACATCCCACCAATGCTCACTGCATACTATAAGAAAAAAACATTTGCAGTACAATGAAATGTTGAATGGCTCGAAACCATTCAACATTTCATTTATATTATTTTTAGTCGAGATGAGATGAAGACTAAGTGGAGTTATAGTTTGATGAATGGCGGACGGGCGGGGTGGGTGGGTGGCCCAGCATAAACAATTGGTTTCCGGACGATAACTTGATAATGGTTTGACCCACATTCATGAAACTTCAGAGGTAGGTTGGCATCAGTGAGAGGAAGAACTCTATTTGTTTTGGACTCGCAAGGTCAAAGTTCAAGGTCACATTGACCTTGAGCACAGTAAATCATAAACAATTGGTTTCTGGGTAACTTGACTATGGTTCAACCCATATTCATGAAACTTCATATGTAGGTTGACCTTCGTGAGAGGAAGAACCCTATTTATTTTGGACTCACTAGGTCAAGGTCACAGTGACCCTGAAAATAGTAAATCAAAACAGTTCTGTATGATAACTTGATAATGCTTCGACCATCATTCATGAAACTTCATAGGCAAGTTGGCGTCAATGAGAGGAAGAACCCTTTTTATTTTGGACGTGCCAGGTGAAAGGTCAAGGTCACAGTGACCTTCAGCCTAGTAAATCATAAACAATTGGTTATCGGATGGTAACTTGATAATGGTTTGATCCACATTCATGAAACTTCATAAATAGGTTGACCTAGGTGTGTGGAAGACCCCTATTTATTTTGGGCTCGCTAAGTCAAAGGTCAAGGTCACAGTGACCTTGAACAAAATAAATCTTAAACAATTGATTTCCAGATGATAATTTGACATTGGTTCCACCCACATTCATGAAACTTCATAGATAGGTTGGCTTTTGTGAAAGAAAGAGCCCTACTTATTTTGGAATCACTAGGTCAAAGGTCAAGGTTACAGTGACCCTTCACATAGTAAACTGTAAAGAATTGGTGTCCGGACGAGAAGTTGATAATGATTAAACCCACTTTTGTGCTGTCATAACTCGACTTTGGATCGGCGATCCTATTGGCATTTTTCTGTTTTATCTATGTTCTTGATATTTGTCATCATGTTTTGCTAATTGTAACAAGTGAGAAAATGAGGGTTGGTCAGAAAATTCAAGCAGTCTATGAGCTTGGGCATTGGGAAAACACGCATTTAGGAGACATAGTTTTTGAAGACGGAATGGCCAAATTTGTTGTCACTTCATAGAAGCTGTTTTTCTGCAATAGCATCAATTTATCACACTTAACATCTGTTTTAACACCTACTGTTGGTGGTAGCTTAATTGATAGTGGGTAATAGTGTAACAGAGAGCACAAAAACTGATAAACATTAATTATGAGTTTATTACTCTAACAACAAACAATTAAAGAATAACAAGGCGGTCAAGTCATAAAACTGGTCACAAACAAATATTTGTTTCATCATTTTACAATTGCCCAAGGTCCAAGAGCTGATAATAATCTTTTCTTAAACAGTTGTCAGCTGGAAAATCTTCACCACCATAATTTAACCTTTTAGGCCTAAAAAAATTAAAATTCTGTTTCTCAGGCCTTCCCGCATGGTCTTTTTGGCGGCCACATGCTTTCTTTTTATATCCAATTTAAACTTAAAAAAAACAAAAATTAAATGGTTTATGTCTGATATTTTACCCAAGTTAAAAAATTTGATGAATTTGTCCCTTGAGTGCAAGATGCTAAAGCATTGCAAAGCCTTCTTGCACTCAAGGGATGGAATTCACCATGACCCATGCTATTCTGTAGATTATGAGGCCTAAAACTTGAACCAAGAACATGAACTTTTGATGGCAAAGAAGTAATTACTGAAATAAAAAATAAAATAAAAAACCGCTCGCCCGCATGCAATTTTACAAATAATGGCCTGAGAAACAGAAGATCTACTTTGTGTGGCCTTACCGATTCCCCCCTTCCCGTGTTATAAAAATTATTGTAGGATAAAATGCCCTTGGACATAATGCCATCAGTGAAAATGCATGCTGGACAAATGCTCTTAGTACATAATGCCCTCAGACAAAATGCCCTCACAAAATATTTTTTTAAATTATTTCATATATATGTATAATGGGAGGGCTATACCCACTTCCACCTCAGGCCTATGGCCGTCTGATGTACCTGGGCACATATCAACCTGCCACCCCCTCCCACTAATTATATTATGTTCCCATCAATAGGAAATCCTAGCTATGCCCCTGATATGGCACAGTTTTTGTATAACCCCCCCCCCCCCCCCCCCCCCCCAAAAAAAAAAAGAAAAAAGAACCAAATAAAACAAAGAAATTATGCAGCCCTGTAAGGCCTATTTCAACATTCCCATAAGCCCTGTGCAGGTTTCATGATGTCAGGCAAAGGTTAAAATAAACTCTTTTGACAGCTAATGTAAATCAAATTCGATTCACATTAGCTGTCAAAGAGTAGGCTTCCATTTATGGACGTAAGAGCGAGGTTGCCCCCCTCAGGGGTTTTGTGTTTATCTGAGTTTGGTGTCAGCTGGGGACTATTGTGGCAGCTTTTCTCCCCTCCCTTGAGTGTCGAATTTCTGCCAGTTTTCTCCTTCTTGGCTGTTTGGGTTCTTTTATGTTCCCATCAGGCTTTTATTTCCTGTCACCTTACTCTGGTAGCTAGGGGTGTCCTGATTTATTTTTCTTTGTGTTCACCTTCCCTTCTACATTGCTCTCACCAGATATGCCTGAGACTTTTCCTCGTGGGCGCTGTTTTTTGCCTAAGCATGCTCCTCTTTCCGTTGAAAGACCCTGTGGGCAGTGTAGTTCTTGGTCTTCCACCATTTGGGCTTATGTCTATCGTGTAGTTCAGGCATGAGGCCGTTCCTCCCATGCATATGGGAAGGGGAACGCAGTCGTTCGGGACCTCCCGAACCGACTCTGTCTGGAGAGAGTTCTACCCCCTCGGTGGGTGTTTTTCTGGTGTGGATACTGCGTTACCTACGGACTTTCTGGCAAAGAGATGCCTGGTTCCAGGACTGCTGTCCCCCTCCAGTCGACATCTGAGGCTGTCACTGGGGTTGTGACTCCTCCTTTGGAGCCAAGCTTGGTTGCTCTCTCTGTTTTTCCGCCTTTGTCAGCAGCTACTGATGTCTCTGCTCCTGCTGCTGCTCCATTGGTGAGGTCATCGGTCTCCGTTTCAGCTGGCTTATCCCTACAGAGGTCTTCTTTGGATGTGGGATATCGGCCTCAACCTTCCCTGGCTTCAACTCGGCGATGTCGGAAGTGGTTGCTGGCCGATCCCTATGCTGTGGTCTCTCAGCCGTCGAGCTCAGCATGTTTTGCTTTGGATTCAGATTCTGATGGTGTGGTCACCATGGACTCTGTTGCACTTCCATTCATGCACTCTGGTCCTTCGGCCAGTTTTGTGGGACCAGCATATTTTGTGCAGCCTGGACCTTCTGCCCCTCAGAGTTCCACGGCGACTCTCCTGAGTTCCCGCAAATCAGATTCTTGGGATATTTCACACCCCTATAAGCATCTGTATCTGATGTTTCGGCTACCACCCATCGCGTCGGGTGTTCTAGAGGATCTTGACCCTTCGCTGGTTAAGAGGGTCAGATGCGAAGCCACTTTCCTGGGCTGTTCCCATGTAGAACGGATATGGGTCGTGAGCTTAGGGAGGCCCTCTCCTTACTCACACAGGTTGTTTCCAAGAGCCTTCCCGTTGCCTCCAGCGAGGCTACTAGTGGCTTCCAGGCACCCTCTCTGTCATGACTTCCGGCTTCCAGGTGGCTCTTGACTTTGTGTTTGAGTTCCTTCTGGTGATAACTCTGTTGATTATGCCGATCCTTCGATAATGCAAATTGCAGAGTTTCTGGTATATCTGTTTGATTCTCAGGGGTCTCCAACCTGTTATCATCGAGGGGTACAGGTCCATGCTTTCGGAGACCAAATCATATGTGGGAAAGCGTTGTATCAGCACTAACCTTTACCTCTCCAAGCTTCTCCGGCACTTTTTTTTGAAAAGGCCTAGGGTTTTGCAGCTGACCCCAAGATAGAGTCTTTCTTGAGTGGTTCTTTGCTTGGGGGGGGGGGGGGGGGGGGTGGGGGGTGGGGGAGGGGGTAACCATTATCCCAAGTGGATATGCGTTTTCTCACATACAAGACAGCTTTTCTGATGGCTTTTGCTCCAGCCAGAAAGGTTAGTGAGCTTCACGCCCTCTCGGTTGATCTGGCCTTTTTCAGGAGCTCCGCCAACAGTGTTTCTTTTAGCACTGATTGCTCCTTTCTGGACAAGAATTGGATACCAGACTCTACTCCATCTCCTATCTGTATCAGGGCTCTTCCTTCTGTTGAGGGTAATCACCCTTTGCTCTGTCCAGTTGTGCAATTTGCATTTTCCTCAACTGGACGCAGTTCATTAGGAAAAACGATTCTTTCTGTCTCTTATTGACATATTAGCACCCAGTAATGTTTTTTTTAAAATTATAAAAATTTCTCCAAAACAATAATTCAGAATCTTTTGACATTTGGTGTACAGCATCCTTAGAAGGGTCAGATGTTCAAATCCAGTCCCTGGGCTTATATTTGGTTTCCCTATTGGAGACCGAAATTTTAACTGTGCAATATGGAAAATTCTTTTAAAAATTTTCTTCAGATCCACTCTTCAAAATGTTTTGATATCTGGTCCTCAGTTGGGTCAGATAAAAGTTTGTTCAAATTAAAATCCTGGGTTCATATTTGGGCTCCCAATGGAATCGCAAATTTTAGCTCAGTGTCGTGCAAATTCGGGACTATTCTTGAAAAGTCTTTTTAGATCTGCAGTCAAAGTCTTTTGATATTGGTATACAGCATCCTTTGGGGGTCAGATTCACATTTGTTCAAATTCAAATTAAGTCCTTTGGTTCCCTGTGGGATCCCAAATTTTAACTTGGTGCAATGTGAGGAATATTCTTTAAAAATCTTTGTCAGATCCACCTGTCAGAATCTTTTGATATTTGGTATCCCGCATTCTTGAGAGAGGGTGTAGGGGGTGCAGATTCAAGTTTGTTCAAATAATGTATTTGATAGAGAGTGTGGGGAGGGGGGGGGGGGGGGGGGGGGGGGTGCAGATTCAAATTTATTCAAATGATGTCCTTATGTTCATATTTAGCCTCCCTATGGGATATAATGCAATATAACGAATGCAGAAAGTTCTTTAACCCTTTTCCCAACACAGACGATATCAAAATTTATTATTTTAATTATTGATTTTTAAAATGTTTAAAAATGAAAGTGTCGGCGACACTGTAGCTCAGCTTGACAAACTTGAACTTGGTAAGTTATAAGTGAAATGGCAAAATTGAAGATCATTGGTACCAATGTTATATGGTGAAATTTCAACATAACAGCATTGTGTGTGCACAACATCAGAGTAATCCATGCATTTTTAACCATGTGGTTATAAGAAAGAACATATGAAATCACTGCACCAAGAGCAGAGGGCCATGGTAAAGGAATTTACCCGGCTGGCGGCCATCAAAATTTCCTTTTAGAGATGTGATGGCAACAGGCATAGTGATTCAGCATGGCAAGTATGGACAAATACATCAGTCAGCTGTTGGCTGAAATGCAAACACCGGAGCCCCTCCAAGATGTTGTCCAGAACATCCTGGATGAACACATTCCAGAAGCAATAAAGAAGCGATTGCTGAGGCCTGTACTTCCAGATACTGTACGACCCCCCCCCCCCCCCCCCCCCCCTCTACCTCGAAAGGCATGTGAGAGAAAAAGGAAGGTAATTGTTGAGGAGTTTGACCCAGCCAAACTACGGTGACAATTCGACTTGGATATCGAAGTCCCCCAGCCGGTGAGGCTGCCAGATGATGAACCATGGGCCGATCTTGTGAACGATGCCAAAGACGAGTTTGAATTTGATGGCGCCGCCGCGGTCTTCTCTACATGGAGGGTAGAAGCAGAGGCCCCCCATGACATCGGCGATGTTGAGATTGAGGTATGCATGCAAGGGCCGGCTGACTGGCCCTGGATGCCCGCATGATGGATGTAAGGGCAGCATGGCTGCTTGCAAACCTTCCAGAGGGTGCGTTCATCCTGAAAATCAAGTTTTTGCAGGAACAAAACGAAGGCGACTGGGCCACCGAAGATAAGTTCGATCATGTCCGTGCAGAGAGGAAGAAGGGGCGGGGCATTGTTGAGATCTCTCAAGAAACAAAGCAGGTGTTCTACCAGAATGCTTACCCTATCACAGGCTCTACCCTCTCAGAGAACCAGACCCTGCCAACTTGGCCCCATTGCATGACGGTGATTTCAACTGTGTCGCCCTTGAGAGGCTAGGGGTTAACCTTCACAAGGCACCAGAAGATACAGAGGTGGGAAGATAGAGTCCACGATGCTGGTGCAACTGTCATTGATGTGGCCAAGCTCGAGAAAATCCTCAAACAGGCGATCATCCTGAAGGATATTTCCAGTGAGAATTTCTACAACAATGGCAAATATGGGAGAGGGGGAAATGGCTACCATCGCCCTATAGAGCTCATCTGCCATAAAAGCCACGCCTGGTCCAAAGACCTGGCATGTCCAGATATATGAGGGTGATGTCTGAGAAGCCATCGGACAGGCCACCGAAAATGAGCCAATTGCTGTCTGGCTACTCGGAGGTGGCCAGGATAGACAGCTCAGAGTCGACCAGTTCGTCTTACAAGACGGCCGTGCCTTTAGGACTCGAGAGGCCCACCAAACCCTCCAGAAGACTTGCGCCAATTTAGGAGATGAATCTCTTGCCGACAGTGAGTGAGCCACACGCAGACAGCATCGTCGGAAAGGAATGGCTGGAAGCTGACCCCAGCATCATTCCTGGATGACATCCAAAGGGCTTGTGTCGAATATGGCCACGGTGGCCTCTGGAACGCAGAACGGTATCACGTTAATGACATCATAAGCATTGACATGAAGGCATGCTATCCCTCAAGCTTTCAAGGTCTGGGTGAGGCTCAACCCTACTTGGAACGTTTTGGTCAACCAAAGGCCAACATGACCCCTGTAGCAATCAATAGTGCTTTGCCCAATGACATAGGTACCGGTTTCGCCCAAATACGCAAGTGGGCTTTCAACCCAAGTGTCCACCCTGTCATTCCTGCATGGTTTGGGGGCATTTCGAGGAGCAATGCTGGGCCTCGACGGTCCTACTCTTCATGGAGCAATGGAGGCCAGGTGGCCTGATCCTCGCTAACCGGCAGAAGGTTCGTGACCGTGCACAAGAGCTGTTGTTCCAAAAAACACAAGGAGTACTTTCCAGATACCCTGGTTCCACTGCTATACCACCCCAAGGACAGCTGAAAACAGATCGTTATGGTTCCCATCCCAGGCAGAAGAGCTCGTCCTCAATGGCATCGTTGAAGTCACCATTGAGGCTGCCGAATAGGCTATCAAGACCGATGATTTGTGCCCTGAGTATGCCCTCACAGTCCACTCGAGCCAGGGTCTCACTATCCACGACCCACAGAAGGTTTGGATCATAGACGACTTCCTACAATGGTCCAACCTCGCCGTTTCCCGCGTGGACTATACGTGGCAGCTCGAACTGGTGGCCTGTCCACCAGATGAGGGTACTGAGGTCAGGCAGCCCACAGAGCAGCAGCTCAGCAAAAACATTGCGAGAAAGCTTGTTGCCCACAAGCATCAGGACCAGGTCAAAGAACTCCCAGGGTTCAATCTAAAGGACGTCTACATCCTGCGGCTCAAGGAGGACCAACAGAACCACTGTGCGACATGCAACATCAAGATGCTGTGGGCCTACCAGTCCAAAGATACACAGCAGTTCAACAGCAGGGAACATGCGATTGACCTGTTTAGAGTGTAACCGAAAAAGAGGGGTTGTAGCATGCCAGAGGCACATCCGCCTCCGGGCTGACCAAGTGTCTAGTCCAAAGGACTACCCTTTCTGAAGGAACATCGATAGGTAGCTGGGTGTCGGGAGACACCACAAGCAGCTCTTCCCAGACAAAGCCACGAGCTGGTCCATCCAACAACTAGTAGAGGACAGGTTCGCCAAGCTTGGTGACCGAGTGTCCAAGCCAGTACACTTGGAGGGACCACACAGGGTCGGTTGTGCGATGGCGACCCACTCCAGCTCGTCTGCCTGGTAGAGATAGCGAACACCCACATTGAAGGGGAGCTTCTGCTCCTTGAGGCCAGCAGGACGGCCAGAAACCACAGAGGAGGGCTTGTGTGTCACAACTATGGCGTCAGATGGCCTCTTTTTAGTTAAGCGAGTCACCTCACCATTCAGTGCCGCAACAACGGCGGGCAGTCGAGTGACTCATTCATTTGACCTCTCACCTGACGGTAATCTCATCTCCTGGGCATATAAGTGCCCGGGTAATCTCATCTCCAGGGCATATTGTTGCAAGCTTGCTGTCCATTCTTGGGTATTCCAGCATCCTTTGGACCTCTAAAAGCCATATTAGAGGAGTTTTATAATGAGGATATACAATTATGTATGTGACACTATCCGACGTTCAAACCGTGGACCTACCAAGTGCGCTCCTTCCCTGCGTGTGACCTTGCTGAAGTAACCTACTACCCTCTTTGGTACAACATTAGCTCGAGGGTAGGCAACAATTATATTCACATCATGGATGAGAAAAGTGACTCAGTTGAGCGGAAGATAAAGATGTCAGATGGCTATTACAATGTATGTGAGCTAAATGATGAGGTGTTTAGTCAGATTGGGGGCTATACTGGATCTTCACAAACCTTCGTGTCAGCTGCGACTCAAGAAAGATAAGTTTCTGAGACTGGGAGGATTGGCACGCTCCTCGGGATTTGCAACAAACAAAATCCCTCGGGGAGAGAAACAGCTGATGGGGGATGAGTTACCTGAACTTGCGACCCACTGTGAGGTCTACGTTCATTTGTCAGACGTCAGCACCACGGACAGTGTTCACAACAGGCTACCCAGCACACTACTCAGAACAGTACCTGCAGCAAATAAAAATGTGCCAGTGGCACAACAGTAACTTTCTCTCATTTGCAATACAAAAGGCTTGTCCCATGCCCTATAGGCAATGTTACAGTCCAAGTTTTAGATAGCATGGGTGGCCCTATTGAATTGCAGCACCTATCCGTAACATTACATATTCGAAATATACCTGTTCCTATGGAACAACAGCAATAGCTGCAACAAGAGTAAAGACTTGGTGAATAGCGGAGCACCAGGAGCATTGCCTTGCACGACCCTTCAGCTGGCTGAACTAGGGGACACGCAGAACTTCGAGAACCAGGGATGACAGACAAATTGTATGCATTTCAGCTCTCCGATGGGCTATACAACAGAAAAGAGCTGCCTGTTGTTGTTCCTTTGGAACGGGAACAACCGCAACAAGCTACATTTACCGAGCTGCGTGGTTTGAATCTGGAAGGCTCAGCCCCGTGGAGGAGCTACGAACTTATCCAGAATGACTCCAGTCAGTGGTCTCTGTTTTGGCACCCTGTTGGCGTTGGTGGGAACTTGACTTCAGGGTCATCCAACTTCACATCCAACTGGGGCGTGGCCACAGGCTCTGTAAACTCCAGAACAGTGGCTGTGTGTTGGCTTCATATACCCCGAAAGGTGTTATTTATGTTCACGAAAGCAATGCCGGGTATGTGTTGGGTGGGGTAAAAGGAGGTATGATGATGAAGCTCTTTTGGGAGTTTGATCGTCTTACTCCTGGCAAGAGTACCACCACAATTATACAGATAGCCTTGGGTATATCATCCAATGACTTCATACCAGTGTTACATGGGCCTGACCTAAAATATGGTCGGTGCCATAATGGCAAAGAACTTGTGGTCATTATCCGTGGTAAAGATGTGTTGCTCTCGAAGTGGTGTCGGGTAGAACGTCACAGATGCTAGGCTTCCAACCGACACATTCAATACTCTATATCTTCGCCCAGCTAAGCTCAAGCATCTGCGGTTCACCAGACAGATACTCACGGATGACGATTTAAAGGTATTAGAACATGGTCTATAATACCAATAAGAATGGGCTTGTATACAGAACTCAATACTAGCGACGCAAATACTTTCCGCATCCAGGAGATTGGTGACGTAAGAGCCTGTCTCATGACCAAACGAGACCGCAGGCATTCTCTCGGCAAGAAATGCCAGCGAGAGGTCAATATCACATATGGCATCGAAACATTTTTATCCACGACTGGCGTAGGGATCGGCATTGGTGGGATCAGGTTGCTGCCAAACATAGCCGCAATTTCTTTGGTTATAGCACTAGCTGCAGAAGGGGCCTGTGGATAGGCAGGTGTTTTTGGTTATTGGCAGGTGTTATCAAGTTTGTAAGCTGAAGGCTCACAGAAAAGGCACAAGAGGACAACACTATCACCACCTTAGCGAAGACCAAGCTTTCGAGCATCGCAGATCTGTATTCAAAGGCTGTTGCCGATGACCAGATATCCGAGGAGGAATTCAGTTGTGTACTCGCGGAGGAAGAGAAATTCAACCAACTCCAGCTTGATATTCGCAAGGCATTTCGCTGAGAACTCGCTAGGCAGAGACATGGACCCCCTGCACCCGCTGTTGTTCCTGTTCCGAAGGAACAATGGGAACAAAGGGAACAGCTGAGACCAGAGCCCACTGCACCTGCCAATTTGTAGTTGCTGTGCAACTCTCATGGGCTTTTAGGATTACTTTTCAGCATAGCTTGGCGGCCTTCCGTTCCGAAGGAACAGACCATCTTCCGTCACCACCCCCCAAAAAGGGTTTTTTTTTACATGCCCAGCGAATCACTGGAAAGTTTATAGCTAACAAGCCCATACACACCCAACCCTAGTTGAAGGCGATCTCACAGTCCTTCTGTCCTGCTGATGGTGTGTAAAAGTCTTCTGGTTGCGGTTCTGGGCCAAGACTGTTTAAACTGTTCCCAGTTACCTGGGCATACTCGCGAATCGCAGCATCTACATCCTGGAATGTGCGCAAGGCATGGCCTTGGTGACGTAGTTCTTCGTTGATCCAACCGAGGCATTCTGTTCACTTACGGGACCATGCAGCCTGAAGCTTTTCTATGGCTTTGTCATGTCGCACATGTTCTGCACCAGCATCGTTATCCCAAAACTTGAGAAAAGGTAGTTGCTGCCAGAGAAGGCCAATGCGTTAACAAGGGTGCCCCCTACTAGCATTGTGATCGAGACCATCTTGTTATTTCATAATATCTGCTGGAATGATTCCTTGTTTAATTAGCATTTCATTGATTGTCATCGCCAGCCCCACATCAAGGACTACCATCCCGACATCATAGCCGGTGAAGGCATGTTTAGGGGTGGCTTCCTTCATTGCCATCTTACCTAAGCGGGCATACCCTATTGTGAGGGCAGTGACCACGGCGCTGTGATAGGCAGCATTGACCAGCATATTTCCATCGGTTGAAGACATTGTATATATATATATATATATATACATATACTACTCCATATAGAATGGGTCTGAGGATACCTTTAAATGCTTGTTCGGAGGTTCCGCTCTACGGTTGACTGTATCAATAGGCAGTGTCATTAGATTGGCTGACGACTTACTGTTCTTCCTTCGGAATGGGAACGACTGCAAAAACCACAATGCCAAGCTAGCCAACCCAACCGCCCCAGCAATCCATGGGGACCAGTCATCTAATGAACTGCTTTCATGATGCATTGCATTCAAGACCCCTTGCTGCTGTCCATGTTGTTCCTGTTCCAAAGGAACAACAGGTCCATCAGCCGCTTGGGTTGCTACTGCATTTTTACATGGGTCGGAGACCTGACTATTCTCTGGAGAATGGCTTCCTCTTCTTGCAACTGGACCATGGCTTTTTGTTGTTTTGCATTCTGGGCGGCAGCTCCTGCCCGTCCGGCGACCACTTTTATTAGGGTCTTTCTGTTGCTGTTTTGGTTGTTCCACTTCCAAAGGAACAACCGACAACTCAGTGGTTGCCGCAGCTGTCACTCTCTCCACCTGTTGTGCAGTAACTATCAGCAGATTTGGCTTTGTCATCGATGACATTGTCTTGATTTGTTAAAAGACAGGTGTGTCCAAATTGAAAATGTTTAGCAGTGGTTAGAATCGTGGATAGTAGTGCTAAGTACATGCCATAGTGATGATTTAGCTCACATGTGGTACTGCTTAGCTCGTGCCCAACAAATGGATCTGCCTCAAGATCAGCAACCGACTTTTGTTCGTTTTCCAGGGGTATGGGAAGAAACATGCTGACTACCCATGTGTAGAGTTGTAGTGTGGCGGTCCCCAGAGTCATTGCTGGGCCGAGCCGTGCCTCATATCGGCCATATATAGTTTATTGATTTCCTTATCGGTCATGGCATCGACTTGATCAAGTGTGAGGTTTTTCCCTAGATACTGCTCAGCTTGCCCACTGGAAGCTTCTGCAGCTAGCCTTTTGCGTTTGGCTCCATCGGTATCTTCTTTCTTCGGAAGATCCACTGCTGTTTTGCCTCCCTGTTGTTCCTGTCCTCTGGAACATCCGAAAGAAGAACAGCGGCACCTTGCTCTTCCAGCAGTTGGTCAATGATATTGTCGCAATCCATGATGGTGTATAATTACATGCACGCCGTTTTGAGTTTAATATAATACTTCATAAGTGGTTGGTTGGTCTGTTTTTAACACTAGCTGGGCATGCTTGCTCTCTGCCAATGCCTGGTGAACTGCTACATGTTCCTCATGGCTTCCAATCACATCATTCTCTCATAGACAGTTTTCAAAGCTGTTTCTGTCCTTATAGTGAAACAGGCAAGCCCAGCGGGTCTGCTCGCGGAGATCCTTTAAGACAGAATTATACTTCTGAGTCAAAACCCAAACGCTCTGCTGCGTATGACGACCTGAGAAGGCTAGGTCAGACAGCATGTCTTTTTTTGCGTCAAAGCTTTCGTAGCCGAGCAATCGTCGATAATGTACAAGGTTGGCTTCCCCTGGAACATCTGATAGAAGGCTTGGGTCATCCCAAATCCATGGACGGTCGTGGTATGTTTTGTTGTATTTGATTGTGGGACAGAACACCACAATGTGCCAAAACACGCCCCGGTAAGGGCCCTCCAGCAGGTCCAGAGTGAAAACTGTCTTACCACAGCCTGCTTGACTACAAATAATGGCTGCATGGGGCTCCGTTAGGAAAAGGTCATTAATAAAGTGTGTTGGTGAACCGGCCATCTTCAATGTTAAGTTGCACATCCATGAGAATGTACAGATATATGTTCAACGCACCACTCACCTCTGCTGTCTTTGTGATCTGGAAAGTGATACCTTCACTGGTGTTTTCTACACGCCGGTCACTGCCATGTAGCTCGCCATCATCCGTGGTCCACAGGTCAATCCATAGTGCATACTCATTGGTCAAAAACTCTCCCAGCGTGACATCAGCCCGAGATAGCTCCTTTGCGACTAGAGCCACCTCAGGATATCTTTTGCTGCTGGGGCAAGCTCCAAAGTGCCGAATGGCTTCGATCCATTTCTGGTAGGCATGCAATCCCTGGGAGTACAGCTGGTTGGGCACCCCTTCGTTAATAACCTCAACTTTGGTAATCTTGGGTTTATAAAAGACATCAGGTTTCCTACCGAAAGCTGCACCAGCCTTAGTAGGGTCCTCGAACAGCAGCAGGATCCCTTTCATGCTCCATGCAGCAACGTTGAGGTTGATGTTCCACAGAGAGTCACTCTTGTCTTTTCGCGATGGCGAAGGACGCGATCATATAGAATGGCACAATGACCAGCATACTGGTTGCAGACCATGTGAGCAAGTTCAGATTTGGTGACCATATGATATTCCAGGCTGATATTATCAATGGTGTAACTGGCAGTGGCATCGCCTGTGGCCAGGACCACTCGACTGTAATCATTGAATGTCAGCTCGTACTTGAGTCGATCCCCAAGCGCACTCGGGTAGAAAGGCATATGAGCCTCGAGGAGTTCAAAGTCCAATGGGATACAGAACCGATTGCCATAGGCATCAGTGATAGCCTTGTCTATGGCAACAGTGTCAACCTTGTCTTCTGCGCCGACTTGCAGTTTAGTAGCATTTCTTTTCATGGAGGTATCAATGCCCTGGTAGTGTGCATTTTTGCGCTCGGTGATTGTCTTCCAGAGATCAAGGTAGCAGTGGTACACGTCTGCATCATCGACCGACATCACCTCGTTCCCGCTGATCTTGATTACCATTTCCTTGACGATGGCATGGCCAAGATTCAGAACGACAGACCTGTTATCATCTGTTGAGTTCAGGGTAACTGCAAAGGCTAGGTGCACTGTACCCGGTACGTTAAGGTCATGGGGCCCGAGGTTTGGGAACCGGATATTGAGCTGTTGTTTCTGGCTAATCATACTAGGCATACTAAGAGTCTCTCGTAGTCTGTGGTATGGGTTAAGACTGCGTCCATATTGGTTTGAAGACATGTTGAATATAATGAACATATCTCGGATCTATCTTCAATACAATGGCAGACTTTGACCTCGACGAGTTCGGAAGATGACAGGATGATGATGATGCAACAGAGTTGCAAGATAAAACTAGCTTTACCCGGGCCCCTTCGGATGTTCCTTTGGAACAGGAATAAGAGACGGGTGTTAAAATACCTTCATTGCAGCATAAGCTCTTGAAGGAGGCTGTCAATGGCTACTACCAGAATCTGTCTGAGAAAGGGATGGTGCCCTATCTACGTGACTATTCCAAGTTTGAACTTAGCAAAAATGGGCAGCTGAGGCTGAAGGCCCATCCAAATATTGACATTGTTAGTAAATCGGGAACACCCCTTGCTCTCTTAACAGTAGCTGGAAAGCATGGCGGTGGTGAGAGCATCCGGAATGAGCTGGGGTTTACGGACTGGACTCGAGGGGGCAAGGCGCTTAAGCCAAAGGTGGCTAATGCTGCATCAAATTCCACTCAAAATGTGGTGGAAAGTCTTACCAAGGAGGAAGAAACTGCACTTAAAACCTTACGTAACCCTCCACATGATACCGTGGGATTGGAGTACAGCATCAGAGAGCTCCGCAGACTCAACAGGGCAATGCAGACCACCCGAGGTGAGTTAACGAACAACCTGGCCAGACTGTCCGGGCTGCTGAGCAAATCGCTATGGAAAAGAGAAAGCTTGATTAAGCTCAAGATGATCAGTTTAGTAGGCACCGGATAGCAGAATGCTTGCACAACCTGGAAGATCAACGAGCTTCCCGCCTGAAAGTGGCCGCAATGAATAGAGAGGCTCTCCAATCTCAAATCAACCGAATCAGAGAGACGATCAATTGGATCCTCGATGAGGACACGATGCTCGCTGAGCACATTTGCACCCTCTTCCGGGAACAAGGGATTACGATCACATCTATCCTCACAGCGATTGGGATGGCAATCTCGACCCTAGTACTTGCACTGACTGGCGGGGGTGGAAGTACCCCCACTCCTGCTTGACCAGTCCCATTTCCCTGTAGACACGATGGGTTGGGTTGGTGCATTGTTTATGTTTGTATGTAGTCCCAGGTTCTGGGCGGTTGTGGCAATAATGATCTCGTTGTTATACCTCACGAGGCTGTGTGAAAGGTCACCTAGTTCCATATCAGAAGGCGCCATGTAGAGGCCTTGGCCAAATACATAATCTGTTTTGGACTTGGTGTGAGACAACACACCCTAATAGTGTTTAATTCCACTCTCCAGGTCCACTGGGCAGGCAATGGGATCTTCCACATTTGCCTCAAATTTCTTTTGGATGTTGGACGTCGAACGCTGTACCCGTTCCAAGGATCGATGAACAGGTCTGAGCCTGGGACCCGATTATTGCCCGGACATATGTCCTAATGGACTCATTGATTCTTTCTACCCCTGCCCTTGTAAACCTGTTTGCTTCATCAACTATAAACGTAGTAAAATCTGCTTGCTCTTCTTGGATAAAGTCTGCATGAGTATGCCTGTGCCCTGAGCATTCGGTTAATGTGACTGTATGGTCGTATCTTCGACTCGGCGGGTGTAATGTCGGGATAGCTGTAGTATGTGGGAACTTGGTGTAAAGTGCCCAAGCCATCATTATAATCCCCATTTTCTCCCCAATCTGTATCAGGCAACACACTGAATTCATTTGATAGTCTTTCAAAAGCGTGTCGGTCATGTGAGTTATTGTATCTAGACCATGCATTGTTCTGGAGTAAGGCAACTTTCATTTTCGGCTAAAATCCGCTGTCTGTGGTAGAAGACATGAAATAGCGAGAAACCTCTAATGAACAAGTCTGTGGTTTGCTTCAGGTGGTCTTTAGCTGAGACCCTGCACCCTGTAGTCACACACCATACAGCGAAGTTCACCTGGTTTTGCCAAAGGACATGGGCGTGCTCTGCCATTGTTTGATGACTGCCCCAGAATTGATATCTGGGTGTTTATACTTTGAGAAGATGTCCAAGTGATTGGTTTCAAAACTCTTGGTCTCTAAGCTATGTGGAGGGGTTAAAGCCACATGAATTTCATTGATATCACTTAGTTTTTTGTGCTTGTAGGATTCGCCAGCCTTATATCTGGCACCAGCATCGTAACAAAAGGCTTTTGGATGTGTGTACAGAGTTAAGTCCTACACTAGTGAAAGTATTTGCTCTGAATAGAGTGTTGTACTTTACTGAGTGCGTCTAACTAAGCCAGTGTGTTGTGAATTATTATCAATCGCACTGTATGCTGTTAAGAAATGGGTCACGCTATTTTTAGTCTGTGTAAACAAGCTGACAAGAAACAGTTATCGCTTGAACACCACTAGAGTGTTGAATCGATTTTAGTTTTCTATATAAGCATAAATTGTTTTGTATAACTACAGTGGGTTTCCTATGTATCGGCTGCTAGCAGGATTGACCATTCCATGGTGGGTATGTTAAATCCGTTAGGTGTGGTGCGGTTCAACCCATCAGCTGCCTGGTGCGCAGTTGTGGACCATACTTGCTCAGGACTAGGGCACCAAAACCGATGGGCCACATGCTTCTACCCACTGCCTGGGGTCAGCGGATACTGCTAGAGTGTATCTGCCGGTGCTTGCTATAATGTACCAGTGGTCACAGCTATAAGTGACACTCCATGGATGTGTGAGGGGAGTTGCAGGCTGCCGGAGCTTCACATCCAGCCACTGGCCCATAAGCATGTGGACGTTTTTCCTCTTTTGCTCTAATTTTCTACTTTATTGTCGTACACCAGCACTTGGGAATATGAAACCCGAGGTATTTGACTGTTAATGCTAGAGAACTGGGCCGGCGAGGGTGTGGGCCATCCCTTATGGCTTTCTGGGGTGGCCCATGCTGGGGCCCATTTGGTGTTGATGTAGAAAGTGAATCAGCACTGGTGCCCCCAAAGTGGTATGATGGCCACCCAGGCCGGCAAGGGTTGTGGGCCATCCCCAGGGTCTCAAAAGTTGTGCATTACCCCCCCCCCCCCCCCCCCACCTGCCACCACCTGGTGCAGAGGGGGTCGGTGAGGGTGATTGGCTGCCCCTCAGAGTCCACAAAAAAGTCCATTCACACCCCCCCCCCCTTCACCTCCCCCCCCCCCCACCCCCACCTCCTGCTGCTTCACACAGTTAAGCTGTTGGGTTAATTTTTTGGATGTGTGGGTGGGGGACAGGGAGTATTGAGAGGTTTTATACAAAGAGAATATTTGCCCAGACAAACCCTTGAGTAATTGTTTTTTCTCAAATGAGTTTTGAAGGATTTTGATTGATTTTATGCTAAACAAAATTAACGCAGTAGACCAAAAAAACTTTTTACTGAAATGTTTTTTGAAAGATTTCAAATGATTTTATGGGGCAGTCCATTGGGTGGTTTGTTATTATTGAAAATGAGCTTTGAAGATTTGGGGTAATATCTTGTTAGCTCACCTGACTTTCAGTCAGGAGAGCTATAGTGATCACTCGCCGTCCGTCGTCTGGCGTCCGGCGTCCGTCGTCCGGCATCCCTGAACATGGTGTTTGCGTCTTCTCCTCCCAAACTGCTGAACCAATTTAATTGATATTTGAGATAATAGTTTGTTATGACATCGCAATTTGATTTTGTTCAAATCAAGTTGCCCCGCCCGTGGGTAGGGCCACACCCAAAAAGTGAGCTGAAATCTTAAAAAATCTTCTTCTCATGAACCAGCAGTAGCAGAGACTTGATATTTGGTGTGCAGCTTCCTTTTGAGGTGTAGACTCAGATTTGTTCAAGAGAAGTTTGTGGGGCTATACTTGGCGTCGTTATGGGAGGGGCAAAATTTTTGGCCCCGCCCGAAATTTCTATTTTCCAAACCGAGAGGCTGATTTGAACCAAATTTTATGTGAGGGCTTATTGGGTCATAAGTACCTAATTTATGCTGATTTTTTTTTTCCCGTAGCCCCATGGGAACCGCAGGAGCTAAAAATAGAAAAAAATTAAAACGCCCATATCTCCAAAACTGCACGGCACCGAGAATTTTTATTTGGTGTGAAGCTTCCTTAGGACCAACAGAAAGAATTGGTAAAAAAAAATTGCCATCGGTTTTATCATAGGGTACAGTTTCGGGACTTTGAAAAAGTGCTGAGTCAGCACTTTTTAACACTGTAGGCAATGGGAAAAACATTAAAAAATCTTCTTCTCCAGATCCAGCAGGCAGAATCTTTTGATATTTGGTATGCAACATTGGAGGGTGGATCTGATTCAAGTTTGTTCAAATCGGCCCCCTGGGTTCATATTTGGGCTCAGTATAGGAGCCCGATTTCGAACTTGGTGCATTTCAGGCAAATTTCTTAAAAAATCTTCTTCTCCAGATCCAGCAGGCAGAATCTTTTGATATTTGGTATGCAACATTGTGGGGTGGATCTGATTCAAGTTTGTTCAAATCGGCCCCCTGGGTTTATATTTCGGCTCAGTATAGGAGCCCAAATTTGAACTTACTGCATTTCAGGCAAATTTTTTTGAAAATCTTCTTCTCCAGATCCAGCAGGCAGAATTTTTTGATATTTGGTATGCAACATTGTGGGGTGGATCTGATTCTATTTTGTTCAAATCGGCTCCCTAGATTCATATTTGGGCTCACTATAGAAGCTCGAATTTGAACTTAGTGCATTTCAGGCAAATTTCTTCAAAAATCTTCTTCTCCAGATCCTGCAGGCAGAATCTTTTGATATTTGGTATGCAACATTGTGGGGTGGATCTGATTCCAGTTTGTTCAAATCAGCCACCTGGATTCATATTTGGGCTCACGATAGAAGCCCAAATTCGAACTTAGTGCATTTCAGGCAAATTTCTTTGAAAATCTTCTTCTCAAGATCCAGCAGGCAGAATCTTTTGATATTTGGTATGCAACATTGTGGGGTGGATCTGATTCAAGTTTGTTCAAATCGGCTCCCTGGGTTTATATTTGGGCTCAGTATAGGAGCCCAAATTTGAACTTAGTGCTTTTCAGGCAAATTTCTTAAAAAATCTTCTTCTCCAGATCCAGCAGGCAGAATCTTTTGATATTTGGTATGCAACATTGTGGGGTGGATCTGATTCTATTTTGTTCAAATCGGCTCCCTAGATTCATATTTGGGCTCACTATAGAAGCTCGAATTTGAACTTAGTGCATTTCAGGCAAATTTCTTCAAAAATCTTCTTCTCCAGATCCTGCAGGCAGAATCTTTTGATATTTGGTATGCAACATTGTGGGGTGGATCTGATTCCAGTTTGTTCAAATCAGCCACCTGGATTCATATTTGGGCTCACGATAGAAGCCCAAATTCGAACTTAGTGCATTTCAGGCAAATTTCTTTGAAAATCTTCTTCTCAAGATCCAGCAGGCAGAATCTTGTGATATTTGGTATGCAGCATCCTTAGGGGGGTGAGATTCAAATTTGTTCAAGCCATGTCCCTAGGTCCATATTTGGGCTCACTGTGGGAGCTTGAATTGTAACTTTGTTCGAAATGAGGAATTTTCTTAAAAAATCTTCTTCTTCAGATCCAGCTGTCCGAATGGTTTGATATGTGGTGAGTAGCATCCTTGGGGGGAGGGGGGGGATTCAAGTGTGTTAAAGCCAAGTCCATGGGTCCATATGTGGGCTCCCTGTGGGAGCCCAAATTATAACTTAGTCAATATGAGGAATTTTTCTTTAAAAATCTTCTTCTTCAGATTCAGCAGTTGGAATGTTTTGATATTTGGCATGGAGCAACCTTGGGGGCTGAGATTCAAGTTTGTTCAAGCCAAGTCCCTTGGTTCATATTTGGGCTCACTATGGGAGCCTGAATGACAACTTAGTTCAAAATGAGGAATTTTCTTTAAAAATCTTCAGATCCAGCAGATGAATGCTTTTGATATTTTTTATGCAGCATCCTTAGGGGGGTAAGATTCAAGTTTGTTCAAGCCATGTCCCTAGGTCCATATCTGGGCTGATTGTGGGAGCTCGAATTGTAACTTGGTTCAAAATGAGGAATTTTCTTTAAAAATCTTCTTCTTCAGATCCAGCAGTCGGAATGTTTTGATATTTGGTGTGCAGAATCCTTAGGGGTGTGAGATTCAGGTTTGTTAAAGCCAAGTCCCTGGGTTCATATATGGGCTCCCTGTGGGAGCCCGAATTATGACTTAGTTCAGTATGAGGAATATTCTTTAAAAATCTTTTTTTAGATCCACTGGTCAGAATATTTGGATATTTGGTTTCAGCTTTTCTTAGGAGGAGCAGATGCAACTTGTGGAAATCAATTCTCTGGGTTGATATTTAGGCTACCATGTCAGGTGAGCGCCCTCAGGCCCCCTGGGGCCTCTTGTTAGAAAATGGGAGCAGTTGCGTCACCAAGACTATGATGCGAATCAATTGACATTATTAACTGGTTGAATGCTAGAAACCATTATCACGGCATTCAAAAAAATGTGGGCACTGTGGTGTTCTGCGGGTGGGGGTTGTCATAAAGAAAATGTCAGCATATTTGAGTTGGCATATTTGCAAAGTGAAACAAAATTTCTTCTCCAGAACCACTTATCAGCATCTTCTGATATTTGGTATACAGCAACCATAGGGGTATCAGATACACATGTGTTCAAGTTAAGCCCCTCGGTTCAGATTTGGGCTCAATATAGGAGCCTGAATCTTTACTTAGAGCAATATGAGGAATAATCTTTAAAAATCTTCTTCAGAACCACGAGTCAGGATTTTTTAATATTTGATATACATCATTGTTACGAGGGGCAGATTCAAGTATGTTCGAATCATGTCCCTCAGTTGATATTTGGGCTTCCTACAGATGCCTGAATTTTAACATAAGGCAATATGGGGAATAACCTTTAAAATCATGTTTTACAGATTCACCAGTCAGAATTTTTTATATTTGGTATACAACATCTCTAGGGGGGGGGGGGGGGGGGGGGGGGGGGGGGGGGCAGATTCAAGTTTGCTCAAATCGAGTCTCTGGCTTAATATTTGGGCTCCTTATGGCATGCCGAAATTTTAACTTAGTGCTGCAATATGAGGAAATTTCTTTAAAAATATTCTTCTTCAGATCTACCCATCGGAATCCTTTTATATTTGGTGTACAGCATCTCTAGGGAGGTCAGATTCAAGTTTGTTCAAATTGGGTCCCTGGGTTTATATTTGGGCTCTCTATTGGAGCTCAAATTTCAACTTCGTGCAATATGAGGAAATTTCTTAAAAAATCGTCTTCAGATCCACCGGTCAGCATCATTTTATATTTGGTTTGTAACATTTCTATGGGTGTCAAATTTAAGTTTGTTCAAATTGACTCCCTGGCTTAATATTTGGGCTCTCTATGGGAGCCCAAAGTTTACCTTAGTGCATTATGAGGAATATTCTTTAAAAGTCTTCATCAGATCCAACAGTGAAAATGTTTTAATATTTGATTTGCAACATCTCTATGGTCAGATTCAAGTTTGTTCAAATTGGGGCCCTGAGTTCATATTTGGGCTTTATATTGGAGCCCAAAGTTTAACTTGGTGCAATATGAGGAAATTTCTTTAAAAATCTTCTTCTTCTTCAGATCCACCAATCAGAATCCTTTCATATCAGGTTTACATCATCTTTAGGGGGATCAGATTCCAGTTTGTTCAGATCGAGTCCCTGGGTTAATATTTGGGCTTCCTATGGGAGCCCAAATTCCAGCTTCGTACAATATGAGGAAATTTCATTAAAAATCTTCTTCAGATCCACCCGTCAAAATCTTTTCATAGTTGGTATACAGCAGCCCAAGGGCAGGTCAGATTCAAGTTTTTTTGTTCAAATCGAATTCTTGGGTAAATATTTGGACTTGAAGCAGCGATGACTATATTTGATGAAAAATGTTTTGAAAATTCTCTGTGGGTATTAAGTAAATGATTGGTTCAACTTAACTTTACACTTGTATTTTGTTCATGATTTAGTCATAAATCCCAAGAGTGACCTTAACTCTTTTGTCATGACATCTCCAAGTGCTATTAATCAAACACATTTCATGCACTGTTTCTATTCTAAGAACAACTAGATCACATTGTTTCGGTTAAGTCACATTGACTTTATTTTTAGTGCAGAAATACCGAAATACCAAACAATGCACCCAAGAATTCTACTAAACACACATTTCTCACATGAAGCATTATCAGTTATAACCAGTGATTCAGTTTGGCCTCAGTACATCACATACATGTAACTACATTTACTCCATTGTAATTTGTTTGTCTGAGCAGATAAGCTTTGTCAAACAAGATATATATATATATCTTAGGCTAAAATAAAAATACAATTGATTCTCAGGCATTAATGTATTGAAAAAAATGACCCGCGTTCAATGTTTTTATTGACATTTTGAAGTTGGTAGATGTAGTCATTTAGTAGCTGACAAACATCTCGCGCATTTCATATCACACAAAATTAGAGGCAACTAAAAATGGCCGATTGAAATTGAAAAATCATTCCACTGCTGAATATAAGCCTTAACTCTTCCTATAAGCCCACGTTTTGCTTTAAATAAAGGATCTCTCGAATAACAATGTGTCTTTATGATAAAAACATTCAATGTCCACTTCCTTTTGCAAATCTATTTACACCTGAAAAAGGATCTATAATAAAATTACCCGGCCATTTCAAAAGTTGGAATGGATGCTAAAACTGAACATAAACTAAAAACTAAAGCAGTTCTAACTGCTGCTAATGCGACCTTGGATATATCACAACTCTGCTAACCCTACTATAGGTTTCCGGAAAAGCTGATTGATGAAAGTAACATGATAAATTCAAGATTTGTTGGAAAACCTTCGACTTTGTTTCACTCAATAATCAGCCATTAGGGCAGGCATCAGGTGAGTTCGCCGGGATACAAGTTTGGCCCAGCTGACTTTTAAATCCGTGAGTTCTGTATTTGTATCTGTATTTTTACATCCATGTAACCAGTCTTTTTACAATTCTGTGGCATGAATCTTTGTTCCTAATCTTTTGTTCTTCTGAGAAACCCGAACATTGATTTAGCTTTCTTTGAGATCTTGTTGATGTTGGTTGTCCATTTTAGTTTAAACAGTATTTTTATTTCAAAGAAAAAAAAAGGAATCATGTTACGTGTACATATCACGATCGAAAAGAAAATGAAATAAAGCAAAATCTAAGATAATTGTACATTAAATAACAAGAAGAACAACTTGTATGTAAGGGATTCAACAGTAAGCATGGAGCTCTTGTGAGTCGTCTCCCTGTCATTTTAGGTCGTTTGAGATTCCCAAGCTAATGTAGGGGTTGTTTTCCACCTGTCCAAGTGTCTCATTATTATCTTATAAGCAGATGTGGCTCCAAGGGAAGGTCAGTTAGGGCTACAGATCTCTCATCAAAGAGGACCCCCCCCCCCCCCCCCCCCCTTTCCAGGGATCTTGTGTATTTTATTATATGGTGTCTTGGCTACATCCTAGCATCTGTATAAGCCTCCCCTTTCTACCAAGTTGTAAACTCGCCTTTTTATTATACTGTTTCCGGGGCACAGCATAGCATCTAAGATGGCTATGAACTGTTACTCCTGCACCCTGGGGCTTCAACCCTAGGTTAGTGGAGAGGGAGTATTTACCCATCTAAAGACATTTAAGATGTTTTTCGTGCATTCCCGATACTCATGTATTGAATCTTCATAGGAAACAGTGTGTGAGGAATGAATTTAAAAAATAATAATAAAATCCTCCCTCCCTCATTCGTTTAAAAAAAAAAAAAATGCCTAAGAATCAATTAATTGTTAGCTCAACTTGACAGTGTCAAGCATGAGCTTTTAAGATGGTTTATGATCCGTCGTATGTCCGTACATCTGTCCATCCACAATTCCTTTAGCATACCCTACAGGTTGCAGCTCTTATCCGATCAGTTCCAAATTTCATACGTGGCTTTAGGGCAATGTCTAGATGGTAGCCATCAAATTTTTTCGAATTTCGTTGAACAACATGGCCACCAGTGGCCTTCTTGCATTTGGATATAAACTGTCCAACAATTCCTTTAGCACACCCTACAGGCTGCAGCTCTCATCCAGTCAATCCCAAATTTCACATGTAGCTTTGGAGCAATGTCCAGATGGAAGCTATCAAATTTTTCCGAATTTCTTTGAAAAACATGGGCACCAGTGGCCATCTCAGATTTGGCATAAAAATTCTTAACAATTCCATTAGTACACCATACAGGCCACATCTCTCACTCAATCTTTTGTTAATTTCATATGTAGCTTTAGTGTAATGTCTAGATTGGAGCTATGAACTTTTTGGAATTTGGTTGAAAAACATGTTGGCCAGCAGCCATCTTGGATTTTAGATATAAATTGTCCAACAATTACTTTAGCACACCCTACAGGGCGCAGCTCTCACCCAATCAGTCCCAAATTTCATATGTGGCTTTGGGGCAATATCTAGATGAGTGCTATCAAATTTTTTCGATTTTCTTTGAAAAACATGGCCGCCAGTAGTGATCTTAGATTTGGCATATAAATTGTCAACAATTCCATTAGCACACCCTACAGGCTGCACTTCTTGCCTGATCTTTTTCAAATTTCATATGTAAGCTTTGTTGTGATGTCTAGATGGGAGCTATCAAATATTTCTGAATTTTGTTGAAAAACATGGCCAGCAGCCATCTTGGATTTAGATATAAATTGTCCAACAATTCCTTTAGCACACCCTAAGGGGCGCAGCTCTCACCTGATCAGTCCCAAGTTTCGTATGTGACTTTGGGGCAATATCTAGATGAGAGCTATCAAATTTTTTCGATTTTCTTTGAAAAAACATGGCCGCCAGCTGCGATCTTAGATTTGGCATATAAATTGTCAACAATTCCATTAGCACCTCCTATAGGCTGCACTTCTCACTCAATCTTTTTCAAATTTTGTATGTAAGCTTTGTCGTGATGTCTAGATGGGAGCTATCAAATATTTTTTAATTTTGTTGAAAAACATGGCTGCCAGCAGCCTTTTTGGATTTGGATATAAATTGACAACAATTCCATTAGCACACCCTACAGACTGCTTCTCTCTCTTGATCTTTTTTGAATTTCATATATAGCATTGATAGATGAGAGCTATCAAATTTTTCTGAATTTCGTTGAAAAATATGGTCGCAAGCAGCCATCTTGGTTTTGGCATATGAATTGTAATCAATTCCATTAGTACACCCTGCAGGCTGCATCTCTCACCCAATCTTTTCATATTTCATATGTAATTTTGGTGTGATGTCTAGATGGGAGCTTTAAAATTTTTCTGAATTTTGTCGAAAAACATGGCTGCCAGTAGACAGCTTGGATTTGGGATATAAATCGTCAACAATCCCATTAGCACAACCTACAGGCCACATCCCTCACCCCATCTTTTTGGAATTTCGTATGTACCTTTGGTGTGATGTCTAGATGGGAGCTAGCATTTTTCTGAATTCCATTGAAAAAAATGGCCATCAGTGGCCATCTTGGATTTGGCATATAAATTGTCAGCAATTCCATTAGCAGACCCTACAGGCCACACTTCTCACCCGATATTTTTCAAATTTCATTTATAGCTTTGGTGTGATGTCTTTTCTGTAGAAACTTGAGTGAATGACTTGGCATTACTGGATCTTTCTATTTAGTTCAGTCCCTTCTTGGACAAGTTGAGGTGCAGTGTCATTGACACTTTCATTTTTGTATGTCCTTATCGCCATTATGTTTATGTACAAAATGGATCAGAATGTAGCTGTTCTTTCTGAGGACATATCTCAACAAGTCAATATATAGCATTAGAAATAAGTCAATATATAGCATTAGAAATAAGCGTGAAATTCAGATACAACATTTTGTACATAAACATATTGGTGATGATAGATCTATCTTACCATTCTGTGCTGTAATAACTTATTTCTCTAGCATTTTAATTTCAGATTTCATTCTCAGACTCATAAAAATGCTTGTCATTTCGATTGAAACTGTGTACGATTGCAATGAACTTTTGCATTCCTCAGATAAACTAATTGAGCATGTGCATGTTCAACATTCCGAAAAGACTGTGCATCATCACAACATAACTGCAATGTTGTTTCAGTTTTAATGTTTTCAGTGAATCAGATAGCAAAAGCACAAAAACAGTGTTGTTCCATTATATAATAATTATACTTTTGAGAAGTATTTTTTCTTCTTTTCGGAAATTGTTCTATAAATAGTAACATAAACAAATTGTTACCAAGCATGCTCTTGTATTATGCAGTCGCAAGATACAGATTTTGTATCAATAGCCCCTGATACATGCATTATTTGGGTGATTACACACTCAATACATACTTTCTTTAAGATAAAATAGAATATATGCCCAGTTTTTAACCAGAATACAGGAAAATTACAAATTTTCGCTGGAACAGTCGCTGTCCAATTAGTAAGGTTACACTAAATTATTATGCTGGTAATTTGACCTAGAAGGCTTCATTCTGCCATTTTGATGGCTCTGATTGATTATCAGACCAAATGAGAGGCAACTTCCTTAACTCTTAACCTGATGAGTATTTTTAGCTCAACTTGACAACGTCAAGTTTGAGAGGTGGGGATGGGTTGTGATCCGTCGTACATCTGTACGTCTGTATGTCTGTCCAGCCACAATTTCTTTAGCATACCCTACAGACTGCAGCTCTCACCCGATCAGTTCCAAATTTTATACGTGGCTTTGGGGCAGTGTCTATATGGGAGCTATCAATTTTGACATATAAATTGTCAACAATTCCATTAGCACACCCTACAGGCCACATCCCTTACTTGATCAGTTTCAAATTTCATATGTAGCTTTGGTGTGATGTCTAGATGGGAGCTGTTTTTCCAAATTTCGTTGAAAAACATGGCTGCCAGCAGCCATCTTTGAATTTGCACATAAATTGTCAATAATTCCATTGGCATACTCTACAGGCCACATCTCTCACCCGATTAGTTCCAAACTTCATATGTGCCTTTAGGATAATGCCTCGATGGGAGCTATTGAATTTTTCTCAATTCTGTTGAAAAACATGGTTGCCAGCGATCATCTCAGATTTGGCACATAAATTGTCAACAATTCCATTGACACACCATACAGGCAACATCTCTCACCTGATTAGTTCCAAATTTCATATGTGGCTTTATGACAATGTCAAGATGGGATCCACTGAATTTTGTTGAAAAACATAGCTGCCAGCAGCCATCTTAGATTTGTCACATATATTGTCAACAATTCCATTGGCACACCCTACATGCCGCATCTCTCACCCAATCTTTTTCAAATTTTATATGTAGCTTTGGTGTGATGTCTAGATGGGCACTATCAAATTTTGCTGAATTTTGTTGAAAAACATGGCTACCAGCAGCCATCTTGGATTTGACATATAAATTGTGAACAATTCCATTAGCACACCCTACAGGCCACATCTCTCACCCGATCTTTTTCAGGTTTCATATGTAGCTGCAGAGAGATGGGGGTTCTTTTTGTAGAAACTTTATTGAATGACTTATCATTACTGGAGGTTTCTATTTAGTTCAGTCCCTTCTTGGACAGGTTGAATTGCAGTGTCATTGACACTTTCATTTAAATATTTTTCATCACAGCAACTAAATTGGATGATAAATTCATAGAAATTTGACTCAAACAATCATTGGTCAAACAAGTAATCCGATATGCAAAGGAGAATTTGGATAAAAGTACTCAAATTATACTTCTTTCACTGGCAATTATTCCTTGCCCTGGGCAGAATATCTGCTGTTAGCATGCAAGGAGTTAAGTACCATAAAATACTACATACTTACAACACATACCAAAACTTAAAATTTTCAGACGAAAGTGTGAGTGCAAAGAATTTTACAACTGTGAACAGGATATACTGCATCAGGTAGATATACTTCAATGATATATATATATATATATATATCTATATACATTTTTCAGAATAACACTTGTTATATAAAGCATGTTCCATGGAAAAATGCTACATGTACAGATGCTGCTGGTACACAGTTTGGTTATCCCTATTTCATGTCAGTGATTACTCACTCTTCATCTGGTAGGTTATGGGATCCTGTTGCAATGTCTCCATATTTCAATTATGTGGTAAGTCTATTATGAATTATGCTAATGTTACTTGTCAAATGAATACATGAGTGTTATTCCCCCCTACCACCCCCCCCCTGCTCCCCCCCCCCCACCCCTCGCAGGGATGGGCAGAGTAGATATGGAGTAAAAACTCTGTCCATCCTTCAAGCTGTCTTTCCATCTGTCTTTCTGTCCAGGCAGAAGTTTGTTTATATGATAGCTTAAGCAATAGTTATTGGATTACAGTTAATTTTTGTGTGCTACTTTATATTACCAACAGATTAGAAAACCACAGTGATTCTTTAAAAATTGGGAGAGTTAGGCCCCAAAACACTAAAAATCTTATTCTCAAGGCCCTCCTGCATGGTTCTTTTGGCTTCTGCATGCTCTCTTTTTGTAACCAATGCAAACTTCAAAAAAATAAAAATTAAAAGTTTTATGTCTGATATTTTACCCAAGTTAATAAAATTGATAAATTTGACCATTGAGTGTAACAAGAGAGAGGTTACACCATAGAAAGCAAGTGATATTAAGTATACAATGGTGAGAGTATTCACTAGGGCTTTGCCCGAGTGAACATGCCTGGGAGATTGTATGTTCAATATCACGAGCTGATATGATGAAAATGACTTGTGACATAGTTTTCTTAGACGAACAAAAGACGCACAATCAGCTAGAAAGACTCAATATCAAGTCTTGATTAAAATAATTTAACATTTTTTCTCATTCTTTTCAATACTTTCTTTTTTTGAATCAGCAAAATCTTGCTATCGTTATGCAGAAAACGCCATTTTTATCATACTTTTTGGTTTTATTTTATGCGTGAAACGTTGTATAATATCACCAGGCAAGGAAGTTAAAAATAGTGCCTGAATGGGTTCAGATACTTTTAAGGAGCTGTACAACCTAACTTTGGTCAAATGTGATTTTCTCCACAGTCATAAAAAAGGCCAAAAAGGAATAACCCCAATAAATAATATATCAATTTTTTGGGAATGAAACATGAATCATGTGGAAACTAATATTTGCCATGGAACTGTTGCCATGTGGAATAAAGCATTGCCTGAAAGTCTACTGTGGCATAAGTAAGAGACCAAATTTTGTACAATAAAATACCTTAAATTTACTGAATAGTTATATGCTGCAATCCTTTGAGTACAGACTCGGAGAAATCTTTTTCTCACTCTTGCCTGGAACAGACAGTAAGACTTGTTGTAATTTAGGATGTCTAAATTTCACAAGGGCTGCCATTTTTCTTGTGTTTATTTCCTTTTATGAAGGCCACCAAAGGGTCAAATCCACAGTTCGCAAGCACAAGTATGGAGTCATGAGAGAGTGTATCAATGTAAAATGAAGAATATCCAATGAGGATTTTGTCAGTCTGCTGTAATCATATCCCCCACAATTCTGTGCCACTTTATATGAGATTTGTGTTACATTTGTATAAAAGATGAGATGGATACACCAAAAAAAGGAAATCTACCAAACTTCCTCATTTTGGTATTACCTGTGACCATTTCTGGTGTTGCATGAGCAATGACAGCTGCCAAGAGTGCCATGTGAATGCTCAAGTATGGCCAAAACAACAAAAAAGGACCTGCCCTGCATGCAGAAGACTTACATCAATAGGCTTCGTCAGTTAGAAAGCATGGATACTAATTCATTTGTGTACATGGTTTGGTATGCCTCATTTGTTTTGAAACTATCACCCTTATGTAGTTGCTATTTGGGAGGCTTGACTTTCGCTTAATCGTGAGATTGAAGAACATTAATAACTGATCTGCTTATCAATGCTACTTTTATAGGCAGTGAATTACATGCCTGAACAATATCAAAATTATGTCAGTTACAGTGAAACCTGTCTTGAGAGACCACTGCCGTGAGCGACCACCTGTCTTGAACGACCGCCACGGCCATGTACCGATTGGTTTTGCATTGTAACTGACCTGTCGTGAACGACCACCTGTCGACCAGCAACCACAAAATGGTGGCAAAAATCGAATTTTTCACCTGTCATCAGCGACCACTGGGACCATATACGGACTGGGTTTTACTCGTAAACTAACGTGCCACAAGATTTATTTCAATTTCGATTTTTGTCAAAAAGAGGCGCTTGTCACATAGCACTTGAAAATATAAATAATTTAGAATAAATATATATATATTATGTGTATAAATGACTTTGGTAAAATTGCTGTTCACAAATTAGGACGAATCCATACCTTGTGTTTTTTAAATATCCATAAAGCAACCTCATTTTTAGAAACTATTTGGAAATAACACATGTGAAGAGTCATTTTTAATAACAATGGGGGATGTCTTGAACACATCAGGGCGGTCCAATTAAATTATAATTTGTTTATACACGTGACTGAAACATGCCCATGTGTTTTTATTTACAGTTCAGAAGCAGGTGAAGCTTGCGTTGTTATTCTGCATAAATGTTTGAGGAGGAGCACGAAGTAATTACATGTACTTGATGTGCACTAAAATAAAAAAGTCTCAAGCTGTCATGTAACACTTCTTTGTCCTTTGTTCATTATTAGTTTTTGAATCCATGATTTGTTTTCATTACAATAAATAATTTTTACTTTTCTAACCCATTGTTTCATGAACACAGCATATGTTTTGACAGTTGAGTGTCAGCTTTACAATGAGGCTTAATCAGATCTATTTTATCTTTTCTTACGAATATAAATAATAAAACAAAGTTGTTCCGGTGTTTTTTTTGTAACAACAACAAAAATAGCATATAAGATGATCCAAATGCATTCAGCAACATAACCTTTCATTTATCATCATCAGCAACATAACAACCCTAATCATGAGTACGTACGAACATCCAAGTAAAAAGCGAAAAATATTGACGCTTGAAGAACGTGTTCAAGTAATTGAACGTTTTGAACATGGGAGTAGTGCCAGGAAAATTGCTCAGGAGTTGTCGGTGGGCAAGACTCAAATCCAGAATATAATAAAGGAAAAAGATTCGATCAAACAAAACTGGGAATCAGTAGATGGAGCGGAACGTAAATACTTAAAGGCGAGAAGAACAATTTATAGTAATTTGAATGAAAGAGTATGGGAATGGTTCTGCGTTGCCAGAAGTAAGAATGTTCCAATCACTGGAAAATTAATACAACAAAAGGCCATAGTCGCTTCCATGGAATTAGGGCACGATGACTTCACAGCGTCAAATGGTTGGTTGGAAAGTTTTCGTGCCAAATATAACATCAAAGCAAGTGTTTTGAGTGGAGAATCAGCTGATGTGGATCCTGCAACTGTAAGCGATTGGTTAAGGCGGTTACCATCCATCACATCTGGTTTTGCAATAGAGGACATTTTCAATGCTGATGAGACTGGCCTCTTTTATCGTGGTTTACCAGAAAGATCCCTGGTTCATAAAAGTGACTGTCGGAAAGGAACAAAAAAAGCCAAAGAACGCTTAACTGTCCTTGTGGCCTGCAGTGCGACAGGTGAAAAATTAGATCCTCTGATAATTGGAAAATCACAGAACCCTCGGTGTTTTAGGAGCGTCAAACTTTCAGACTTGGGAGTAACTTACTATGCAAATCGCAAAGCTTGGATGACCGGAGATATTTTCAAGATAGTGGGACATAATGTCCATAGGACAAAATGTCCATGGACAAAATGTCCAACAAAAAATACACCTTGGACATAATGTCCATAGGACATAATGTCCATGGACATAATGTCCTTGATTAATTTGCCATGGTGGACAAAATGTCCATTTTTTTTGTTTTCCTATTTTTTGTACTTCCCAATTTTAAGTTTAATTTTATTATTATAATTATTTTGAAAATTTAAGTATATATTTTTCATGTTATCAGAATACCATGAATATCTCATTAGCTTAGGGTAAATGTGCATGTATGTACATTACTTTATTGTTTTTATAACAATATTCAATGATGAGCTTGTGGTGTTTGTGTGATTGGTCTTTGACATATTGTTCTCAATTTGGCTATGAAAACAGTCAAAACTGTTTGCTGACTGCATCTAAAGACAGATCCCATCTTTCATGTATTGGTAAGAAAATTGTCAAACTGCAGTACTAGTCACATCTAAAGAGCATTCATTTCTTTGATGTACAGCAATGTTTTTGAAAGATAAACACACAGCAAACTATATATTGGACATCATATTGAATTGGTCATTAAACATTCTTCAGTCATGGAGGTTCTTACTAGCAATAAAGGTGGCAAAAAATTAGTTCTTGATGGATATATGTACACCAAAAAATCTTCAAATAAATCAACCATTCGATGGGCATGTGCCAACAGAGCTGCATTTGATTGTAAATCCTTTGCTAATACAGATGTTGAGGTAAGTCAAATCAAGTTTTCTCTTTTTTTCTTTAGAGTACCTAACTGGGCATACATCATTTCCAACATGTACAGTTGAATAAAGGCCTAATTTTCTACTAATTTTCTACAATATAATGAATTCATATAATAGTCACTTTGCAACTTGATGTTATTCAATTAACAGGAATATAAATTAACAAGGATTTGGTTATATTCCAGTGGTTCAACTGTGCATTTATTCTATTATATCTTGTTTGACAAAGCTCAATGAGCTCTGTCAAGCAAGATATAATAGATTAAATGCATTTATTGTTACAAACCATATTAAGTAAACAACCTGGGCTCAGTATATTATTTCTCTCCATTTAATTAAGTGTTTTTCTCTGTTGCAGATAACTAAGGTTGTAAAAGTCACAGATCATAATCACGCCCCAAATGCAGCAAAAGTTGAAGCTACTAAAGTACGTTCAGAAACCAAAGACTCAGCAAGTGTTAACAGAGGTCGTCCAGCACAAATCCTTGCGGACTTTGTAAGTCATAAGCCGTTAGAAGTACGTGCAGCGATGGGGAACAACAATACAGTGAAGCGTCTCATCAGGAGAAACAGGCAAGGTTCTCTTCCAAAAGATCCATCTCATCTCAAAGACCTGATCATTGACGGCGAGTGGAAGACAACCGGTGAGCCAAATTTCGACAACTTTCTCATTCATGATAATGGCCCAGAAACGTCCAAAAGAATGCTTGTCTTCGGTTCCGAAACTGGACTCTGACACTTATGTCGTTCGAAAGTGTGGTATATGGATGGCTGCTTCTCTTCTGCACCAAAGCTCTTTCAACAAATATATGTTATTCGATGCCCCCTTGGCGACAGAGCCGTGTCATGTGTTTATGCTTTTCTCAGTGGCAAATCGCAGGATATTTATGATGAGTTGCTGCAAGCTGTTGTGACTAACTGTGACGCAAACGGATATACACCCGATCCTGAAAAGATTGTGATGGACTTTGAGCAGGCCATGATGAATTCTGTCAAGACAGTCTTCGGACAGCATATACAACTCCAAGGGTGTTTTTATCATCTAACCCAGTGCACGTGGCGCAGGATTCAGGCTTTGGGACTTGTTGAAATATATAAGAATGACAGTGAAGTGAGACATTTTTGTGCAATGTTGGATGGCTTAGCTTTTTTGCCACTGGAAGAGGTGAAAAATGGAATGGAACACATCATGGATTCTGCTCCTGAAATTCTTGAACCATTAGTGGATTATTTCAACAAAACATACGTGGCTGGTTCTTATCGGCAAATAAAAGTTCTAGCAGAATCATCCTCCGACGGTATTCCAAGCATTAGGTTTCGCAGTGTACCAACACTTTACCCACCTCCACTTTGGAACGTCAATGATTCAACTCTGAATGACGATCACAGAACAAATAACATCTGTGAATCTTGGAACAGTGCATTTAATAAGTCCATAGGTTACCACCATGCATCAGTCTGGGTAACCCTTGATGCTATCAGAAAGGATCATTCAATGGTTATTACCCAACTCTACAAAGACTCACTCGGCGAACCGCCAAAGAAAAGGGTTAAGCGAGTTACAAAGGACCACCAGCAACGTCTCAAGAATCTGTGTATTGACTTTAAGGACAAAAAGAAAAACCTCTCAGAATTTTTAAATTCCCTTGGCCATGTCATTAGACTGTAAACTTGTTATGTTATTTTACACTCTAAAATCAGTTAGATTGAAAACTAACCCAAACCGACTGGGTTGAGTGAAAAAATCACTAAACCCAGTCGATTTTGGTTAATTTTCAATCCCAACTGATTTTATAGTCTACTATATTCATAGTATTTATATTTATCAAGGGGATTTTGTCCCATGTCATTAGACTGTAAACTTGTTATGTTATTTTACACTCTAAAATCAGTTAGATTGAAAACTAACCCAAACCGACTGGGTTGAGTGAAAAAATCACTAAACCCAGTCGATTTTGGTTAATTTTCAATCCAACTGATTTTATAGTCTACTGTATTCATAGTATTTATATTTATCAAGGGGATTTTGTCCCAGGGGTATTCAGTCTTTTGTAATATTATTTTACACTCTAAAATCAGCTGGGTTGAAAATTAACCAAAATCGACTGAGTTGAGTGAATAAGAATCATATTCACTCAACTCAGTCGATTTTGGTTAATTTTCAACCAAACTGATTTTATGGTGTACTACTATATGTACATTTTGTTCATGGGCATTTTGTCCATGGACATTATGTCCTATGGACATTTTGTCCACCTATGCAGAACCACCATGGCCATTATGTCCATGGACATTTTGTCCATGGACATTTTGTCCGGATACCATTTTCAAGGCATGGCTTGGTCAAGTGAACAGAAAAATGAGGGCAAAAGGCAGAAAAATACTTATGTTGGTGGATAATTTTAGTGGTCATCCTGATATTGTGTTGAGTAATATTCAGTTAGTTTTCCTTCCACCAAATACCACCTCTAAGGTGCAACCGTGTGATGCCAGGATTATTCAAAACTTGAAGGTTAATTACAGAAAGAAAATGCTAAATCACGTGCTAAGTAAAATTGACGAAGTTTCTTCTGCCTCGGAAATAGCAAAAAGTATAAATATACTTTCTGCCATAATGTGGTTAAAATCTTCTTGGATGGACGTATCTGCTCATACAATTAAAAAGTGTTTTTCGAGGTGCGGTTTAGGAAGTACCCCCTCCAATAGTGAATTGTGCAGTGACTCAGAAAAGGAAAGTAATTTTGATAGTCTCCTCAATGGTGTAACTATGGAAGAATATGTTGCCAGTGACGACCAGGTCGATAATTGTTTCAATGGCAATACAAATTGGGAAGACGATATTTTGAAAGGTATTGCAATAAATGAAAGAAATGAAACTGACAGTGAAAGTGACGATGAGGCTGAACCTTGTGTCAGTGAGCCACAAATACCCTCACACTTGCAAGCCTTAGAATTCATTTCCCAGTTGAAAAACTATAGTGTGCACCATAAGAGTGCAGAACTTCTTTTTATGTGCCAGCAAATGGAAACGGCAATTGAGAAAAATAAAGTGCAGGTACTCAATCAATGCCGTCAGTCAACAATAACTAACTTTTTAGACTTGTCGGTTGCAGAATAATGTAAAATATTGAAAATTATAGGTCTGTAGTATGTGCCACTCCCCCCCCCCCCCCCCCCCCCCCCCCCCACACACACACACACACACACACACAACCATATTAACAAGTTTTTGTCTCCTGGACCATTTGTGTTCCAATGGGCCATGGGGTGCAAATTTGTTAATGCAGTTGAAATAGCCCTGTAGTTTGTGGAGAGGTGCCCCCCCCCCCCCCCTAACTTTTCAAGCTGTATCAACTTTTAAGCTCAGAGAATAAAACCCCACTCCCCCCAGGTGAATGATTATATCCATGAAGAAAACACAACCGTATTAACAAGTTTTCATCTCATGGACCATTTATGTTCCAGTAGCCCTTGAGGTGCAATTTTGTTAACGCAGTCGTAAAAAAAACCAGGTCAAGCTCCACATTGATTTATTTGACTGACTTAAAATATTTAAATAGAACAGCACGTGCTATGTAAAAGGCATAAACAGTGCAATTAATGTTTGAGAAAAGGGGTCACTGATTTAATGCAAGATTACATTTCTTGAATCACTGCTTGTGTTTTGTATGCCTTTTTATTGGTGAATGTGTTATTCCATGTTAAATTCTGCTATGAACGCAAACAAATACATTCAGTGCATTCAAAATAGGCACCATCGATTCATTGCATTCAACGAATGTGCAACGTTCAAAGGGAGGTAACACAATTGGTTTTCAATGACAGAAAATGTCATTTAATCTCAAACCCAAAATGCCCCTACTTCGAAAGGTAATTGAGAATGTTGGTGTATACATGTATATCTTTAGACTGTTAAGTAAATTTGCTTGTTTTAGAAGTGTTATGTATGTCCAACACAAATTATCAATTGTTTAATCAGAGGCCTCATAGTTTGATCAAAGTTAGTTAAATACAGGTGCCACCAAAATATCAATTTGTACATTGAAAATGTGATAATCTGTTAATAATATTTTGGTAGCATCTGTATTTAACTTAAGAATATTGATCAAAATACGAGGCCCTCTGCTTTTTATCGCATCAAATGACTGGGACTTGGAGAATTTCCTGTACTTTTTGTTCCCCATCCCCCTTACTCATAATAATAATATTGGGAAACATATGGAATGTAATTTAGGGCGTCCTGAACTCCTTACCTTCACTTCCTCATGAAGCCACTAATCGTCCATCGGTTGGGTATCCAACAAATTACAGAACAAATAAGTTGCAGGATAAGCACAAGAAAATTCCTGATATATTGGTAGCATTTGTATTTAACTTAAGAATATTGATCAAACTACGAGGGCCTGTGCTTTTTATCACATCAAATGACTGGGACTTGGAGAATTTCCTGTAATTTTTGTTCCACACCCCCTCATTCATAATAATAATATTGGGAAATATATCCTGAATTCCTTACCTTCACTTCCTCATGAAGCCACCAATCATTCATTGGTTGGGAACTTGGGTATCCAACAAATTACAGAAATGTACACTGTTCAAATAAGTTGCAGGATAAAATAACAACAATGATGCAACTATTGGTTTTTTATTCACACAAGAGTATTTTATTTACACATGAAATAAGGTTCTACAACATGTACATGTAACTGAAATACATTATTCATGAATGCATGTAATGAATGAAAACATTAAAAAAATATTTGACATGTAATAAATTATAAGATGAATAAAAAAATATTTGACATATAATAAATTATAAGATGAATTAAAAATATTTGACATGTACATAATAAATTATAAGATGAATACATAAAGTTCTTCTGTTTTTTTTTTATTCATTAGCCCCACAACAAATGTACCAGTGACTTAGTACATTTGTACTAATTTGTCAGTGACTTACAGAAATCCCCAAACCTGTTATGAGAGACCACCTGTCTTGAGAGACCGCTTTTGCTTGGCAAAACAGGCGGTCTCTCAAGACAGGTTTCACTGTATTAAATTAATTTCTCTAAAAACTTATGAGACGTTGTGGTCTCATTTCGGTAATTCGTGTAACTTTGTCCACCAGGTGGCATTTAGACTATTTCTGTCAACAGATCGTACAATTGACATAGATTCTTGCAACCTTTTGGGGGCTGTAGTGATCAAAATTGGCATGGATCCATCTTGCAAACAATACGGTTGTGTGAGGAAGAAATTTAAATTTACGATAGTACTAAATTTCAAAATAGTTAATGAACAGAAAAAGAACTTTCTTCAACTTTGGCATTCTGTCCTTGACTTTGGTCTTCCAATTTGAGTAGCAGACTTCCCAAACCCCTCTTTACATCACAAATATTGTTTGGCTACAATCAACTTATTTCTTCATAAATATGCAATTTTGAGGACTGCAGTTCATTACGTGTACAGTACCCATATGAGACTGGTCAATAAATACCCCAGTTATTGATGCTAAATTTAGATTAGTGATGTCTATTTATAGAGGAACTATTTATGAGTGGGCGTGTTCAATTAATTACTTATCTTCATTGACAACAGAGCAACAATAACAGGAACATTGTCTTTGATATATTTTATTTCATTCAAGTGTTTCAACTTTTAACAAGCGATAAACTATAGAAACATAATACACTGCACGTAGATATTAACATAAATAAGTTTGTTTTTTGCACATTGATATTTACATAAATGAGTTGTCATTTTTTAATTTTTAACTTCATTTGGTTTCTTATAACTAACATTGCAGTACGTTCAACGTGGATTGAAACAAAAACGCCGCCGCGGTGTGTTCTCCTCCGTGGAGTTCCAGTGGACCGCAGTGTTTGATCAGTGGACGACAGTTTTCAAAACACTGTGACCCACCGTGGTCACGAGCATTAACGATTAGTTTAATTGCTTTCGCATGTCCGTTTCTCTGCTGGTTAATAGATGCTGTATTGTGACGTAAACTGGCAAGACAACTGCGTTTGTTACTGGTAGTAGATAATTTATTTTGAATTAAAATTGGAATTTGGAGGATGCAGACGGCGACTATTGCTGTGGTTTGAAATTGTAAATTGGGAATAGAACAGTCAGTTCCATTTGGTTAAGTACAAAGTCCTCGTCACTTTCGAAACTAAACTGTTGTGTTTGCGCGATCGATTTGATCGAGGAAATAAATAAACCAGACTTGAGAAAAACAACTAATATTCGCGAAGTTCCCAATTTCACATTTTGTTTACAGCTGTAGGCCGACACGTGATGAGCCGTGTTTTTCTTGGATGCAAAATGGGGCGAAAAAGCCTCCTGCGCCACGAAAGCGCCCACGGCGCACGGCTAATGATCGAAGTGATACCAGTTCACGACATTGAGTCAACTCGACCAGCACATCCTCTTTCCTGTCTTACTCTTGTCGGGCAACGCAATTAAAGATTCTTATAAAAATGATATAGTAAAAAGAAAATATAGTGTTTTTGAATGGATACCAAAAAGTATCTCACTCGAGACTGAAACTAATGATTATTTCACAGGGGGGAGGGGGGTGGACGGGAGATATTTGCATACAGAAATAAATATCCTTCATCCAATTCTGTAGGGGTTTTGTACATACTTTTATACTCTTTGCATTTGCAGATTTTTCAACGTTCCTCTACATTGTTGTTATTTGTATTATCAATTGAAATAGCTAAGCCTGTGTGTATGTAAAAATACGTGGGTGAATATAAGGGAGATGCCGAATTAAAATATCTGCGAATGTGCCATTCTAAGAGAGAGTACGCTTCAGTGAGAAAGAGATAGAGAGAGACAGATATACGTGATGGGGGGGAGGGGGGGGGGGGGGAGAAAGTAAGAAAAAGTGAAAGAAAATTAGTACACGAAAGTATACGCAAGTGCATGTGGGCGTATGTCTGCATATTACTCTCTGTGTGTTTGTGTGTGTGTGTGTGG